>CM060368.1:181259075-182489124 GCA_030545235.1 Helianthus tuberosus
ATCCCCACTTAGATAGAAGAGCCACATTAAAATCCGAGAGCTTACTAAGGCCAAGACCTCCATCTTTTATGTGACTAGTGACCCGATCCCAAGAAACCCAATGCATTTTCCTTTCTTTGTTTGAACCACCCCAAAGGAATCTTTTCATCATTCTTTCCAAATCCAAAATAACTTTTTTAGGCGCCTTATACAACGAAAAGTAATATGTCGGTAAGCTTTCTAACACTGCTTTAATCAAAGTAACCCTACCTCCTATCGAGAGCGAATTGGATTTCCATACAGCCAAATGATTCTGAAACACTTCAAACACCGGGGACCAGTTATTGACCCGATTCATGTTAGCTCCAACCACCAAACCCAAGTATTTAAAAGGAGCGCTATCCGGAATACAACCTAGATCGTTCGCCATACTTGAGACCTCATTCCATGACACCCCAATTCCATAAAGATTGGATTTACCATTGTTTATCTTGAGCCCAGAACATATATAAAAACATCTAAGAATCCTCAAAATGTTAGAGACCTCCTCCTTGGACCAATCTCCGAGGATGATAGCGTCATCGGCATACAATAAGTGGGATATCACCGGCCCTCCATTCGACAACTTAATTCCTTTCACCCTCCTCGCTAAAACAACCTTATCGATCATATAAGACAAGGCTTCCATGACTGTTAGGAAAAGGAAAGGAGAAAGAGGATCTCCTTGCCTCATCCCTTTGCGACAATGAAACTGGAATGTAGGAGCTCCGTTAACCAAAACCGAAGATCTAGCAGATTCCAAAATACCTTTAGTCCATATATGCCAGCGATCAGGAAACCCCATTTGACGAAGGGTAGAATCGACAAACTTCCAATTAACGTTATCGTAAGCCTTCTCGAAATCGATCTTAAAAGGGAAAGCTTTTTCCTTTTTCTTCTTCAGCCAAGAAAGAATCTCACCAACAATGAGAGGCCCGTTGAGGATGCATTTACCCTTAATGAACGCTGATTGAGAAACAGAGATTACCTTGCTGAGAATTTCCTTCATCCTATTTGCTAACGCTTTAGAAATAACCTTGCTAACTACACCCACAAGGTTGATAGGGCGGTAGTTAATAATCGAGACCGGGTCTTTGATTTTGGGAACCAAAGTAATGAAGGAGGATCCGCTGCCACTATTGAAAACGCCCTCTCTGTGAAATTGAATAAAGAGGTTTCGGAAATCTTCTTCGAATAAAGGCCAAAAAGCTTTAATGAACTTAAAGTTCATACCGTCAGGACCCGGGGCTCTATCATCATGACAACCAAAAACTGCATCCTTGATTTCAGAACCAGAAAACGGGGATGCCAAAAACTCTTTATCTTCAACTGAAAGCTGCTTGAAGTTCTTGCATAAAAGTTCCGGCCGGCCAGGAAAGTCTTCACCAAACTTGTCTCAAAAAAGGCAAAGATGTGTTTTTCAACTTTTGCTGGTTTCGAAATCCATGCACCATCTATGTTCAAGCCATGAATCTTGTTAATTGCTTTCCTTTTGTTAATAACATAATGAAAGAATCTGCTATTCTCATCCCCATCAATAGACCACCTAACTCTGGATCTTTGTTTAACATCACTATTCCTTCTCGTTTCTATATCTTTTATCACCTTCCTATTTTCAGCTAATATCCACTGCTCCTCCTCATCTAATTCCCTATTTTCCATCTCTTGTTCCAATCTTTCCAACTCAACCAGGGCCGTCGAAATCTGATCATTCTCCTTCACAAGTAAATCGTCCCGCCACTCTTTAAGGGATTTCCTGATGCTAGCAAACTTCTTCGTAAGAACGATGTCCGGAGGGCCAGCCGAGGAGATTCCTTCAACTGCCTTCGAAACAGCTTCATTAAAGCCAGGCCTACCTAGCCAAGAGCTAAACACTCTAAACGGCTTGGGTCCATACTTTAAATCCACAACCGATAGGACAATAGGGCTGTGATCAGAGAGATACCCAGGAAGCACCCTAACACAAGCGTCAGGCCATTTATTGAAGAAGTTTTCGCATACAAGAAAACGGTCGAGTTTGCTGAGTTTCTTGCCGTTCTCCATACTACACGTGAATTTCTTACCCTGCAAGGGATACTCAACCAAACCTGAATTGTATATAAAATCATTAAAGTTCCTAGCACATGTAGCTTTAAAGCTGGAACATTTTCTTTCATCCGGGGAGCGAACAACATTGAAGTCCCCAGCAAGCAGACACAAACCACCAAAACCTTCCATTTTAGCTGCGATGTCACTCCAAAGATGCCTCTTATCCGTGTTTTTTTTAGGAGCATACACGTTGAAAAGAAAGATATGCTCACCACTCCCGATCAGCTTGCCCTTCAGCAACAGGAAGTTCCTATCCTTGACAACACTTTCCACTTCCAAGACTGCAGGATCCCAAATCCATAGTAAACCACCAGACTGGCCAGACGAACTAACATACTCCATTTTAAAATTACCCGGACCCCAATAACTCGCAACTCCCATATCCGTTAAAATCTCCTTTTTGGTTTCTTGAAGGGCAACAACACCAACATAATGCCTCTGTTTCAATTCCTTAACCCAGCTACATTTCTCCCCACCATTAAAACCCCTAATATTTAGAGAAAGTATATTCATTTGGGAACCACATTAATACCTTCTTCACCAATAATTTTTCTGACCAATTCACCGTGCTGAGAGAGCTGTACCCCGGTAACCTCCCCCATCTTGACTGTCGTCTCAACCTCGAGCCCGTTGATATAAGCCCCTTTGCTATCAACTATAACTGTATCCTTACCTTGGGATCCCCCGCTTGAGCCAATAAATTCCCCCACTCCATTTCCATCCGAAGCCACACTATTGTTGAGATCAAAGCTCCGATTCAAATTGACACCTACCTGATCAGAAGACAAAGGGAGACAGCCATTTTCCTCCATAGATCTATCAGAATGGGACTGACCTGCAACCTTGTTTCCCACTAGAACTGAAAAAGAATAATTTTCTGATTCCTCCACCTGTTTTCTCGTCCTTTTCTTTGGTCTATCCTCCGATAACGGGCTTAGATTCCCATTTATTTTTTCTTTATTCCTGGTCCTAAGAATGGCCTGTCTTCTCTTGGGCCTAATATTCTTGTCTCTAGACTCAAAACCAAATAAACAATTGGGCTTATCCACAATAGGTCCCTTATCATTCGTTCTAGGAGTCATAGAGCCCCCCATTTTCTTGGAACTGGGACCCACCTCTTCCACATTAAATGCACTGACATTCTGACTACCCACGCCTGTCTCAACCGGCGGTCTCTCTTCCTCATGCATGGAACCGTCGTCAAACCTAAACTGAGAGGACTGTTCATCTTCTACCAACCCCTCGTCATCCTCAAGACAATCCGAGATCCAGTCCGATGTCTCTTCTTCCACCCATATTCTGAATAATTTATCCTTCCATTTTAAAGAAACTTGTTCACCAATCCTCACTCCTTCACCGACCAGGACTCCCATACAGTTAACAGAAAAATCATTGTCTTCATAAGATCTTTGAGAAGCATGTAACACTTTGCCGAAACACCTTGCAATGGATTCGTAAGTAGAGTCTTCTGTTAAATGTGCCGGGACCCCAATAACTTTTATCCAAGCGATCCTTTCAAAGGGAAGAGTTTGACCTGTCCAAAAGTCCAGGGAGGAAAACCATGACCTCCACAATTCATGGTTACTAACAAACTCGGTACACTGTTCATCATCAATAAACTTTACCATCATAAATAAACCTCCCAAATAACTTAGTTTTACATTCAGAACACCTGCCTTGGACAAAAGGGAGTTTAAGTTATTCAGGGTAGACAAATCCACACAACTACCAACTGCTGCCTTCCCACTCAACTCCTGGAAAGCCAATGTATCATCCGGAACTACCACAACCTTACCATCAGATCCAGCCGGAATCGGAGCACTAGCTGACTGGCCATTACCCTTAGAAAACAAATCACTGAAAAGTTTCCCTCCGCCCTGACGAATAAACGCTTGGTTTTTGATCTGCACATTAATAGGGTTCCCACCAACACCAACCTCTGGACCTTGTCCGCAAGAAGAAGACGGTTTTCCGAAGAGGTTTATAGTATAGTTAATTAATGTACTAAGAAGAAGAACAAAAATAAGTTTTTAAATATGTCTCCCTCTAATATGTTTCTTCTTTCTCATATCTCAATCAATATACCACATAACATATTTCTAAGAAACGTTTTTCATCACCTTACTATGTACATTAACATTAAAACAACTAAGAAAAAATCATTCATAAAAACTGATGATCACACGAGAGTTCTATTCAATATAAATAGATTCTCAGACGGACATTTTTATACACCATGCATGTAATGTAATACTATAAATTTTGAACAATATTAACTTGTTAACTACACAAAAACACGGTATGTGAATGCAACATTAATTCTTTAAAAAGATCCAAACATATTGAGATGTACATTAGTAGGGTTAGGTTAACGTACAATGTCCCTTATTGTACAATATGTACGCGCTCATCTCAGCCGTCAGATCTTCATCCCACATTGAAATCGCATGTTGGTTTTTTTTAACAATTTCACTTGTTGGTTTTTTAACATGCGATTTCATCAAAATTACCACATGCGAAATTGTTACAAAAAACCAACATGCGATTTCATCAAAATTATCACATGCGAAATTGTTACAAAAACCAACATGCGATTTCATCAAAATTATCACATGCGATTTCATCCATGTTTTATAACATGCGATTTCACATCGCGTATGTAGCGTACGTTAAGAGATATTCTACAATACATTCTCTATATTAGTATATAACACCGGCTTTAAGTTAATGCGAAGGAAGCCAAAAATAAACTGAAGAGGTATGGTCCCAATTCTTTGCCAACATGGCAAGGACCACACCACTTTTTCCATCAGACGTGGCGCTGACATCGGCGAAGTCATCCAGAAGCTTCTAGAAGCTTCTGGAAAATATTTAGGTGGCTCCAAAGATGCTTCGCCCGACATAAAGGACACGACGTGTCACCAGTCACCAGGCGCCACGTAGGCCTGTAACAAATCTAAGGGCAGCCCGACAATGCCAGTACGACGTCTCCAAGAAGGGCAAATGCGAGCGCGCCACGTGTACCACTACACTGACCACAGCAGAGGAGACCAAGAGGATATTCCCCTTGGTCGGACAGCTGGCGCGCAACCACAGCTGGCATCGCTGTTCCTCCCTCTATCAACCTCCGGCTATAAATAAAACCCTTCATCATTCAGGTTAAAGGATCTTGCTCTCTATACTCTCACACTTAACACACACTGTTTATTCTCCCTCAGAACAGTACTTATTCTCACGCCGGAGCCTGGTTAAGAGGGAAACCCCCTTATTCCCCTCTTAACGAGACTAACGGTGTTGCTGTTTTGCAGGAGCTGAGCCATTTCCGGCGAGTAAGAAAGGAGATTGAACCCATCATTGAAGTAACCCCACTGATTAACCGTAGTGTTAGCCTGTGTTTCATCATTGGCGCCATCCGCTTTTAGCAAAACCACTCTCATCTCCTTTTCTTTTCAAAAAACACTCGTCAAACATGGCCGAACAAAACCCTTCCCACCAAGTAGACGGAGACGTTTCTTCCTTCGAACTCGTTTCGGACAACGTACACGTCCAGCGGGGTCCAAGGAACGAAATTATCCAGGAAGGGCCGATGAACAATGAGTTTCCCAGCATCTTTGGGAGTACATCCAGGATTGCTACTCAAAACACACCTGGTGCTACTTTCCAAACTCCACCCAGAATCATCACTCAGACCACAAACGGAGCTACGTTCCAGCCTCCGTCAGAGGTAGTCCAACCGACACCACCAGTGCAAACTCAGAGCCATGGAGCTGGCCCTTCAGCTCCATCGGACCAAGCACAACTGAACTTCCCTGCACTACTAGGGCTACCCGAAGGAAAAACTCTGGCTTCCTGGTATGCTGAACAAGTGGCGTCTATAAACCTTGTTTACACACAACTCAGTGCGCAGCAAGCTCTACTTCAGGCACAAGCTCACCAGTCAGCATTTGTCACTCCACCGCAAAGGCCTTTGAGCGCACCCATGCCTCAACAGACCAATGCATTCAACTTACGCCCTGAATCCGTACCTCCACCACATATCAGAAGGCCAAGCGCGCACGATACGCGCGATACTTACGGAGAAACAGAGAGCAATTATGTGCAGTATTCTCACCAACCAAAGAAGCCAATACAAAGTCGTTTAGGGCCGCGCAACATAAACGACGAATTTGAAGACGATGAAGAGACACACACAGTGTTCAGCAGGTTGCCACCAGAGCATGAAGCGTACAAACCTCGTAAGCGCGCAGGTTATGATCCAAAAGCAGAGCACGATTACACCCTGAGCTATCGCCCAGACGACATGGCTGAGAATTCAAAGTTCATCAGAGAGATCGACACGGCTGCCATAGACAAAACAAAATTGCCACACAACGTGGGCAAATACAACGGGTTGACAGACCCAGACGATCACCTCCAAGTTTTTAACGGTGCGGGAGCAACGGGCGGATGGAACCTACCAACCTGGTGTCATCTCTTCGCTCAAACCTTCATAGGCGCGGCGCGCATCTGGTTTGACAGCTTACCAGCAGGAAAAATCAAATCATGGGTTGATTTCCGAGAGAAGTTCCTGGCACACTTCTCACAGCAACGACGACACACCAGGGATCCAGCCGATTGTCTGAACATATGGCGCAAAGACCACGAAAGCGTGGAAGATTTCATTACAAGATACAACAAAGAATGTTTGGAGATCGGCGATGTAGGCGAGAAGATGATGCGCGCACATTTCATGAGGGCTGTCAAGTGTGATGACCTCATCAAGCGCGTCAAAGGAAGAGACGGAGGACCCAAAGACTGGGAGACCTTCATTGAAGCAGCCAAAACCATCACACAGTCGGATAGACAGCTGACCGGTGATGACCACCGTCAGCGTAGTTACAACCATACCGACCGGCACAGCAAGAAAGGCAGAAACCAACCTTGGAAAGCATCCAGTCACAGAGAAAGAAGCCCGGTAAGAGAGGATGCGCGCCACACGATCAACCAAATAGCACACCGAAAAGAAGTGAAAAGAGAAAACAGAGAAATGCAGTGAACTCTCCTAACAAAAACCCCTTCAGAAGTTTTGGCAACCGAGAACCACCAGTTCAAGCCACCACTACAGATGCGCAACAAAAGGGGCCAAGACCCGAACCTTTTCTGTGAATTCCACAAGGACACCGGCCACTTAACCGACGATTGTTTCAGCCTCAAACAAGAGATCGAAAGGGCCTTAAGAGACGGAAAGTTAACTCACCTGGTCAAAGGTGGGAAGCGTGATTACCGTCAGATTCAAAGAAGAGAAGAAGGGCCGGATAACAAAAAACTCCGGAAATTAGAAACCCACATGGTCCAAGGGGGTCCACGAAGGTCAAGAAAAAACTACAACAAGCGCGCGCAAGATGATTCATGGCGCGAGAAACAAGTCGTTTTCCCGGTTGTAAGAGGAGGCCCACGAGAAAGAAGACCAATAGTCATCTCAGGCGTCATAGGGCATTATCAAACAGATTACATCTTCATCGATCCGGGGAGCACTGCGGATATCATATATGAACAGTGTTTTAATCAGTTCGATCAGGAAGACAAAGCGCGCTTAGAACCAGTTGATTACCCACTCACTGGCTTCTGCAACGAAGCCGTTTTTCCTCTAGGACAAATATCGTTCCCAGTGTTGCTCTCGGACGGAAGAAACTCAAGAACAGAGGAAGTCACATTCATGGTGCTGCCAGCACATTCAAGACACGATATTCTGCTTGGAAGAGAATCCCAAGGTGATTTTAGCATGATCTGCTCTGGCCCACACTCAGCAGTGGGATTCCCAACAGAAACAGGAGTAGCCATCATCTATGCAAGCAAAGAAGTATTAGCAACAGATGAGCTAAGACCTGCAAAGACAAGGAAACCAGAAGCACGCCAAGAGGCAGAAAAATGGGTGCTAAACAGCGCATATCCGGAACAGACAGTAACCTTAGGACCTGCAATGTCCGACCTAACGCGCGCGACGCTAAAGAAATTGCTGTTCCAAAACATGGACGTGTTCGCCTGGACACCAGCAGACATGGTGGGTGTTCCACGGCACATAGCTGAACATCGATTAAACGTTTCAGAAGATGCAAAGCCGGTGGTGCACGCCAAGCGCCACTTGGGAGACATCAAACATGATGCTATGAAGGAGCAGGTGATAGAGTTGTTAACGCGGGAATCATCAGGGAGGTCAGGTATCAAACGTGGGTAGCAAGCCCAGTGATGGTCCAAAAGAACAACGGTAGCTGGAGAATGTGCGTAGACTACAAAGATCTAAATAAGGCATGTTCGCGCGACTGTTATGCCTTACCAGACATTGATGAAAAGATTGATTCACTTGCCACATTCCGATGGAAATGTTTCCTCGATTGCTACAAGGGGTACCACCAGGTACAGATGGCTGTACAGGATGAAGACAAGACCGCGTTCCGCACACCAACAGGGTTGTACTGCTATACCAAAATGCCCTTTGGTTTAAAAAATGCGGGCGCGACTTATCAGAGGCTCATGAATGAAACCTTCCACGATGCCATCGGCAAGTATATAGAAGTGTATATGGATGATCTGGTTATTATGAGCAAAGAGGAGAGTACAATGTTGCTGAACATCCAAAAGACGTTCGACACCTTGCGCGGAGTCAGTATCAAGTTAAACCCAGCAAAATGCTCTTTCGGCATGGAAGAGGGGAAATTCCTGGGTTTCATTGTCACGAAAGATGGCTTCAAGGTGAATCCTGACAAGATACAAGCAATTGAACGCATGCCGTCACCTTCGATGATCAAGGAGATGCAAAAATTGGCAGGACGGTTAGCAGCACTTAATCGCTTCCTGGCCAATCATGCAGCCAAATCCTTTCCGTTCATAAAGACTCTCCGAAACTGCATGAAGAAGAGCCAATTTCAGTGGACTCCGGAAGCCGAGAGCGCATTCCGCGAGATGAAAGACTGCCTCATCAAGCTGCCAACATTAACTGCACCAGTCAAGGGCGAACCCCTGGTGCTATACTTATCAGCCTCCGACAGAGCAGTAGGAGCAGTGTTACTTGTTGACCGACAAGGTGTCCAAACGCCAGTTTATTATGTCTCACGAACTCTGACCGACCCAGAAACCCGATACGCAATCATGGAGAAACTAGTACTCGCACTGATCCATGCATCAAGAAGGCTGCGCAGGTACTTTGCCAACCACGTCATCCACGTGCTAACAAACTACAATATTGGCAACATACTCGCAAGGCCAGAGATTTCAGGGAGACTAGCAAAATGGGCGATAGAGCTCGGGGGTCATAACGTAGTGTTCAGGCCAAGACCGGCGATCAAAGGCCAAGTACTTGCAGATTTCATGACAGAGGTTCCAGATGACAAAGATCGAGAATGCAAGGCGATGGAAAAAGCCGAGAAACAGCAAGTGGAAGAACCATGGCTACTATACACAGATGGCGCGTCTAACGAAGACGGCGCAGGCGCTGGTCTCCGGCTGGTGAGCCCTGACAAACACGAGTTCACCTACGCCATACGCCTGGATTTTAAAAGCACAAACAATGAAGCTGAATATGAAGCTTTCCTTGCTGGGTTAAGGTTGGCAATCAAAATGGGAGTACGACACATCGAAGCGCATGTGGACTCCATGTTAGTGGCAGGTCAAATCAACGGGCAGTACGAAGCCAAGGGAGATACAATGGCACTTTACCTAAGCCAAGCAAAGACACTGCTACAAACCTTCTATTCCTACAAAGTGCATCACATCAATAGAAGCGAGAATAAGCCTGCTGACGCGCTGAGTAAACTCGCCTCTACAAGCTTCCAGCATCTAGCAAAAGATGTACGCATAAAGGTTTTAAGCAACCCGTCAGTGCAACTGAGAGAAGTAAGCGTCGTTCAAACAGGGACAACGTCTTGGATGACTCCGATAATCACATACCTCCAATCTGGAATACTCCCGGAGAACAAGGCAGAAGCAAGGAAAATCCAGTACAAATCCGAACATTATCAGATGGCTGATGGGATTTTGTACAGAAAATCATACCTCGGACCTTTGTTAAGATGTGTAGATCCCGAAGACGCAAACTATTTGATCAGAGAAGTGCACGAGGGAATCTGTGGTATCCATGCCGGACCAAGAATGGTGGTAGCGAAAGTCATGAATGCGGGGTACTACTGGCCCGGGATGCATTTAGACGCGGTTAAAGAATTGAGAAAATGTAGCGGGTGCCAAAGACATGCTCCCAAAACAATGCGCCCCAAGAATGAATTGGTACCAGTCACAACGGCATGGCCCTTTCAACAATGGGGAATAGACATGGTCGGACCTTTTCCCGAAGCCCCAGGAGCTGTCAAATTCATAATAGTCGCAGTCGACTATTTCACCAAATGGGTAGAGGCAAAGGCCCTCGCGTCAACCACAGCCGTCGTTGTCAAAAAATTCATTTGGGAACAAATCATATGTCGGTTTGGATTGCCCCTCAAGATAATCACCGACAATGGAACCAACTTTGCTGAAGACAACCTTCAACAGTGGTTCAAGGAATTACACATCGAGCACACCTTCTCCTCGGTCGCGCACCCGCAGGGGAATGGTCAAGTTGAAGCCGTCAACAAGAGTATTGTCGACGGAATCAAAGCAAGGCTGGGAGAAAAAAGAAGAGGTTGGGTAGACGAACTGCCCAGCATCTTATGGGCCCACAGGACGATGCCCAAAACAAGCAACGGAGAAACACCGTTTAGCTTGGTTTACGGGTCAGAGGCAGTAATACCAGCAGAGATAGGATTGCCGTCACCTCGAATGCTCTCAATGAACGTGATCAACAATGAAGAAGAGAGGAGAATCGACCTTGACCTCCTAGAAGAACGGAGAGAAATGGCGGCAATCAATGAAGCAAAGTACAAAACGAAGCTGGAAAAATATTACAACTCTAAAGTCCGAGTATGCACCTTCAACCCGGGAGAATACGTCCTCAGAGACAATGAGGCCTCAAATGCAGAAAAACCCGGGAAGTTGGCTCCCAAGTGGGAAGGTCCATATGTCATCGACACCGTACTCGGAAAAGGAGCTTATAAGCTGCGCACCATCGACAACAGGGAGGTTCCCCGCACATGGAACGCCCAACAGCTGAGAAGGTGTTACCTATGAATGAAATTATTGTAATCGCATAGGCCAAGTTGCCAACACATTTATAATACAAGAAGTGTTTGGCTATCCTTCCTATCATGCAAACTTCTTGTCACAACTGCATATATTACTTTGGGCATACACGAAAACATCAATGGCTCGACCATTAGGAAACGTTGTAGACCTCCAAGGCCTGTCACAAGCAAGTGCACAGCCGGGTCAGACACACAACTAAAGCCTAACAAACGCCAAACAAATACTTCGCGCCCACATAAACACGAAAACATCGAACACAGGACAAACAAACATTGTAAGCACCCCCAAGGCTGAGAACAGCTGGGTCTACACAATAACCTGTAAACTCGATCACTTCGTATTCACGATCTAACCTGCGCACGAAAACGACAGAATAAAACGTTGTCATAAACACAATACAAACCTGTCAGCGCCATCATTCATTCGTGATACCTGAATCAAAGTAATTACACATGCACATATTATGACGATAACAAAATTCGCATGAAAACAAACTAGTAGCATAACAAATGTTACAGCATAGCCAAATATCCACAAGCATAAGAAGAAAGTTAAAATTGTTTGTCGAAATTGTCAAGTACAAGACCAACCAAGGTCGTACGCGGCACGCAGGCCGGAGTCCCTCATTCGGGATGACTGGGTCCAGCACCCCCAGCCGCACCACTTTCATCGCCAAGCGCTTTCTTCAACAACACGACACCATCAGATCGTCGTGCCAATTTCTTCGCAGCCTTAACCACAGCAAACTCCAAAGACGAAAACTCTTGTCTTTTTTCAGCATAGGCTGCACCACAATCCTCTTTCCATAGCTCAAAACGATGCTCTTTTTCCTTATTAACCGCAGCAGCTCTGCCTTCGACATAACCATCCTTACGCCCGCTATTATAGCCCGCTTGCCCCAACTCAAACATATAGTTGGCCAGCTCATGGGAGTTGACGATACGATCAGCAATCTACGAAGAAACACACAAAGAAGAGAAACAGCTCACGGAAGTCACACACAAAAAAAAAAAAAAAGAGATTGATATGTCAAAAAGTTACCAGAGGCACTGCGCGCGAGAGCAACCACTTGCAATCAGCTGACGTTTCCTCAGCAAGGAGTTCAGAGGCTTTGCATTCAACAGTCTTCTCCTGAAGAAGACGTTCAGAAGTCTCATACTGCCTCGCAAGAACCTCCAGCTTAGCGATACGTTCAACGTATTCTTTCTCCTTCTTCTCAAACGCCATGCGCGCTTGATTAGCTTCCTCAGCAATATCCTTCTTTTCACCAGACAAACGTACAATGGCATCACGTTGAGTTTTAAGCTCCACATTCGTACGCTCGCACGCAGCTTCCCAATTTTTCTGTTTGTCAGCATTGACCTTCCTCTCCTGGGCAAGTTTCCCCTCGGCATCAGCAAGCCTCCACTCCAACCCCTTCTTCTCAGCGTTGAATTTCTCCTTCTCTTCCGCAAGTAGTCTCTTATCATTTTCAAACTCCAACGTGTCCTCCCCCATCAGCTTCCACTCACGGACAATCTCCTGAGTAGTAGAGAAAAAATTAACCCCGGCTTGAACATGATCATCTAACAGTTCAAGCCGACGGCGCTTTTTCTGAAACATCCTTTCAGCTGGGGGGAGAGACAACGAGTAGAAGTCATGACAATTTTCAAGGTTATCCATCCGGGAGCCCTGGGTCAGACGCCAGTGGGGGACATGCGGAAGATCATCGCAAGCAGGATTCGTCGTTTCAAAAGAGTCAGCATGAACTTTTTCAAACTGAGGGCTGCGGACAACACCTGAGGTTGCACCACCACCATCACCCGGTGGGCGCTTGGTATACACCGTCTGATGAGGAGTAGTCTCACTCACCTCTACTTCAACCTCAACATTATTACCACGATCACCACCAGCACCTCCCGCAGCATCACCACCACCCTCTCCAACTTGCTCCACGACCACATCTTCCTTTTTCTTCCCGTCAGACGTTTCATGGGGAGGAGACGACCCAAATGTCCTCGACGGCGGAGATTGCGGAGGAGTAATTTTTGAAATATCAATCTTATGTCCCGTCTTGGCTGTTTTGGCACCTGCTCCAAAACGAGCAGCACATTCAAAGAAAAGGACAAGCAAACAAAAAAAAATATAATATAAGACAAGTTGGGAAAAAATAAAATGAATACCAGAAGCTTCATAGATTTTCTGCAACAAATCACTAGGTTTTTCAGCAAAAATACCCATGTCAATCTCCGATTCAGAGGGGGCAGGAGGATTCTCTTTCTGAAGTTTAACCTTCTTCGAGGCAAGTATAGCAGCAGCCTGCTCGTCAAACTTTCGCTTCCTATCCTCAAACATCTTCTTCTGCATTATCTCTGTTAACGTCGCGCGGTCCTCAGGGTCCGACTCAGGCTTTTTCTCTCCAACCCCTAAACCGGGCAACGTATCCGAAACGACAACATAATCAAGGATACGATGAGTATGAGGTCGCTTACGAGGAGACTCAGTGGTAGGCTCTTCAACCCTTTTCCCTTTCCCGACCGGCTTGTCAGCTTTTGCCTTTCTCCTCGTCTCCAACAGGTGAGCAGTTTCGACTGGAACCTCCAAATCATCACCAACAGGCTCATTCACCGGTTCATGTACAACCCCCTGCGCCGGACCTGCACGCGCGGAATGAGAGGTTAGATCTTCAAAAGATCTGCCAGACCCATCACTCGAGAGAACGATAACTTCCTCTCGAATGGAATCAAAGGCTTCATCATCACTCTCACTATCTTCACCTAAGACAGTGTTAGCGTAAGCGGTGAAACTTTCATTGCTCGGATGCAGAAAACGGCCACGGATCTGATCCAACCAAGGTCGTTTATCAGGTTTTTGTATCGCCTCAACCATCGCACCCGGTGCCTTAAGATCCAAAACGTTCAACAACGTGAACCCTACTGCACAAAAAGACAGAGATAAAGAACAATGCACAAAAAAAAGGGGGAAGAGTAGGATTACGGAACGAGACGTACACTTGCCCTCATGACCATAAACCGGGACCCCCAACGGATTTTTAGGGATCCACTTCATGCTCATCCCAGCACCAACCAACGCCATCTCCTCAAGCTGGATTATCGGAGTGGCTTTACGGGTCAACCTCTTATACCAGTCTTGATCAGCAAAATCGGCAACCACATCAACTTTTGGGATACCCTCCTCCACAGATCTGTAATGCATGTCCACAGGAACAACACCCCGGCGAATGTAAAAAAACTTCTGCTTCCAGTCATGGAGACTCTTCAGTGGCACAGAGCAAACCGGAGAAACGTTAGTACGAGCACTGAAAGAGTAAAACCCACTTGTATACGTAACAGTGTAGAAGGTGTTGAACATCTCAAACGTCGGATCTAAACGGTTTGCCATACAAACAAACTCAAAATGAGTAATACGAGGGAGTCCGATGGCATTTATCTGAGAGACGTGGAGACCATAACCCCTCAAAACATCGGCAGTAAATCGGGTCATTGGTAGACTGAAGTTACCCTCCCGGAAGAAGGCAGCATACAGAGTCATATGACCGGGAGGAGCATCCATGGCTGTCGAACCAGGAGTAGGATACTGAGCACCCCAATCAGGGAGAAAACCCATCTCCCTTACTAAATTCTGGAATTCCTCCTCTTTCCACCCTATCACCGCCTGATCCGGGCCGGGAGGAGTTTTCCCCTTGTTCCTCCTTTTCCTTGACGACGGGTTTGCAGAAGACATTTTGGAGAAACAAACAAGAACACAGATGAACTCAGGAGAAGGATAGAAAACGGAAGAAGATGAGAGAAACTAGGAATTCAAATTTTGAATAATGGGGAAGAAAGAGGAACCACCACCTACTTATACCCATCGCATTTAATGCGATGGGTAGTGGGGGCGTCAGAATATGAGAAGGCAACCAATAGGGGAGAGACACGTCAGAAGAGAGAGAAGGCGGCACCTCTTTTTCCGGAAGCAGGTGAACAGACATCTGACATGTCGCCGAAAAAGCAACTGACGGTTACTGAAAAAACAACTGTTCATCTGACACCCGCCAGTCACATCAGTCATCCCTTCCCAAGACAGACAAAGCTTCCTCTCGACGCCAACCTTTTAAAAAGGGGCCAGAACCCATGCGCGGAACGCCATGCGTCCATTTGGCTCAAAGGGCCAAAACCCATGCGCGACACGCCATGCGTCCATTTGGCTCAACTTTTTAAAGGGCCAAAACCCGTGCGCGACACGCCATGCGTCCATTTAGCTCAACTTTTCAAAGGGCCAAAACCCATGCGCGGCACACCATGCGTCCATTTGGCTCAACGTTTCAAAGGACCAAAACCCATGCGCGGCACGCCATGCGTCCATTTGGCTCAACGTTTCAAAGTACCAAAACCCATGCGCGACACGCCATGCGTCCATTTAGCTCAACTTTTAAAGGGCCAAAACCCATGCGCGGCACGCCATGCGTCCATTTGGCTCAACGTTTCAAAGTACCAAAACCCATGCGTGGTACGCCACGCGTCCACCCGGCTCAATTATACAGGTCGCCGAACTCCACGCGCCGCGTGCCAATCTGGTGCAGATTTCCTAGGGACCCCATGAAAACCTCACGCCATAACAAAATACCACACTTATAAGTCCAGAATCCCTCCTAGACGATCAACTCAACTAGAAGACACACTGGACTGGGGGGACTTGAAGAGGTATGGTCCCAATTCCTTGCCAACATGGCAAGGACCACACCACTTTTTCCATCAGACGTGGCGCTGACATCGGCGAAGTCATCCAGAAGCTTCTAGAAGCTTCTGGAAAATATTTAGGTGGCTCCAAAGATGCTTCGCCCGACATAAAGGACACGACGTGTCACCAGGCGCCACGTAGGCCTGTAACAAATCTAAGGGCAGCCCGACAATGCCAGTACGACGTCTCCAAGAAGGGCAAATGCGAGCGCGCCACGTGTACCACTACACTGACCACAGCAGAGGAGACCAAGAGGATATTCCCCTTGGTCGGACAGCTGGCGCGCAACCACAGCTGGCATCGCTGTTCCTCCCTCTATCAACCTCCGGCTATAAATAGAACCCTTCATCATTCAGGTTAAAGGATCTTGCTCTCTATACTCTCACACTTAACACACACTGTTTATTCTCCCTCAGAACAGTACTTATTCTCACGCCGGAGCCTGGTTAAGAGGGAAACCCCCTTATTCCCCTCTTAACGAGACTAACGGTGTTGCTGTTTTGCAGGAGCTGATCCATTTCCGGCGAGTAAGAAAGGAGATTGAACCCATCATTGAAGTAACCCCACTGATTAACCGTAGTGTTAGCCTGTGTTTCATCATAAACAATTTTAGAAAAGAGAAAACTTTGCTTCGAGGAAGACAAAAAAAAAGGGGGTATCGCTTAGGCGGCACGAATATTGTTTATCCTAGAGAGTAAGAAAATACGTGGAATGAGAACAAACTCTTAGGAAGACATATCTAGAGTGAAAGTATACTTAGTTTTTGTTTACTCGCTTTTTCTTATGTATCAAATATAAAATATTATGTATCATGATTTACGATGAACATTAATATAATATAATGTTGATTATGTATTTATCAACCTTTTATATTTACTTGGAGCAACTCTAAAGGGTGTCCATGAGCCGCGTGGAGGACGTGTATTCGTTTACAAATAAACCATCATTGAGGACTCTGAGAGAGGGAGGGTGTTGAATAAGCAGGGGTGACCTCCGTTGCCCCTTGACGCTCCGGTGATACTCCGACAGTAGTGTAAATTTTGAAAAAATTGAACGTTTTTTCGATTTCGTTGCCCATTTTTATTGAAATGTTACCCCTATCCGGATTTTCTAGATCCGCCACCGTGAATAAAGGAAGAAATCCCAACAAATAGAGGGGAGATGTAAGTGTGAAAGATGGGCGATGTAATATATTGTTGGGGTAAAAAAAAGAGCAAGTTACAAAGTTGGACCACCTTATGACTAGGGATTACTTACATTAAATTTCACCCCCTTCCATATGGCTTGATTCATGCTCTTTGCTTTTTCACAAGAAAAGCCTTTTACCATACAAAATAATAACTAGCATTAAGCACCCTCGTGTTGCGGCGGGGGCGAACATCAACGCCGGCTATTGCCAACGACCATCAACACTAAAGTTGCGGCGTGTTAATACAAAGAAATTAAACCGAAACGTAAAACATATAAAAGAATAACTAAGTCGATTTAGGACCCGTGCGTTACGATGAACCTGTCAAACGGAAAAAAATAGACAACGTAAAAATGTTTAACCACACACGCACGTTGCGCCGTGTTAACTCACAAAATTTAGAACGAAACGTAAAGCGAAATTTTTTCGAAAAATGAAAAGTATAGAGGATCAAAGTTGAAAGTAAAAAAGTTGTGAGGTTAAATTGTAAAAAATGATGTACAATAGTTTAATGCATACAAGTGTTACAAATTATATCTATACTAGGAGCCACATGTCAGATAATACCCAAGGGAGGAGCTTGAAATTCAAGCCCCACTACACATGGTCTTATGCTTGCTACAGACTCACACATTATCATGGGGCATCCTACGCAATAATCACTTGTACTTTCTTGTGGCTCAAAGTTGTAAACCCACATTGGGTACAACCATAAGATGCATAATACATCTACAAAGCTTGATATACAAGCTTTAATGCAACAAAATGTCTACAAAGCTTAATATACAAGCTTTAATGCAACAAAATGTTGCAAATTATATAGTATATGATTATCAATGGACTAGTTATTACTTTTTTTTAAGATGGCCACTCATATGCTCGTTTAATTTACTACTGGCTAATCAGGCGATTAAGCTGTTGTTTGTGCCTTGACAAAATAAGGTTAATCTTTTTCGTTCTCGTCTAAACAGCTATGATGATCCTGCAAAACAATCAATACAACGTAAGCTCATTACAAGGAGGAGAATAGGGGTTCTCCATGTAACCACCTTCCGGCATGAGAATAAGTATCAGTTTTGAGGATAAAAGTGTGTGTATTAAGTGAGAGAGCAAGAAATTGATCATTGAACTTGGAGGTGAAGTTTTCTATTTATAGCTGAGGTAATTTGTGAAGTAGATGGGCTGGTGGGCCTTGGGCCTGAGATCGACAACAAGGAATATCCATTCTGCTCCCTCTATCACGACCATTACTGATTCCTGACTAGAGGGTAGTTGGCGCACGCTGAATGGATCCACGTGTCCTAACGGTTGTCCTTGTTGTCTGGTATGTCATCAGCAGTTAATTGGAGATCATAGAGCAGTGGTCGGCGCAAGCTGATTGGTGTCACGTATGCGTCCTTGTGTACTTCTTGTCTCCTGTACGATTGTTCATCGTGAAGCATGATCCAATACAGCCTGTTGAGCGTCTGTTGGCCCACTGCTCTGCCACTTGTACTTTTTGTACCTGTCGAATGTTGCCCTGCGCTTCTTCCCTCCGCGTGACTTAAGAAGCATCTGAGTAGTCGGCGCAAGGTCATAGAAGCCAGGTTTCTTGTCTGAAAGATTAAGTGTAAGAATTGATCTTATCTTAGTCCTGACCACGCGCACGACTTAAGAAACATCTGTGTAGTCGACGCAAGGTCGAGGAAGTTATCATTTAGGTTTATCTTGGGTATGGTCTCATGCGCGATCTGAGGCTAACTCGTATGGTCGAGGTAGGATTTGGGACCATACCCCTTCAACTACTACCCTTCGTTGTTTTTGTCCATCATGGGGACTGAATCTTCAAAACTTAGAAAGAGAAAGTCTTATATAACATCTCGGTATCGCTAGGCAAAAACATTTTAGTGACTAATTATCCTAGTAACAAATGTGATCATGAGTTTTGACTGTGGGTATAGTTAAATGATTACTTTAGACGTATTAAAACTGCTTTACATGTCAATTTAAACATATTATTAATGTTTATCTATATTGTTTTAAATAAAATTCCGTAGATTGAAATAGTCTTCAACTTTGTATTTTTGATCATTGTCGGTAACGTGTTATAGACATGTTGCTATGCAGTGGCGGATATACCTTAGGCCGGGGGGCAACGCCCGCTACGGCTTGGCGCGGAAAAATTTGGAAAAGTTAGTGTAAATTTTGGAAAAATTTGAGGTTTTTTCGATTTCGTTACGGCTTATTTATAAAACGTTACGGCTTGGCGGATTTTCTAGATCCGCCGCTGTTGCTATGCACTTCAACTTGAAATATAAAACACCTATTATTGGTAAATTAAAGCAATAAACTAAGACGCTTATCAAATTAAAAAGTCAAAACATATGCACAAGAAATAATGCGTTGAATTTAGTACATTCAATTTTGTAGAAGATGTTTTGAAAACTAAATCAATGATGCAATAGTATTATATTGGCAAGTGTGGAAGGCATATTCCAGGGGCTGTTAATCATTGTATGTTGGCAAGTGTGGAAGGTTAGGAATGAGTTCATTTTTTTGGGTAAGTCTCCTAACTCGGATGAGGTGTTTAGTGAGATTAGGTCCACCGGGTATATGTGGTTTAAGTATAGATCGAAAGATAGAGAGTTGTCGTGGAATGACTGGTGTAAATTTGTAATTATGTAGCTTGTTTTGGGGCCCGGTCTTCGGGTTTCCGCGTTTTAATGAAGTTCTCCTTTCAAAAAAAAAAAATAGTATTATATTATGTTAACGTGCTAATGGTCGTCATCAATGTCTCGAAATACTCATCATTTGTTAATTAAAAAATGTTTTATCGTTGTCGGATCTTAATTAAGTAATCGGATGGTCTTGTTTTTTTAACACGTAAATTACCTAAAGGGGTGTGATAAATATACCCAAGATAAAGATTAATATACCCAAAAGTTAAATTTAGTAATGATTTAGTAATGATTAACTACCTTATTATATTATTTTATTATAAAGTTAAAAGTAATAATTATGTTTTATTATAAAGTCAAAAGTAATAATTATGTTTTTTATCTTATTTTATAATACTTTTGGTTACTTTTTTATATTTTGTTATACTGTTATTAGTATTAATATCAATATTAATAAATAAATAATCAAGACACTTTATTATAAACACGAAAGTGATAAAAAATTTTGAAGTGGCGTTTTCGGCTTTCTACAACTGCTGACATCAACATTTACAGCAGCTGCTGTAAGCGTTTTTACGAGTGGTGTAAATAAAAAAAAAAATTTTAAAGTTGATTTTTTTGTAAATAAAAAATTTTGAAAAACCTTTCGTAAAGTCGAATTCTCTGAGTTCTGACAACTCGTAGTAGTTTTCATTTTACCCTAACTATATATATATACGCATACACGAAAATAGTATATATATACACACACGCATACACGAAAATAGTATTTTGAGAACCAGCTTGAGTCGGAAAAAATAGAGAGAACTCCATTTAAACTTTTTTTTTCAAATACTTTTTATATATTAATAAAATTTATGGAAACTAAAAAATAAAATGAATATATGTATGAAAAGTTTATGTATGTGTAAAAAAAGTTAGGTAATTAAATATCTTTCATTTTTAGTAGGTGTGATTTTGTTTTCAACGCATTTCTTTTATGTGCGTATAAGTTTTTTTTTTATTTTACGTTTTTGTGTTTTAACTAAGTTATTATAATTCTTTTAATTTAATTTAACCTTGTTAATACAACTAGATAGAGATATTGCGTTGAAATTCTTATTTTGAATCAATTATGATGATGCGTTAATCTAATTACCAAATGACAGTGCATACAAGGACATATTTTCAATCTGAGTTCTTTTTTATGCTTTGTACTTGGTTTAAATTTGGGTAATTGTAAAATTGATAGGTTCTGTCTATTCCCTTGTGGTACAGCAAAAAAAAAAAAAAAGATTATACATTTTTTTGTGTTTCAACTTTGATGTAAAGGACAGAAACCATCTTAATATCTATAAATTGTTCGTGTGGTTTTGTTATGTTATGTTCAAATTTACTAGAAGATTAGTGAATGGAATGTCTTGATGAACCTAATGAAAATTTTCTAGAATGATAGAACGTCGCTGAAAGAAGTGAAGATTGTTTTACCTATTTTTTTTATAAAATAAAGAATTAACTAGCTTTCACCTATTTTGGCAAATAATTTTGAAAGCATCCATTTTGGTAAATAATTTTTCCATCTCCACCCTTTTGGAAAAAAAAACTCCTAAAAATAGGAGACAAATTGACTACATTAAAGTCTTGGTTGACTTGAAAAAAGTTGACTTGAAAAGTTAGTTTGTGAGAAAAAAGTAAAAAAGAGTTGACTTTAGCGTGTATTTAACACAACCCTTACCTAAATCACATAAATGATAATATATCCCAAAGAAATATTAATGCATATAGTCATGGGTTTTTAAAAGAATAACTTTACAGAATAACAAGCGACTTTTAAATCCGTTTCAATAAAATAACTCATTTTTTTTTCTTTGTAAAGTCATTCTAGCTTTCATTGAATGATTGGTGATGTAAGTTAATTGTAATTGATGAAAGAAAGACTGTTGCAGGCAAGTAATTGTCATGATGGATTGGTCAACATGATCTGTCTAGTTGTTCAACTGGCTCTTGTTTTGTGTTGAGAAGAAGTTACTAGGGGCTAACTATTATATTGATGAACTAGGTTTCTCTCCGAAAACTTCGGAGGCGAAAAAACGGCGAACTAGTTTTTCATAAACAATGACGGGCAGGGATCGATACAAGGTTAATCAATGGTATGACGTCCCGGTTAAGAATCATCGGGGTTACAGTAATCGGCAACAAAAGGATAGGATGACGGATGCAAATACGAAGTTCTTTGTTTCTAATCTTCCAGAAAGATGTTCTTCGGCTAATCTAATGGAGGTTTTGAAGGGGTTCGGAGAGATTGTGGGTACGTACATCGCTAGGAAGTATGATAGGCTTGGAAAAAGATTCGGTTTCGTGACTTTTAAGAATGTTAGGGATCCATTATTGTTGGAAAAGGATCTCAGGGATGTTTGGATTGGAAGTTACAAGTTGTTTATCGTCTTGGCTCGGTTTGTTGACGGGGAGAAAGTGTCAAGGAAGGAGGAGAAACATTGGTTTCCGGTGAAAGGTAAAGAAGTCGAGTCGAATGGCAATGTAGAAAACATGGACAATGTAAGGTCGAATGAACAGGTAGGGACCAGTGGAGTCGGATCTAGATCGTACAAAGACACTCTTATTAATAAAGAGACGGAACAAGGGGTGCCAGAGATTGTTGTGGACGAGAGTGTGCAAGCTTTTTCGGATTGGTTTGAAAGAAGCCTTTTAGGTAGGGTGAAGGATTTTGGTTCTTTGACAGATTTGAGGAAGTTATTATGTGGATTGTCTGAGTTTGTTATTAACATAAAATATGTGGGAGGGCTTAGGGTGGTCCTGGTCTTTGATGGTAGTAAAGAGAAAGAGGAGTTCTTGGACAATAAAGTAGCTTGGTTGTCTATTTTCAATTCTTTAGAGAGTTGGAGCGGACAAGTTTTTGAACATGAAAGGGTCGCATGGTTGAAGTTATACGGGATCCCGTTGAATTTATTTAACTTTCAGGTTTTTCAAGACATTGGTTCGTTATTTGGAGTGGTGGTCCAGTCGGGTCGTCATGCGGAGGAAGAAGGTGATCTGTCATATGTTTTGGTTGGTGTCCTTATTAAAGAGGTTGGTCGTATTAATCAAAAAATTAGTCTTATCTGGAAGGAGAATAAGTTCGTAGTACTTGTAGAGGAGGAGTTGGGTGATTGGATCCCAGATTGCTTGGTCGAGGTGGAGGAGGAGAATGTCGTTGTTGAGGTTCAGCAAGTTCCGTCGGCTAACGGAGCGGATGAAGACGTGATGGTATTGGAAGAAGATGAGGTTATTATGGAAAGGGAGGATGGCCAGAATGTTGGTCGACATTTCAACTCTAGTGAGGATGTTCATGGTAATGATGGAGATAATCAAGGAAGCTTGCATGGGTGTCTCGATCATCAATTTAAAGAAGGTAGTAATTTTATACAGTCAAAATTTAGAAGGGTTAAATGTGCTAGGAAGCATCGTGGATCAGGAAAGTCCAAGTCGCTAGTGGGTTTGGAGCGGCCCAAGAAGAGATTTAGGGAAGATAGTGACCCGTTCGACGTGGACCGGTTTATTTTTAATGTTAATGATAGCCCAAGGCAGAATTTAGAAGGTGAAGGTAGAGCTGATAGTTCATTGAATTTCTTATCTCCTGACCTTAACAAAATTATTATAGAGGAGGAGGAGGTTTCGAGTAGTGAGCCGATTGTAAATGATAAGATGGAAAGTATGCCTAAGGGTAATGCTTTGAATGATGAGTTAAGAGATGAGGTAGATAATACAATGAGTTTTGCTTCTGTTGTGGGAGTTGTGAATATTGGGCAATTCGAAGGTGACATTGTGAAGGCCATTAATGATGAAGGTTTTCCACATGTGGATAAATGAATATTTTGTCGATTAATATTCGTGGACTGGGATGTAATGAGAAGAAAGATTGGATTCGACAGTTGAGGATTTCTAATGATATCGGTTTCGTCATGATTCAAGAGACGCAGTTTGCGTATTTAGATGGGGTGGATATAGGTAGATTTTGGGGTAATGGGGAGTTCTTTTATGATTTTGTGGATGCTACGGGCCGCTCCGATGGGTTACTTTCGATATGGGATCCTAAGCGGTTTGTTTTAGAATCCGTGGAGAAGAATAGATATTTCTTGAGTGTATGTGGTAAACTAAGAGATAGTGGTAAGGTGATTACAGTTGTGAACGTGTACTCGCCTCAAAAATTGATAGACAAAAGAATTTTGTGGGCGGATTTAGAGCGGTGTATTGTTCAAGACGAGAACTTTTGGATTGTGGGTGGGGACTTCAATTGTGTTCGTGACCGTAATGAAAGACGTAACTCTAAATTTGTGCCTTCAACGACGAATGAATTTAACGAATGGGTGGAGAGATTGGGATTACACGAGTACTCTTTGAGGGGAAGGAAATTTACGTTTGTTTCCGGTAACAAATGTAGTTGTATTGATCGTTTGTTTGTGTCATGGAATTTCTTGAATGAATGGGTTAACGCGGAATATCGGGCGCTTGCACGGGAGAAATCAGACCATAGTCCTATTTTGTTGAAAGTGGTTTATCGGAACTTTGGAGCCAAACCGTTTCGTTTTTTTAATTCATGGCTTCAAAGGGATGACTTTGAGGATCTGGTGAATAATACGTTGGAGACATTTAAAGGGGAGGGTCACGCTGATATTGTGTTATTGCAAAAGCTTCGGAAATTAAGACAAGTTATTATTAGGTGGAGGGATACTAAAGCTGTGAAAGAGTTGGAGGAAGAGGAGAACTTGAAGCAAGATCTTATAGAATTAGATGGTATTAGTGAGGACCGGGAGTTAACGGAAACGGAGCAATGGGTCTTCGTCGAGGTAAAAAAGAAGTTAAAAGAATTAGAAGACTATCGAGCTAAAGACCTTCGACAAAAAGCCCGGGTTCGGTGGGCTAGAGATGGGGATGAAAATACTCGTTTCTTTCATGGGATGGTCAATAAACGAAGGGTGGTGAATTCTATTCCAGGTTTGTCGGTAAATGGGGTGTGGGTGTATAAACCGGTAGAGGTCAAAAAAGAGGTTCATAGATTTTTTAGAAAAAAATTCGCTGAAGAGGTAAAGGTTCGGCCATATGTGGAGTGCTATGGTTTACGTACTCGAAATGAAGAAGATGTTGCGGATATTATTAGATCATTTAACGAGAAGGAGATTAAAGAGGCTGTTTTCGATTGCGGGGGTGACAAAGCTCCGGGTCCGGACGGGTTTAATTTTAGATTCATGAAGAAGTTTTGGCATCTTTTGTCCTCAGATTTTATGAATATTTTTAATGAGTTTTATGAAAGGGGGACTATTAGTCGGGGTGCTGGTTCGTCTTTTATCACGTTGGTTCCTAAAGTAAAAGATCCGGTGAATCTTGGTGATTATAGGCCAATAAACCTTATTGGAGTGGTGAGTACGGTGATTTCTAAAGTTTTAGCTAATCGGTTGAAGAAAATTATGGGGAATATTACGCATGAAACCCAATCCGCGTTTATAACGGGGAGGTATATTCTTGATGGGCCGCTAATAATCAGTGAGATCCTTTCTTGGAGTAGAAAGATGGGGAAAGAATTATTTTTGTTCAAGATAAACTTTGAAAAGGCGTATGACAATGTTAATTGGGAATTTTTGATTTCGGTTATGCGCCAAATGAGGTTCCCGGAGAGATGGTGTGGATGGGTTTACGGTGTTTTATCTTCCGCTCGGTCATCGGTTCTTGTTAACGGTTCTCCTACGTTCGAGTTTCCTTGTGAGAAAGGTATTTGGCAAGGGGACCCGTTATCTCCATTTTTATTTATTATGGTTATGGAGGCGTTTTCGGGTATGGTTCGTAAGGCGTGCGATAGCGGCTCGTTTGAAGGCGTGAGACTTCCAAATGGTGGTCCGACAATATCTCACCTTCTTTACGCGGATGATGCGATGGTCATGGGTGAGTGGTCTATTTTTAATTTTAAAGCGCTGAGTAGATTGTTACGGGTGTTTCATTTATGTTCGGAGCTCCGAATAAACATTAATAAATCGGTGTTATTTGGTGTGGGGAAATCATTGGAGGAGGTGTCTAATATGGCGAATGGTTTGGGATGTCAGGCGGGGGAAACTCCGTTCAAGTATTTGGGAATTCAAGTCGGAGCCAATATGAGTCGGATTGGTAATTGGGACCCGGTGATAGAGGTTTTCAAGAAGCGATTGTCAATTTGGAAGGCGAAAGTTTTATCTATTGGGGGTAGAGTGGTTCTTATATAGTCGGTTCTAGAAAGTCTCCCAACGTATTATTTTTCGTTATATAAGACGCCGGTGGCGGTAGTGAAAAAGCTTGAGGCCGTCATTAAAAGATTTCTTTGGGGAGGTACCGATGAGATTAATAAAGTTTATTGGGTGGCTTGGGACAAAGTTACGAAATCGAAACAAGAAGGTGGTTTGGGGATTAATAAGTTAGAGGACAATAATAATGCGCTTTTGTTAAAGTGGCTTTGGAGATATCGGGTAGAACGGGAGGCGTTATGGAGAAAGGTTATTGATTCGGTGCATGGAGCGGTTAGAAGATGGGATACATTTCCATGCAAAAAAGACATCTCGGGTACTTGGAACAAATTGGTCACATTCGGTTACCGGCTGAAGTGTAATGGGATGCATTTTGTGAATATGATTCGTGGTGTGGTAGGTAATGGTAAAGAGATAAAATTTTGGATTGACCCTTGGTTAGCTTCTGAACCCTTAAAGAATCTGTACCCGACTTTGTATCGGATTGAGAAGGATAAAGGATGTACAGTAGCAGCTAGGATTTTGGCTAATGAAGGAAATGGGCCGATTAACTGGGCCAGGAAATCTTATCCTAATAGTGATAATGAGGTGCAGGAATTAATTGAGTGTCACAGAATGTGTTCTGAAGTTATTCTTCGGATAGGAAAGATGATTGGATATGGAATAATGGGTGCAATGATGGGTATTCAGTCAAGGAGGCTCGAAAGTGGATGAATAATACAGGTGTGATAGCGGTCGAAAATGTGTATTTGTGGTGTAAATGGATTCCTAACAAGTGTAATATCTTTATGTGGAGGGCTTGGTTAGATAGGATTCCGACAAAAAGTGCTCTTCAAAGGAGAAATATTTTTCATGGCGATTGTACGTGTGTGTTTTGTGGAGAGTCGGAAGAAACTACGGATCATGTGTTCACGGCTTGTTTTTTGGCGAATGGTGTATGGAATGGCATCGCTAAATGGTGCAAGATTCCGGATATTTATGCCTTTTCGTTTGTTGATTTGCTTCAGGTGGTAGATCATATGAGGCTCCCGAAAACTAGGAAGGAAATGGTGTATGGTATATTGGTTTTGACGTGTTGGCGTATATGGAAAGCGAGAAACGAGAAGTTGTTCTCTAGTACAGATGCGAATGTGTACAAGATTATCTCTGATGTTAAATCTTTTGGATATCTTTGGTATAGAAGTAGGTATAAAGAAGGTTCGTTAGATTGGAAGGGTTGGTGTAATTTTTGTTTTGATGTGATGTAACCTTGTTTTGCGGCTTATCTCTTTCTTGGAGATAAGTCCGTGTGTTTGGTTTAATGAAGTTCTTCTTTCAACTAGCTACAAATAACCCTCCCGATCAATATGATGAATACTTAGCTATGTCGTACAGAACTTCACATGAATGTTTACAATTCTTTTGTAACGCGATCATTAAATTGTCTGCCAAAGAGTTCCTACGTAAACCAACGAGACACGGCATCGCACGTATTTACGCCGCGCATGAGGCTAGATGGCATTTTCCAGGGATGCTCGGTAGCATCGATTGTACACATATCGAAAGGAGAAATTGTCCAAGAGGTGACGTCAAAAGACCAACCATCATACTTGAAGCGGTGACGTCGAATGATTTATGGTTTTGACATTCATATTTTGGTGTTCCTGGTTCAAACAACGACATCAATGTTTAGTACACATCGCCGTTGTTTCAAAGCGTAACAGATGGTACCGCACCCTTCTGTCCATTTTTTGTTAACGGAAGATATTACAGACGAGGCTATCTTCTTGTGGATGGTATCTACCTATCATGGTCTATTTTTGTGAAAGCACATTCATTTCCTGTCGATGTTAAAGAAAATATGTCACACCCCGATATTTTCACGTATTACCGGTGGGCCCGGTGGGGAGTATCGTGACGTAGTTGATAACATCATAGTCAAATAATCACAGTTCAATGCATAGCGGAAGTCTAAAAGTAATAATATTACAAACCGATGGAAAGTAACATAAAATAATTACAAACGGGTTGTAAAAGGATCCACAGGCGGATCTAAGATAAAAAGAGATATTGTTCAACAGATTTAAGGATCAAAAGCTTGCAAGACTCTTTATTCGATACTAGGAGTAGCCAGCCCATTTGCTTAGTACCTGCACTTAACCTTTTTGGAAAAAATACGTCAGTTTACACTGGTAAATACAATTAACCGACACTTTTGAAAATATTTGAGAAAATTGATTTAAATGCTCAAGGCACAAATATTCTTTTATAACTTGGGATAATTATTTAAAAATAATCTTGTAAAAGAATTATATATTTGTTATACATTCAGTAGCCCGGATTAGAAGTACCGAGTTAAAGATTAATAGACACACCACATAATATAAACCCACGGCGAGTTATTCTCAACGAGCGGGTATATTTATTTTTTTACATACGCACCGGCAGGTGTATGCCTACACCCCGTGCTTAAGTCGTGGCCATTTCAATGAATGAGCCGAGGATATCCAGGACATGGTCATTAACCCCCCAAAGGCTTAAAACAAACAAAACAGATTAAACGGGTTATCTCAATGATTTAACCATTATTCGATTAAAGATTCAATACCCGACCAAGCGGTATTATTAAATACCGTACCCCAAGCCCGTATAAGGGAAAATAAGTTAAAATTATTTACCTGAGCTAAATATAAATTTAATCCCAGCCGTAAATCAAACAGCAAACACATGTAGCTTTTACTGGGCTCCTAATCTGGAACGAAGGTTTTAATAACCTATTAGATTCCTAACGGGTCTTATTTAAGTCTTAACTTAGACCGGTTAGTTTTAATGAAAGGTTTACGGTTCAAAACGCAAGATTAAGCGAAGACCGGATTAGAATGTAATTTAGACCCGACAAGTTTGAAGACTTGTATAATATGGGTAAACTAAACACATTCTAGATTTTGAAGTAAAAATGATAAGGTTTGACCCGTTTCGGTTAATTTATGCAAACTAGTTACATAAACCGTACGGAACGCGTATAGTGCATAACGGGTAACCAAAATGAGTCATGAACAGGTTCCACAAGTTAATATGCTTTAAATATGTTGTGATATGAGTAGGATACCTTCCATTATGCCCAAAACGAATTTAAAACAAATTTATGATCCGTAGGGGTATTTTGGTCATTTTAAAGTTTATAAAAGAGGTTAAATATTAATCTGAGGTTCTGGTCCAAAACAATCAGTAAAAATATTTATTTTAATAAGTTATATCAGTAAGATATCATATATATGTGAAATTTATCTTTTATGACCAAACTATGCACCGAAGGAGTATTTTGGTCATTTCACATATGTTTTAAGGGTCAGATTTGGAATCTGAGTTTGAAACTTTTACTTACTGTTTAAGTATAAAAATTTATTCATAACATCAGTAGGTAACAAGCTTTAGGTGCCTAATATGGTTTTAAACCATACTATGCGCCTAAATCGCATAAAAGTCGGTATTTGACGATATTCGGGTTGATTAAGGAAATCTGAGATTTTGACCAGCCTTTACAGTTTAAAATAACTTATTTATTATATAAAATCAGTAGAAAAAGGTTTGATATGTAAAGGATGTGTAAAACTCATTTTATTAGCAAAAAGGGCATTATCGTCAATTACCGAGCCGATGCAAGAACACTATGTTATGATCAGTTTAAAATTTAATAAAAATTTCCAAAAATCCCTAAATATTATATTACATCAGTGGGTAAAAGGTTTGATGTCAAAATTTGAGTTTAAATAGGATTTATATCAAAAATGCCGTTTAATTAATAAAAAGGCTTTCATTTACGATATTGAGCATAACTCTCATTTTAGACCATAAACTGATATCAAACTTTTAGGACAAACTTAAATATCAGTAATAAAGGTTTTTGTCCTCTCACATTTTCAAAAATCTTTTTTTTAATGTCAAAAGGGCATTATGGTTAACATTCAAGCATTTAACGGAAACATGCAAATGAATCGGATTATTAAGGAACCATGTAGTATAACCTCAGAGGGTTTACTAACACATAATATGGTCCTAAAGGAACCTTAAGGCATATCTAAAACAAGCTAAATCGGGTCAGAACTGAAAGTCAAAGTAAAAGTCTACTTTTGCGACTTTCGGTTGCGAACCGAGCATAAACTCAGAATTGTCGGGTTGAACATGCCTAAACATGTTCTTATATTATTTACCAAGTTATTTTAGTGTTTAAACATGTTCCATAACTTCTATATTATCAGTTATGAATTTATTTGCAAAAATGGATTCTGTTGACTTTTTAATAATAAGTTTGACCCGACAATTGACCAAGTTAGAGTAATAATCAGTAGGTGCCCTTTTAAGGGTTTGTTACCTACATAATTACCCACTCATAGCCACTTTCAATTCGAATAATGGCTGGACCATTAGTGATTAATCACTAAGTCAAAGCTTAATTACGATAACTTTGACTTTTGGTCATTAAATTAATAAAACTTGAACTTAGGAGGCTAAGAATACTTACAAGAGTACTTAGCACGAAAATATAATAGAAGAAAGCTTCCTAGAGCTCCAAGGGACTCCAGAGAAAGAGTCGTGAAATAAAATTTCAACTGTGCAAATGACAAGTGAAGAACAAGGCCTTTATATAGCAAAATGGAAGCTCCAAGATCTTTGCATGTGTCCCTATGATGATCCCAGATGTTACCAGGTGTCCCTAGTGCATGAAAAACCATTGGCACAGTCCCTGTTATCGAATTCAGGCATGTAAAGGCGGTGGAACTGGCTGTACATGCAGCTGTCCTGTTTTTCTGTATCTGGCAGTCGTACGCGGGCCGCGTAAGACTCTTAAAGAGTCTAGGCGGGCCGCGTGGCTCCTTTGTCACCGGAAATAAACTTTCAAACTTTGCAGTTTTGCTCCCTGGTCCAATTTTAATTTAAATAACTTCCATTTATTGCACTTTTGACCCCCATAGTTAACTTTTAAGGACCTTGGGTCATAAACTAACTCCGTTAAGCTCCCGGTTAGTCGTAAGATCACTCGTAAAGTCTTGTTATCTTAGAAACTTCACAAAATTAATATCCAATATTCTTGAGAACGAAATATATAATTATTACAATGTTTTTGGGATCGTTAAAAGGTCACTCAGAGGTTACTTTTAACATGTTGACACTTTTAACCCTAATGTTTTGTAAGATCCTTATTTTGAGCACAAACGACTTCCAATGTTCAACAATTCATTCACTAAAGAAAACGAACGTCGTATGAGGTCAATCAGAGGCACAAGAATGGCATGTTGACAATTTGGATCCTTTTACTAAAATATTTACATTGTTTGACAATTTTAGTCCATCAAGATCATTCCGTTACACGTTTAAAGTCCATGACACGTGTCTTCATTATATTAGTCGTGATTTTGCGAGGTGTTACAAAATACGTTCAAGAGGTTGCAAGAATCGGCAAGAAAAGATGTTGAGAGGGCTTTTGGTGTTTTAAAGGGTAGATGAGGCATACTAAACCGACCGGTTCGTGCGATGAATAAGAAAACAATACATAGCATAGTATATGCATTTATTATATTGCAGAATATGCTAATAAAAGAAGATGGACGTGCAATATCTCCAGATTGGGTGCCGGATCCTCCTACACAAGTTCCCGTTCTCGAAAATGTCCAACAAGACTTGCGCAATGAGAAAATTCACTTTCGGTTGAGATGTGATTTAATTGAACTTGTAGGTTCTTTAGGTTTGGAATTTCCGGATTCGGACGAGGAGTAGGTTTTCTTTATGTATCTTTTTATTAATATATGTTTATTTTTATGTTGTAATCTAAAATATTTCTAGAATATTGTTTTTTATTTAAATGAAATTTATAATTTATAATTTTGTTGTTTTATTGTTAATTTATAATTTAAAAAAAAAATCATCACTAGTGATGGGCATTTCCACTAAAATCCATCACTAGTGATAGAATAATGCTCGATGATTTGGCGAAACTTGATTGGATGTTGTGAGTGATAGAATTTCATCACTAGTGGAACGCCCTACCCCTGAAAGGAGTAAATCTACATCTTATGCGAGCATAAAGAAACAATGAATTCTTGTGTATATCAACTGCATATGCATTTGTTGTGTATAATTAATTACCCAGCTAACTAATGGAAGTCAGCCAAAAGTGTGACATATGCTTACAAGTTATTATTATTTTCTTGGTTTGTGTCCTCTGTCTTGAATATGTTTGTGAGGGTGGTACCAATGGAAATGAAGCCCTCATGTTTGTGTTTGGGAAACCACCATTACTACTCATCTGACGTTCAACATGTAATTGACTTTTTATATTTATATTTTCACCCTCCCTCTTGGCTAATATCAAAATAATACCCTTCTTGTCTTACTTAATTCACACAAACATTAATACAGAAGAAAGTAACCAAACTAGCTATTCTTTTTGGTCATGTGAATATTGTAGCTATGCTGGAGCAGGGAGGTTCACCTTCATAGCCCTGGCATATCGACACACGTCTGGTTGCAGTTCTACAAAACTAGTAGTCACATATCATTAGGACCTCTCTTTATTGGTGGTTAACTGAAAAATAAGAATTGGATCATGTTTCGCATACAGATCAAACCTGCTTGCTATAGGTAGTAACGGAATTTTGGCTGTGTGGGCAGGCGACCTGTAATGCATGATTACTAGTTGTGCAGAATTGCATTCAAGAATTTGTTCATGTACACGAACAAAAATGGATATGCGACATGCGTCAGATGGTTATGGTAATGATTTTTGTTCGATATGGCTATATATATATATAGGGTATACCATACCTGAAAAACTAATAATATATAAAAACATGTATTATGTAAATCTAAATAATGTTGATGTAGAATGTTAGTTGTTATTTAGTAAGCTTGCTTACTTTTTTCAATATTAACTGAATATAAAAGTAAAATAAGATTTAAATACATCGAATCATTATATTTAGTTTATCATTGTAAACAAACAAACCATGATAAAAACAGGAATGAAAATGTGTTATTAGAAGCCTAATGGAATGCTTTGTTCATGCCTGAAAAAGTTGTCAGGATCAAACTCAGTTTTCACCTTCACCAACCTCATGAAATTATCCTTAAAATACCTTCTTCCCCATGAACTTGCCTTGACAACACTTGTATTATCACCATTCTTTTCATTCATTCCAAGGTCAAGATCTCTGTAATTCACATAAGCTTCTCTTGGATCCTTTGATACATACTGACCCATGTACTTGTAAAACTTTCTGATCCACTTGTAATGCTTCTTCATTGCATCTTTACTATCCCCAATCCAACTGTTGACATACTGAATCTTGAAAAGAACCCCATTTCTATGAGGAAATGGTGTTGCTGATTCTGGAATCCTCCCCATCATTCCTCCATATGGATTCCACACCATGAATGGATTTTCTTCTTGTAAAAATCTCTTCCAAATCCCTTCTATTCCTGTTTCCCGGATCGGGGCTTTAACAAAATCTGATTTGGCTTTGAACTGGCTAATAAAAGCTGGTTTCGCGGTCAGTAGGAAGGAGGTCGGGACCGTTTTGGGGAAACCTGCAATGAACATGATGGATTCAATCCAACTCATTTCGAAACAGTCAGTTTTCTCCAGACCTAACTCAGGAAAAGTTCGGTTCATGATCTCTAAGAGCCGGTCAACTCCTCCTAGGAAGAGCGCGTTGTAAGATGTACTTATGGTTCTTTTAGTTGTGTTTGGTAGATTGATGTTTTGGATCAAGACTCTCATGAAAAGATCATCATCAATTTGTGGGGCCACATATTGCCATTTGTAAAGAATCTTAGTGGCACCTTGTTCCAATGTTCTTGGAACACTGAAAACTGTGACAATGCTAGGAACGGGGACGAGTTTTAGTTTCCATGAAACTATAACTCCATAACTCCCACCTCCACCACCTCGGATCGCCCAGAAAACATCCTCACCCATTGATTTTCTATCCAGGATTTCACCTTTGGCGTTGATGATTTTTGCATCGAGCGCGTTATCGACTCCTAGCCCGTATTTCCTCATCATGGAGCCGTACGCGCCTCCTGTGAAATGACCACCAACGCCGAGGCTTGTGCAAAGCCCTCCCACGACCCCATGTGTTTTGCTCTTCTCCGCAACTCTATAATAAAGTTCACCAACTGTGGCACCAGCCTCAACCCAAACGGAATTGTCATCAAGATCAACGTTAATGGCACGCATCTTCGACAAATCAATAAGAACAAACGGAGGGTCCATAGCGGACGTGTAAGAGATCCCTTCATAATCATGGCCTCCACTTCTAAATCGGAGTTGAATCTTGAGCTTATTGGCACAAATAACCGCGGTTTGAATATGACTTTCATTCAACGGGGTGAAAATTAGCTCGGGTTTGGGATTCGAAGGGGTTATGCAACGAAGATTTTCCGCTGTTGAATTGAGAATTATGGTGTAGTTAGGGCTTTGAGGGGTGAAGAAAGTGTTGGGGGTTTGGATGATAGAAAGACATTGATGGAAGGTGTGTTGAATTTGGTTTGAAGATGAAAATTGGGCAAGTGAAGATAGTATCAAAAGAAATATTGAAGGGAGAAAAAGAGTCATTTTTGTGACAAATTTTTAGAGGGGCAAGGGTGTTGAATATATATATATCAACTTTGGTTGACCTTAAGCATACATGCACATGGTGCATTATTAATTACAAAGTTTGATTAGTTAAGGGAGAAAGTTTTTAGCGATTTAATAAGTTATAGTGTTTATGTTACTAAATAAACAGAATATATATTTACATGTACAATAGCTTGTTTGTTTGGTGTGTACAAAGATAATAAATAGTTGTAAGGATCATGTCATTGTATATGTATGATGAGTTCGGGTCAAATGTACAATGGAATTTTCGTATAATATGTAGAAAGAATTTGAACTACTGATAAAAGTTTTTCAGTGGTTAAGATTAAGATGTAAACAACTCTTATCTTTGATAAAAAGTTACCGAAATGGAAAAAGAAATTTATTTGTTGACTTTTTTTCATTTTAGTTTCATCAATTTTTAAAATTCAAATCATGATCTTATAATGTTCATTATTTTTATAAAAAATATCAATCCAGAATTTCTATTCTATTTTTCAAAGATAATTAATGTTTTTTAGAAAAGTTCAATGCATTACAATGATATCTCAAACACTTGTATATTATACAGTTATACATATAATATGTATTGTATATTCAGGCAGTTGCTTTTTAAAATTCAGTTATTATTGTCACCACATGCTGTATCATTAAGTCAACACAAAAACCTTAACCATCTAAAAAATGTTGTCGGTGGATAGCGCATAAGTTAATAATAACTTTTTTTTTTTTTTTTTTTTTTTTTAACGGCAAATCACTTTATATATATATATAAAGAGCCAGCTAGAAACTGGGAAACAAAACAGGAAAAAAACAAAACACGACAGAAACATAAAGACAACTACAACAGCCCTACGGAATCAAAAATCAACCAATTCCATCCGGATCCCAAACCGACACCGAACCCCCATTGATATTGATTGGGATAAAATTCATTGATCCCGGTTTATCTCCATCTCCTCACGCACCAATTTTTTTACGTGATTCTCAAATCCATCTACACCTATCCCCAGACAGGCCCCAAATTCCAATGTACGAGAGACTTCATCCTCGAAATTAAGGCGAACCTGCTCTTCCCCCGCAATTTCTTCCGACGCGTCCCTGTGCATACTCCAACTTGGAACAAAATCCCTCATCCTGTTGACCTCCTCCTCCAAACGGAAGATCTCCTCGAGGTTGAAAGGGTCCGAAGTGTTGGTAAACTCTGGCTCCTGATTAAGATCAGGGATAAATAAGTTTTGGGCCTTTTTCTTGAGTTTTTTACCGCGTTTGGGCCTGCATGTGATGTAACTGGGCCTAGTATTATTAGCACCTGGCCCATCTTGCTCTTCTACTTGAACCTTACCCGAGACATGCCCCGCATCTTCTCTGTCTCCGTGAAAACTTTTTTGCGACGAAACCTGTTCAGCAGTCTCTCCCTTATTAAAGGTAGGGATTTCCCCTTCTTCTAGAACCTCGGGCCCACCAATATTAAAGGTGGCTGTCAACTCACCTTCTTCCAAAACATTTTGACCACCCCCACCAACCCTTGGAGAGAGAACCGAATGATTACCATCCACACTATCTCCCATACAACTTGAATTATGTTCTTGCTCATGCACATCAAACTCGGGGGAAGGGACGTCTTTTGAGTTTCCCATGCAGGACTTTTGACATTCCGAAACACGGCCATTCGTTTCCTCTTCTCCACCTCCAAACTCTACACCATTAGGCTCCGGCACCGGCGTCTGCATGTTTTTATCTTCCGGCGAATTGTCTTTCAGAAACGACGGGTACCACTGTCCATCAATCTCTTCCACCCATACCGTAAAAACATGTTCCTTCCAAGACACCTCCATCTCCATTGAGAGTCTTTTTCCAGATTGCACCAGAACGGCCATCCTATCTTCCGACATATTACCGTCCGAAGAAGACGCATCCGATGTAATCAATAGCCTACCACACCGTTCCCCGATACGGTTCATAATATGCCTATCCCACAATGAGATTGGGACCCCAAACAACCTGATCCAAGCCACTCTGTCATACACTGGCGGTATTCCTTCCCAAACATGGAGTCTGGAGAACCAGTTCGACCAAAGCTCCCCTCTTGTTCTCCGAAATTCTTCCGCTATTTCGTAACTTAGGAACGTGATAAGGACTTTCAAACCCCCCAAATATCTCAATTCCGGGCCTTCGTCCACGATACCCGAAAGGAGATCTTTTAATTTATCAAGGATTTCCATGTCTTTTGTCTCTCCAACCAACGATCTCATTTCTAGGTTTTTCTTCGCATCCGTGTTCACCGGTGGAATCTTCACCTTACTCTTAGCTGGAACCCCATGTTGTGGATTAGTTATGTCGCTGTATGAGACCCCTTCCACCTTGTCGGACCTTCTGAAATCCTGAGTTTTTTGTTGAGGTTGATGATTTACAGCCCTTGTAAGTCTTGAGAAGACTGAAACACGTTCATTATCCGACTGTGTTGTAGTCTTCGAAGTTCGACCCATCCCGGTTGAACCTAGCCAAGTTAACCCCGATGACGGAACCATCAATCTTCACCGTCTTCAATCTCTCCACCCAAAAGTCCACATCCCGAGCATTGGACAGTTTTACGAACCCAAACTTATTTCCTGCTCCATCTCTCTTCCCGGGGACGAATACATCTTCAAGATTATCCAAATGACAAAAAGCCTTCCACAATCTATCTCTTGAGCATCCATCTGGGAGATTTGACACGAAAAAGGTTGTTGCATTTCGTAATCGGTACTCTCTATTGCTGAATCTCTTTTCTTTTTTCATATCCCTCCGGTTCAGAACAGGGAGCCATCTTTCTTCTCGGTAGCCTTTGCCTTCCTTTATCTTGAGTTGTTCTTCATGTTTCCTCCTTCGCAGATCCTGTAACAAAGCTGGGTCTTGAGCTGCTACATGCCTCCTGGAGTTTTCTGCCTCCTGGGTCATGTAGACCCTTTAATAATAACTAAAAAGAAAAATATAATAACTAATGTACTAAAAAGAAAAATATAATAATAGTAAATTATAATATATATATATATATCTCACACACACAGTATATTTCTATGAAAAGTTTTTCATCGACTTACTATGTACATTAACACTAAATAGCGCAGCTTCTTGGCTCTTGCCGAACCGTTCTCCTTCCATTTGGATGTATTGAATATTAAATGTGATTATGCCATTACTTAAAAGAATTTGCCTTTCAAAAAAGATAAAGAAAAAGTTACTTAAAAGAATTTAAATAACTTTGAAACTACACGAAAACACGGTATGAATATATGCAGTTCTTACAGTCAACAAACTGATACACCAGCTTAAGTTAATGCAAAGGAAGACAAAATTAAACAATTTTAGTAAAGAGAAAATTCTAAAGGAAAAATAAACAAGTGAAAAATTTCTGACAAAAAGGGCCGTGGCTTAGGGTATGAAAAATTGTTTATCCTTGATGGTAGTAAAATGAGAGAGTATGAAATTTCACAATATAACATACTAGTAGTTTTTGTTTACGCGTTTTTTTTCGTTGTATATCATATATAAAACATTATGTGTCATAATTTATGATCAACATTAATATAGTGTTGATTATATATGTATTTATCAACCTTCTATATGTACCTAGAGCAACTCTAACAGTTGTCCGTGATGTGGAGAAGAGAGGAAGGGGGTGCATTCGTATATAAAAACACCATCTGTGAAGACTGTGAGAAAGAGGAGCGTCTTGAATATGGGGAGAAATCCAACAAATAGAGGGGCGACGTACATGGAGGAGATGTTTGTAATCGTAACTAGAGATGTTGTTATGTATGTATTTATATTATAATACGTGTAATGTTATATATTATAATACCTCCTTATGGCTTGATTCATGGGCTTTGCTTTTTCACAAGAGAAACATTTTACTGTTATAAATAATAATTATCAATGCATTAATTTTTGTTATACATATATTTTTTGAATGACAACTCATACGCTCGTTAAATGTATTATTAAATTATATCTTTTCTTTTTTACTATGAGAATTAAACATTCATCACTTGAAAAGCTAAAACCTTAAATTGATATCGTAGACCAAAGACCTTTTAATGACGAATTATTCTAGTAGCAAATGTGATTTTGAGCTTTGACGGTAATTATCGTTAAGAGATTACTTTAGACATATTAAAACTGTTTTTACATTTCAATTCAAACGTATTATTAATATTTATCAATATTGTTTTAAAGGAAATTCATTAGATTGAAATAATATTCAACTTTGTATTTTTAATCATAGTCGGTAATGTGTTTTTTGTAGACACGTTGCTATGCACTTCAACTTGAAATATAGAACACCTATTATTGCTAATCAAATTATTAAAAAGTCAAAACATTTGCACAAGAAATAATGCGTTGATTTTAGTAAATATTCAATTTAATAGAAGCCGTTTTGAAAAATAAATCAATGATGCAATAGCATTGTGTTAACATGCTAATGGTTGCTTCATCAATGTCTCGAAGTATTCATTATTCGTCTTTTTTTTAATGGTAATGATTACTCACTTCTAATTTATATCAAACTAGTAATATTCCCCGCGCGTTGCGGCGGGTCTACGGTTAGTATCGGTTCGATTTATGACAAGATCGGTATGGTTTCAGCACTCGGTATAGTAACTAAACGATACAACCTAAAAATAAAAGTAATGATATGACCAAAATGATGTTCACATGTGTTTTACATTGCTTGAAAACCATAAAAACAAATAGTGGTTCCAATAATAACGATACAGTACCAATGTTGTTCGGTCGAAATCAACAGGGCATTGATGTTGCTAAGACGGTGTCAGTTTAGTTAGCCATGGTAGGGATATGGTATCAACACTCGCTATAGCTTACAATATATAAAATATGCTCTATACTGCTACCGAAGTTGTGCACACGGTATTGGTTCATTACGTCACAATAAAAAAACAAAAAAAATCAATTATATTTTACCCGTTCGATTCAAACAAAACTTATATTGAAATATAAATAAAAATAAGCATGCCGCATCAAAATTTTTAAGGCATTACTTATATTATTAAAATAATGTATAGGATAAACGGCGTCGACATATAAAAAAATACAAATAAAAATAAGCATGTCGCATCAAAATTTATAAGGCATTACTTATATTATTAAAATAATGTAAAGGATAAACGGCGTCGACATATAAGAAAATACTAAATGTAGATAAAAAAATAGACACGTCGTAACTGCAGACTAAAAAAATTAAAAAATATCGTTTTGATAAAAGTTATAATAGAAAAACAAAATATGTTTAATTAATATAATTAAATAAAAGGTAGGAAAAATATATTAGCAAATAAATTTTTTACTGTTCATCAGCAGTTTGTTTTAATAGTTATATAACTAGTGATGTTCTCCCGCGCTTCACGGCGGGGATTAAGTCGGTATCAATTTGTTTCGTTACAATACATGTACTCGATATGAGTAATTGAAAGAGAAAGCACTACATCGATCGAAAACAAAAAAAAACCACATATTGATATGGTACATATATATGTTGTTCAGTTGATGTCGGTTCAGTTCGCTTGCATTTTATGTTTATTTTATTTCAACATTACGATATTTTTTTGAAAACGGATATTCTGTCACTATCGTACCAAGCCCAATCGAAACCAATTGAAAACATTTGTATCGGTACCAATATTTTTTTTTGTTTTTTTTGTTTTCAATAAACTGATACTGTATAGCTACCATATTGTACCGAACATCATCGGTACTGGTATACATTCTGTTTTATTGTTTCTTATTTGATAACGGGTACTTTGATCGTATCCTAAAAGTTATATGAGATAACTTAAAATAATAAACTAATAAATAATAAAACCTAAGCAAAAACAATATTGAAAAAAATAAAAAAACAATTGTTCCCCTCTTTTTATTTCAACATTACGATATATATTTTTTAAACGGATATTGTGTCGCTATCGTACCAAATTCAATTAAAACCGACTGAATAACATCTGTATTCGTATCAATATTTATTTTTAGTGGTTTTGCTTTCGATGAATTAATATCGTGTGGTTTTGCTTTCGATGAATTAATATTGTATCGCTACCATACCGTACTGAACAACATCGGTACCAGTATAAATTCATTTTTATGATTTCTTGTTTAATAACGGGTACTTTGATCGTATATTAAAAGTTATATAAAAATATATATTTAAATCAATTAAACAAATAAATCAATATAATAATAAAAACCTAGGAAAAACAATATTAAAAAAAATAAAAAGTACTGTTTATGGCCATTTTGTTTTAATATGTATAATAATAATTAATCCTAAATTACTTTTTGTTTGATATTTATTTTTTTGAACCGCTGTTGCATTTAAAAAAACCCAAAATATGTACAAGCCACTGTATACTAACAAGTTCTTAGTCCAGGGCCACACCCATATACATCAGTGTGCTCCCCCATGTTAGGATCTGAGTTTCAACTGTTTGCAAAATTTAAGATAAACAATGGAAGATGATAACAAATATAGAAATAGTGCAGCGGAATGAAGATAAACTTTAATTCACAAACAATGGAAGATTTGTTTTCATCATGAATACTTTAAATTGAATGATTGAAAATACAATGATTCACATATGCGTGAACACAAACTCTCCCTCAGCTTGAGATCACTCAATTTGCTCGCACAAAATGTCAAAAGCATGAAGTACGGATGGCAATGGGTCGGGTTCGGGTCGGGTATTGGTAATCCCATACCCGTACCCGGTTATAAAATCACGTTCCATACCCGAGCCAATACCCGTCGGGTACCGGGTATACCCGCGGCTATCGAGTTTACTCATTAGTTTGTTAAAAAATATACGTTGAGATTCCTAAAAACATTTTTTTACTATTGTAATTATTATTTTATTTTATTTATACAATAACTATTATAAATTAAAAATATACATTACATATTATCATAAATTAATAATAACTTTATAATACATATACACTCACATGCATATACTTCACAACATACAAAATATAAATACTACTATCAAATGCATATACTAAAAGAAAAATTATTTTTTTCACATTATGAACATACTAAAATAAATCACTAATAGACAAGGGTTAATGGAAAATAAAAGTATAAATTAAAAAAATTGGGTATATGATCGGGTATATAGTTCATGTAAACAGGTGTGTGGTTTCGGGTAATCGGGTCGGGAATCACCCGACCCATACACGCGGAAATTTTTAAAACTAATCCCATACCCGACCTGATACCCGTCGGATATTGGGTATACCCGTCCTATTTTTGTCGGATTTCGGGTATACCCTGTTAGGACCGCTTATTCATATTAATAAAAACAACAACTTATCGAAATCTAGACCTTGTAATTAACATTGTTTATAAACTTTTTAACAAAATTTAGGCATGACCCGTTAGTAAAACAAACATACCCCCTGTTTTTATATAAAATAAAACATCATCCATTAACGACCCTAGTTACGTTAAACTACCCAAAACAAGAACATCAAGTTTTCAAGTTTAAGACTTCTAACAAGATAAAACCAAATAACAAGACATAGACCCAAAAGTATGCATTTTAACTAGCGGAAGCGTTCGGTATAACAAGGCTTAGACATGTGCTCGCTCCATGCTCCGGATCGCCTAAAGTGAGGATTTACCTACATTCAACAACAAGGTTTTACAAGTTAGTCATCATACGTGATAATCTATAACACTTTCGTTTTAGTTACATCCGAATATGAGCTTTCACCTTGCTTACGCATTCGACTACCCAAATTCTTGGGTTTAGCATAAACACTCTCAACGAGAGTTAAGCATACATATCCAACCCGTTTACCCGGGATGATTGCTTATAACATAAATTCTTCATCTCATCCGTACAACGGATTAAGCTTCTAGCATATAACATAGCATACGATACCATCCGTTCAAAACGGATGGAAGCTTATTCATGAGCGACTTGTTCACTAGAACCGGTCGACTCGCATAACTTATCACGATCCTCATAAAGCCAAACCCGCAAGGGGTTTGCTAGTTAGTTCTAATCACTTTAACATTTTATCAATATCTAGTTATGATGTTGTGACGAGATTATAAATAAGATATTTGTATGCAACGAAACATACCTCGGTCTTGTGATCCTTCCGATTTCTTAGAATTCGAGCCTTCTTCCTTCACACCTAAAACAACATATTCATTCATCCGTTTAGTACCCTTATTCGCATTCCATCACATTTCAATTTACACAATTTACTCTTTCAAGCATTTCATCAAACACCTAGTGTGCGTTACATAAATGAAGCATAATGTACAAGTATCTCAAGCATGATTTACTATATCATCCTATATGTCATTACTAGTCATCCTAATTCTTTCAACTCCTTTAATCTTCATCAACTTATCTAGCATTCGGGTACTACAACAGAATTACAAGCCAATTACATACATTCATCATCCTAAAATCCTCACATTCATAACCCAACTTTCACAAAGTGGGTTTATAGAGAATTTCTTTCAATTGACAAAATCTAAGCATGATTTCTACCCTAGGGAGCATCCCTAACATCTAAACAACACAAATCATAACATAATTTCATGATTGGGTCAAAACCCTTCTTCTACAATTCATCAAATCTAGAAATTCGACTTACCACTTGATGGGGTATGGGTAATTGATCAATAATTCACCACATGCAACTGATAAACATCAATTTTTCCTTGTCAATTTTGGTGATTTTGGTGAGAACAAGGTGAACCCTGTTCTTTCTTGGCTCCTGGTCGATCCACACACACGTACTGTGTGTGGGTTGTGTTTGTTTTTCTTTTTAATTAACCCCCCTCATTCAATTGTTACATATTTAGTCCTCCCACTTGAGGGAGCATTTAATTTACATCTTTTACTTAACTAGTTATCAATAATCAAAACTTTCCACTAACCAAGTTATTTTCTTTATTTATCATTTTCCATATTTTGGGGTGTTACAAGTCTACCCCCCTTAAAAGAGGTTTCGTCCCCGAAACCTGATTATATAACAACTTAAGTATTGACATACCGAAAAGAAAAGGATAGTATTTCCTCATTTCATCTTCTGCTTCCCATGTGAGATCCGAACCTTTTCGGTGTTGCCATTGCACCAACACTTGTTTAACAGTTTTGTTGCGGAGATTCTTTACTTTGAAGTCTTTAATGGCTACGGGTCTTTCGACGTAGTTTAATCCCTCGTCCAACTCAATATCATCGAGGGGTACTAGCGCTGTTTCGTCCGTAGGACTCTTCCTCAACTGCGACACGTGGAAGGTATTATGAATCCCGTCTAGAGTAGGCGGTAATTCTAATCGATATGCGACTCTTCCAACTCGAGCCAAGACTTTGAACGGTCCAATATATCGAGGACCTAATTTGCCCCGCTTGCGAAAACGGATTATACCCTTCCATGGGGACACTTTCAACAGAGCGAAATCTCCGACTTGAAATTCAATAGGTCGTCTTTTCTTTTTCGCGTAAACTTTTTGCCGATCCTGGGCTGCTTTCAGTCGCGCTCTTACCAATTTTATCTTTTCATTTGTTACTGCTATTAGATCACTTGGCGCAAGCTCTCTTTGCCCCACTTCACCCCAACATACGGGAGTTCTACATTTTCTTCCGTACAGGAGTTCATATGGAGCCATTTTAAGGCCACTATGGTAACTATTATTATAAGAGAATTCCACTAGGGGTAGATGGTCAGCCCAGCTTCCCCCAAAGTCTAATGCACACGCTCTCAGCATATCGATAAGAGTTTGAATGGTTCTTTCCGACTGGCCGTCAGTCTGAGGGTGGTAGGCGGTGCTTATGTGTAACCTCGTACCCACACTCTCGTGAAACTTTCGCCAATAACGTGAGGTAAATCTGGTGTCCCGGTCCGAAACGATTGACACAGGCACCCCGTGTCGAGATATGATTTCATTCATATATATTTCTGCCATTATCTCGGAGGAGTAAGCCTCTTTGATAGGTAGAAAATGAGCGCTTTTCGTAAGCCGATCTACGATTACCCATATTGTATCGTGCCCCTTTTTCGTTCTGGGAAGCTTAGTTACCAAATCCATTGTTATTTCCACCCACTTCCATACCGGAATCTCTAAAGGCTGCAACTCCCCGTATGGCTTTTGATGCTCTGCTTTCACTTGAGAACATGTTAAGCATTTCGCGACATACTTAACGATATCACGTTTCATGCCCGGCCACCAATAATTGGTCTTCAAATCCTGATACATCTTTGTAGCCCCGGGGTGGACCGAATATCGTGACTTATGAGCTTCTTCAAGTAACGCGGTCTTGACTTCGCAGAAACGGGGTATCCAAATTCGGCCAAATCTCGTTTTGAGCCCGATCGAATTTTCTTCTAGCTTATCGGTTATTCCTTTTCAATCTTTCTTTCTTTACATCTTCAGCTGCGAGTGATTTTATTTGAGAATCACGTATCGTCTCGAGTAATCGCGGCGTAACTATCATTTTCATGGATTTTACTCGAATGGGAGGCGGATATTCCTTTCGGCTTAACGCGTCGGCTACTACATTCGCTTTTCCCGGGTGATAAAGGATATCACAATCATAGTCTTTGATAAGTTCTAACCACCTCCGTTGCCTCATATTCAAGTCTTTCTGCTCAAAGAAATATTTAAGGCTTTTGTGATCCGAATAAATTGTGCACTTCACGCCATATAGATAATGCCTCCAAATTTTTAAGGCAAATACTACTGCTGCCAATTCCAAATCGTGTGTTGGGTAGTTTACTTCATGCAACTTCAGTTGCCGTGAAGCATATGCGATAACTCTCCCCCGTTGCATCAAAACGCAACCTAAACCTTGATGTGACGCGTCCGAATAGACCACTAGGTCTTCAGTCCCATCCGGTAATGTCAAAACCGGTGGACATGATAATTTCTCTTTTAATACTCGGAAGGCTTCCTCCTGTTCTTTACCCCACACGAACTTCTCTTTCTTCCTCGTCAGCTTTGTTAAAGGCAAAGCTATCTTTGAAAAATCCTGTATGAACCTCCTGTAATATCCCGCAAGGCCTAGAAAACTTCTTATTTCAGTCTGGTTCTTCGGAGGAACCCATTTCATTACAGCATCGATCTTTGATGGATCTACTAGGACACCCTCCGAATTGATCACATGGCCCAGAAACTGCACCTCTCTGAGCCAAAAGGCGCATTTTGAAAATTTCGCGTAAAGTTTCTCTTTACGGAGAACTTCAAGTACTTCACGCAAGTGTCTTGCATGTTCGGCCTTGCTTCGCGAGTAGACTAGAATATCATCTATGAACACGATCACAGATTTATCTAACATGGGACGACATACCCGGTTCATAAGATCCATAAACGCAGCCGGCGCATTCGTCAACCCGAAAGACATGACTAAAAATTCATAATGCCCATAACGGGTTCTGAACGCGGTTTTCGGAACATCTTCTTCTCGTACCCTAACTTGATGGTACCCCGAACGCAAATCTATCTTGGAGAACCAACTCGCCCCTTGCAGTTGATCAAAAAGATCATCAATTCTTGGTAAAGGGTAGCGGTTCTTGATAGTTAGCTTGTTTAATTCTCTGTAGTCGATGCACATGCGCATTGACCCGTCTTTCTTCTTAACAAATAAGACAGGCGCTCCCCAAGGTGACACACTCGGACGTATAAAGCCCTTGTCTAACAGGTCTTGTAATTGTGTCATTAGCTCCCGCATCTCGGTGGGAGCCAATCTATAAGGAGCCTTCGCAACCGGCTTCGCAACCAGATTCAATTCAATGCGAAACTCTATTTCTCTTTCGGGAGGAAGTCCCGGCAAGTCATCCGGAAATACGTCCGGAAATTCATTCACGATCTCTACCTCTTCAAGCTTCGGAAATTCTCGTTGAGCATCTACCACGTAAGCTAGATATGCCTTACCCCCGTTAAGTGTATACTTAGCGGCTTGAACGAGGGTACAAAGTTTCGCTTCCATCCTTCTCTCTCCTTGTATAGCTATTCGTTTTCCACTTGGGGACTGAACATGTACCATTTTGGTTTCACAATTAATTCCCGCTTGGTGTCGGGTCATCCAATCCATACCCACAATCATTTTAAATTCCCCCAAAACCATAGGTATGAGGTCAATATCGAATTCTTCATCTTCTATGGTAAATTTGCAATTTTTACAAATTTCGTGTAACATATAAATCTTGCTATCAGCTATTTCTACTTCTAGAGGCATCGGCATTCGTTCGATCTTAAATGAAGGGTGTTGTATGATTTCATTCGAAATAAACGACATAGTGGCCCCGGTATCAAACAAAACATAAACCGGTATGGAGTTGAGTAAAAAGATACCTGAAACCACATTCGGATGAGACTTAGCTTCTTCGGAGGTGATTTGAAACATCCTCCCTTTCGCTTTAGAGCTTTCTTCGTTCTTTCCCTCCTTCTTTGATCCTTGTTGGAGTTTTGGACACTCCGACTTAACATGCCCCTTTCCAAAACAGTTGAAGCAAGTCTTCGAGTTATCTGGACATTGAAAAGACGAGTGTCCTTCCTTACCACACTTGTAGCACCCCTTCTTGCCTAACAAACACTCCCCGGTATGAAGCTTTCCACAAGTCTTACAAGGAGGAATGCCACTTTTCGATTTATCTTTCCTTCCTTGATCTTGATACCTCCCCTTTTTGGATGGACTCGAACTTGCCCCTTTCTCGCTTGACCTCTTTTCCCCACGTTCTTCTTGCCTCTTAATTTCGATTTCTCTATCCCGTGCCAGATTGATGAGCTCATCTAGAGTTTCACATTTCGAGGGAGTAATGAACTCCCTAAACTCCGCTTTTAAAACCCCATAAAAGCGATTGATCTTCATTCTTTCAGTCTTCACAAAATCCCCACAGAACTTCATCTTATCCAAGAAGGTATTTGATATTTCGTTTATCGTCTCGTTTTTCTGTCGGAGGCGTAAGAAATCCTCTTGGATTTTATCGATAGCCGACTGAGGGCAATGGTACCTCATAAAGGGTTCCTTGAATTCTTGCCAAGTCACCTCTGGTAATCGATCCTCCCCTATTTCTTTACTGTGTGCATCCCACCAATCTTTTGCCTGTAAAGTGAGTTGGCCCGTAGCGAACATCACCTTATCTTCATTATCACAACGACTTCGAATAAATACCGCTTCAATGTTGGAAATCCATCTTTGACATGCGATCGGGTCAATTTTTCCATCATACGTTGCGGGATGACATGCCATGAAGTCTTCATACGTGCACCGTCTTTCCTTGCTTTTGTTTTTAGATCCCTCTATCAGTTCTTTCAGTTCTTCTATCTTGCTAGTCATCATGGCATCTACAACTCCCAACACCCGACTTTCTACTTCTTGAGCTAATTGTGGAAGATTAGCTTGCATAACCCCTTCTGCCACTTCCATAACTTTATTGTACATTGCTTCTTGACGAGCAGTATCATCGTCATCATTAACGTTTCTTGCATCAGCCATCTACACATTATCATGCTTTCGTTTAATATTAATCACAAACCTTCTGTTTATCATTACTCATTAATCATCATTCACTTAATCCATTTCATGTCATTTGCTTAAACTCTTTTGATTCTTACGAATCCATTCTTGTTATGATCACAATTCGTGATTACATGCACTTATTAGACCTTATATGGACACTACGTATCCATGAAATAAGCTTTCGGACAACCCGGAACACAAAATATGAAAACAAAAAAATTTCAGCAATTTGATCTTTACGTGAGCCGTCGGCGACGGCTTGTATGCCCGTCGGCGACGGGCTCTTAAAAGTGGCCGTCGGACGCAAAATCCCGTCGGCAGTAAGTTTAAGCGTCGGACAAAGGTGGGCCGTCGGCGACGGGGGTTTAACCCGTCGGCGACGGGAACTCGTTTAACAAAACGTTGCAGGTTGTTTTTTGACTGTTCCGACTACTTTCCGAGTCCGTTTTCAGCTTCCCGGGTCTCGGGATTTCTCATTTAGCTCATATTAACGCTTCATAACATAACAAAATCTTAACTCCTTAACCGTAGTGCATTATACATGTTCATATTAAACGAGTGTTTAAAATTTTACCTCTTTGGCGATCTTGGAGCGAGCACTCTTTCGAACGAGCCATCGGTTTGAGTTCAAGCATCGCATTTAACGCTTGAATCCCTCAAACCTTGGCTCTGATACCAACTTGTTAGGACCGCTTATTCATATTAATAAAAACAACAACTTATCGAAATCTAGACCTTGTAATTAACATTGTTTATAAACTTTTTAACAAAATTTGGGCATGACCCGTTAGTAAAACAAACATACCCCCTGTTTTTATATAAAATAAAACATCATCCATTAACGACCCTAGTTACGTTAAACTACCCAAAACAAGAACATCAAGTTTTCAAGTTTAAGACTTCTAACAAGATAAAACCAAATAACAAGACATAGACCCAAAAGTATGCATTTTAACTAGCGGAAGCGTTCGGTATAACAAGGCTTAGACATGTGCTCGCTCCATGCTCCGGATCGCCTAAAGTGAGGATTTACCTACATTCAACAACAAGGTTTTACAAGTTAGTCATCATACGTGATAATCTATAACACTTTCGTTTTAGTTACATCCGAATATGAGCTTTCACCTTGCTTACGCATTCGACTACCCAAATTCTTGGGTTTAGCATAAACACTCTCAACGAGAGTTAAGCATACATATCCAACCCGTTTACCCGGGATGATTGCTTATAACATAAATTCTTCATCTCATCCGTACAACGGATTAAGCTTCTAGCATATAACATAGCATACGATACCATCCGTTCAAAACGGATGGAAGCTTATTCATGAGCGACTTGTTCACTAGAACCGGTCGACTCGCATAACTTATCACGATCCTCATAAAGCCAAACCCGCAAGGGGTTTGCTAGTTAGTTCTAATCACTTTAACATTTTATCAATATCTAGTTATGATGTTGTGACGAGATTATAAATAAGATATTTGTATGCAACGAAACATACCTCGGTCTTGTGATCCTTCCGATTTCTTAGAATTCGAGCCTTCTTCCTTCACACCTAAAACAACATATTCATTCATCCGTTTAGTACCCTTATTCGCATTCCATCACATTTCAATTTACACAATTTACTCTTTCAAGCATTTCATCAAACACCTAGTGTGCGTTACATAAATGAAGCATAATGTACAAGTATCTCAAGCATGATTTACTATATCATCCTATATGTCATTACTAGTCATCCTAATTCTTTCAACTCCTTTAATCTTCATCAACTTATCTAGCATTCGGGTACTACAACAGAATTACAAGCCAATTACATACATTCATCATCCTAAAATCCTCACATTCATAACCCAACTTTCACAAAGTGGGTTTATAGAGAATTTCTTTCAATTGACAAAATCTAAGCATGATTTCTACCCTAGGGAGCATCCCTAACATCTAAACAACACAAATCATAACATAATTTCATGATTGGGTCAAAACCCTTCTTCTACAATTCATCAAATCTAGAAATTCGACTTACCACTTGATGGGGTATGGGTAATTGATCAATAATTCACCACATGCAACTGATAAACATCAATTTTTCCTTGTCAATTTTGGTGATTTTGGTGAGAACAAGGTGAACCCTGTTCTTTCTTGGCTCCTGGTCGATCCACACACACGTACTGTGTGTGGGTTGTGTTTGTTTTTCTTTTTAATTAACCCCCCTCATTCAATTGTTACATATTTAGTCCTCCCACTTGAGGGAGCATTTAATTTACATCTTTTACTTAACTAGTTATCAATAATCAAAACTTTCCACTAACCAAGTTATTTTCTTTATTTATCATTTTCCATATTTTGGGGTGTTACATACCCGTCGGGCTCGGGTATTTTTGCCATCCCTAGTATGAAGTGATGAATAGAACAGTACATGCACTGTTCTATTTATAGTACATTGCAAACCACTGAGGGATCTATGCTGACATCACCTAGACAATGGCATCTAACAACTATAACAACCTCTAACATCTGCTATAAACAAAGACACTGTTACATTGAAAGCACTGTTATCTATCATCTGTTGATTCAATGTCTGATGAGCCTATCCTCTGTTGAGCCTCAGCAGACCTTCTTTAACAGACTTTGTCTTCTATAATCAAAGGGTGATCAGACCTTAGTCTTCATCAGCGGTTTACTTTGGCAGACCTTGTGAATCAGCAGACTTTAGCTTGTAACAGACATTTGGTATCAACAGTTGTTTGATGCCTTTGCCATTGGGAAGAAAATGTCTTCAAGCACTGTTATGAAGGATCAGTTGATTGAAGACTGTTTTGACTTTCAATCAACTGTTCTTTTAAGGTGGGATCCACATGAGCCAATAATCTCCCCCTAGAACAGATGATGTTAAAACCCTTCTTTATTCTTGATCTTTATTTCTCATCAACATCTCTCGGATTTGCCCTTTGAATTGTAATTCAAAGTCCAAGGAGATCATGTCTTCTTCATCATCCCTTTCAAGTTGAAGGTTCAAAAGATCTAGGAGATCACATGCATCCAGACCATATGCATCCTCCATTTTAATCTTTTCAACATCACCATTTGATCTGAGCAAAGTCAATACGTGGGTGTCTGAGAATGACTTCCACTTTAGTATTTTTAGATCAGATGGTTTTCTTGGGACAAGACTAATTAATGATGAGTTTGGTGATTGTGATCTGCTGATTAACATTGTAAGTGTTTCTTTGAGTTTAGCAGCAAGTAAATCAGCAGCATGATCAGTTTGAAACTCAAGCTGACACCTTATTGCCTTTTTTCTGTATTCTTCAAACCTCTGCTCATCTTCCTCATCAGTCTGTTTTTTGTCTTTTTAATTGTTTTAAGGCATTTGCGGATAAAGTAGATGATAAGAGAAGCATTTTGGAGATAAGGGTCTGTGGAGGCTTGCCAGCAGTGGTTGTAGGATAGACTGGCTTTTGAGGAACATTGAGATCTTTGGCTCTAAGCTCTTCCAGTTTTTTGTAGGTCTCAACTATATTGAGTTTAGACCATCATTGATCTAACTGAACCATAATCAGCAGCCACAAGCTCTGCTCCTATTCTCTTAAGTTTCAATGCCTAATCCAGATCCACTTGCTTGGCTTTCTTCCAATTGGGTGGAGTTGGTTTTGTTGAAGGATCATTGATCATTTTTGTGATTCTTTCTATTTCTTCCCTGAGAGCATCAGATGACCAGTCTTTGAATTGATCCCTGGTTGCTTTGTAAGGCTTGTGCTTCATTATGTGTTCAATATAGTCATCCCTCAGTTCCTTATCAAGCTCAACATTTATTAGCCTCTCATACATGGATTTACTCAAGTCTTTAGCAAAGTCTTCAAGTTTTCTGACTTTACTAGGCTCATGTGATAATTGACTCTGGTATTTCCTGTCATCCAACCCTTTGCTATCTTTTTTTGCTATAAGCTCAGCCTGTCTTGCTTTTAATTTTAGATACTCATCTAAGTTTTAAGGCTGCCTATAGCCATAAAGGGATGAGAAAGATCTTTTTGATGGATCCTCTGTTGTGAAGAATGACTCAATTTCACCTTTAACTGTGAGGACCTCTAGAGGATATTGAGCGGCCAGGGGAATGACTGATGGTAATGTAGAAATTGGAAATGATGAAATGGGTTTTCTGTGTGGAAATGATGAGGATGGAATGGTTTTAATGAGGGCAGATGATAAGGGGATTGGTGATTTAGGGGGTGTTTGTTTTTTCTTATAACATCTTCAAGGAGCTAATGTCTGTAGGCGCGCAGACATTACCCCTTGAAGACTGTTTGTTTTTTTTTTTCAAAAAGATCTGAAAATGGCTTCTTTCATCTTAAAAAAAAGCTAGGGAACCCTTTCTTCTTTCATCTTCACAAAACTCATATAACATATCAGAACTCAACAAATCTCCAAACCCTAACTTCTTCCTCCACCACCGCCACCACAACTAGCACCACCATGGCCGCCGCCGCCGGCGGTGGTCGGCCCTTCCTCCCTCCTACCATCCTCTCTCTCTTCTGTCTCTCTCTCTCCCTCGACAACCCCCCTTCCCACTCGTTTTCTCTTGAATCCGGTCGTCAAAGATTCTTCGATCGGCGACCGGTGGCGAGTTCGTTCATGGCAGCGGCGGAAGAAACAGGGAGAGAGAGAATGATCGGTGTGGTTGGTCGGAGCTGGTGACGACGAAGGTGACCCCACCTCAGGCAGCGGCGGTGGCGGCCACCCTCTTCTCCGGTGGTTTCAGCGACAGACAAGTGCTTCCGGTAAGTACACGCGTTCCTGTTCTTTCTTTTCTGCAAGATCATTTCTGATCCGAGTATTATTGGTGAGTGATGCTCTCTTTTTTTTCCGATGAATATGACAATGATGATGAAGTGGTGGCGGTGGCTGGTGTTTAGAGAGAATGCAGAGTGTTTGGCTGGTGTAGTTGCTCATGAATGTAGGATGCTTTTAGTTTGTGCAGACATTAGCAGACATTATCTTTTAAAAAAAACAAACAGTCTTCTATTTACAGCTTGCAGAGCTTCAGACCACATCTTCAGTTGCAGACATGAAAACAGATGAAATCAGCTTGCAGACAGTTTACGTCTGCAAAAACAAACAGCACCTTAATCTCCTCCTCATCTTCCAACACAACATGAGTTTTTCTCTTGCGTGTAGTATTGATTTGTGGTGATGGAGAGCGTTTAGGTGATGAAGGTGGTTGTGAAGGGAATCTTTGAGGTATTGGAGGTGGTTGGCTTGTTGGTGGTTGATCGGAGTGTCGCGCTCCGGTCAAAGATAATATTTATAATCTCGAATTACCCTTAACAATGTGTTAGTGGTAGTAAGGGGTCGAACCACGAAGAGTTTGTGGTTTGCGAATGGACTTGATTAGTTTAAAAGGTTTTGTCACAATTATGAAGCTTGCTATAAATTTTATAACTTTGGTTGTTGGAAAATGGGTCGGAATGAACCGACAATTTGATTTTGGTTATTAACAAAGAAGAACTTTAAACAATGAAGCAAAAACTTAACGATTGGTTTAAAACAATATATATAAAAACAAGGTTCACACCCGGTTCAACAATTGCAAAGCCTAGGGTTACTAAACGTTTTAATTCGGTTTAGATGAGTTAGTTCATTAACGGTTTTATAATCACAAGGCTTAGGTGCCAATTGTTATCAACGTTACAAAGAACAGACCATAATGCACTTCTTTACGTCGGACAATTAAATCCTAACACAAGACAAGGCATAAATACGCATATTCACTTCACAAAGTCAAATTTCATAACTCATTCGACAATTTTCAAATTCAATACAAACGTAAGACAATTATCCAATGTTTCAAATGCAATTCAAATTGTCACAAACCAAGTATCAAACAAATAATAAACCCTAAACCTTACAAAAGTCTACACAGGGGTGAAACCTTCGAGAATTAGCCGCTCATGGAAGGATGAACCCGATCACCGGATGTTGAGAGCTTGAACATCATCACCTTGAAGCTTTGAAGATGTGGAAATGGTGATTAGGGTTTGAATGATTGATGGTGATGAATGGATGGAAGGGTGAATGGTGATTAGGGTTGTAGGATGGAGATGATGATTAATTCGGTTGATGATTCGATGATTAGGAGGAATAGAGATGGATTGGGGATGGTTCTAGGCTCCAAGAATGGTATTCAAACTCAAAACTAAGTGTAACTCCCGAAAAATGGTCCAAAGTTATGTTTTAATTCGTCCCAACATCAAAGAAACTGAAAATTCACGTTTAGTAAAAGCATGGGGCGTCGCCGACGGCCCCCTTGGGCATCGGCGACGGTGCTCAGGTATACCACTTTCCTCCGACGGCTTAATTCCCTGCTTACGCGACATTTATCCCGACAGCACTATTCAGGCGGCGTCTATAACAACCCTAAAGAAAACCGACACCCTCGAATAATTTCCGACACCCTAATATATTTTAAAATATCCCAATATGTCCTAAAATACACCCCATACGAGAAAACGGACCCCGAATACCTTAAATATTATTAAATTTAATTAAAATTCTGATTTTTGGATTGAGGTGGGCCGCGTAAACCCCACCCCAATCCTTACGCGGGCCGCGAGAGGCCCAAGATGTGGCGCAGCCCGGTGTGGCCACGTGGCCCAACACCCGGCAAGTCTAGTCGATGACACAGTCAAGCTACGTGTTGACCAGGGTTTGACGCGGGCCGCGTAGACCCTTGTCTACATTTACGCGGGCCGCGTAAAAGCTGAAATCAGGCCCTATATAAAGGAGGCCTCGGGTTTCAACTCAAATCGTTCAAAATCTTTTCTGTATCTCGAATTCTCACATTATAGGCATTATACTCGGGTCTAATACCCCCTAAATAGCGAAGTTCTGCTCCGTTGTAAGTATTATAACCCCTGGATACGTATTAGATACGCTGCCCGATTGATCTAGGGTTCCGTAACGGCTGTCGTGGTTCTGCCCGACGTAGTCGTTGGAATGCCGTCTCGGGGAGGGTATTACTAATGTTAAAATGGGTTATTATACTAACATGTGTGCTTTTGTGTAAATTATAGATAATTCTCAGGAAACCCTAAAGGATAATCTAAGACAGCTATGTGAGTTGATCCGCTTTTTGTAAACCTTTTGTTAACTGTTTTTACAAAACCTCATACAATTAAATGTATATTAAGCAGTTATTGAGTATTTGTAAGAATACAATTATCATGAGTATGTTGGGGTTTTGTATACAAAATTTGTTACCACCTGGTCAAGGAGTAACATTTCCACAAGTCGGGTCTGACAATACCATGGATGTTAATTGATATAACTTGGAAACAAATATAATTGCGAGATCGCCCTCAATACTGTACAATGGGTTTTATTTAAACTTGATTAAACTGGGATTCACTCAATAGTATTTCCCACTGACAAATGTTTTTAAAACGCGTTTCAGGTAACAAACTGTGAAAGCCAAATAGAAGCCAGCTGGACAGCACTGAAGGCTTGGAAAAGTGGCAATAAAGCTACCTAAAATAAAATAGATGTTTTTATTTAATAAGATAGGATTTATTCCTATGAACAAGTGTGTATTGCAAACTTGGGTTTTATTCCATGTGTTTAATATTATGAAAATGTGGTATTTTACTCTGATAAAATATTTCCTAACTACGGTCCTGATGAAAATTTCCGCTGCCAAATTAGACAATACGCGATACCACCGAAACTGGCTTGCGGCCGCCCGTTCCAGAGGATTTGGGATCGGGGGTTGCGACAGAAGGTGGTATCAGAGCTAAGCCACTGATTCAGCCACAGAAGTGTTCTGCTGACATCAAAATTCAATCTGTTAGGAAATAAATTGTGGAAATACGTGCATAATTGTATTTTATTGCTATGTGTTATTTGACTATTTGTTAGTTTACAGTATGAGCGACCAAGGACCATCTGACGCGTACCGTCAATTGTCTGGTTCGCCTAGAAGCGAAGGCACCTCCTCTTCTCAGCCTGCCCTCTCAGGGTACTCTGCTGATACGGAATAAGGAATCTTTGTGTTTAAGGCTCAATCCGAGGAGCCATTCCCTCAGAAAAAGAGAGGATGGTTCATTCGAGGGGCACACGAGCGTAGGAAGCGTATGAAAAAGTTACAAGACCAGAGAGCACTAGCAGCAGTTAAAAGAGAGACTGATGCCTATGCCCAGGATATGATTAATAAGGGTATAGCCAATATCCACATCCTAGCAACCACTGCAGCTGACCCTAATCTGGAGCAAATGATAGCACCCCAACCCCAACCACAACCACTAATTCCTGACCAACCAATAGAAATAGAAAACCCTGAAAATCAAGTAGAAATGCATGACTTCAATCCGGAAGAAATACCTAGGGTACCTGCACTAAACCCCTTAGACCCAAATTACGACCCCTGGTGGGATGACGTTAGGGACTATGTGCAACACTACCCGATACATGAAGACATGCCCATGCCAAACATAGGAACCTACCCAGGTTTGGATCCTTTAGATCCCTATTACCACGATGTATTCATTAGGGAGATTTTAGAGAATCCTTACCAATTTCAGGCCCCTACACCTCCATATCAAGAACCCGCACCCCAGATTCCGAACCCAGTCCTAGAACCTACACCCCCAATGAGTGCAGAAAACGTACAAGAACTTAGGAAATTTGGTGAGGAAATTCTAGAGAGTAGTGAAAGAATGCGACAGGTGGGAGAGCGACTCGTCTGGAAGTACGACGAGCGCAATATGGATTTTTGGATGAATCCATATCCATGAATGTGATGGTGGAAACGATAGTAATAATAATAATAAAATAATAATATGTGTATAAAAAAACTACGGATGCCTATTACTAGTAGTGTAACTTTAAATTTCAGTCGGTATTGTAATTTTATTTCAGTACTGGTGTGTAATAGATGCATAGTATATGAATAGAGTAAGTCGCAATGATCGACGCTTTTGACCAAAATGTGTGTCATGTGATTGACTATATTAATTATTATTTTGTGATATTAATACATGATAAATGTTTAAAATTCAGATGGCCGATGAAGGAAATCAAGGAAATCTGAATAACGATAACCAGAGTAACATTAACTTGGTTAATGAAAATCCAAGCATCAATAACAACGGAAACCAAATGGATAATAGTGCTATCCAACACATAGTGGTACAAGGAATTATAGATGCAATGCCATTTATTCTTCAAACTGTTAAGGATGCTGATAATAAAAGTAAACATAGCAGTAAGCGACCAATTGAACCAGAAAACAGCGTGAACAATGGACCCGTACTTCAAGTGCCCATTCCCAAAAGAAGAAGAACCATGCCTTATGGTTGTTCTTACAAGGAATTCTGGTCCTGCAAACCAACAGAATTCTCGGGCAATGAAGGACCCATTGCAACTCTACGCTGGATAGAAAAGACTGAGGCTGTTTTAAAAATAAGCAAGTGTGCTGAAGAAGATAAGATAATGTTTGCTTCTAACCTGTTTAAGAACTCAGCCTTAGAATGGTGGAACACTATCCTCCAATCAATAGAAAGTGATAAGGTATACAACATAGAATGGGAGGAATTTAAAAATATGGTAGAAAGGAAATTCTGCCCTCCCAATGAAAAGGAACAGATAGCGAATAAGTTTCTGAATTTAAGAATGACCGGGGTAGATAGTAAGGGTCATACTACCACATTCTTTGAATATGCTAGAATAGTACCAACCCTTGCATCACCTGAACCGGTATTAATCTCCCGTTACATCTGGGGATTAATTGGAGAGATTAGACATGTAGTCAAGGTAGCTAGACCCCAAACCATAGAAGAAGCTGTAGAACTAGCAAATACCTTGACATATGAGTTAATCCGTACTAGAGAAGAAGACCAGAGGAGAAACCTAGCTCAAAGGTTTACCCAAGAATTTCGTTCTGGGAATTACAACCGTAGGAATATGGGTTCTACCTCTGCACCATATTGCAAGGTCTGCAAGAAAAAGCATTCGGGAAAATGCTTCGCTCACTGCAATTTCTGTAGGTTACCAGGACACAAAGAAGAAGATTGCAGGAGAAAATCCAGTAATGGACTATGCTTCAACTGTGGAGAAAAAGGTCATATCAAGCCGAACTGTCCGAAATTGGCTCCAGCTGCGAACAACAAGAATACTAAAAATGCTAGAGCATTTGTTCTAACTGCAGATGAAGCCAAGATGATTCCAGATGTCATAGCCGGTACATTTTTAGTTAATGATGTTTTTGCTAAAGTATTATTTGACTCTGGTGCAAACCAAAGTTTTATTAATACTTCATTTTGCAAAATTCTCAATCAACCATTAACTAAACTACCACAAGAATATCTAGTAGAGACAGCAAATGGAGAAACGATTAGGATTTCTGAAATCTTGCAGGGAGCAAGAATAGAAATTTTAAACCAAAAGTATTTTGCAAATCTTTACCCAATGAATCTGGCAGGATTTGATATTGTATTAGGAATGAATTGGTTAATAGCCAATAAAGCTAATATTTTATGTGATCAAAAGTCAATTCAAGTAAATTCACCAAAGGGTGAAAAGATCACAATTAAAGGAGATAAACCCTCTAGATCCACTAAATTCATCTCTGTGATGAAAACTGCAAGCTATATAAGAAAAAGATCTATAGTGTATTTGATTTCCATAATCACTAACACTAAAGGAAAAGAACTAAAAGATATTCCAGTAGTGTCTCAGTTTTCATATGTATTTCCGGAAGAATTACCAGGACTACCGCCGGACAGAGAAGTTGAATTCAGAATTCATCTACTACCAGGAACAGCACCAATTGCCAAAGCACCCTACCGTTTGGCACCAGCAGAGATGCAGGAATTAAAGAAACAATTAGACGAATTGCTGGAAAAAGGATTCATACAGCCAAGCTCGTCACCGTGGGGAGCACCAATTTTATTTGTTAAAAAGAAGGACGGATCAATGCGTATGTGCATTGACTACCGTGAATTAAACATGGTCACGATTAAGAATCGGTACCCATTACCGAGAATCGATGATCTGTTTGACCAATTGCAAGGAGCTCGATTTTTCTCTAAAATCGTTTTAAGGTCAGGATATCATCAATTAAAGGTACATGAAGAGGACATTCCTAAAACCGCATTTAGAACAAGGTATGGTCATTATGAATTTACTGTCATGCCATTTGGTTTAACCAATGCCCCAGCCGCATTTATGGACATGATGAACCGAATATGTAAGCCATATTTGGATAAATTCATAATTGTTTTTATTGATGATATTCTCATCTATTCTAAAAGTAAAGAGGAACATGCAAAGCATTTGCACGCACTTTTAAGTCTATTAAGAAAGGAAAAGCTTTATGCTAAGTTTTCAAAGTGCGAGTTTTGGTTAGAACAAGTACAGTTTCTTGGGCACTTAGTCAATCATGAAGGAATTCATGTGGATCCCACAAAGATCGAGGCGATTACCAAATGGAAAACCCCTGAGTCACCAACCGAGGTTAGAAGTTTCTTAGGATTGGCCGGTTATTATAGAAGCCTTATTCAAGATTTTTCTAGAATAGTCATTCCTTTAACTAAGTTAACCTGTAAATCCATTAAGTTCGAATGGGGACCAAAGCAAGAAGAAGCATTTAGAATTCTTAAGCAAAGATTAACCCATGCACCCATACTAGCATTACCAGAAGGAACTGAGGATTTTGTAATATATTGTGACGCTTCTAAGTTAGGTTATGGATGCGTGTTGATGCAACGCCAAAAGGTTATAGCTTATGCATCTAGACAACTTAAGAATCATGAAGAGAATTATTCAACCCATGATCTAGAATTAGGAGCTATAATTTTTGCCCTTAAGATTTGGAGACATTATCTTTATGGTAGTAAGTTTACCATATTCACCGATCATAAGAGTTTAAGGTATGTTTTCGGGCAAAAGGAGTTAAATATGAGACAAAGACGCTGGATGGAGATGCTTAGTGATTATGATTGTGATATCCAGTATCATGAAGGAAAAGCAAATGTAGTTGCAGATGCTTTAAGCCGAAAGTATCATGAAAAGCCAAAAAGGGTACGTTCTCTTAAATTAAATCTACAAGTAGATTTAAATGATCAGATAAGAGAAGCACAAAAATCAGTAATCAAGGATGATACTGAAAAGCTAAAAGGTATGATTAAGGAATTAGAACAAGGAACAGATGGAATTTGGAGATTCCATAAAAAGAGAATGTGGATACCTAAATTAGGAAACTTACGTCATCGTATATTAGAAGAAACCCATAAATCTAAGTATACAATGCACCCAGGAAATGATAAAATGTACCAGGATTTAAGAAAGAATTTCTGGTGGATAGGAATGAAAAAGGACATAGCAGCCTATGTTTCTAAATGTTTAACCTGTTCACAAGTTAAAGCTGAACGCCAGAAACCCTCAAGTTTATTACAGCAGCTAGAAATGCCAGTGTGGAAATGGGAATTGATAACAATGGATTTTGTTACCAAATTACCCAAAACAAAGAAAGGAAATGATACAATCTGGGTGATTGTAGATAGGCTAACCAAGTCAGCTCATTTCCTACCAATGAAAGAAACTTTCAGTATGGAACAGTTAGCTAAATTATATGTAAATGAAATCGTTTCATTACATGGAATTCCTTTATCAATTGTTTCTGATAGGGATAGCCGATTTACCTCTCATTTTTTGTCAAGTTTCCAAAAGGCAATGGGAACTAAGTTAAATCTAAGCACAACTTATCATCCTCAAACAGACGGACAAAGTGAAAGGACAATTCAGACGATGGAAGACAAGCTTAGAGCTTGTGTAATAGATTTCGGAGGTAATTGGGACGATCACTTACCTTTAATAGAATTTTCTTATAATAATAGTTATCACACAAGTATCAATGCTGCACCATTCGAAGCACTTTATGGATGAAAGTGCCAAACCCCAGTCTGTTGGGCAAAAATTGGGGAAAAGCAACTATCTGGACCTGAGATAGTGCAAGAGACAACCGACAAGATTATTCAAGTCAAGGAACGACTGAAAGCAGCATGTGATCGACAGAAGAGCTATGCTGATAACCGACGCAAACCCTTGGAATTTCAAGTAGGAGATAAAGTATTGTTGAAGGTCTCTCCTTGGAAAGGAGTAGTAAGATTCATCAAACGGGGAAAGCTAAGTCCCAGGTATGTTGGACCTTTTGAGATTATTAGAAGAATAGGACTTGTAGCCTATCAGCTACAACTGCCAGAGGAAATGGCAGGAATACATGATGTATTTCATGTATCAAATCTCAAGAAGTGTTTAGCTGACGAATCACTGGTAATACCTCTTAAGGATATAGAGGTAAATGAACAACTCAAGTTTGTAGAAAGACCTCTACAAATTGAAGACAGGAAAGTCAAAAATCTCAAGCACAAGAGATTAGTTCTGGTCAAAGTGAAGTGGGACTCCAAAAGATGACCTGAGTACACATGGGAGCTTGAATCAGAAATGCAAAGGAAATATCCGCACTTGTTCCAGTAGATCTCGAGGACGAGCTCTAAAACAAGGTAGGGAGGATATAACAACCCTAAAGAAAACCGACACCCTCGAATAATTTCCGACACCCTAATATATTTTAAAATATCCTAATATGTCCTAAAATACACCCCATACGAGAAAACGGACCCCGAATACCTTTAATATTATTAAATTTAACTAAAATTCTGATTTTTGGATTGAGGCGGGCCGCGTAAACCCCACCCCAATCCTTACGCGGGCCGCGAGAGGCCCAAGATGTGGCGCAGCCCGGTGTGGCCATGTGGCCCAACACCCGGCAAGTCTAGTCGATGACCCAGCCAAGCTACGCGTTGACCAGGGTTTGACGCGGGCCGCGTAGACCCTTGTCTACATTTACGCGGGCCGCGTAAAAGCTGAAATCAGGCCCTATATAAAGGAGGCCTCGGGTTTCAACTCAAATTGTTCAAAATATTTTCTGTATCTCGAATTCTCACATTATAGGCATTATACTCGGGTCTAATACCCCCTAAATAGCGAAGTTCTGCTCCGTTGTAAGTATTATAACCCATGGATACGTATTAGATACGATGCCCGATTGATCTAGGGTTCCATAACGGCTGTCGTGGTTCTGCCCGACGTAGTCGTTGGAATGCCGTCTCGGGGAGGGTATTACTAATGTTAAAATGGGTTATTATACTAACACGTGTGCTTTTGTGTAAATTATAGATAATTCTCAGGAAACCCTAAAGGATAATCTAAGACAGCAATGTGAGTTGATCCGCTTTTTGTAAACCTTTTGTTAACTGTTTTTACAAAACCTCATACAATTAAATGTATATTAAGCAGTTATTGAGTATTTGTAAGAATAAAATTATCATGAGTATGTTGGGGTTTTGTATACAAAATTTGTTACCACCTGGTCAAGGAGTAACATTTCCACAAGTCGGGTCTGACAGTACCATGGATGTTAATTGGTATAACTTGGAAACAAATATAATTGCGAGATCGCCCTCAATACTGTACAATGGGTTTTATTTAAACTTGATTAAACTGGGATTCACTCACCAGTATTTCCCACTGACAAATGTTTTTAAAACGCGTTTCAGGTAACAAACTGTGAAAGCCAAATAGAAGCCAGCTGGACAGCACTGAAGGCTTGGAAAAGTGGCAATAAAGTTACCTAAAATAAAATAGATGTTTTTATTTAATAAGATAGGATTTATTCCTATGAACAAGTGTGTATTGCAAATTTGGGTTTTATCCCATGTGTTTAATATTATGAAAATGTGATATTTTACTCTGATAAAATATTTCCTAACTACGGTCCTGATGAAAATTTCCGCTGCCAAATTAGACAATACGCGATACCACCGAAACTGGCTCGCGGCCGCCCGTTCCCGAGGATTTGGGATCGGGGGTTGCGACAGCGTCTCCGACGGCCTAGGAGGGCATCGGCGACGATACTCCCATTCCTTGGTTCCTGTTTTTCCCATTTCTTGATCCCGGTTGATCCGTTTTCCGTCCCGGTGGTCCATAAAGCTCCTGAATAGCTCCTTAAACTCCGTGAGACCTGCAAAACACAACTCCAATCAAAAGTAGGCTATTCGAAACTAAAAGTCACGTAAAAACATCAACTTAAACAATTACGAACACCGGTTTTCGACCACGTATTAGTGGTGTGTTGAAAATAATCATGGCGGAGGTTTGACAAACATCTGCTGAAACAACTGGTGTCTCAACAGCTGTTTGGCTAACATCTGCTGATACTTTTGATGTATCAGCATCTGTTGGGTGGATTGGTGATGATGGTGTTGAAGCTATTTTCTGCTTCTTTTGTGGTGGTTTTTGTGGAGAAGGTTTGGTTTTGGGTTTAGCAAATGATACAGTTTTTGTAGGAGTAACAGCGGTTTTAGGAGGGGTGGCAATTGGTTGTCTAACTTTTCTAGAAGACTTTCTTCTATTTGAAGTACCAATATCTTCCTTTTTCCTCTGCTCTGCTTGTTCTTTCTTTACAAAACTGGAAGCTTTGCTTTCCTTTGTATCTTGCTTATTCTTCTTTTCTAAAGCTATCTCTTCAGCCTTTTTTGTTTAGGGTCTGATTAATCCCTTTTATTTTTCCAACCTCTTAAGCTTTTGAAGAAGATTTTTGTTTAGCAGACTCTGCCTTTTGTTGCACCTTAGGTTTTGGTTTAGCTTTTGAATCAGGCTGTAACTTTCTCAGTATATCTTTATCCCCTTTTTTTGCATCATCATCATCATCATGAATGACTGCTGTAGGGGCAGAGCCAGTAACTTTGATCAGATATTCTTTGATGGCCATAATGTCTACTTGTGTATCCTTGTACCTAGCATCAACCATATTTCTTATAAGTTCCATACGAGTGTTGTGGTTGATATCAACCAAATTCCTTTGAGCTGAAAGGATGGGTTGCACAGAATTCCATAGCTCATTGGCAATTTGCTGAGTGCTAGGCTGACTTTTAGAAAGCTCCATCATCTGCTTCATCATGTCTATTAGAAAAAATTATAATGCTACAATTTTATTAATTGGACTTAGGTGGTGGAAGAAGAATAGAATCAATGCCGTAGAAAAGGTAGAATATTAAGATATGATTTATTTAAAAAAAAAAAACAATCACAATATTATATAAACAAATGACAAGTAAATTATAAAATTGTAGTTGATGTCAACTGTAATGAAAAAATGACAAGCAAATTACTGTTACAATCAATAATTATCTCTTAAAACCTAACATAGTTGTATGTCATGCGGGTTCATTCAATATGGTTAAATCCTTATGTTGTGCGGGATACAAACTATCGGGTTAAAACCGGTGTGGGTGAAAAACGTCCAAATCGAGTACTACCCTACGGGTTTAAAAGGATCCAAACCGGGTTGGCTATAAATCGGGTTCAACCCGGGTTTGGGTTGTCGGGTTCGGTTTCTAACCCGGTTTAGGGTTGCATCTCTAGTAGGGATGGCAACTCTGCTCCTTTATCGCATTTTTTAAACAATAATGGCCTTGTAATTCTATAGTTTTGGTTTCGTATGTGTTGATCTTTTAGTTTTTGACTTGTACCAGGATTTTTGATAGTTTCTCGCTAGCCTCTTTGATACATCATGTCGTTAAAAAAATTAATAATTGTTTAGTGGTTAAAAAAAAGAAAAGAAAAGAAAATGAAAATAATTGTTTAGCGGTTAAAGAAAGAAAAGAAAAGAAAATTAAAGGTTAGAGTTAATTACACAGATGGACCATGTGGTTTATAGCTAGTTTCACCTTTGGGTACTCATTTTTTTTAACAGGTTTAGGTTTTATGGTTTCAATTTTGTAACACCTTTGGGTACTGACACCAAAATTATCAATATAATGACTAAAATACCATTCCATTCTTTTTAATTTTATCAATATAACACCTTTGGGTACTAATGTCACACCCCAACCGATGGCGGAAACATCGGGGCGTGGCACTGAGCGAAACAGATTGTCCAGAAGTTTCCATAACAACTTCATTTACCAATTATTTAATGCAACATGTCCCATACCATGTCATAAAAGATAATACAATTATTACAGAAAAGATCTAGTCAAATTGTTCTGTTTCGACAACTCAGATTTTTATTACAGACAATTGTTTATTGTTGACCTAGGTCTTTCCTAGCCTCGATTTCACAGCAAGCTAAGCAAATAAGCATCCTAAGCACCTGTCACATACGTTAAAGTAAAAGTCAATACACAGAGTGTAAAGGTGAGCATACAAGTTTAATAGATATAATAGAGTTTGAAATTGTTACGCATAACCAGCACGTACACAGTGTAAAATGAGGCATGTTAGTTATCGACATGAACCTATCGATACCAATAACTGCGAGTTGACTGCCCAAGGCAGTTCGTAATACACACTCACCACTGTAAGCCATGTAACAAATTGTCCTTAACAACCCCTGAGTGAACAGGTGCTGAGTCCAAACAAATAGTACTATCGTTGCTAAGGCAGGTAGACAGCATTCCATGTGTAAACATAACAAACAAGCATTCATTAAGTCACGTATAACATGCGGTAATTGGTTAGCGATTAAAGTATTGCGTAGTGTGTTTGATGTGATTTAGAATAAGTAACGTATGTAACACCCAAAAGTGCGTAAAGCAAAAAGGGATCGAGTATACTCACAACGATTGGTGGATTGAAGGGAGCGCTAGAGAGTAGGGTTAGCCTGATCAGAACGATATCATAATGATAAGTGACGCGTAAAATGATGCAGGTTGTAAGTGGGTCGGACAGCAGTTCGATCGGAGGGTAGTCCGATCGAATAGCCGGTCGTTCGGGTGACAGTCCGCTCGGATGGTCATCCGATCGGGTGACTTTTCAAGTGGATTGTTACTTCCTTTGGGGAGGATGTGTTTGTGTATGATGGCTTGTCTTTTGAAGTTTTTGTTGTAGCATTTTAAAAACAGAGAAGTACCTCTACCTTTCAGGTCGATCGATCGGACGGTAGTCCGGTCGGACAGCAATCCGATTGGCGAGTCTCCTCAATTGAGAACAGATTCACAGCAGGACGGTCACTCGATCGGATGGCAATCCGATCGGGTGGCAACCCTTGTGCTTTGAACCTGTTGGAAATTGTTTAAGCATGGAAGTCTGATCATTACATGGTCGAGTGGTAGTCCGATCGGGTGGTAATCCGATCGGGCAGCACTTCGTTCAATGTTCATCCCTCAAAGTTTGGAAATAGAAGTTGAGTGTGGGGCCAGGGTGCAAGTCGATCGGGTGACAACCCGATCGGGTGACAATCCAATCGGACAGCAGTCCGATCGGGCGGCACTCCGTTCTGGTGTCCCGGTCGTCTCCTTCCTTGGTCATTTTGATAGTTTGTCGATTTATCGAGATGTTTTGATAACGTGTTAAGCAACAGAAACCTCGTCAATACTTGGTACTCCTGATCGAACAGGAATCACCCAAATCCAACCAGTTAACTGTTCGAGACAGTGTTCCATGTTTAACCCGAAATCGGTAGTCTCATAGATAGAATCCAGATCTTGAACCAACACAACCACAAGAATGAGTAGAAAGTTGGTACAAGCTCCGATTCTATCGGTTTTGAGTGCATTGAGTGTAAAAGAGTTGAAAGGAAGTTGGAAAACAATCTTTCAATCTTTTTTACCGTGAATATGTTTAGACCTATGAAAGATCTTTGTTTATTTGTGTGGAAATCGTTCAGATCTAAGTTGTTCTTGACGGATTGAAGCCAAAACATGAAGTTCATAAGAACACCATGATGACATCATCCTAGAACACCTCAAATCTAGTGATTTCACGGTTAAAAGTTAAGATTCAAAAGATAGAAAGGTGTAGGAGTGTGTGTAGATCAAGAAAGTACAAAGATTAGGTTGAAAACATACAAGATTTGAGAGAAATCGGAGAAGAGAAGCTTGAGTGTGGCTGGTTCGAGCAGAGAGATGTCACTTACCAAAAGTAGTAACAAGTGAGGTATTTATAGGGTTTCCCAAAGTGGAAAGAGCTGGTCGATCGTGTGACAGCCTGATCGAATGGCTGGCCGATCGAGCGGCAGCTCGATCGAACGGCTGGTCGATCGGCTGGTCACTTGGTCGATTAGCCACTTGGTTCGAGTGTTCGGTGCGACGAGTTTTGCCGTTTCGATTGCGAATGCGAGCGTTGCGATGCGATAGAGTTTCCTATTCAAATTACTTTTAATCCCAACTACTATATCAGCATACAATCATCCTTATTTCGTATTCGTTTAGCGTTTGCGATTCGATTGCGATTGAGTTTCGATTGCATTTCGATTAATCACCACACATAACATAATTTAAACATGCACAAGTAACACATAAGGCACACACAAATAAAACCATATCCAAAACGCGTAATTCGAATTGCGAGTGCGATAGCGATAGAGCGATAGAACATGTGATAAATATCGAATAAACCTCGATTATTAATAAGTACTCCACATAATACAACTAACGTAAGACATAAAATAGATTATCTACAAGTCAAAGAAGTCAAAAATGGAATTGAGCAAGGAGCGACAGATCGCAATTAGCAATCTTGTCTTCCTTTGATTTCAATCTTGACTTTAACTTTGACTTTCGAAACACGGGGTGTTACAACTAACACTTAATTTTATTTAAGTTTAAATCAATTTTACAAAATCTATTTTTTTATTTTCATCTTTTTATTATATCTCTTAATTGACATAAAATCTATTTATTTTTTTTATTTATAAATATAATTTTAAAAAGTCAAAAAACGTCCGCTCAATTTTTTATTTATTAATAATATTACTAAATAATACTAGATAATCATAAATAACTGATTAATATTATGAATATATAAAAACTCTTTAAAATATAAATTAAATAAGAGTTGAAAGAGTTAATTGCCAAAATTGTCCCTGAGGTTTGGGCACGTTTGCCATTTTCGTCCAAAATGACACTTTTGTACCAAATTGCCCCCAAAGTTTGTAACTTTTTTTCCATTTTCATCCAGACCACTAACTTAGTTTATTTTTTCTGTTAAGTTGAGGATATTTGGATGAAACTGGCAAATATAAAACCACAGGGATAATTTTGGCAGTTTACTCAAACCCTTTTTAATTTCTTTTATTTAATTATTTTTGTTACATATATAATAAAAAATAGGGTTATTAGATTTTATCACCCCCAACTATTGGCTATTGGTCGCTATCACCCCCAAATACCACTTTGACGTCCGTCACCCTCAACTTAACACTTAATGTGTTCTGTCACCAAGTCGTTAACTGATCACTAACTTTTGATCCTGTTAGGAAGGTTTTAGGGATCTTAGGAAGGTTTAAGGGATCTTAGGACACCCAAAAAGTATAATAACATGATCAAAAGTTAGTGATCAGTTAACGACTTGGTGACAGAACACACTAAATGTTAAGTTGGGAGTGACATGCGTCAAGGTGATAGTTGGGGGTGGCAGCGGCCAATAGCCAATACTTAGAGGTGATAAAATCCAATAACCCTAAAAAATAATATACATGGAGTTTTTAGAAAAAAAAAATAATAGTTTTGTCATATAATTTTTATAAATTTTCATCCAAATCACTAACTCGGTTTATTTTTTCTGTTAAGGTGAAGGATGTTTTAAATTTTATAAATTAAGACAGAAATTAATTACAGCTTCTTTATATAAATCAATTTTCTAAAGAGAAAATGTCATTAGTGTGCAACACATAACAATCGATTACAACTTTTAGTATTTATTAGTTGCAGAGATAGAAAAAAATTGTAAAACGTTACATATTTTTTAAATGTGATGAGCACCTAGGAAATATGTTGGTAGAAATAAAATATATATTTAATTAAGATTATGAGTGTAACTAACTAATACTTATTCTGAATGGCTTGGGTAAAGAAACTTTTGGTTCATAGCATTATAATTACAATTTGGTGGGTAATTTTAAGGTTTGGTAACGATACGTTGTTTGATATAGGGGGAGGGGGCACTGGCTTCTGTTTTTCCTTACGAGCGAATTAAAAAGAGTAGAAGATGAGTTACAAACTTGGTACATATGATAAGATTTTTTTTATTTGACAATTTTCAATAAGGTTACCAGCATTTTAGTTTTATAAAATTTAGAGGTTTAAGTAGATTTTATTTTTATAAAATTGATCTATATAAAAAATTAGAAATTAATTTATGTCTTAGTTTATAAACATCCTTCGCCTTAATTGAAAAATTAACTTAGTTAGTGGTTGGATGAAATTTTATAAAAATTATGTGACAAAGCTATTATTTTTTTATATAAAAATTGCATGTATATTCTTTTTATTATATATGTAACAAAATTAATTAAATAAAAGAAATTTAAAAGTGTTCGAGTAAATTGCCAAAATCGTTCCTGTGGTTTTATATTTGCCAGTTTCATCCAAATATCCTCAACTTAACAGAAAAAATAAACTAAGTTAGTGGTTTGGATGAAAATAGCAAAAAGTTACAAACGTTTGGGGCAACTTGGTACAAAAGTGTCATTGTGGACGAAAATGGCAAACATGCCCAAACCTCAGGGACGATTTTGGCAATTAACTCATTAAATAATGAAACAAATGATATAATAAGTATATAATAAAATCCATGGCAATCTTGAAAACAAACGAATATAATATCTGAAAATTAGTTAAATTAATATATCATGATATGTAGCATAATCGAGAAAAACTGTTTAAAAATAACTACAACTAATTTAATATATTTTGTAGTAAAATCGTAAAAATGTATAATCTAAGCTGATTTGTTTGTTACGATCAATTACTTGGCACATTTTGAGACTGTGTGATTAAACCATGGCGTCTCTATTTTATTTGTATATCTATGTGCTTAGGAAACACTTTAGTTCCGATGAGATACAGTTTTTTATTAGGGTAAATTACACCTTTCGTCCTTTATGTTTATATCAGATTGCAATGGATAGCCTTTAAATTCAATAATTACAGTCACAATCCTTTATTTGGAAAACTCTGTACATCTTTCGTCCTTTAGCACTAATAAGGTTAAAATTTTCAGTTAAATTTATTTACTTAAGGGCAGTTTAGTCTTTCTACTTAATTATTTATTGTATAAATAAAAGAAAATAAAATTAAATATAAATATCCTTTTTCTCTTTCACTCTCTCTCACACACACTTTGAACACACTCTCTCTCTCTAAAGAAACAGCAGCCTCCACCATCAAACCCACCACCACCCACCAACAACCACCATCACTAGATCTGTACCTTCCATCAACAACCCGCTACAACCTGCCACCCACATCATACAAAATCTTTGCTTGATCTAAGATTTCAAGTGTTGATGTACACATCTAAACAACAGATAAAAAATAATCTTTTTTTATAACCGTCAGAATTACTCAAACCCACAACAAGAAAAGCATATTCTCTTTCAAAACTCATCACACATAATAAAACATAAGATAAAGGGCATGTTTGGCTAAGCTTTTTGAAAACAAGCTTATTGACTTATTGGCTTTTTGGAAAAGTCAGTATGGAGTGACTTTTTGGAAAAGTCAATTTTCCCCTCACATACAACCTGGTTGCCAAACATCATTTTAGAGCTTATGACTTTTCAAAAAGCCAATAAGTCAATAAGTTGTTTCAAAAAGCTTAGCCAAACATGCCCAAAAACCCAAAAATGACCTTCAGATTGAACAATTACAATCAAATCAGAAACAAAAGGACCAAATCGGTACAAATGGACGAATACCAAAACTAACCCTAATTCAAGATTCACCCAAATCAAGAAAAGAAACGAAACCCATTACAAATAAGGAAAAAAATATAAGAAATTTACCGTACGCAAACTCCGAATTCGACATCAAGAACGAAGAACAATAAAACCCCAATTCCAGTTGATCCACTCTCCCCCTGTCTCTGTGTTGATTTATAGAATGTGTGTGATTTGGGGGAAATAAAAAAGAATGGGGGATGGATGGATTGATGGAAGATATGAGATCGGTTGGGGGAATATGCGCAGAGAGGGAGGGGGAGAAGGGTGAAAAGGGTATTTCACACGTTGGTTGGTTGAATATACGAAAAAACAATGAGGGATTATAGTAGTTGTGTAAATTGCAATGTTCATGATGTTGTAACTGTTTGTTTGAGAGAGATGATGGGGCTAAGTGCTAACTTAAGCCTGGTGTTGGCTGGATTCAATGTGACGGTGGTGGGGTTTGATGGACAGATTTGGTGTTGGTGGTTGATGTTGATGGTAGCTGGATTTAGTGGTGGTAGTGGAGATTGGTTGAAGAGAGAGAAAGAGAAAGAGGGAGAGTGATGAGAGAAGGATAGGGTTTTATATAAACAAATGAATGAAATTATCAATCTACCCATGAGGGCAATTCACATGTTTAGATTTAACTGAAAATTTTAACCTTGTTAATGCTAAAGGACGAAAAATGTACAGAGTCTTCCAAATAAAGGATTGTGACTGTAATTATTGAAGTTAAAGGCTATCCATTGCAATCTGATACAAACATAAAGGATGAAAATTGTAATTTTTCCTTTTTATTATTATTGTTATTGGTTTTATATTATTTAATCTCATATATTTAAAATTACAAAAATTAAAACTAAGTTTTATACATTAAACACGTGTAATATACGGAGTTTTAACCTAATATCTTAATAATAATTTATTTGCACATTACCAACTATTATTATACCTATTGATTTTTTAATTTTTTAAGATTTTGAGCAAATTCTATCGTGCTAAATTATTTATCATTTCTTAAAAAATTATATAAAAATATTTACTTATATAAGAATAAAAAATAAATAGATTTTATGTTAATTAAGAGATATAATAAAAAGATGAAAATAAAAAAAAAATAGGTTTTGTAAAATTGATTTAAACTTAAATAAAATTAGGTGTTAGTACCTAAATGTGTTACATTGATAAAATTAAAGAAAATGAAAAGGTATTTTAGTTATTATATTGATAATTTTGGTGTTAGTACCCAAATGTGTTATAAAATTGAAACCATAAAACCTAAACATATTAAAAAAAAAATTAGTACCCAAAGATGAAACTAGTTATAAACCATAGGGTTCATATGTGTAATCAACAAGGTTAAAAAATACAAAAGAAAATTTGCAACTTTAAGTTAGACTGCGGGGTATGGGGCGGGAGTTTGGGCGTGGGTAGGGGGAAAACGCCCAAGCCACCACCCCGGGTGGGCATGGGTTTCGGCGTGGCCCTTGGGGCATGGGTTTCAAGCCGGGCGTGGGGCGGTTGGGCCATCCTAGTTGGCTGAATATCATTGGCTCACCCGCCACGTCATAGCGGGCCATCCCAAAAGTTTTGAATTTTTAAATTCAAACCGTTGGCTTGGCCAAGCGGTCACCCCAACCGGTCACCCAAACCCCAACATCCTCTATAAATACCCCCAAACCCCAACCGGGTGGTCCATCCCAACCCCCACCGTGGTCCCAAAAATTCGACAAAACCCACCCGCTGCCCCAGCCGGTCACCACAAACCCAACATCCCACGAACCCGCTATGGCATCCTGGACCCACGACGAAGAACTTGCCCTAGTCACAAGCGTCGTTGACGCTATGAAGGGGCGGCCACCGGGCCAAACCAAATATTGGCCGGAAGCTTTCGCGGCCTACCGACTAAACGTCGGTAACGACCGCCACAACATGAACGCGTGCCAACATAAATAGCGCGAGCTACGTCCCAAGCTCGAGCGTTTCAAGGCTTACTACGAAGCCGTTCCCGGGGGCGAGTTAAGCCACGAGGACCGGGTGGCGGTGGCGAACATAGAGTTTCGCGGCAAGGAAAAAAAGGCGTTCGACAAGATCGACCTTTTTGAAATTTATTTAACGCTTTAGGTTTCTTATTTTGTAATTTTTAGGTTTATGTAATTTTATAAATATTAATGAAGTTGTATGTTTTTTTTTTATAAATGTTTGTGTAATTTTTAAATTTTGTATATTTTTTTTTATAAAACTACCCTGCCACGCGGTGCACCCAACCCAAGCCCAACCCACGCCCCACCATACCCCGCGGACACGTACCAGGCAGTGGGGGGGGCTCCCATTCCACGTGTCATCACCCGCCCCAACCCACGCCCAACCCAAGCCCCACCATACCCCGCAGTCTTATATTTAAGGTGAGAGTCAATCATGAGTCAAAAGCATCAAAAACCCAATCATCGTTCTGAACTCCGTTAGGGTTTTATCATCAGAAGAAGAAATAATGAAGCTCGCATGGCTCCGGTCTCTCGAAACTGCTCATCAAGACTGCGTCTGGGCTTGCACCTGGCTCCCTGCCACCGACAAATCCTCCGGCCTCCTCCTCACCGGATCTCTCGACGAGACCGTCAAGCTATGGAACCCGGATGACCTCTCCCTCGTCCGTACCAACACCGGCCACTGCCTCGGCGTCGTCTCCGTCGCTGCTCATCCGTCTGGAAGAATCGCCGCCTCCGCTTCCTTGGATAGCTTCATCCGTGTGTTTGATGTTGAATCTAACAACACTATTGCTACTCTTGAGGCTCCTCCTTCTGAAGTCTGGCAAATGCAATTCGATCCTAGGGTAATAACAATATTCATCTTATTATTAATCTTTACTTTTATATTTGTTATCATTCATCTGTCTATTCAATATCCACTCCATGATAATTAACTGCCAAAACATGTCTTAAGTATCTAACATTAACACAACTCCTTAAACTACTTTATATCATAATTGTATGTTTTATGTACCAACAAGATGAATAGCCTCCTAAATTTGATTATTTAAAAAATATAAAAGTACATAGTTAGTTTACTTTTTATTAAACCGGTTTAATCGTATCTTAAATATGTCAGGAAAATACCATAATTTTTAGGTCTTAACTGGTTGCTTGTTGTTATACTTTTAATAATTTATAGTTCAGTTATGTGAGTTGTCATCATCATCATCATACTCAGTAAATCCCATCAATAGCACAGCTAAGGTAGGGTCTAAGGAGGGTAAGATATAGACAATCTTACCTCTGCCCCGTAGGAATAGAGAGGCTGCTTCCAGTGAGACCCCCGGTTCGATAGTAGTTTTGCATCAAGCCTTGGACACAAGGCACATAACACTCAACAATCGGGACAAAGCATGTACCCTTTTGTCTTTTGTCTTTCGGCTGTCAACGCCACCACATGATGCATGATTAACCATCCCCCTCTTTTAACGTTATTTTCACGAAATTAGTAAAATAACGTTAAAATTAGAGCACTTTCACCCCGACCCCCCAAGCGTCCACACATATATACATTATATGTGCATACCGCAAGTGGGGCTAAGTTATGTGAGCTGTAATATATCTAAATGTGACTTCAGATTGCAGAATTGTTTGAATTCCTGCTTAGTTTGTTTACTATTTTGTTTTTTTTGTAGATAAATGAGTGAACTTACTCAAATTCTTTAAATATGAGTGTAGATTTATCTAGATGATTACATATTTTTTTCGTATGATTGCTTAGTTTTATTAACTTGAATTTTAATTGATTGGGTATGGCAGGGTACTACTCTTGCTGTTGCTGGGGGAAGTAGTGCTTCAGTGAAGCTATGGGATACTGCTGAGTGGAAACTGGTGTCAACTTTATCAATTCCTCGACCCGAAGGGGCGAAGCCGTCTGATAAAGGCAACAGCAAGAAGTTTGTTCTTTCTGTTGCATGGAGCCCGAGTGGAAGACAGCTGGCGTGTGGGTCCATGGACGGTTCGATTTCTGTTTTTGACGTACAACGGGCTAAGTTCCTTCACCAACTTGAAGGCCACACGATGCCTGTTCGATCTCTTGCGTATTCGCCTCTAGACCCAAGAGTTCTTGTTTCAGGGTCAGATGATGAGTGCATCCACATGTACGATGCGGAAGGGAAGACACTATTTTCATCAATGTCTGGACATTCTAGTTGGGTTTTGAGTGTTGACGTGAGCCCAGATGGTGCGGCGATTGCATCAGGGTCTAGTGACAGAACCGTGAGGTTGTGGGATCCTAAGATGAGGGCAGCGGTTCAGACCATGACTAACCATACGGACCAGGTTTGGGGAGTGAAGTTTGAAGCTGTGGGCGGTGGAGCTAGGGGGAGTCTGCTTGCAAGTGTTTCAGATGATAAAAGCATCTCCTTGTACAATTATTCGTAACTTCCTGAGGCTTGTGTTTCTATATTTCACATTTGTTGTTTTCCATTTGGTTTTCCTTGTTTATTGTAAGCTGGGAACTGTTATTTGAGACTTGTTTATGAAAAAGGTCTGATTACGGTTGTTTTCTATGAATAATGTTAACTAACATATATCTTGAGAATTTATTTAGTACATACTAATACTATCATTGTTTATGCCAACCCCAACTGTGTATATACCTTATATGCTATGTGTGGTCTGTAGATTTTAATGTCTGTGGTGACACTAGAAGACGGTTTATTTGTTTTTGTGATAATCCGAAATCTATCATATCGGGTTTGCATTTTACACATCAGTGTGTGGTGTGAATTGGTGGTACATGTAAACAGTTGCCATCTTCTTGCTATGTGAATAAGATACTGTGCAACTCAATATAAGTCTTCAACTTAGACTGCCTTTAACTATGATAGGGCAAATCTCATCAAGACTGTGCAACTCAATATAAGTCTTCAACTTAAGACTGCCATTAACTATGATAGGGTAAATCTCATCAAATACTTGGTATATATTTGAGCAACAACCCATTGCGGCATCGCCCGTTTAAAAAAACTTTGTTCCCCAGTTGGGACTTGTTCGTCCCACCGTGTGTTACGCCAGAGAGTTCTGCTCTTGTGGTGGCATAACGACTGTCAAGTGGCAGCCGGCGGTATGGTTTCCCGGGGGAACGCCCAAAAAAGCCAAACTTTGAAGCCAGTGTGAGTCCGGTTAAGACAACATAGTCTGGCCAAAGTAGGGCAATACGGGGCTCTTCGATTTAGAAAGTGTATGGCAATCTTATACATGAAGTTCACCATTCAAAAAAAAAAAAAAAACGTTTCTTGTATACTATATGATCATAAATCCACGATGTATTGATTGTTCGGTAAGTTCAGGATTGAAACTGAAATACTATGAAGTATGAAAACGAGTAGATGCCTAATGGACCATTATCTGCACAAAGTTGAAACTCTTTTATCTTGGATAGATCTTATTTTTGGGTGTCCAGAATAGACCCATAAATTTCCCTTATTTTTGGTATTGGGTCGGTGAACCCAAGCAGGCCCAATTGCTCTACTCTATAAATAAATAAGAGTTAAATGTCATTTTAGTTTATGTGGTTTTGAACATTTTGTCAGTTTAGTCCAAATGTTTGAAACGTTGTCATTTTAGTCCAAATAGTTTCAAGCATTGCCATTTTAGTCCACGGGGTTAACTCCGCATTAAAATTCCGCAAATTTCCGCAAAATTAAGGCTTTTTAGGGTTTAAAAGTTAAAACCCTAAATTTACTAAAAAATCGATCTGGGTTCTGTTTATTTGTGTTAAATTTTGTGGGTTTAACCAGAATCGCAATAATTTGGTGGTTTCAGACTTTATGATCCATTAGTATTGTTAGCAAGTTGACTTTTAAATTTGTGTTTTTTATGAAAAAAAAGTTTAATAGAAATGGAGGCTGGAAATGGGGTTCATCATGAAAACAATGTAGAAGATGAAAATGGTGTAATGGATGTGGAAACCAACGTGGTGGATCACAAAAACTCGAATGAAGTTGAGGGGTATTGCTGGAGGTAATTAAATTGCAGGTTTAAATCATTGAAGAAGAAGGGAAAGTGTAAGGGCGAGGGAAATTACCATTTTACCCTCATATGCATTGCACATGACAGTTTTTTAACTGAGATTTCTAACCAGGTTTGGCCTAAAGGACAAAACGTGCAAGATTTTGAAAGGTTAAGGACACCGCCTGTAAACTTTTTGCCAAAAGGACAGCGCATGCAATTTGATGTAAACATAAAGGACAAAACGTGTAATTTACTCAAAAATTATAGAGTTGAATAGTATCTCCTTCAAATTTACTACTTTTTCTCTTTTTTTTTCTCCTCCACTAACAACCATTTTAAAAAATATAGAAGTTACACTCACGGAGGCTTCATTGTGAATGCTTAAGTAGTGATAAGTGGTAAGTGTTAGCTGCTAACTAACATGCATGAATTTGGTAGGTAAGTGTGCCACAAATTCAAACATGTTATTATGCCAATTGTAGATCTATGATAAACTTGGTTCAAACAGGTTTTAAGACTCCATAAATGCAACACCAATAAGTATTTGAATATAACGGTATCTTAGGTGGCTATTTTCCGATATACTATATGATGAAACTGCTATGGATCAAATAGCATAATAAGATGGTTTATATTATTAAGAAAGAAAGATGTTTTTACAACATCAAAATTACTTCTTATACCATAAATAAATTAGTAACACAGAAAAGAAATCACCTTTGAAACTGTTGATGCAACAAATAATAGACCAAGGATAGTAGCTGGGCTGGTTAGGCAAAAGGGTTGAAGGGTTCAATTTTGCCTAACGCAGGTCGTGGGGTCCCCCCACGTTTGCAAGACGTGGAAGGAGGTTCACTAGTTTATTGTTGTTGTTTGCTGATGATCCTCCTCTGAAGTGTACTCAGATTTGGATGTGGGAGCAAACGGAATGTGTGTGTTGGATGTGAAAGTGAGTGACTTGCATAAAGCAAATACTCAATGTGAATGACCAGAGTTTAAGGAAACAGGCCTGGCCGAGAATGTCCCAACTCAGTAAATGAAGTGTCAATTATATAGGAGAAGACATCTCCCAAAGAGGCATTCATTTGACTAGTGTCCTTGCTTGCAGCGAGGGGCTTACCCTTTCGGGGGTTGAAGCCTTTTGACCCCTGGATAATAGCGGGTTCTCTGCAGACCTGCATTGCTTTTGCGGCTGTGGGTTGGTGAAGCAATCCTTGGATGTGACTGGCTACTGTTTCCGTATTGCTTTTCCCCTCCTCACAGCTTTTTAACCATTGAACCATTTAACCCTTTGAGCATTTACGTATTTAGTCATTTTATTTAATCTTGGGCTACCCCCGTCATCAGCCCCCCAAGTCAGAGGTTTTTGGGGAGTGAGCTCAAAGACTTCTGACTTTTATACGTGTATTTTATTGCCTAAAGATTTCAAGAGTTCGATGCTTGAAGGCTTGAAGGGTTGTGAGCAGTTAATATTTGAATTTTAAATAACTGACAATTGATGTGATTGATGTATGGCGGTTCATAGGGTGGCGGTTACTGTTTGCCATTATTACCCCTATTGTAGGTTATTTTATATTTACATATCTCATTTATTTACACATTTTACTTTGAAGAAATATCACTTTGCTCCTTTTTTCTCTCCGGTATCCCCCCTTTTTTTCAAAATCAGGTCAGTTCCGATTTGCTTATTTTTTCTTTAATTGTTCATTGTGATGGGTGCTCGGAAGGATATGGCAAAATCCTTCTCTCGACTGACCCAAGAGGAAGTCGATTTATTTTGTGTGGAATGGGGAATAGGGACAAAGTATAAACCAATTGCACCGGCTTGTGATAAATCTATCAATGCCTGTCCTTCTGGTATGATTGCCTTGTATTGTCGTCATTTTGAGTTTTCAAATCTTCGTTATCCGTTTTCAAACTCTGTCTTGAATGTATTGGAATATTATCGGGTGTCTTTTGGTCAAGTTCATCCCCTAGGCATGGCTAGGGTTTTGCATTTCGAAATTCTGTGTCGGGCTTGTGGGTATGACCCATCTCTGTTGTCCTTCCGTCGCTTTTTCCGGCTTGCTAAGAATGGTGATTGGTTCACTTTTGAAACCAGTCAAGTTGACACTTGTTTAATTTCGTCCATGGTTTCTACACTTGGGGTGTGGAAAGATCGGTTTTTCTGGGTGTCGGAGGAAATTGTCCCTTTCAAACCTGTTTGGAGACACCCGGATGCTGTTCTGAACGAGCCGGAGCCCTCTGATTCCGAGATAAACACTCGTTTTTTAGAAATTCTTAGGGAGTGCCCTTCGAGGCTTCGTCCTTTCCCTGAGCATTTGTTGGTGTTGTTGGGTATAAGTAAACTGTGGGAAAAGGCTAACCGGGATCCGGTGCTTATTAGAGATGGGAAGGGTATGCATTTATTATTTTTTGCCCTTTTGTTCCTTTTTTCTTTTTTTGCTTATGTGCCTTTACATTTTTTATTACAGTCATGTCTGCTCTTGATTTCATCAAAAGTGATGATACCTTGGACGTTGTTCTTGATGATGTTGCTGCTACTCCTGACGAGAATGTTGTTGTTAAGGGTTCTGATTACAGGTTTGAGGGTTCTGGTTATGTGAATGTTCCAAACGTTAAAGGCTTTACCAAGGTTACTGCCTCCAAAGGTTCTACTCGTCGTTCCCAACGCCATTTAAAAGGTGTTGATCAGCCTTCTGGTTCAGAGCCTATTGATGTTAGTGATGATATTGAGGCTTCAGGTGTAACACCTCGAAAATTCGTGTTCAATGAAATAACGACACGTGTCATGTAAGACAAAACGCGTTGTAAACCCGGATTTAATAAAGATGTTTTGGCAGGATTTAAAAGTGTCGTCATGTTAAATTTCACCTCTGAACGACCTCATTTATAAATCCCAATACCCAATTATATTTTTCAAACATCTAATATATCCTAAATCCAGAAATTCATTGACGATAAACGAATTCAAAGTGCATGATAGGTTCCTATGAAAATTTCTATGGTTAACCTTCTTGTTCGGCACTTTTGAAAAGGATCCAAGCAAACATAACATAATGGTAGGGTATGTAATTGTTAAAAACCCATAATAGAGGTCCCAAACTGACAAAACAAGGTCCCAAAGTCGAATTATGAGGTTGCCCTTTCGAATGCATGAAGGAACAACATTTTTGGCTGCTGATGATTTGTTGCGCACCGCAACAAATAATTGTTACGGTGCGCAAGCTAAGCCCAGCTCCAACAGAATTGCCTGTTTGCTGTTAAACGCGAAATTTGACCTTTTATCCGATTTTCCTCATATCCCTTGGCCCCTAAACAACCCCTAAACATCTAGGGACACTTGTTAAGATGTTGTGGTCACTTGTAGACTTGTGTGTCAAGAATTTGTGGTGATCTAAACACTATATAAGGCCACTAAGTTGCAACACATTCTTCACACTTCACTTGTGCAATTCTGGAGCTTTTGGGAGCTTAAGAGCAGACACAAGATCTTCCTAATCAAGCTTAGGACTTCAGTAAGTTTTCTAATCCTTCCTTAGTTTAAGTTTTAGCTTAGTTTAGCTTTAAAGTCAACCGTCGTAATTAAAGGTTGACTTAGCGATTAATCACTAATGGTCCAGTGATTAGTCGAATCAAAGGTAGTTATAAGTTGGTAATTATGTGGGCTTTAAACCCTTAAAAGGGCATCCACTGATTCCTATCCTAACTAGGTCTTTTGTCGAGTCAAAGATGATTAGAAAAAGTCAACAGAAATGTAATCTTTCGTTTAACGCATAATTAACGATGTAAAAGGTGTGTAACCTATTTTATCATTCATATAACTTGATAATAAGCATAAGAACTTGTCTAAGCTTGTTTGATTCGACAACTTTCTGTTTTGAACCGATTCGGAACCGAAAGTCGCAAAGCTTTGACTTTTGCTTTGACTTCAGTTCTGACCCGTTTTAGTATGATTTGGAAATGCCTTAGAGCTTCTTTTGGACCAGGCTACATGTTAGCATAACCCTCTGTGGTTGGTTCATTGATTGACCCATTCGTTTACGCGTTTCCGTTAATTGCTCATATGTTGACCATTATGCCCTTATTACCTTAAAACGTGATTTATGAAAATGTAAAAGTGTAGAAACCTTAGTTACTGATATATAAACTTGTATGCAAAGTTTGACATCAATTCGAAGTCTAGATTGAGAGTTATGCTCATTAGCGCAAAATAGAAGCTTTATGTTAATTAAACGGCGTAATTAGCGTATAGCCTAGTTAAGCCTACTTTTTGATATCAAAATCTTTACCCACTGATGTAATATATTATTTTGGGATTTTTTAAGATTTTTAATTAATTTTAGGTTGAGCATAACTAGTAGTCGTAGGCTTAATCCGGTAATTGTCGATTTTGCCCTTACGGGCCATAAAATGAGTTTTACATATCTAAAAGACTCCAAACCTTTTGCTACTGATTAGATATGTTAAATAAATTATTTTAGGCCTTCTGGAATAATAAAAATATCAGCTTTATGTATATAACCCGGAAACGGCTCCTAATCGCCTTTCTAAGCGTTTTTAACGCATAGTATGCACTAGAACTATTTTAGACATACAAGGGTTGATACCTACTGATATTTTAGGTAAATTATAATGTTTTAACAGTAAGCAAAGGTTGATTAACTCAGACTTCAGTTTTGAGCTTCTCGGCTTATGTGAAATTACCAAAATGCCCCTACGGTGCATAGTTTGGTTATAATTGATAAATTTCACATATATACTTTACCCTACTGTTATAACTTATTAAATTGAGTATTTTTACTGATTACATCAGACCTGTAACTCAGTTAAACACTTAAACCCTTTTACAACCTTTAAAATGACCAAACTACCCCTACGGGGCCTAGTTTGTGTTTAAACACGTTTCGGGCATAATGAAAGACATCTTACTGAGGTCACAACATATTTGAGACATAATTAACTTAGGAAACCTGTATATGGCTCTCATGAATACCCGTCACGCTTATTACGCGTACGGTTCGGTTTATGTAACAAGTTTACATAAATTAGCCAAAACGGGTCAAACCTTATTGGTTTTATCTCAAAATCCAGAATGTGTATGAAATACCCATTTAAGACAAGTATTCAAACTTGTCGGGTCTAAACCACATTCTATTCCGGTCTTCGCTTAATCATGCGTCTGAACCGTATATTCCCTTAAGACTAACCGGTCTAAGCTTAGGCTTAATTAAAGACCCGTTAGCATTCTAATGAGTTATTTATACAATCATTCCAGACTAGAGCCTTCCGGTAAATGGTACCTACGCTTACTTAAGTGAATACGGCTGAGTTATTAAATTCTTACTATTTAAGACAGGAGCTAGCTCAGGTAAATACTCTTAACTTATTTTCCCTATACGGGCTTGGGATACGGCACTATAAAAGTACCGCTTGGTCGGGTGTGTAGTTATTTAAATCGTATTGTGATTGATGTACTTACAACCCGTTTAATATGTATTATTTGGTGTATGGCCTTTGGGGGTTAATGACCATGTCCCGGATATCCTTGGCATCATTCGAAGTAATGGCCACGACCTAAGCACGGGGTGTAGGCATACACCTGACAGCTGCATTATGTAAAAACTGGTAATCCACTCCGAGGTATCATCCTTGTGGGCATTATACCGGAACTGGTAATCCACTTAGAGGATGATAGCCTGTGGGCATTATACCTGTGGCGTGTCAGTTAATCTAGTCCGGCCCTACAAACCGGCCCCAACGGACGACAAATAAGTAAAACTGTATACAAGATTATATACAAATAATTTTCCCAAGTTAAAAAGGTTAATTTGCCTCTGTGCATTTTAATCAAATTATAAAAGATATTTTGTGCCACGTGCATTCAAACCAATTTTCTTAAACTCTTTTCAAATGAGTCGGTTGAGTGTATTTACCAGTGAAAACTGACGTATTTTCCAAAAAGGTTAAGTGACAGGTACTGAACGAAATTGGCTGGAAGCTCAGGACGCTAATAAGGAATCTTGCAAGTTCTAGGCGTCTAAAGTCTGTTGAACAAATTATATGTTTAAAGATCCGCCTGTGGATCCTTTACTTTCCGTTGTAATACTGGATATTACTTTATATTCGGAATGTAATAATAATTATCTTTTGCTTCCGCTGTGCATTTATATAATTGTGTTGTTTGACTATTATGTTGCCAACCACGTCACGATACTCCCCACCGGGCCCACCGGTGACACGTGGAAATCGGGGTGTGAGAGGTTGGTATCAGAGCCAACACTGAGTGAATTAAACACTAGCCTTTTGTGTTTAATCTCAGTTACACAATTGCACATTCTTTGACCTTCTGAGTCTAGACTTAACATAGGATTATTCTCAAATCCTAATATGAAAATTTTTGCTTCCAAAATTTTATATATACGTCGCCAAGCGAAGAAGCTGTAATAAGAATTCTCCACATTTGGAGCCTTGAAATGCTGAGCTTCGTACCGCGACCAGGATGAAACGTGCAACCTCGGAGAAAGCATTCAGGAATTGAATGAAGAAGAAACTCCTTTTGTTGAAGATCGTTTCCTTATTAGTCCTTATAAGGACAACAGTATTCCTTTCAAGTCCCGCTTAGGGCAACTTTATACTTTTATTTTTATATAGTGGAATGATTAAGTTTAAACTTTCAATCTAAACAAGAATATTAAATAAATGGAAAATAACATTTCCTTTTGCAAGATCTACCATTATAATAAAATGGCAAAATCTAAAAAGGGCAAGACCTAGCCTCGTGTCATTTTAAGACCGGGCCAAGATGGTAGTTCCATAATTAGATTCAGATCCATATTAACACCTCAATTTAAAATTTTTCTGCGTTAAATATTAACTAAGAATCTTAAGAGTGAAACCTAGCCTTCGGGTCAATTAAAAGACCGGGCCAAGATGGTAAGACATGTTAAAAAGATTCAAATTATTAATTAAGAATCTTAAGAGTGAAACCTAGCCTTCGGGTCAATTATAAGACCGGGCCAAGATGGTAAGACCTGTTTAAAAGATTCGTATCCCAGTTAACATCTGAAAACATGTTAACAATCCCGGCAGATGTGATTCGTTGGAAATCACACATGTTATTAAAGGGATTCTTTAGAAGATCCCTAACCCAGTTTAATGATCTCTGAATCCTGGGTTTACATCATCAATTAAGATGATCATATTTTAACCATACGTGGTAATATAGTGCCTACGGGCCTTGCTCATTTCTACATGAGCCAAAATACAGTGGTAGCTATGACTCCCTGTCAGAAAAAGGTAATGAACTAGGTTCAAACCTCAAGGCTTTGATTCTCTGAAATCCTAGCTTATAATTTATAAATGTCCTGGTGACTAGGCCTTTTGTGCTATTAAATAAAACTGTTATTGTTGCTTTGATTCTCTGAAATCATAAGCTTATAATTTATAAATGTCCATGTGACCAGGCCATTGGGTGCCACTAATAAAACTGTTAATGTTTTATAATTAGGATAAATTACAATAGAAATCCTAAATATATATGATTAATAAATTAACCAAATATGGTCTCTGTTTACCATGGTTAATGAATTTCCCTAAGGGGCAATTCCGTAATAAACATCCCTTATAAGGGAAGTGCCTACGGGCTATAGTTATTGTCCTCTGAGACTAAAGACAGTGGCAGCCTACAGCTCCCTGTCAGGAGAAGGTAATGAACTTTGATTCAAACCTTAATGCCGTGATTCTCTGAAATCATGGCTTATAAATTTAACTTGTCTACGCGACTAGGCCATTTGTACTATTATTAACTTATAAATTAGGATTTATGACAAAAATCCTGAATAAAATAATTATCCTTCCTTGTTAGTACGCATTTTTAAAAAGAATCTTAAGGGTGAAACCTAGCCTACGTGGCCAAGATGGTGAAACCTACTCAAGGGATTCAGATCATTGTTAACACCTAAGAATGTATTAGCCCTCCTGACAAATGTGATATGATAAAATCACAACAGTCATCCCTATATTGGAATTTTTTTTAATTCCTAATTGGCCTTATGATCTAGAAATCGTGGCTTATATCATCTTGTGAGATGATCATATTATAAACATCCGTGAGTGATGAAGTGCCTACGGGCTAAACTTGTTGTCCGATCAGACAACGACAGTGGTGGTCCTTGACCCTGTCTAAAGATATTGGAATACGTCCAACCATAATAGTCGGTAGAGACCATACGATCTCGACTAATATCATCTGAAAAGATGATCATACCATAAATATCCCTTAGGAGGGAAATGTCTACGGGCTATAATTAAACGTCCTCCGAGACTAAAGACAATGGTAGCCTACAACTCCCTTTCAATAAAAGATGTTTTGCCTACGGGCTATAATAAATTGTCCATCTGGGACATTGACATTATGATCTTTATGAATCCTTGTCTAAGGTGGTGAGCTATGCTCAAGCCAAATAGTCAATACGATTAATGCAATCCTGACTTATATTATCTAAAATGAGGAACATCCATTAGTGATGTTTCGCCTACGGGCTATATTATATTTGTCCATTTGTGACACAAACATTATGATCTCTATGATCCCCTGTTTAAGGTGGTGAGTTGCGCTCAAGCCTAATAGTCTATATGATCATTGCGATCCTGACTAGTATCATCAGTATGATGATCATAAATTCATAATATTGACATCCCTAGTGATGAATTGCCTACGGGCTATACTTTACTCTATTATCGATAAGACAAAATAGTGGTGATCTGTATGATCCCCTATTCAAGATGGTGGGATTATACCCAAACCTAATAGTCAATATGATCGATGTAATCATGACTAATATCATTAGATACGAAAATTTTAGATAGATATCCATTAGTGATGTTAATTGGTTTACCTTTCTGTCAAGTGAATCGTCTTTCAAGGCGATGACAGTTGTAGTCTATGACTCCCTGTCCAAAGGTGAAGAACTATGTTCAAGCCTTAAAACTCTTGATCTAATAAGAATGCAGTCTATCACGGCTGTGGTGAGTAAGGCCGCATCAGAACTAGATTTCAAAAAGCTGCCAAGGAAGGTGCAGCTAAGCCTGGAAAGGCTAAAGGAAGAAATGCCTGAACTCACCTGAAGAATGCCAAAAGACAGTTCACGATGTCATCAAGTACATCCCCTATCATTTACCAATGATAATTTCTGCTAAGTGTCCTGATTTAATACAGGCAATAATAAATCTTCATAAACCATAAGCTTAGCAAACTTTTATATTATCCACAAGGTATAACTTACCAAGGAAACCATAGTAACCGATTCTTCTAGTATCGGCAAGGAGTCCTTCCGAAAAATCAAAAAGTACTCTTTCTTCGCATAGAGTACGACAACATATGTTATTTTAATTATATTCTCATTGTTTTTCTATCGCCTGCGAATGCCAAACTATGTTTGATAAAAGTACCATATGAGGATTGGCGTATACTAGTGTGTCCCATAGATTACTTCCATGCCTGATCAGTATGGAGGTTTAATACATGGAACCCCTGAGATATCCCGATAGTCATATTGTACTAAAGTCGACTAGTAGTATTCAAAGAAGATATCTAGAAAATAGAATTTTTCCAAATAAATGTTTCCTGGTAAAAGAACCTGTGGATTCATAACATAAAAGTGTCACTCATTTGGCACGAGCAAGGATGGATGAACTGGAGTCTGAGATTTGGAAAATCTCTGTAACCTCCTTGTATCTTGATTATCTTCTCCTAAGATTACCCTGTTTACCCCTGGGAAGCAGGTAGAGTTAAGTTTAAAATCCCATTTAAGACTATGTATTATGAAATCTCCAAGACAACTAGTACCATTATTGGCAGAATCGAAAACCCTGGTTAAGTAAGTTTTAAGATATAGATTCATATAGCCTAACTTAATACCCTAAGAATTCGGTGTAGTTGGTTATGAAAGACGGTTCATTTTGCTTATGCATTGTTTACCGCAACCCTAATTAGGCAACAATTAAGCATTGCCATCAACTACCCAGGATCGTCGATTTGCTCGACTAACTGTAAAGATTAGCTATTTCTTAAGATTAATTTTGAACAATGGTTGGAATAACCATCTCACCTTAAGATAAGCTTTTCTATAAATAGCTGTTATATAAGTATCAAGGCTACCCCTGTGGAGACCTTGTATAAATGGCATGTTAAACGTTTATTGTTAGGACAATAGGTTGGTAAGTTCAATTATAAGGATCTGAAAGTTGCCTGGGAAACAACAAATAAGATCATATAAATCCATACTCGATTGTAAGTTGCCAGTATACGGCAGGAAATCGAGAATTCATGAAAATAGCAAACCTCATAAATTCTTGTTAAGAAATAAGGTTCAACAATAGATATCACCCTGGAAGGGTGTGCTAAATTTGTTAAATTATCGGGCTAGTTAAGCTCCGAGTATATAGAATCATTCGAAGGAAATCGAATGTATCAAGATCAAATAGCTTACGAGCTAAGACCTAATTAAGGGGCTTGGTGGAACGCGCAATGTGACCCACACTAATGATTTAGCGACGTGTCACCAATAAGTCGAAAAGCGCTATCACATAATGATATGCAGGACTATGATAGTAAGAGCAACCTGTTTCGATTGAGGATCGACAGGATTAGAAGCTCCAAAAAGAAGCATGTACCTATTGTAAAGGTCAAATGGGATGCCCGTAGAGGTCCCGAATACACGTGGGGGGTCGAATCCACGATGAAAGAAAAATACCCTTATTTATTTCAGTAAATCTCGAGTCGAGATTTATTTTAAGGGGGTGAGGATGTAACACCTTGAAAATTCGTGTTCAATGAAATAACGACACGTGTCATGTAAGACAAAACGCGTTGTAAACCCGGATTTAATAAAGATGTTTTGGCAGGATTTAAAAGTGTCGTCATGTTAAATTTCACCTCTGAACGACCTCATTTATAAATCCCAATACCCAATTATATTTTTCAAACATCTAATATATCCTAAATCCAGAAATTCATTGACGATAAACGAATTCAAAGTGCATGATAGGTTCCTATGAAAATTTCTATGGTTAACCTTCTTGTTCGGCACTTTTGAAAAGGATCCAAGCAAACATAACATAATGGTAGGGTATGTAATTGTTAAAAACCCATAATAGAGGTCCCAAACTGACAAAACAAGGTCCCAAAGTCGAATTATGAGGTTGCCCTTTCGAATGCATGAAGGAACAACATTTTTGGCTGCTGATGATTTGTTGCGCACCGCAACAAATAATTGTTACGGTGCGCAAGCTAAGCCCAGCTCCAACAGAATTGCCTGTTTGCTGTTAAACGCGAAATTTGACCTTTTATCCGATTTTCCTCATATCCCTTGGCCCCTAAACAACCCCTAAACATCTAGGGACACTTGTTAAGATGTTGTGGTCACTTGTAGACTTGTGTGTCAAGAATTTGTGGTGATCTAAACACTATATAAGGCCACTAAGTTGCAACACATTCTTCACACTTCACTTGTGCAATTCTGGAGCTTTTGGGAGCTTAAGAGCAGACACAAGATCTTCCTAATCAAGCTTAGGACTTCAGTAAGTTTTCTAATCCTTCCTTAGTTTAAGTTTTAGCTTAGTTTAGCTTTAAAGTCAACCGTCGTAATTAAAGGTTGACTTAGCGATTAATCACTAATGGTCCAGTGATTAGTCGAATCAAAGGTAGTTATAAGTTGGTAATTATGTGGGCTTTAAACCCTTAAAAGGGCATCCACTGATTCCTATCCTAACTAGGTCTTTTGTCGAGTCAAAGATGATTAGAAAAAGTCAACAGAAATGTAATCTTTCGTTTAACGCATAATTAACGATGTAAAAGGTGTGTAACCTATTTTATCATTCATATAACTTGATAATAAGCATAAGAACTTGTCTAAGCTTGTTTGATTCGACAACTTTCTGTTTTGAACCGATTCGGAACCGAAAGTCGCAAAGCTTTGACTTTTGCTTTGACTTCAGTTCTGACCCGTTTTAGTATGATTTGGAAATGCCTTAGACCTTCCTTTGGACCAGGCTACATGTTAGCATAACCCTCTGTGGTTGGTTCATTGATTGACCCATTCGTTTACGCGTTTCCGTTAATTGCTCATATGTTGACCATTATGCCCTTATTACCTTAAAACGTGATTTATGAAAATGTAAAAGTGTAGAAACCTTAGTTACTGATATATAAACTTGTATGCAAAGTTTGACATCAATTCGAAGTCTAGATTGAGAGTTATGCTCATTAGCGCAAAATAGAAGCTTTATGTTAATTAAACGGCGTAATTAGCGTATAGCCTAGTTAAGCCTACTTTTTGATATCAAAATCTTTACCCACTGATGTAATATATTATTTTGGGATTTTTGAAGATTTTTAATTAATTTTAGGTTGAGCATAACTAGTAGTCGTAGGCTTAATCCGGTAATTGTCGATTTTGCCCTTACGGGCCATAAAATGAGTTTTGCATATCTAAACGACTCCAAACCTTTTGCTACTGATTAGATATGTTAAATAAATTATTTTAGGCCTTCTGGAATAATAAAAATATCAGCTTTATGTATATAACCCGGAAACGGCTCCTAATCGCCTTTCTAAGCGTTTTTAACGCATAGTATGCACTAGAACTATTTTAGACATACAAGGGTTGATACCTACTGATATTTTAGGTAAATTATAATTTTTTAACAGTAAGCAAAGGTTGATTAACTCAGACTTCAGTTTTGAGCTTCTCGGCTTATGTGAAATTACCAAAATGCCCCTACGGTGCATAGTTTGGTTATAATTGATAAATTTCACATATATACTTTACCCTACTGTTATAACTTATTAAATTGAGTATTTTTACTGATTACATCAGACCTGTAACTCAATTAAACACTTAAACCCTTTTACAACCTTTAAAATGACCAAACTACCCCTACGGGGCCTAGTTTGTGTTTAAACACGTTTCGGGCATAATGAAAGACATCTTACTGAGGTCACAACATATTTGAGACATAATTAACTTAGGAAACCTGTATATGGCTCTCATGAATACCCGTCACGCTTATTACGCGTACGGTTCGGTTTATGTAACAAGTTTACATAAATTAGCCAAAACGGGTCAAACCTTATTGGTTTTATCTCAAAATCCAGAATGTGTATGAAATACCCATTTAAGACAAGTCTTCAAACTTGTCGGGTCTAAACCACATTCTATTCCGGTCTTCGCTTAATCATGCGTCTGAACCGTATATTCCCTTAAGACTAACAGGTCTAAGCTTAGGCTTAATTAAAGACCCGTTAGCATTCTAATGAGTTATTTATACAATCATTCCAGACTAGAGCCTTCCGGTAAATGGTACCTACGTTTACTTAAGTGAATACGGCTGAGTTATTAAATTCTTACTATTTAAGACAGGAGCTAGCTCAGGTAAATACTCTTAACTTATTTTCCCTATACGGGCTTGGGATACGGCACTATAAAAGTACCGCTTGGTCGGGTGTGTAGTTATTTAAATCGTATTGTGATTGATGTACTTACAACCCGTTTAATATGTATTATTTGGTGTATGGCCTTTGGGGGTTAATGACCATGTCCCGGATATCCTTGGCATCATTCGAAGTAATGGCCACGACCTAAGCACGGGGTGTAGGCATACACCTGACAGCTGCATTATGTAAAAACTGGTAATCCACTCTGAGGTATCATCCTTGTGGGCATTATACCGGAACTGGTAATCCACTTAGAGGATGATAGCCTGTGGGCATTATACCTGTGGCGTGTCAGTTAATCTAGTCCGGCCCTACAAACCGGCCCCAACGGACGACAAATAAGTAAAACTGTATACAAGATTATATACAAATAATTTTCCCAAGTTAAAAAGGTTAATTTGCCTCTGTGCATTTTAATCAAATTATAAAAGATATTTTGTGCCACGTGCATTCAAACCAATTTTCTTAAACTCTTTTCAAATGAGTCGGTTGAGTGTATTTACCAGTGAAAACTGACGTATTTTCCAAAAAGGTTAAGTGACAGGTACTGAACGAAATTGGCTGGAAGCTCAGGACGCTAATAAGGAATCTTGCAAGTTCTAGGCGTCTAAAGTCTGTTGAACAAATGATGTGTTTAAAGATCCGCCTGTGGATCCTTTACTTTCCGTTGTAATACTGGATATTACTTTATATTCGGAATGTAATAATAATTATCTTTTGCTTCCGCTGTGCATTTATATAATTGTGTTGTTTGACTATTATGTTGCCAACCACGTCACGATACTCCCCACCGGGCCCACCGGTGACACGTGGAAATCGGGGTGTGACATCAGGGGATCAAGTTTTGGATGTTGGTAAAGGCAAGGAAAAGGAGTTGATTGTTTCAAGCAAGAAGAAGAAATTGGTTAAGAAGGGTGCCATTCCTGCTATTCAAGGTTCGGCAGCTAAAAGCGTTGAAAGTTTCGAGGGTTCAGAGGACATTTACGTGCCTAATTGGGGGGGTTAAGGTTGGTGACAATTTTAAGGATCCTGCTGTTTGTGCCGAAGCTTTGGCTCATTTTGCTCCTCCCGGTGTTCGAAGTGCCATATCCGAGATGGAGGCTGATCATCTTATTTCTAGGATGATGCTCAGTTCCTGTAACCTCTCTGCCTTTTTGGCTGAAGGTGTCACTCGCTTTGCTAAAGGGATGCAGGAATATGAGGAGGCCTCCAAGAAGAAGGAGAAAATGAAGGCTTCCATTGCTTCTATGAAGAAGGAAATTGAGAGTTTTTCTGAGAAGGAATTGGCTTGGACCAAGAAAGAGGAGGATCTAACAAAAAGGCACGAAATTGAGATGGGTGATCTCAAGAAGAGCTTTGAAGCTAGCCTATTGAAACTGAAGACTGACCGGGAGGCCTTGGCTGTGCAAAAGAAGGCTTTTGATAAGGAGAATGAGGGTTTGAAGACTTTGGTTGCCCAGGCTACTGGAGATAACCAATGGCTTGTTGAGCAGGGCTTTCACCAGGTGGTTACCTATCTCTTGCATTCTAAAGAATTTAACTCCGCTCTTGGCGATGTCTACACTAAACTGCTCAATCTTGGAAAGCACCAAGGTCTTATTGCGGGTTATAAGCTTCACGTGTCTGGTAATCCCTTGGAGAAGTCTCCCCTGTATCGTCCCGAGGCTTCTGATGTTTTTAAGAGTTCCGTTGAGCAAATGGAGAGGTTGTCGTATCCGTATGTGAGCCAAGTTGCTTCTTGCTATGGTAAGCCCCTCTCCGTTTTGCAGGAACTGAAGCCAGATGGTTTGAATGAAAAGTTGTGTGCTGAACTGCTTAGCTCCCTTTCAAAGAAACGTTCCTACTCGGGAGATAGTGACGATACTTTTCCTGGGGAATCTGATGCTCCGAAGGATGTTAGCTTGGAGGGTTCAGCTGTTGAGGATCTGGGTCCAAAAGCTAAAAAGGATAAGAAGACCAAGAAGGTCAAAGGTAGTAGTTCTGGGGCTTCTAAGCCTTCTACCGATGCATGAATTCGTAGCTTTCTTAGCACTCTTAAAACAATTTATGTTTTGTATCCTTTAAACAATGTTAGGTTTTCGGGAGCCCTTAAGGTTCCTGTTGGTTGTGTTTAAGGCCTATATGGCCGTTTGGACAGTAGTTAAGTTTGCAAGTTACTAGGATTTGCCTAACTTGTGTTTGAAAGTCTTTTAGGGCTTACTTTGATATGGCATGATGTTTAACTATTTTCCTTGTGTTATGTTTTTATACTTGTGCCTTTTTTGTTAAGGCAGTTTGTTTGGCTTTAACCTGTCAAGCCTTTTGTCTATCTGTTAGTAGGTTGAAGCTTTAGAGGCTTTGAGTTGTTACCCGGGTTGCTTGAAGCCTTGAAGGCTTCTTAGCCTTGTGGTCTGACTTGGTTTGTATCTTTATAATTTTTTGTCTGGATTTCCTGTCTTTTTGTAACTTTGCCTTTGTCGAGTTTGTGCTTCCCTTATGTTTTTTATACCTTAAAGGGTTCAGTGCTGCAGACACTTAGCCTTGGTATTTTTAACAAGAAGACATAGCACCTATCCTTTTTATCATTTCTTTGTTTTTCATTTGACTCTTATAAGCCTGTTTGTTGATTATATTTTTAAGGCTTAAGGAACATTTGTTGTAGGCTGTTCAAACCCGTCTATGAGACAATTTTATTTTTTCTTAACAAGTCTCATGGAGTTGTATTGATTTAGGAACTCACCCCTTATATAGGCCCATTCAACCCTTGAACCTATTGAGCGATGTGGCCTGGGAGCTCATCCCCTTACATGGCCCTTTCCATGGAGTTTTTTGCTAGGTTCTTAACCTGATTTTAGGATAGAAAGACAAGTTTGATAAAACAACTTCATTCATTCAAGCAATACTTGCTTTTTACAAAAGGTATTAATAGTGTTGTTCGAAATACATTTTGATACAACCCAAACTTTCCTGTCTAAACATGGAATCTTTTCAGGGTTTTGCCATTCCAATGCCTTGGAAGCCTTTTGCCTTCTGAATTTGCTAGCTTATAGGATCCACCCTTATGTGCTTCGAGGATGGTGTATGGACCCTCCCATTTTGGGCCAAGTTTTCCTTGATTTTCCTTTTTGCTAGCTTCATTGTTTCTCAGGACCAGGTCTCCTGGCTTGAAACGTTCGTTCTTGACTTTCTTGTTGTAATAGGCTTCCATTTGCTGCTTGTATTTGGCTTCTTGGATTGCAGCTTGATCTCGTGCTTCCTCTAGGAGTTGTAAATTCAACATGGTCTCTTTTTGGTTTGTTTCGGGATCCATGTTGACAATCCGCTGGGTTACAACTCCTATCTCAGCGGGGATCACGGCCTCGGACCCAAATACCAAGCTATAGGCTGTTTTCTTATGGCTTGTTTTTTCGGTCGTTCTAATTGCCCATAGGACACTAGGCAATTCTTCCAGCCAGTTGCTTTCGTATCTTCCCAATCTTGTCTTGATACCTTCCACTATACTTCTATTCGTCCTTTCAACCTGACCGTTTGACTGCGGGTAAGCTACTGAGCTAAAAACCTGGTTGATTTTGTATTCCTTGCACCAAACGCTGAAAGGCTTCTCAGCAAATTGCCTTCCGTTATCAGTGACAAGTACTCCCGGCAATCCATAACGGCAAATGATGTTCTCCCAAATAAAGTCAATGACCTGCTTTCCCGTGATCTTAGCAAGTGGTTTGACCTCGGGCCATTTGGTGAAATAATCTATTGCTACTAGCAAGAATTTTACTCCTCCCTTGCTTGGGGGAAATGGACCAACAATGTCCATTCCCCATTTATGGAATGGCCATGCCGAGGTTATCGGGACCAAGTCATGCTTGGGACTTTTTGGGATTGGTGCATGAATCTGGCAAGCATCACATTTCCTTAACTGCTCAGTTGTGTCACGATGCATTGAGGGCCAGAAATATCCAAGGTTCATGAGCTTTGCAACCACCGACCTAGCTCCAAAGTGAGCTCCACATATGCCTTCATGAATTTCTTTGATCAAATACTTACTTTGCTCAGGACCGATACATCTTAGCAAGGGAGCAAGGTAACCCTTTTTGTAAAGGGTTTCTCCTTGTAGTACGTATTGCCTTGCCTTGATCTCAACCCTTTTAGCTTCTACTTGATCATTGGGAAATTCACCATTTTTAAGGAACTTTTTGATGGGAGTCATCCAGTTTGGATCTTCTTCGGTAACTACATCTTGAACTTCCAATTCGTTGATTGATGGAGCCTTCAACACTTCTACCAGCACCTTCTTGGTGAGGTGGGCGAAAGTGAGAGATGCAAGCTTACTTAGGGCATCAGCCTTTTTGTTTTGAGATCTGGGGATCTGTTTGATGTTGCATGCTTGGAAGGTACTCATCAGTTCCTTGGATTTTTCTCTGTATTTTTTCATGTTGGGTTCTTTAGCTATGTAGCTATCATTCACTTGGCTTGAGACCAGCAACGAATCTGTGAACACTTCAAGCTTTTCAACCTTCATCTCTTTAGCCAGCCTTAGGCCAGCTATTAGTGCCTCGTATTCAGCCTCGTTATTGGTGGTCTGAAAATCAAAACGGAGAGCATACGTGAATTCCAACCCTTCTGGGTTGATCAAAATTAGCCCTGCCCCTGACCCTTCAACACTTGAAGCCCCATCGGTAAAAAGCTTCCAGGCTTCAGGGTTGGAAGGTTCAGTGGTGGTAGTGTTTACTTCAGTGATTGCTTGGTTCGGGATTTCCACGATGAAATCGGCCAAGACTTGGGCTTTGATAGCCTTTCGTGAGACGTAGGTGATGTTATGTTCACCTAGTTCCACTGCCCATTTGGCCAGTCTTCCCGAATTTTCTGGTTTTTCAAGCACATTCTTAATAGGTTGGTCAGTGACCACTTGTATAGGATGTGCTTGGAAATACCTTCGAAGCCTTCTAGCTGTTTGGACTAGGGCTAAGGCAAGCTTTTCAAGGGGGGGGGGGTATTTGGTTTCAGCCAATTTTAGAGTTTTACTGAAGAAATAGACAGGTACCTGAGCCTTGTCCCGTTCGATGATGAGGACTGCACTTATGGCCTCTTCAGCAATTTATAGATAGACTGAAATTGGTTCCCCCGTTTCAGGAGCTGCGATGTCTGGTAAGGAAGCAAGATGTTGTTTCATCTGGTTGAAGGCTTCTTCAGCCTCATCGGTCCATTTAAAGTTCTTCTTATCAGAGCAATTCTTGAGCGTTTTGTAGAAGGGTAGAGACCTTTCAGCCAGCTTGGAGGTAAAACGCTTCAAGGCTGCAAGCTTCCCGTTTAAACTTTCGACTTCTTTCCTGGATTTTGGTGGTTTGGTTTCGAGGACGGCTTTCACTTTGTTTGGGTTGGCTTTGATGCTTTGTTTTCCAACAATGTGACCCAAGAACTTTCCTTCTTCGAATCCAAATGAGCATTTTTCCGGATTAAGCTTCATGTTAACCTTTTTGAGATTCTTGAAAGTTTCTTGAATGTCGTCAAGCATTTGATATTCCGTCTTGCTTTTAATTACCAAGTCATCGACATATGCCTCCATGTTCTTACCAATTTGGCTACCAAAAGCTTTGTCAACGAGACGTTGGTAGGTTGCACCGGCATTTTTGAGGCCAAAAGGCATCTTTTGATAACAAAAGATCCCTTTGTCCGTGTGAAAGGCTGTTTTTTCCTCATCCTCTTCCTTCATGAGGATTTGGTGGTAACCTTTGTATGCGTCGAGAAAGCATTTGAACGAGTATCCGGTGAGGGAGTCAACCTTGAGATCAATTTCCGGTAGTGGATAGCAATCCTTAGGACAAGCCTTGTTAAGATCTTTGAAATCTATGCACATCCTCCAAGAGTTGTCGGGTTTTTTGACCATAACCGGGTTTGCAACCCATGATTGGTACTTGACTTCTCGGAGAATGCCAGCTGATATAAGCTTTTCAACCTCTTGGCAGGCTGCCAGACTCCTCTCGGGTGCCAGGCTTCTTTTCTTTTGGATCACAGGCTTGACATCCGGTGGTATCCTTAACTCGTGCTCGGCAATGTCCCGAGGGATTCCTGTCATATCTTCTGGACACCAAGCGAAGACATCGCTGTAATGTGTTAGCAGCTTCTCGAGATACGAAAGGGTTTCTTGTGAAAGGCTTGGATTGACCCTTATTCACTGTTCAGGGTACTTAGGATTTATGATTAGCCTTTGTTTGTCTTCTTCGCTTTTGGAACTTTCCCCTTCAACTAGGTATGCTTCTTGCGAGGGTTGAAGGGTTGCTATACCCCTTTCGGTGGGAAATTTGACTGTGCCATGGCCAATAGACACGGCCATGTAGAATGCACATTGCCCTGGCCTTCCAATGATCACATCGTAACTTGAGGGGATGTTAATAACCACAAAGGTAAGTGGTTGGGTTCTTTCTTTTAAACCTTCACTGAAATGAACATTAAGTGTCAGTTGCCCTGAAGGCTTGAGGGGTATATCAGCAATACCTTTTATGGATGTTCCAGAGGGTTGAAGCCTTGAACGTTCTTCATTATTCAATCGGTTGAAGAATTTTTCGAACATGATTTCAGTAGCTGCCCCAGTGTCTATGTATGCCCTATGTGTTTGTAACGTTCCCACGGTAGCTTCCACCACAAGAGGGCTAGAAAGAGGGTCTTTCTCCGTTGGGGGGAAACAGACACACTGAAGCTCCCAAGCTTCCAACCGCTGTCTTTTATGAGGAACCCTTCCATCAAAATCCACCATATTGACTTCCTTGCCTTTCCCTTCAGCCATTTTGTCCCGGACTCCCTTTACCAAATGAGCGAGTTCTCCAGACTTAACAGCTTCTTCAATTCTTTTCTTGAGCTGGAAGCAATCGTTGGTGTGGTGACCTTTTTCTTCATGAAATTCACAATATTGTGTGGAGTTCTCATTTTTTCTGCTTTTGGGGAGAGGCCTAGGAGGCCGAAAGTTTTGCTTGACTTCTTCCGTCGCAAGGATTTCTTGAGGGGTCTTCGTGAGGGGTGTGAAACTCATGCCTTTCTCCCTGCTTGAAGGGTTCCGGCCTTCAGACCTTCGAGGGTCTGAACCCTTTGACCGTCTGTCATAGGAGTTGAAGTTTCCCCTTTTTCTAGCTGGACTATTGCTTCGCCAGCCGGACCCCCTTTTCCTTTGTTCTTTAATGTCTACCGCTTCCTCTCCCCGAATGTGGGCTTCAGCCCTTTCGAGAGCTTCTTCCAAGGTCTTGGGCAGGGACTTGTTGAAATCTCTCGTGAGATATTTAGAGGTGATGGCATTCATGAAACCAGCCACTCTCATTTTCTCATATGCCCCTACATAAGTCAGACCTTCCTTCTTGTACCGTTCAGTGAACGCACGAAGACTTTCGTCGTCACGTTGTTTTATTTGGAAGATTACCGTTGCGTCTTTAACATATCGCCTTTGTTGAGAGAAATTGGCCAGAAAACCCTTGCTGAGGTCGTCAAAGCTTCGAACGCTTCAAGCAGGTAAGTCGTTGAACCAGATTCTGGCCGATCCAACAAGGGTTTGCATGAACATTAGGCAACATTTGGCGTTTGGCCATTTCTCTATCCTTGCAGCACCGGTAAAGATCTGAAGATGGTCTTCAGGATCTTCAGTCCCATCATATGTCCTGATGTGGGATGGCATCTTGATCTTTGCTTGGAAATCATAATCAGCTATTTGCTGTGAAAAGCATGAAAGGTTACTTGGCTTATATGGTTTAGCCAGGTCTTCTTCAGCCCTTGCATCCACGTTATTGCCATTGCCGTTATTTCCCTGAGTGGCTAGCACCTGATTAATAAAGTGTTGCCACGGGAAGTTGGCCATCATCTGGGTCATCATGTTGGGCATGAGGTTGAAGCCTTGAAGGCTTCCTGGTGCAACTGAGCAGTTTATTCCAAGAGGAGTGCTCATAACAACGTTTCGTGCCAAAGGGAGCACGGTCAGAGCTTGTTCCCACGTGGTTGTTGTGGATGCTGGAAAGCTTGTTACTGGGGACTGTAGGAGCTGGTCAAGAGTTAGCTCATGTCCCAAAGGAGCACCACTAGTAATCGGTTGGGAAGAGAAGATGGGATGCACAGTGGGATTCGTCATTGTGGATAGATATGGGTGAGGGTTTGAAGGATTACTAGGACCAGCCTCATTTCTAGTTGTAAAAGGAAGGGGAGGTGGTCCAGGAGACAACGTTGGTTCTGGCTCGTCGTAATCTAGGCGGATTCTCACCCCCTTTTCTCTTTCTCTATTCACATGCTGGTTGAGGAGAGACCTCAATTCCAGGAAATTGTTGGCAACCCCCTCGGGGGTAAGTTCAACACGTGCCGGGGTGTAAGAGACACCGACATTGGGGGAAGGAACTCCGGATCTGGACGGAGTTGGTGTGTTGAAGGTGAGGAGCTCGGGTGTGCTCCCCGGAGTTGAGAAAGAAGTTGGTATAGCCACATGAGCTTGGCTACTACCCGGGGTAGAGGTGTTTGGAATCTGATTTACTTCACCCGGGGATCCACTTTCAGACATGGTGATTTTAAGTGAAGAGAGCTACACTACTAGGTCTTTTGAGGAGAAATAGCGGTGTAGCCCCACGGTGGGCGCCAACTTGTTGATGCAACAAATAATAGACCAAGGATAGTAGCTGGGCTGGTTAGGCAAAAGGGTTGAAGGGTTCAACTTTGCCTAACGCAGGTCGTGGGGTCCCCCCACGTTTGCAAGACGTGGAAGGAGGTTCACTAGTTTATTGTTGTTGTTTGTTGATGATCCTCCTCTGAAGTGTACTCAGATTTGGATGTGGGAGCAAACGGAATGTGTGTGTTGGATGTGAAAGTGAGTGACTTGCATAAAGCAAATACTCAATGTGAATGACTAGAGTTTAAGGAAACAGGCCTGGCCGAGAATGTCCCAACTCAGTAAATGAAGTGTCAATTATATAGGAGAAGACATCTCCCAAAGAGGCATTCATTTGACTAGTGTCCTTGCTTGCAGCGAGGGGCTTACCCTTTCGGGGGGTTGAAGCCTTTTGACCCCTGGATAATAGCGTGTTCTCTGCAGACCTGCATTGCTTTTGCGGCTGTGGGTTGGTGAAGCAATCCTTGGATGTGACTGGCTACTGTTTCCGTATTGCTTTTCCCCTCCTCACAGTTTTTTAACCATTGAACCATTTAACCATTTGAGCATTTACGTATTTAGTCATTTTATTTAATCTTGGGCTACCCCCGTCATCAGAAACCGTATATAAGTTATTTTTTAAATGAATTCATTCTTGGTATAATAAAGAATTGTATATGAGTCCATACAATCAATCGGCACTAAAGTTAGTTTTTTCGACCAAGTAATTTTGCCATATCTATTGTTTGGTAATTCTATTAACAAATTATTTTTAAAGAAACTATGAATAATCGGTTCATATTTTTTTAGATTTTTATTATAAAATAAGGTTAGAAACTCGTGCATTACACAGATTGTATAAAAATATATAAAATAGTTAGTAATGAAACTTTAGGTATACAATATTATTAAATTACCATAAATAAATATGAAAGGTGAAATAAAAGAAGCTAGAAAAAAGTTGAGGCGTTCATACTTATAAATTATAACACGCAATCAATTACTTATTTATCAAGTATATATTCAAAACATTGGTGTTGGGTCAAAAAAAAACAAAAAAGCGCCGAGAGGTTTTTTATATATATAACTTTCATGTCTTTTGTAACACATGCAACATACGATGTGTTTAGTGTTACACAAAGTTTATTACATAAGGCTAACCGATGTGGGGGACGGCCTAGGGTCGGTTTGGTGCGGCGTCGTGCCTGCACACCGCCCCCTAGGGGCGTCCCCGTCTTCATCCTCGCCATCAAGACACTCGGGTCGGGCCACTTCTCTCTTTCTAATAACTTACATGGTTGCAATGTTAAGGTTAAATATTCAGCAAGTTTCACGGGACCGAAACGAGTCGATCAAGTTAAAAAAAAGGAAAAGAAAAAGAAGATGAGAAGTTGGTACTGTACGGGGCGTACCCGATGCTCACTCAGCGTGCCATGTGCAGGGCTACGCCCCAAACCTTCTGTTCTACGCTTGACGTGCGTCCAAACTCTACTTTGGGTCAGCGTATGTTATGCCAGGGCTAGCTCAATTTTATGATTTATGATAGTTTGAGATTGTTTTCTTATTCGATACTTATATATCTAGTTTTATGCAACGGTATCACTAATATAAAGTGTTATGTTGCCTTAGGTAAAGCACAGATAAGATGAAGAATGACGATCAAACGCTCGAGACGAGGGACAGACGAAACACGTACACATATGTGTAGACGGGTCATCTTTCTTTTGTAAATGAGTCACATGTGAAATTAGTTTTGTGTTGACTCTATAATTAATATTTTAAAAGTGTATCAACTTACATTGGTATTTCGATGTTGAAACCAAGATTGTAGTGTTGATAAACATGACGCTTTTATAAAATAAGAACAAAAAAATTGGGACCTAAGTTTCCGCATTAAATTTTGTTTAAAAATCGTATTTAAGGTATGGGTGTTACATATATGAACCGGAGGTATAAAAGCTAGAAATATATGAATGATTCGGTTCGGTTTAGCTCATATTGGTTAAATGAGAGTACAAAAAGAATTGATAACCAGTTTTTAGTTACTTCGGTTTTCAGTTTTAATTAATTCAGTTTTTGGTTGATTTCGATTCGGTTTTGTCTATTTTCGGTTTGGTTTAGGTTAACTATTTAGTTATTGCTCACCGATAACTGGTTTTGGTTAATAACCGATAGGGGCGCGCGATGCGGCGGGAAACACAGACATTGCCACGGTGTGCATTGTTCGGTTAGTTAGATTATTATCCTCAACTGAAATCGAGGTCATCGATTAGTCTATTTTATTAACCAATTTGTTTTCGGTTAATCGGTTTGGTTTATTCAATTAGATTGACAGTTTTTGGTTTGATTCATTTAATTTCGGTTAATAGCCAAAACCAAACTTAGGCTAAAACTTTTAATTAGAAATACATGAAATTTAGGTATAAATACATGAAATGAGGATATAAAGATGAAGTACATAAACTAAAGATATAAAAGCTAGAAACCTATGAAAATATGAATGCTTGGGTTCAGTTAAATTTGGTTGGTTAAATGAGGGTACAAAAAATCGATAACCATTTTTGGTTAATGTGGGTTTCGGTTAATAAGTTTTCGGTTAACTCAATTTTTGGTTGATTTCTGTTCGGTTTTGGTTAACGATTCAGTTATTACTCACCCTTAGACATGGTTAATCACATAACATATCAACTTTTTTAATTAAAAAAACTACAGCAAACTGTACTCAAATTAAAGAGAATAAATACTCGATTATATGGTGTAATTTTAAAAAATATTAACGTACCAAAAAGTTATGACCGTTTAAAAACCGGGACGGGGGTTAGTTTTTTATAAGGGGATAAAGTGTAACTACTAACTAATCATCTATAATTTTGTTTTGTTGGGATTTTTACATATTTCCCCTTCCTAAGTGCCCTTATTACATATTTACCCAACCCACAAAATCAATTACATATTTCCCCCTTTTATCTAAAATTACCTAATTAACCTTGCCCTATTTCTAATATATACAAACAGTACGGATAGTCTTCCCCACGACGCTGCAAACAACCAGACAGACTTTGCCCTTCTTCCCATTCCCACGACCATCACTTCCTGCTTCTCCTTCCCCAAATCGAAGCCCTCTATCATCTCTCCCTGGTATTCGCTGAATCCTACACGGGACGCCAAACCCTACACGACGGCAAACCCTACGCAGTTTTTGTTCAGGTATGTGGATTCAATTCTATTTCACGACAACATTTATCTGTTTGATTCAGGTACCAATCGACAATATGTAGTCTCTGTTTAGGTCAACTTCTTCACAAATAGTATTTGTAGATTATCATATTGTTACAGATTAGAAAGAGTTGTTAGGGGATGAATATATGAATGATATGTTGTTGCAGATAGTGTTTCTAGATTATGTTATTGTTGCAGATTACAAATTGTTGTGTAAAATATGTTGTTGCAGATTATGTCACGGCCCCCGGCCCGGTTTTACCCGTTTCAGGAGCCGCGGGACAGAAAACCCGTGGTAATTATTATGTTGGCAGCGGAATTTTAACAGGATCTTTTAAAACTTGAAAATGCCCAATTTATTTATTTCACAATTTGGGAATAACACCCATAATTTACATTAAAGGTGATTTAACTGGGAAATCCCTGTTTTCACAAAACATGTTTATTTATTTTATTGAGCCACTTCTTCAAGCTTGCAGTACTACATGGCACTTTTTCCTGGATCACAGCAGATCACTTGAAACATGTTTTAAAAAGGTTTTATCAGCAGGGAAATACTGGCGAGTCACTCAAGTTGCACAAAACGACACATTGTTATAATATACAGTATTAAGGGTGATTATATTGTTTCTATCAACCAATTACCCCAAATCGGTATTTGTCACTCGACTGTATCTGTGACTATGGTCAGATCACCCATTGGCTAACCCGTTGTCCAATGGTGACGGGTATCAAGTAATGTATACAAAACCCCACATACCGGCAGTAATTGAAGATTACAAAAACTTAATCCCTGTAATTATAACTGGAAAACATTTAGGTTTTTATAAAGCACTTTGATAAAAAGAGAATGACTCACATTGCAGATTTAGACGGGCAGCGTTTAGCCTACTGATTTTAGCCTGGTTAACCTAATTCAAATAACAATGCACACGGAAAACTAGGTCAGTAACTTAATACAACTTTTACGACAACTCACGAGATCAAAACCTTCACGACGAATGACAAAGTATAGCCCAGATACGGGCAGCACTTAAACATCCATCGGACTGGTTTTTATCGATCGGACATTAAATCGTAGCAGTGATCAAGTTATTACCCTGTTATCGCGGCAGAATTTCATGCTGTGTGTGTGTTTTGAAGTAAACAGACGATATCTCAATGTACGAAACGAGTTTTTACGTCGAACCAACGCCAAAATTCAAGTGCCAAAGCCCTGAATTTATACTGGAAAAACGGCGCCCTCACGTGGCGCGAGGGCCTGGCGCGTGGCGCGAGGGGTACCCCCCTAGCATAGGGTAGCCTCGTGTAATTGTAGCCTGCGTGAGTCGACGATTCGCTAAAATTCGATTTTGACAACGAACTGTGAAGATAATATCGATTAGGGAATACCCCCCCTGAGTTTTAGGGGCCCCTGATCCTAGTTCCGATTGTTCTGAAAATTTTAGGGGCCATGCAATATTATTTGGGGGTCTCAATTAGGGTTTCCTATTGGACAAAATAAAATAAGAAATAGTAAATTTGATGAGAGTTGTTACATCCTCCCCACCTTATTAAAATCTCATCCTCGAGATTTACTGGAACAAGTTGGGATACTTTCGCTTCATTTCTGATTCTAGTTCCCAACTGTACTCTGGTCCTCTCTTTGAATCCCACTTGACTTTGACCAGTACTAGTCTTTTGTGCTTGAGAAACTTGACTTTTCTGTCTTCTATTTGCAGTGGCTTCTCAACAAATTTTAACTTTTCATTTACCTCTACATCTTGAAGAGGTACTACCAGGGATTCGTCAGATAGACATTTCGTGAGGTTGGATACATGAAATACGTCATGTACCCCGGCTAGCTCTTCTGGTAGTTGTAAACGATAGGCAACTGGTCCTATTCGCCGGATTACTGGGAATGGTCCTACGTACCTTGGGCTTAGCTTTCCCTTCTTCCCGAATCGCACTACTCCTTTCCAAGGAGAAACTTTCAAGAGTACCTTATCTCCAACTTGAAATTCTAGCGGCTTACGTCTATTGTCTGCATAACTCTTCTGGCGATCTCGAGCCATTTTTAGTCTTTCCTTGATTTGAGTGATCTTGTCGGTGGTTTCTTGCACGATTTCAGGACCTGATAATTGACTTTCTCCTATTTTTGCCCAACAAACTGGAGTTCTGCACTTTCGTCCATACAGTGCTTCAAATGGGGCAGCTTTAATGCTTGCATGATAACTATTGTTATAGGAGAATTCAATTAAGGGTAGGTGGTCATCCTAGTTACCACCAAAATCTATCACACATGCTCTGAGCATGTCTTCCAGGGTTTGGATCGTCCTTTCACTTTGTCCATCTGTTTGGGGATGATAAGTTGTACTTAAGTTCAGTCTAGTCCCCATGGATTCTTGGAAACTTGTCCAAAAATGTGAAGTGAAACGACTATCTCTATCTGATACAATGGAGAGTGGAACTCCATGTAAGGATACTACTTCGTCTACGTATAACTTGGCTAACCTTTCCATGCTAAAGGTTTCCTTCATGGGTAGAAAATGAGCAGATTTGGTTAATCGATCCACAATTACCCAAATCGCGTCATTACCTTTTCTGGTTTTGGGTAACTTAGTAACAAAGTCCACGGTTATAAGTTCCCATTTCCATATAGGCATTTCTAATTGTTGGAGTAACCCTGAAGGTTTCTGGTGTTCTGCCTTAACTTGTGAACAAGTTAGACACTTAGATACATATCTAGTTATGTCCTTTTTCATTCCTATCCACCAGAAATTATTCCTTAAATCTTGGTACATCTTATTATTACCAGGATGCATGGTATATCTAGATTTATGGGCTTCCTCTAAAATCTTATTTCTTAATTCTCCCTGCTTAGGTACCCAAATTCTTTTCTTATGGAATCTCCAAATTCCATCAACCCCTTGCTCCAAGTCTTTTTATTCTTCCTTTCATTCCTTCAGCATCATCCTTGATTGCTATTTCTTGAACATTCTTCAATTGTTCCATTAAGTCTAATTGTAAACTTAATCTAAGAGCACTGTCACACCCCGATATTTCCACGTATTACCGGTGGGCCCGGTGGGGAGTATCGTGACGTAGTTGATATCATCATAGTCAAACAACACAATTTAAATGCACAACGGAAGCAAAAGCTGAATCACATTACAAACCGAATAAAATAGTAATATCAAAGTATCACAAACGGCCGGTAATGGATCCACGGGCGGATCAAATGATGAAAAGATTATTGTTCAACAGACTTTAACATCTAAAGCTTGCAAGACTTGGTTAATGATCCCAGGAGTAGCCAGCCTATTTCGTCTAGTACCTGCACTTAACCTTTTTGGAAAATACGTCAGTTTACACTGGTAAATACAATTAACTGACTCATTTTGAAAACATTTTAGAAAATTGATTTGAATGCACAAGGCACAAAACATCTTTTATAATTTGGACAATTATTTAAAAATAATCTTCTATACAGTTTTACTTATTTGTCGTCCGTCAGGGCCGGTTAGAAGAGCCGGATAAGATTAACTGACACGCCACATGTATAATGCCCACAAGGTTGATTCCTTTAAGTGGATTACCGGTTTTTACATAATGCAACTGTCAGGTGTATGCCTACACCCCGTGCTTAGGTCGTGGCCATTTCTTTGAATGATGCCAAGGATATCCGGGACATGGTCATTTAACCCCCAAAGGCCATACACCAAATAATACAGAATAAAACGAGTTATGTAAATACATTAATCATAATCCGATTTAAATGACTACATACCCGACCAAGCGGTATTATTATAATACCGTATCCCAAGCCCGTATAGGGAAAATAAGTTAAGAGTATTTACCTGAGCAAATATTCAAATTTATCTCAACCGTATTCAATCAGCAAGTGCAAGTAGCTTTTACCGGGTTCCTAATCTGGAACGAAGGTTTTAATAACCTATTAGATTCCTAACGGGTCTTAAATAAGTCTAAGCTTAGACCGGTTAGTTTTAAAGGGGGATATACGGTTCAAAACACATGATTAAGCGAAGACAGGAATAGAATGTGTTTTAGACCCGACAAGTTTGAATACTTGTATAATATGGGTAAACTAAACACATTCTGGATTTTGAGACAAAAATGATAAGGTTTGACCCGTTTCGGTCAATTTATGCAAACTAGTTACATAAACTGAACCGAACGCGAAAATGCATAACGGGTAACAGTAAGAGTCATATGCAGGTTTCCTAAGTTAATATGCCCTAAATATGTTGTGATATCAGTAGGATACCTTCCATTATGCCCTAAATGGATTTAAATTCAAACTATACTCCGTAGGGGCATTTTGGTCCTTTTAAAGCTCATAAAAGAGTTTAAATATAAATCTGAGTTTTAGGTCTGATATATTCAGTAAAAATACTTATTTTTATAAGTCATAACAGTAGGATATGGTATATAGGTGAAATTTACCTTTTATAACTAAACTATGCACCGAGGGGGCATTTCGGTAATTTCACATAAGCTTTGAAGGTCAAAATTTGAAATCTGAGTTTAAAACTTTTCTTTACTGTTAAAATATATAAATTTACTTAAAACATCAGTAGGTATTAAGTCTTATATGAGAAAAATGGTTTTAATACACACTATGCGTTTTAAACGCATAAAAAGACGGTTTTAAGCAATTTCCGGGTTTTTAAAGAAAAGCTTATATTTTTACCATTCCAGAAGACTCAAAATATTTTATTTATTATATAAAATCAGTAGCAAAAGATTTGGTATCAAAATATTATGTAAAACTCATTTTATAGGCCACAAGGGCAAAACCGACAATTACCGAATCAAAGCTATAACCCTATGTTATGCTCAGCCTAAAAATAAATAAAAATCTTCAAAAATCCCAAAATATTATTTTACGTCAGTGGGTAAAAAGTTTGGTATTAAAAATTGGGTTTAGATAGGCTTTATGCTAATTACGCCGTTTAATTAATAAAAAGCTTTCTAATTACGCGATTGAGCATAACTCTTAATCTAGACCTCAAACTGATGTGAAAATTTAGGGACATGTTTATAAATTAGTAATAAAGGTTTCTATCCTCTCACATTTTCAAAAATCTCGTTTTAAGGTTAAAAGGGCATATTGGTCAACATTTAGGCATATAACGGAAACATGCATATGAATCGGATAACTAAGGAACCAAGTTGTATAATCACAGAGGGTTATACTAGCATGTAACCTGGTCCTAATGGAACCTTAAGGCATTCCTAAAATAATCTAATTCGGGTCAGAACTGAAAGTCAAAATAAAAGTCAACCTTTGCGACTTTCGGTCCCAAACCGAGCGTAAACTTGAAATTGTCGGGTTGAACATGTTTAGACATGTTCTTACATTAATTACCAGGTGGTACAAGTGATAAAACAGGTTTAATGGCTTCCACATTGTTAATTATGTGTTTATTTGAAAATTAGCTTTCTGTTGACTTTTTAGTATTAGCTTTGACCCGACATTTGACCAAGTTAGGGTGATAATCAGTAGGTGCCCTCTTAGGGGTTTATTGCCTACGTAATTACCAACTTATAACTATTCCTAATTTGACTAATGACTGGACCATTAGTGATTAATCACGAAGTCAAACCTTATTTACGACAAGTTTGACTTATGGTCATTAAGCTAATTAAAACTGAAATTATGAGGTTAAGGACACTTACAAAGGTCCTAAGCACGATTATGGATACTAAGGAAACTTGAAGAAGACCAGAGAAGTCCTTGAAGTGAGTTTGAATGAGCAAGTGAAATGGTTGCAACAACAATCCTTTATATAGGAACCCAAATGGCTTAAGATCATCACACACAAGTCTACAAAAGTTCCCTGATCATCCCATGTGTCCCTATGCATGTAAAACTATTGGCCATGCTCCTGAATTTCGAAAACCATGCAAGAGAGGCGGTGTAACAGTCTAAACAGGCATCTGTCCATTTTATGCTGCCAGCGACAGCCTTACGGACCGTAAGCAATATCATTTGCGGTCCGTAAGCACCTCTTACGGACCGTAAGTTAAAAACTATACGGTCCGCAACCGACCTTGATCTAAGATGCCCAGTTACAACCTTGCGGACCGTAAGCCCTTGGCTTTGCGGTCCGTATCCGCCTTTTATTTATTTTCGCCCAGCTCCGCCACCTTACGGACCGTAAGGTGGTCTTCTTGCGGTCCGTAAGCCCTCATCAGAAGACAAGACTTTGTAATCTCTTAGGCTTTGACCATGCATTCTTTATAACTTCGAATCTTATGCCTTTATCAGCAGGAGGGGACCATGAACCAGACCTTTGCATGCTCTTTGAAAGTGTTGCCATGCACTTACACATCCTTGGATTTTATTGATGAATGCTTTTGAAGGGAATTTGTCGTATGAAACATAGGATCCATTTCTTGTGCCAATTTGAATTATACATTATCAAGATAACCGGATTTGAATATATCAGATGTTTATAAAATATATTAAGGTTTGGGATTTATAATTAGGTCTCTCAGAGGTATTAATTAACATGTCGACACTTTTAAATCCTACCATACATCTTTTGACTTGATCCGGGTTTATAACACGTTTGCCTTACATGACACGTGTCTTTATTTTATTGGGTATGAATTTACGAGGTGTTACATCCTCACCCCCTTAAAAGAAATCTCGACCTCGAGATTTACTGAAACAAATGAGGGTACTTTTCTTTCATTGTGTACTCTACCTCCCACGTATACTCGGGACCTCTTCGAGCATCCCATTTGACCTTCACAATCGGTACCTGCTTCTTTCGAAGCTTCTTAACCTGTCGATCCTCGATCGACAAAGGTTTTTCAACAAATTTTAAGCTCTCATCTATGTGCGCATCCGTATGGGGTATGACTAGCGATTCATCAGCTAGACATTTCTTCAGATTGCAGATGTGGAATACATTATGAATACCACTGAGCTCTTCAGGCAAGTTTAACTTATAAGCCACTGTTCCGACACATTCGATGATCTCGAATGGTCCTATATACCTTGGGCTTAACTTACCTTTCTTACCAAATCGCATCACTCCTTTCCAGGGTGATACTTTAAGCAACACTCTGCCACCAACCTCAAATTTTAGAGGTTTACGCCTTTTATCTGAGTAGCTTTTCTGCCTATCTCTGACAGCTTTGAGACGATCTCGTATCTGTACAATCTTATCTGTCGTCTCCATGACTATATCAGGTCCTGTTAGTTGGACATCTCTAACTTCTGCCCAACAAACAGGCGTTCTGCACTTCCTTCCATACAAAGCTTCAAATGGTACAGCTTGAATACTGGAATGATAACTATTATTGTATGAAAATTCGATCAATGGAAGGTGATCATCCCAACTTCCACCTAGATCAATAACACAAGCCCTTAATATATCTTCCAGTGTTTGAATAGTACGCTCGCTTTGACCATCCGTCTGAGGATGATATGCTGTGCTGAAATTTAATCGAGTGCCTAGGGATTGTTGAAAACTTTTCTAGAAATGAGATGTATACCTTGTATCCCTATCAGAGATGATAGACACTGGCACTCCGTGGAGAGATACAATCTCGTCCACGTAAAGCTGAGCTAACTGATCTGAGCTATGTGTTTCCTTAATAGGTAAGAAGTGGGCTGACTTAGTCAGTCTATCCACTATAACCCAAATAGTATCATTTCCTCTCTTCGTCTTTGGCAACTTGGTGATAAAATCCATAGTCACCATTTCCCACTTCCAGGTGGGAAGTTCAGGCTGTTGTAGCAGACCTGACGGCTTTTGGTGTTCAGCTTTAACTTGCGCACTGACGTGTGCGCGACTACACATATTTTTACAATGAAATTACACACGATTTGGTTTTAAATTTATAAAAGTGATTATTACTTTTACATCAAAATGCACACGAAAGAGGCAAGTGTACCCCGTCATATATGTAGTAAAGTATCGGTAAGAACCAAGTATCGATCCAAGGAAATGGGCGGAGAAATAATACTAGACCTTTGTCACTAAACTACCGGTAAAAACATAAGTTGTTTGATTTTTAATAAACTAAAGTAAGCATAAACAAATACTTATAAAACATAGTAGAAAATAGATAAATAGCCTTGCTTAATACACAACCAAAGTATGTCAACTAAGTCCGTTTTGGCACTAGAAGCATTCGGTCAATTTTCCATTTTAAGACAATTAGTATCCCTTTCGGGAATCCTAACATGACAATCATTCGGAAAGCTAAAACGATAAACACACTTTAACCACCTAAAATTGTTCTTTAACGTGCAATTGATAAGTGTCTATGAAAATCTCTTAAAAATAAGTTAGTCATCCGTTAGGAGTTTTCTAACCTCACTTAAACAAGGAAAGCGACACCGATAAACACAATGCAACCACCGAGAAAAGCATAAACTAGATTAAATCACAACCGAGTTCATTTTACAAATCTTGCACATAAATTCACCAAGATAGCAATTTTGGCCTAAACTACTAACTAAGCTAACAAATCATGGCAAGAATTTATAACGACACCATTTAACCCGTTAAGGTCCTTACGTGACGGCAAGCTTTCTTGATTAACAATAATTACATTTTATTAAACCACTAACCATTTCTAGTATCATGGTGCATACATTTTAACCAAGCTAAACTAGTTAACCAAGTTTAAAGTTTACTAATACAAGATTAATTAAGCTTCATTTTTCAACTATCTTAACTAACCAAATACCAATCATCCAACACAATTACTTATAATCAAGAAATCAATATCAATAACAAGGTTGCAAACTAATCATCAAAGATTAACATAGAAAATACTTCCAAATGTCATTACAAACAAAGATTAACATACTAATGATTATAATCAAGCAAGGGATTGTTGTGTTTTTGCCCAAAGGCTACAATAATACATAAACATTAATCTAAATGCTTGAAAGATTAACAAAATCATGGAAAGATTAGAAAACCAAACCATAAACAAGCATAAGATTAAGAATCTGGAAGATAACGAAGCTAATCGGCACAATGTGGCTTGAATCCGGGTGAAAGCAGAAGCCTCCGGAGCCTGAAAATCGCCTGAATTGCTCTCCAAAATTCCAGTCTTCGGGAGCGGGGGCGGGTGTTGAGAACATCAACCTGCAAACGAAAATTTGACACAATGAATATTTTATTAATATAAAAATGCTGCCCTTTTTTTTTGCTGAAAAGAAACAAAATTATTATAAAAAGGGCTGAAATTTTTTATAAAAATCAGAAAATGGGCCCGAAATTTTATAAAAATCAACACAATAAAAATAATCGAATCGGCTAATGTAGAAATGATTTTTCAAAGCCGAAAACTCAAAGAATAAATAAATAAATAAATCCGGAATCGAACAAATAAATGGAACAAAAATTTACAAGTGTACAAAAATAATCTCGAAAATGAATAAATGAATTAAAAGCAAGAAATATTAACAAATAAATAAACCAATAAATAATCAAGAAAATATACACAAATATTAACAAGTATATACGCCGATAACACAATGACTCGGGTCGTTCCTAAAACTCTCCATTTCCCCGGCAACGGCGCCACGCACACGTCAAACATTTGGCTACATAAGTAGCTATAGACTTCTTCAAACCTATCCACCAATAATTTGCCTTCAAATCCTGGTACATCTTTTCACTTCCAGGATGAACAGAATACTTAGAACTGTGGGCTTCTTGAAGGATAACATCCCGAAGTCCTCCATAGATCGGAACCCATATTCGTCCATTCAATTTTAGGATTCCATCCTTGCCATAAGATAACTGCTCAGCAGTTACTCCCAACTTTTCATTTGGATAGTTAGCTTCTAATACGGCTTCCTTCTGGGCGGCTAACAATCTTTCATTCAAACTGCTCTTCAATTCAATGCTTTTGGCATTGATTCTTATGGGCTTAACCCTTTCCTTCCTACTCAAGGCATCGGCGACTACATTCGCCTTGCCTGGATGGTATCGGATTACACAATCATAATCATTTAAAGTCTCCATCCACCGACGCTGTCTCATGTTCAGATCCTTCTGATTGAAACAATGCTGAAGGCTCTTGTGATCAGAATAGATCACACACTTGGTGCCATAAAAATAATGTCTCCAAAGTTTTAGTGCAAACACAACGGCACCCAACTCCAAATCATGGGTGGTGTAATTTTTCTCGTGCACTTTCAGTTGTCGAGAAGCATATGCAATAACTTTACCTTTCTGCATTAGCACACATCCCATGCCAGTGTGTGATGCGTCGCAGTAAACCACAAATTCTTCAATCCCTTCAGGCAATGTCAACACAGGAGCATTGCTTAGCTTCTGTTTCAGGATATCGAAGGATTCTTGTTGCTTAGGACCCCAATCAAACTTAATATTCTTCCTAGTTAACGAAGTTAGGGGTGCTGCAATCCTTGAGAAATTTTCAATAAAACGCCTGTAATATCCTGCCAGACCTAAGAAGCTGTGAATCTCAGTGGGCGTCTTCGGTTCTTGCCAATTCATGATAGCTTCAATCTTAGCGGGATCCACCTGGATACCACGCTCACTAACCACGTGCCCAAGAAACTGGACTTCACGAAGCCAAAATTCACACTTTGAAAACTTGGCATAGAGTTTCTCTTGTTTAAGCAGTGAAAGAATACAACGAAGATGTTTCTCGTGGTCAGCTTGATTCTTTGAATAAATAAGAATGTCATCAATGAAGACAATGATAAACTTGTCCAAGTAGGGTTTGCAAACGCGATTCATGAGGTCCATGAATGCTGCTGGTGCATTAGTGAGCCCAAAAGGCATCACTAGGAACTCGTAGTGACCATAGCGAGTTCTAAATGCAATCTTGTGCACATCTTCATCTCTAACCTTCAGCTGATGGTAACCTGACCTCAAGTCAATCTTGGAGAAGTAACTTGCTCCTTGAAGCTGATCGAACAGATCGTCGATCCTGGGCAATGGATATCTGTTTTTGATTGAAACCTTGTTTAGCTCACGATAATCGATGTATAGACGCATCGATCCATCCTTCTTCTTTACAAACAGGATTGGTGCTCCCCAGGGAGATGAGCTAGGTCTAATAAATCCTTTTGCCAACAAATCATCCAACTGAGTTCTCAACTCCTTCATCTCAGTTGGGGCTAACCGGTAAGGTGCTCTTGCAACAGGTGCTGCCCCAGGTATAATGTCAATTCTAAACTCCACTTGCCTATCTGGGGGTAAACCAGGTAGTTCTTCAGGAAATACATTAGGGTATCCAGAAATGACAGGGATGTCTTCAATCTTGGGTTTTGGCTCATCAATAGTTACTTGTGCCATATAAATGACACAACCTTTCTTCATACACCTTGATGCCTTAAGCATAGACACTTGCTTAGGCAATCCATACTGAGTATCTCCCTGTATGGTAAGTGGCTCACCATAAGGAGTCTTGATCACCACTTGCTTCTTGTCACAAACAATCTGGGCTTGGTTATGAGATAACCAATCCATGCCAATTACTATGTCGAATCCAGCTAATTTTAAAGGAAGTAAGGATAACGGAAAAGAGTGGTTCCTAATGGATATGAAACATCCATCTAACACGGTTGATGCGGTTTCTAAGGTACCATCGGCTAATTCAACCTCATACTTTATGCTTAAGGTTCTAACAGGCAGATTTAACAACTTACAAAACTTATCATCTACAAATGACTTATCCGCACCTGAATCAAATAATACCCTTGCATAAACATCATTGATGAGAAAGGTACCTGTGATCACATTATCATCCTGAACGGCTTCTCGTGCATCCATTCGAAAGACCCTTGCATTGGTCTTTTTGACTTCTTCAGGCTTTTTGGCATATTTAGGGCAGTTGGTCTTGATGTGCCCCTTTTCATTACAGTTATAGCACATTGCATCCTTTATCTTCTTGCACTCTATCGTCTTGTGCTCCTTGGATTTGCATAATCCACATGCAGATGGTTTTGACTGAGACTTGGATTCGAACCTGCATTTTCCAAAGTGACGTTTCTGGCAGGTCTTGCACTTTGGCTTCTCATCTGTTTGCTGACTACCTTTGTTGGACCCAGACTTCTTCTTGTGGTCCGTGTTACCCTTATGCTTCTTCTCAGACCGTCGTGAGTTATCGTCCTCACGTTTTCTCTTACTCTTTTCAGAGTTCTTAAGCGATCTCAGCCTGATCGCATCTAAAGTAAGGGATAAAGATAGGTCAGCTGCTGACCTAAAAGTAGCAGGTCGTGATGCCTTGATACTGGCCTTGATCTCAAGGGCTAAACCCCCAATGAATCGAGCTATTCGCTTGGGTTCCGGTGTTACCAGATACGGAACCAGTCGAGACAGGGTATTGAAACTGGTGAGGTAAGCTTGACAATCTAGATTTTTCATCACCAATGACAAGAAGTCGGACTCAATTTTCTCAACCTCATGCGGAGGGCAGTAATTCTCTTTGATGAGTGCAACAAACTGTTCCCATGACAGATTGTACAACGGGATCTTCCCAGTAGCCTGGATTAGTGACCTCCACCAGGCTAGTGCTTCTCCTTTAAACGACTGGGATACATACTTCACCACATCCCTATCGGCACAACCACTAATGTCAACTACGGTGTCCATCTCGTCTAACCACGTCATGCAGTCGATAGCTCCTTTTTCCCCAGTGAAATCTCGGGGCTTACAGGATACGAAATACTTATAGGAGCAAGTCTTTGTACGTGGCTCCTGGCCCAATACAATTTTCTTAGACGGAACACTACGCTGGTTTAAGGAGTGATGGTCGTCATCATCTTTCTTTGACCCCTTAGGTTTAGGAGGTGGCTTACTATGAGCTTCAGAATGAGTCTTAGGTTTAGAGTGGGGTACAGATAGGGTCCTGCTTCGAGTACCACTAGATTCATTAAACTACCTATCCAAAGCCTTGGTAACAGCATTATCAATCAATGTTTGAAGTTCCGCACCAGTTACATTGATCCTGGTAGTATCATGATTTTCCCTTGGATGACTATTGACTTCTTCAGACTCAGCCATGTAGCTTGATTGCTACATAAAAGGATGACAATAATTTCTTAGAGGTATATAATAGATTTGTCATCTTATTAACTTATTAACCATGGTATCAATAACCATTTTGGTTAATTTGCAGGGTATATATATTCAGGATCTTTATTATAATCCTTTATTATAATTAAATAATAGCACAAAAAGGCAAGTCACATGGACAGATTTTAATTTATAAGCCAGGATTTTATAGAATCGAGGCATTAAGGCTTAAATCAAAGTTCATTACCTTTTCTTGACAGGGAGTCGTGGACCACCACTGTCTTTAATCTCAAAGGACGGTAATTATGGCCCGTAGGCACTTCATCCCAAATGGGTGATTATATAAATAAGGAGGGAATTGGAATAATCCAATTTAAGAATGACTTATGCGATTTTATCGAATCACATTTTGCCAAGAGTGTTAACATGTTTACAGATGTTAACAAGGATTTGAATCTTTTAAATGGGTTTTACCATCTTGGCCATATCTAGAATGACATATGGCTAGGTTTTACCTTTAAGATTCTTTTTAATATTCAATGCAGAACAATCCTAAATTGAGATGTTAATAAGGATCTGAATCAATTTGGGGAGCTACCATCTTGGCCCTGTCTTAAGATGACACATGGCTAGGTCTTGTCCCTTTTTAGATTTTTGTCATTTTATTATAATGATAGATCTTATAAAAGGAATGTTATTTTTCATTTATTTCATATTTTATGTTTATGCATATAATTAAAAATGAAAATTTAAATTTAATCATTCCCCCACAGTTTAAGAAGTACAAGTTTGCCCTAACGGGACTTCTAATGAAATAACATGCCCACGCAGGGGCTAACCAAACCTAACATACCCACGCAGGGGTTAAACAGAAAGACATGTCCACGCAGGGGCTGATTAAAAAAAAACAAGTTCTCGCAGGGTTTGATTACAGAAACAGATGTCCACGCAGGGACTGATTAAACATTAAAGAAATACAAATAAACAAATAAAGGATTTAATGATCCTTTTTGGTCTTCCCCTTGATTAAGCTCGCCAGACCCTTGAAAATTCCTCGGTTTTATCTACGCTCTTCCAGAACCTCCTGCTCCACCTGACTCAACCTTTGAAGAATCTCCTGTTGTTGCGGTGGCGATATCACTGGCGGCTGCGGGGGCTGCTGATACTGCGGAGGTTGAGGAGGTGGCGTTGTTGATACCCAAAGGGTGGGTACCCATTGGGTGGATATCCACCTTGATATGGGACTCCAAAGGCCCCCTCGGGATGGAGAGCATTGTAATCCCATGCTGCCTGGTACGGGTCAACATTAGTGTCACGGCCCCCGACCCGGTGTTTACCCGGTCCAGGAGCCGCGGGACAGAAAACCCGTGGTATTTATTAATTGAGTGGACAGCGGAAGATTTAATAGGATCTTTTAAACTTGAAATGCCCGATTATTTTATTTCATAAGTCGGGATAAACCCCGTAATTTTACAATAGAGGAATTTCACAAGGAAATTCCCTGATTTACAAAACATGTTTGTTTAACTGAGCCATTACTTCAAGCTTTGTTAGTGCTCCGTAGCACTTTTCCTTGGTTCACAGTAGTCACCTGAAACATGTTTTAAAAATATTTTATCAGCGGGGAAATACTGGCGAGTCACTCAATTTGATAAAACGACACATAGTTATAAATTACAGCATAAGAGCGATTACAATGGCTTCTATCTTATTTTTATCTGGCGCCGTGTCATCTCCTGGTGACGATGGTCATACCACTATTGGGTCCTTTCACCCAAGTAGTGATGATTATCACTGTTAGGATTTATTAGCCTAACCGTGAGAAATTAGTAATGTGCACAATACCCCACTAGCCAGTGATTCAAGATAACCACGACTTAAACCATGTAATTATAACTTTGAAAATAGTTTGGAGTATTGCAAAACATTGTTTGATAAAAAGAGAATGACTCGCATTGCAAGTTTAATCGGGTAGAGTTTAGCCTACTGATTAGCCTTGTTAACCTAATTTAAATAACAATGCACACAAAAACTAGGTTAGTAACTTAATGCAACATTTACGACAACTCACGAGATCAAAACCTTCACAACGAATGACAAAGTGCGATACTTAAACATTCATCCAATTTACGACGAATGACAAAGTATAACCCAAGTTTGAGCAGCACTTAAACATCCATTGGATTGGTTTCTATCGATCGGACATTAAATCATAGCAGTGATCGAGTTATTACCCTGTTATCGCAGCAGCGTTTCGTGATTGTGTGTGTTATGTAGTAAACTGGTGATATCTCAACGTACGAAATGAGTTTTTACGTCGAACAAGTGCCAGAATTCAATTGCCAAACTCCCCTATTTATACCTGGAAAACGGCGCCCTCGCGTGGCACGAGGGGCCGTCGCGTGGCGTGAGGGGCACCACCCTACCATAGGGTAGCCCCGTGTCTTCCTAGCTCAACTGAGTCAACGGTTCGTAAAAATTCGATTTCGACAACAAACTGTGTGGATATTACTAACGGGGAAATACCCCCCCCCCCCTTGAGTTTTAGGGGCCCTGATCCTGATTCCGATTGTTCTGAAAATTTTAGGGTCATGCAATATCACTTGGGGGTCTCAATTAGGGTTTCTTATTGGACAAAATAAAATAAGAAATAATGATTTTTAAGTGAGAGTTGTTACATCCTCCCCACCTTAGAAAAATCTCGTCCTCGAGATTTACTGGAACAAGTAGGGATATTTTCGCTTCATCTCTGATTCCAACTCCCAAGTGTATTCAGGTCCTCTCTTTGAATCCCACTTGACTTTGACCAGTACGAGTCTTTTGTTCTTGAGAAATTTGACCTTTCTGTCTTCTATCTGCAGTGGCTTTTCAACAAATTTTAATTTTTCATTTACCTCTATATCTTGAAGAGGTACTACCAGGGATTCGTCAGATAGACATTTATTGAGATTGGATACATGAAATACATCATGTACTCCTGCTAACTCTTCTGGTAGTTGTAAGCGATAGGCAACTGGTCCTATTTGCTGTATTACTGGGAATGGTCCTACGTACCTTGGACTTAGCTTTCCCTTCTTACCGAATCGAACTACTCCTTTCCAAGGAGAAACTTTCAAGAGTACCTTGTCTCCAACTTGAAATTCTAGTGGCTTGCGTCGATTATCGGCATAACTCTTTTGGCGATCTCGAGCCGTTTTCAGTCTTTCCTTGATTTGAGTGATCTTGTCGGTGGTTTCTTGTACGATTTCAGGACCTGATAGTTGACTTTCTCCTATTTCTGCCCAGCAGACTGGAGTTCTGCATTTTCGCCCATACAGTGCTTCGAATGGGGCAACTTCTATGATTGCATGATAACTATTGTTGTAGGAGAATTCGATTAAGGGTAGGTGGTTATCCCAGTTTCCACAAAAATCTATCACACATGCCCTAAGCATGTCCTCCAGGGTTTGGATCGTCCTTTCACTTTGTCCGTCTGTTTGCGGATGGTATGCAGTGCTTAAATTTAGTCGGGTTCCCATTGCTTCCTGGAAACTTGTCCAGAAATGGGAAGTGAAACGACTATCCCTGTCTGATACAATGGAGAGGGGAACTCCATGTAAGGATACTACTTCATCTACGTACAACTTTGCTAACCTTTCCATGCTAAAGGTTTCTTTCATGGGTAGAAAATGAGCTGATTTGGTTAATCGATCCACAATTACCCAAATCGCATCATTACCCTTTCTGGTTTTGGGCAACTTAGTAACAAAGTCCATAGTTATAAGTTCCCATTTCCATACTGGCATTTCCAATTGTTGTAGTAGACCTGAGGGTTTCTGGTGTTCTGCCTTAACTTGTGAACAAGTAAGACACTTAGAAACATAACTAGCTATGTCCTTTTTCATTCCTATCCACCAGAAATTATTTCTTAAATCTTGGTACATCTTATTGTTACCAGGATGCATGGTATACCTAGATTTATGGGCTTCCTCTAAAATCTTATTTCTTAATTCTCATAGCTTAGGTGCCCAAATTCTTTTCTTATGGAATCTCCAAATTCCATCAGCTCCTTGCTCTAATTCCTTTATTCTTCCTTTCATTCCTTCAGCATCATCTTTGATTGTTGTTTCCTAAATGTTTTTCAATTGTTCCATTAAATCTACTTGAAGATTTAATCTAAGAGCACGAACTCGCTTTTGCTTTTCGTGATACTTACGACTTAAGGCATCTGCAACTACGTTTTCTTTTCCTTCGTGATATTGAATATCACAGTCGTATTCACTTAAGATCTCCATCCACCTTCTTTGCCTCATGTTTAATTCTTTTTGCCCAAATATATATCTTAAACTCTTATGGTCTGTATAGAAAGTAAATTTACTTCCATACAAATAGTGTCTCCAAATCTTAAGGGCAAAAATTATCGACCCTAATTCTAAGTCGTGTGTCGTATAGTTTTCTTCGTGCTTTTTCAATTGCCTTGAAGCATACGCAATTACCTTCTTGCGTTGCATTAACACACATCCTAATCCTAGCTTAGAAGCATCACATTAAACTTCAAAATCTTCCGTTCCTTCTTGTAAGGCAAGAATTGGGGCGTTTGTTAACTTTTGCTTCAAAATCCTAAAGGCCTCTTCTTGCCTAGGTCCCCATTCAAACTTAACTGCTTTACATGTTGGCTTAGTTAATGGCACAGCTATTTTGGAAAAATCCTTAATAAATCGTCTATAGTAACCAGCTAACCCTAGAAAACTTCTAACTTCTGTAGCTAATTGCGGGACCTTCCATTCGGTAATTGCTTCTATTTTAGCAGGATCTACGTGAATACCTTCGTGATTCACCATGTGTCCTAAAAATTGCACCTTCTGTAGCCAAAATTCACACTTCGAGAATTTGGCGTAAAGTTTCTCCTTTCTTAACAAAGTTAAGAGTGCATGCAGGTGCTGACAGTGTTCATCCTGACTTTTGGAATAAATAAGTATATCGTCGATGAAGACAATTACGAATTTATCCAAATATGGTTTACAGATCCTATTCATCATGTCCATAAATGCTGCAGGAGCATTTGTTAACCCAAAAGGCATGACTGTAAACTCGTAATGACCATACCTAGTTCTGAAAGCTGTTTTAGGTATGTCTTCTTCTTGTACTTTCAACTGATGATATCCGGAGCGTAAATCGATCTTTGAAAAATATCTAACCCCCTGAAGTTGATCGAAAAGATCATCGATCCTAGGTAATGGGTATCGATTCTTAATTGTAACCTTATTCAATTCCCTATAATCGATACACATTCGCATCGAACCATCTTTCTTTTTCACGAACAACACTGGTGCTCCCCAAGGGGATGAACTAGGTTGTATGAATCATTTACTTAACAATTCATCTAATTGCTTTTTCAATTCTAGCATTTCGGTGGTTGCTAACCGATAAGGTGCCTTGGCTTTCGGTGTAGTTCCAGGAATTAGATGAATTCTAAATTCTACCTCCCTATTTGGTGGTAATCCTGGTAGTTCTTCTGGAAATACATCCGAATATTCTGATACTACAGGAATTTCTTTAAGTTCCTTACCCTTAGTGCTAATGATTACTGAAATCATATACACTACTCGTTGCTTTCGTTCATAATTAGCAACTTTCATTACTAAAATGAATTTCATGGGTTTACGCGGCTTATCCCCTGTAATCATAATTACTTCTTCGGTGGGTGCACGAATTTCTATGGAATTCTTGTCACAAAGGATTCGAGCATGGTTGGCTACTAACCAATCCATTCCTAATACAATATCGAATTCGGCTAAATTCATAGGTAACAGGTTTGCAGAAAATTTATAACCTAAAAGTTCTATCTTTCCTTCTCGCAAAACCTTATCTATTTTAACAAAATTCCCATCTGCCGTTTCGACGGTAAAAATCTGCCTAAGGTCGGTTAAGGGTAAATTAAGAGCTTGGCAGAATGAAGTATTTATAAAACTTTGGTTTGCACCAGAGTCAAATAATACTTTTGCATAAACATCGTGAACTAGGAACGTACCAGCTATCACATCAGGGATTAGGTCTGCTTCCTGAGTAGTCAACTGGAAGGCTCTTGCATTTCTCTTGGTAGTTCCTTCTGCAGGTTTGACTTTGTTATCAGCTGGTTTGACCAATTTTGGGCAGTCTGGCCTAAAATGTCCAGCCTCTCCGCAGTTGTAGCAGATTGTTGCTTTCTTCTTCCGGCAATCTTCTTCTTGATGCCTTGGAATTTTGCAGAAATAACAATACCCTTTGCATCTTCCAAAATGCTTTCTTTTGCAGGCATTGCAAAATGGAACAGTGGAAGATTGCCCAGTTCCCTTTTTCTTGAAATTACTACGGTTACCCACACGGAACCCCTGGGTAATCTTTTGGGCCACTTCTTTTTTCTGGTTTTCTTCTCTTGTGCGTACCAGCCCGTCAGTTAGGGTGTTAGCTAATTCCACAGCATCGTCAATAGTGCGAGGTCTCGCAGCTTTAACGATATCACGGATTTCGGCAATTAAACCCCAAATATAGCGAGAAATAAGCACCGGCTCTGGCGAAGCCAGGGTTGGTACTACTCTAGCGTACTCGAAGAATGTCGAAGTATATCCTCGACAATCAACATCCACCATCCAGTGGTTCAGGAATTTATTCGCCATTTGTTCCTTCTCATATTCGGGACATAATTTTCTTTCCGCCAGTCGCTTAAATTCTTCCCAACTCATAGCATAGGCTACATCGCTTCCCTTGGCTTGAAGTACCGTATTCCACCATTCTAGCGCCCCTTCTTTAAAAAGATGCGACGCATACATGACCTTGTCTTCCTCTGCACATTTACTTATTTTAATCACCGCCTCCGTTTTCTCTAACCAACGCAGTGCAGCAGTCGCCCCTTCATTGCCTGCAAATTCAACCGGTTTACAGGCAAGAAATTCCTTATAAGTGCAACCAGGCGTTGCAGCTTTCATTTTCTTAAGGAGTGGGGCTTGCATCCCATCGTTATCATTATTAGTATGGTTGCCGCCTCCGTTTACACTATTACTGAAATTGTCGCCGTGTGTACGTTTGCTAGGAATAATTTGTTGAGGTTCAACTGGATTTCGAGCAGTAGCAAGAATTGCTGGGATAGCATTGGCTATTCCTTGAGCAACGATATTCTCGATATCTTGCCTATTCAGAAATTGATCTTCGTGATTTTGTTCAGATTGGTTAACTTCATTAACGGGTTCATTACCAGGGTGTTCCATCTGGTAATTAATTTATATAAATGATTAGCAGAAAATAATTAACAATCAAACATAAAATAATTGCACATAATCATGTCAACACGTATAGCCAAAATTATCGATTTGTTCGACTTTCATTTTTATATATTATAATATGCTTCCGTACACACCCGTTATCTTACAAAAGTTTTATTTTTAGGTTATTTCACATAATTATATTTTATTAAACATATATTCCTACAACCACAAAACCATAGTCACACTATTCCTCGTCAGCTTGGCATCTCAGAAACGACGTTCCCTCTCGTCGTATTTCCAAGATATTCTTTCCCCTACTTCTCGGATTTTATTTCCGGCGTCTACCAGCTCCTCGCCATAGTGGCGGAGTTCAGCCAAGTTTTCGGAGCTCATAGGTGGGTGTAGTGGAGGCTCCGGGTCAAACTGAGGGAAAAAAGGTATTAGGGTTATTTAGGAGATTCTGAAATTGCCAGTCGGTGGTCCACCACTCGTCTAGTTCTTCTGGTAGAGGTTGGGGGTGGATAATAGGATCTGGAATGGCAGGTTCCAGATTAATTGGAAGTTGTGCTTCTGCTGGGTAATTGAAAAGGTTTTCACCGGCAGGTCTGATGAGGTCACTAAGTGCCAGTTTATGGTCCAGCTCCTCCCAAGATGGCATTTCTTGGTCTTGCCTGGAACTTTCTCCGATCTCTATTCCCTTGCCTTTATCTTTGGGATCCTCCGTCGTAATTTCTCCAATCTCTATTCCCTTACCTTTATCTTTGGGATCCTCTGTCTTTATAACTTTCCGTGTCGCTGGTTTCTTCCTGCGCACACGCCTCCAACCCACGAATCTTCTTTTCTTTTTTAGTTTAGGTTTCTCCGGAGGTTGGGCTTGAAATTCCATAGGTTCATCCATGTCGGGCAAATAACCGGTAAAGTCTCTGGAAACTTCCACATTCACAGAATAGAGGTTGAGATTCTGAAGAGCTTCAGACAACTCATTCATGCTGTTTAGCATATATGAAGGAAACACACAAAATTAAAATTTTGTAAATTGAATTTTCACACAATCACATAAAGGCGATCAAAATTTAAGTATTTAGACAAACGGATTGATTTAAAATAAAATATTGCGAATTTTATATATATATATATATATATTTATTAGAAATTACAACTGAAATTCAAAATATACTAGGGTTTGTGCATTCATAATTTATTTTAGGTTATCTAATGGGTAAAGTTTCTTTAAAGTTTCTGGCTTATAGATGATATGGGTGCTAGTACCGGGTCAGGGGGTTGGCAGTTTTAACTTAATTAAAGGTTAACATTTGTTGTTGTAGTGGCTAACATATAGAGATTTGCCTATTGTTCATCTAATTCATTTTCCCCTAATGGATTATTGCCTATTTTCTGAGTTTCCTTATTACTCATTCCTCCTTTTGGTTGTGACTTCTTTATTTTCTCTTGACTTTTTCTAATAATCCAACTTCTTTTATTAGTAGTAAGTGGACTGTGCCTTACAAACAAATATTCCTTCCTCAGTATCTGCCGAGTATCTTGAGGAATTTGATTGAAATGAAGTTCCCTTATCTTTTGGTGAACTATCTAATTGACGATAGATGTCCGAAAGTTTTTGCTTACTCATACTGTAACTAACAAGTAGTCAGTTAAAAAAAACACATAATCACAGAATAGCAATCAGAAAAATTAAGTATTTCTAAATACTTAATTGGCTTAAATCAGTGGCTCTGATACCACCTTTTTCTGTCACGGCCCCCGACCCGGTGTTTACCCGGTCCAGGAGCCGCGGGACAGAAAACCCGTGTTATTTATTAATTGAGTGGACAGCGGAAGATTTAATAGGATCTTTTAAACTTGAAATGCCCGATTATTTTATTTCATAAGTCGGGATAAACCCCGTAATTTTACAATAGAGGAATTTCACAAGGAAATTCCCTGATTTACAAAACATGTTTGTTTAACTGAGCCACTACTTCAAGCTTTGTTAGTGCTCCGTAGCACTTTTCCTTGGTTCACAGTAGTCACCTGAAACATGTTTTAAAAATATTTTATCAGCGGGGAAATACTGGCGAGTCACTCAATTTGATAAAACGACACATAGTTATAAATTACAGCATAAGAGCGATTACAATGGCTTCTATCTTATTTTTATCTGGCGCCGTGTCATCTCCTGGTGACGATGGTTATACCACTATTGGGTCCTTTCACCCAAGTAGTGATGATTATCACTGTTAGGATTTATTAGCCTAACCGTGAGAAATTAGTAATGTGCACAATACACCACTAGCCAGTGATTCAAGATAACCACGACTTAATCCATGTAATTATAACTTTGAAAATAGATTGGAGTATTGCAAAACATTGTTTGATAAAAAGAGAATGACTCACATTGCAAGTTTAATCGGGCAGAGTTTAGCCTACTGATTAGCCTTGTTAACCTAATTTAAATAACAATGCACACGAAAACTAGGTTAGTAACTTAATGCAACATTTACGACAACTCACGAGATCAAAACCTTCACAACGAATGACAAAGTGCGATACTTAAACATCCATCGAATTTACGACGAATGACAAAGTATAACCCAAGTTTGAGCAGCACTTAAACATCCATTGGATTGGTTTCTATCGATCGGACATTAAATCGTAGCAGTGATCAAGTTATTACCCTGTTATCGCAGCAGTGTTACGTGATTGTGTGTGTTATGTAGTAAACTGGTGATATCTCAACGTACGAAATGAGTTTTTACGTCGAACAATTGCCAGAATTCAATTGCCAAACTCCTCTATTTATACCTGGAAAACAGCGCCATCGAGTGGCGCGAGGGGCCGTCGCGTGGCGCGAGGGGCACCATCCTACCATAGGGTAGCCCCGTGTCTTACTAGCTCAGCTGAGTCAACGGTTCGTAAAAATTCGATTTCGACAACAAACTGTGTGGATATTACTAACGGGGAAATACCCCCCCTGAGTTTTAGGGGCCCTGATCCTGATTCCGATTGTTCTGAAAATTTTAGGGGTCATGCAATATCACTTGGGGGTCTCAATTAGGGTTTCTTATTGGACAAAATAAAATAAGAAATAATGATTTTTAAGTGAGAGTTGTTACAATTAGAGTAGTTGTAGTTGGTATGGGTCGGTTGTTCAAATGGGTTGTACGCCACTGAACCGGCGTATGTAGGAATTGGGTTGTTATAACCCACTGGTGGCGGTGCGACCGGCGCAGACTGCACCTCAGAAACATGGTTAGAAGGCCCACCCATTTGTGGGTCTTCATATAGTGGCGGGTAATGACTGCCACTAGAATGTTGAGGGGTGCTGATACGGACTCCCCCTCGCACGGACATCCATGCGTTTGATCTTCTACGCCTCGGTGGCTTCGGAGACTGTTGCTGCACTGGTGGTGGTGGCGGAGTAACTGCTACAAAGCGCGAATCCTCTGAGGGATCCTGCTGTTGCTGCTGCTGCGGTGAGTTGTGGTAACTAGGGGTAAACGCCCAGTCGATTTGGTTAAACCTCGCCTCGCAGCTATCGGGACCTTTATAAGGTGATCCCAGAAATGGTGACCCATCCGAAATCTCGATGGGGTGAGTAGGCTTTCCGGACGGCGGTTGGGCAGGTTCCGGATCTTTATCCATATCCATGAAGAAATGATCCTCCGGTCCCAATGGGTTATAACCCATTGGTTCATTAATTAGGTTTGTCGGGTTGAACCGGCTTTGGAAGTACGGTTTCGGGTCGTTGAAGGGTGAGTTATGGCCTTGGAGGGGTATATAAGAATGGTGCGAGTGTTGGGGCTCATTTTCTGATTGAGGCCCGTAAGAGTTTAGGTAAGATGGTGAGGAGCTCAGCGAGACTGAACGCCTCGCAGGTTCTAATGAGGTCCTCCAATTTTCCTGAGGACTTTTGCTTAAGGAATCTGATGGTGTTCGCCGGTGTGATGGCCCGGCCTCTTGATCATTGGGGGCGACGAGTGGCCCCTTGCCTCTACCCCTTCCTCGTATTCTTGGTGGCATCTTTTTGAACCTGTCAAAACAAATAAGGACACAACAAAGAAAAATAAAGGAGAAAATTAAAATAAAACAAATTTGGTTTTGTCCTAAGTTCTTTGTCTAGACTCGGAAGTCGAGGATTGTGCAAACTGTGTCATTGAGATTAAACACAAAAGGCTAGTGTTTAATTCACTCAACGTTGGCTCTGATACCAACCTGTCACACCCCGATATTTCCACGTATTACCGGTGGGCCCGGTGGGGAGTATCGTGACGTAGTTGATATCATCATAGTCAAACAACACAATTTAAATGCACAGCGGAAGCAAAAGATGAATCACATTACAAACCGAATAAAATAGTAATATCAAAGTATCAGAAACGGACTGTAATGGATCCACAGGCGGATCAAAAGATGAAAAGATTATTGTTCAACAGACTTTAACATCTAAAGCTTGCAAGACTTGGTTAATGATGCCAGGAGTAGCCAGCCTATTTCGTCTAGTACCTGCACTTAACCTTTTTGGAAAATACGTCAGTTTACACTGGTAAATACAATTAACTGATTCATTTTGAAAACATTTAAGAAAATTGATTTGAATGCACAAGGCACAAAACATCTTTTATAACTTGAGACAATTATTTAAAAATAATCTTGTATACAGTTTTAGTTATTTGTCGTCCGTCAGGGTCGGTTAGAAGAGCCGGACAAGATTAACTGACAAGCCACAGGTATAATGCCCACAAGGTTGATTCCTTTAAGTGGATTACTGGTTTTTACATAATGCAACTGTCAGGTGTATGCCTACACCCCGTGCTTAGGTCGTGGCCATTTCTTTGAATGATACCAAGGATATCCGGGACATGGTCATTTAACCCCCAAAGGCCATACACCAAATAATACAGAATAAAACGAGTTATGTAAATACATTAATCACAATCCGATTTAAATGACTACATACCCGACCAAGCGGTATTATTACAATACCGTATCCCAAGCCCGTATAGGGAAAATAAGTTAAGCGTATTTACCTGAGCAAATATTCAAATTTATCTCAACCGTATTTAATCAGCAAGTGCAAGTAGCTTTTACCGGGCTCCTAATCTGGAACGAAGGTTTTAATAACCTATTAGATTCCTAACGGGTCTTAAATAAGTCTAAGCTTAGACCGGTTAGTTTTAAAGGGAGATATACGGTTCAAAACGCATGATTAAGCGAAGACCGGAATAGAATGTGTTTTAGACCCGACAAGTTTGAAGACTTGTATAATATGGGTAAACTAAACACATGATGGATTTTGAGACAAAAATGATAAGGTTTGACCCGTTTCGGTCAATTTATGCAAACTAGTTACATAAACCGAACCGAATGCGAAAATGCATAACGGGTAACCGTAAGAGTCATATGCAGGTTTCCTAAGTTAATATGCCCTAAATATGTTGTGATATCAGTAGGATAACTTCCATTATGCCCTAAATGGATTTAAATTCAAACTATACTCCGTAGGGGCATTTTGGTCCTTTTAAAGCTCATAAAAGAGTTTAAATATAAATCTGAGTTTTAGGTCTGATATATTCAGTAAAAATACTTATTTTTATAAGTCATAACAGTAGGATATGGTATATAGGTGAAATTTACCTTTTATAACTAAACTATGCACCGAGGGGGCATTTCGGTAATTTCACATAAGCTTTGAAGGTCAAAATTTGAAATCTGAGTTTAAAACTTTTCTTTACTGTTAAAATATATAAATTTACTTAAAACATCAGTAGGTATTAAGTCTTATATGAGAAAAATGGTTTTAATACACACTATGCGTTTTAAACGCGTAAAAAGACGGTTTTAAGCAATTTCCGGGTTTTTAAAGAAAAGCTGATATTTTTACCATTCCAGAAGACTCAAAATATTTTATTTATTATATAAAATCAGTAGCAAAAGATTTGGTATCAAAATATTATGTAAAACTCATTTTATAGGCCAAAAGGGCAAAACCGACAATTACCGAATCAAAGCTATAACCCTATGTTATGCTCAGCCTAAAAATAAATAAAAAACTTCAAAAATCCCAAAATATTATTTTACGTCAGTGGGTAAAAAGTTTGGTATTAAAAATTGGGTTTAGATAGGCTTTATGCTAATTACACCGTTTAATTAATAAAAAGCTTTCTAATTACGCGATTGAGCATAACTCTTAATCTAGACCTCAAACTGATGTGAAAATTTAGGGACATGTTTATAAATTAGTAATAAAGGTTTCTATCCTCTCACATTTTCAAAAATCTCGTTTTAAGGTTAAAAGGGCATATTGGTCAACATTTAGGCATATAACAGAAACATGCATATGAATCGGATAACTAAGGAACCAAGTTGTATAATCATAGAGGGTTATACTAGCGTGTAACCTGGTCCTAATGGAACCTTAATTCATTCCTAAAATAATCTATTTCGGGTCAGAACTGAAAGTCAAAATAAAAGTCAACCTTTGCGACTTTCGGTCCCAAACCGAGCGTAAACTTGAAATTGTCGGGTTGAACATGTTTAGACATGTTCTTACATTAATTACCAGGTGGTACAAGTGATAAAACAGGTTTAATGGCTTCCACATTGTTAATTATGTGTTTATTTGAAAATTAGCTTTCTGTTGACTTTTTAGTATTAGCTTTGACCCGACATTTGACCAAGTTAGGGTGATAATCAGTAGGTGCCCTCTTAGGGGTTTATTGCCTACGTAATTACCAACTTATAACTATTCCTAATTTGACTAATGACTGGACCATTAGTGATTAATCACGAAGTCAAACCTTATTTACGACAAGTTTGACTTGTGGTCATTAAGCTAATTAAAACTGAAATTATGAGGTTAAGGACACTTACAAAGGTCCTAAGCACGATTATGGATACTAAGGAAACTTGAAGAAGACCAGAGAAGCTCCAGAGAAGTCCTTGAAGTGAGTTTGAATGAGCAAGTGAAATGGTTGCAACAACAATCCTTTATATAGGAACCCAAATGGCTCAAGATCATCACACACAAGTCTACAAAAGTTCCCTGATCATCCCATGTGTCCCTATGCATGTAAAACTATTGGCCATGCTCCTGAATTTCAAAAACCATGCAAGAGAGGCGGTGTAAAAGACTGAACAGGCATCTGTCCATTTTCTGCTGCCAGCGACAGCCTTACGGACCGTAAGCAATATCCGTTCCGGTCCGTAAGCACCTCTTACAGACCGTAAGTTAAAAACTATACGGTCTGCAACCGACCTTGATCTAAGATGCCTAGTTACAACCTTGCGGACCGTAAGCCCTTGGCTTTGCGGTCCGTATCCGCCTTTTATTTATTTTCGCCCAGCTCCGCCACCTTACGGACCATAAGGTGGTCTTCTTGCGGTCCGTAAGCCCTCATCAGAAGACAAGACTTTGTAATCTCTTAGGCTTTGTCCATGCATTCTTTATAACTTCGAATCTTATGCCTTTATCAGTAGGAGGGGACCATGAACCAGACCTTTGCATGCTCTTTGAAAGTGTTGCCATGCACTTACACATCCTTGGATTTTATTGATGAATGCTTTTGAAGGGAATTTGTCGTATGAAACATAGGATCCATTTCTTGTACCAATTTGAATTATACATTATCAAGATAACCGGATTTGAATATATCAGATGTTTACAAAATATATTAAGGTTTGGGATTTATAATTAGGTCGCTCAGAGGTATTAATTAACATGTCGACACTTTTAAATCCTACCATACATCTTTTGACTTGATCCGGGTTTATAACACGTTTGCCTTACATGACACGTGTCTTTATTTTATTGGGTATGAATTTACGAGGTGTTACAAGCACGAATTCGCTTTTGCTTTTCATGATACTTACGACTTAAGGCATCCGCTACTACATTTTCCTTTCCTTCGTGATATTGAATATCACAGTCGTAGTCACTTAGAATTTCCATCCATCTTCTTTGTCTCATGTTCAATTCTTTTTGCCTAAATATGTACCTTAAACTCTTATGATCTATATAAATAGTAATTTACTTCCATACAGATAGTGTCTCCAAATCTTAAGGGCAAAAATTATGGCTCCTAATTCTAAGTCATGAGTCGTATAATTTTCTTCATGCTTCTTCAATTGCCTTGAGGCATACGCAATTACCTTTTTGTGTTGCATTAGCACACATCCTAATCCTAGCTTAGAAGCATCACAATAGACTTCAAAATCTTCTGTTCCTTCTGGTAAGGCAAGAATTGGGGCGTTTGTTAATCTTTGCTTTAAAATCTTAAAAGCCTCTTCTTGCCTGGGTCCCCATTCAAACTTAACTGCTTTACAGGTTAGCTTAGTTAATGGCACAGCTATTTTGGAAAAATTCTTAATGAATCGTCTATAGTATCCAGCTAACCCTAGAAAGCTTCTAACTTCCATAGCTGATTGGGGGACCTTCCATTTGGTGATCGCTTCTATTTTGGAGGGATCTACGTGAATACCTTCGTGATTCACCATGTGTCCTAAAAATTGTATCTCTTGTAGCCAAAATTCACACTTCGAGAATTTGGCATAAAGCTTCTCTTTTCTTAACAAGGTTAAGAGTGCATGTAAATGCTCACCATGCTCGTCCTGACTTTTGGAGTAAATAAGTATATCGTCGATGAAGACAATTACGAATTTATCCAGATACGGTTTACAGATTCTATTCATCATGTCCATGAATGCTGCAGGAGCATTTGTTAGTCCAAAGGGCATGACTGTAAACTCGTAATGACCATACCTAGTTCTGAAAGCGGTTTTAGGTATGTCTTCTTCTTGTACTTTCAATTGATGATATCCGGAGCGTAAATCTATCTTAGAAAAATATCTAGCCCCATGAAGTTGATCGAAAAGGTCATCAATCCTAGGTAATGGGTACCGATTCTTAATTGTAACCTTATTCAATTCCCTATAATCTATACACATTCGCATCAAACCATCTTTCTTCTTTACGAACAACACTGGTGCTCCCCATGGGGATGAACTAGGTTGTATAAATCCTTTGCTTAGTAATTCATCTAACTGCTGTTTCAGTTCTAACATTTCGGTGTGTGCTAACCGATAAGGTGCCTTGGCTATCGGTGTAGTTCCAGGAATTAGATGAATTCTAAATTCTACTTCCCTATTGGGTGGTAATCCAGGTAGTTCTTCTGGGAATACATCTGGGTATTCTGATACTACTGGAATTTCTTTAAGTTCCTTACCTTTAGTGTTAATGATTACCGAAATCATATACACTATTCCTTGTTTTCTTGAATAACTGGCCAATTTCATTACTGAAATGAATTTCATTGGCTTACGTGGCTTATCTCCTGTAATCACCACTAATTCTCCTGTGGGTGTATGAATTTCTATGGAATTCTTATCACAAAGAATTCGAGCATGGTTGGCTACTAACCAATCCATTCCTAATACCACATCGAATCCGGCTAAATTCATAGGTAAAAGGTTTGCAGAAAATTTATGGCCTAAGAGCTCTATCTTTTCTTCTCGCAAAACCTTATCTATTTTAACAGAATTCCCATCTGCCATTTCTACCGTAAAAATATGTCTAAGTTTGGTTAAAGGTAGGTTAAGAGTTTGGCAGAATGAAGTATTTATAAAACTTTGGTTTGCACCAGAGTCGAATAATACTTTTGCATAAACTTCTTGAACTAGGAACGTACCAGCTATCACATCAGGGATTAGCTCGGCTTCCTGGGTAGTTAGTTGGAAGGCTCTTGCATTCTGCTTAGGTACTTTAGTCATCTTAGCTATCCTTAATTTACAGGTTTCACAAAAGAAAATCTTTATACTTTTACTGAAATCCCAACTTTAAAGAGTTAATGCCGTTCATTTCGTCGTATGAATTACGAGAGTGAAAATAAAATAACGTTTATCATCAAAATTTATAGATACACATAGGGCTGTAAACGAACCGAACGAACACGAACGAGGCCTTGTTCGTGTTCGTTCATTAAGGAAATAAATGTGTTCACGAACGGTTCATGAACACTTACCGAACGAGATTTTATGTTCGTGTTCGTTCGTTAAGGAAATGAGTGTGTTCGCGAACGGTTCATGAACACAAATAAATTTGGCGAACGCGACGAAGGATAAAGATAGATGGCCCAGAGAGTAGCACTCGAACTTGAATCCCTTATTGTGGAACGGAGGTCGATTGTATTCGTGGATGTAAATAATGAGAAAAAATGATGCATAAACAAGGTGAAAGTGGGTTTCCTAGTTTAACTGTTAGGGAAATAAAATAAATAAAAGTTTAATAATATAAAAAGTACAAATAAAATATAAGAAAGTACAAAGATCTTCAATTAAAACACAAACATACGAACATAAACGAACGTAAATCAACGAATGTTCACGAACACGTTCACGAACACCTTACCGAACGTTCACGAACACAATCGAACGAACGAGACTTCTGTTTATGTTCGTTCATTTAACTAATCGAACGAAATTTCTTGTTCATGTTCGTTCGTTTATTAAACGAACGAACGTAAACGAACTTCCCGCCGAACGGTTCACGAACTGTTCGCTGAACGTTCGGTTCGTTTACAGCCCTAGATACATACACACACGCTGATAAACCTAAATTTATCATTTGTCATACCTATTCTTGAGTTATCCTTAAGGGTCAGTTATTTACGGCTTTCGAATTTCCTTATAGATATAGATATCTATATGATTATTTATTTCATGTATACCTTATTTATAAGGTCAATATATATATAATAGGTTTACGTTCCAAAAAATAGGGCAGACATCGCTGGAGTGATTTTATTAACATATACCTCATCTCACCCGGTTTCACCGGAGAGGTATCCTCATCTTACCCGGACAAGCTGGAGTGTTACCACATCATACCTAGCTTTGCCAGAAAGGTAATTATTATTGTATTTCTCATACTTAGAATCACAAATGTTCATTATTCAGTATAGCTTGTACATGGAAATTAGTATTCTCATGATAGATCATATTCTAGAATCGAGTAATACAAATAAACAAGATATAACAGTGGCCAATTGTTATTGCTTATTTATCATATTTGCACTTTTCTAGTTATCATCCTCATGATATACCAATATCCATCCCAATTTATCTATACAATATTTTAGCTTATACCAAAGCATTAAAATTTCTTGTACTACTAAGTGTTGGTTTCTTCTAGGTTTCCATTATTCTCATTATTCCGGTTGTCCTGATTTACTTCGTTGTTCATCTGCATCTATCAATTATTAATTATCACATGCTCATATTTAGTACAAATATTTAGGTACAACTGTACAAACAGATTTAATTAAAAATGGCGAACATTTCGACTTTTATATATATATATATATATATACATGTCTATTACAAATTACAATTGAAATTCAAAATATACTAGGGGTTGTGTATTCATAATTTATTTTAGTCTATCTAGGAATATTATGCTCAGCATGCTTTTATTCTCTCTCCTCTTACTAAGTTGTTCATCTAATGGGCAAAGTTCCTTTAAAGTTTCTGGCTCATAGGTGATATGGGTGCTAGTACTGGGTCAGGATGTTGAGAGATAAGACACTTTATAAACTTTTCTGGTTGAGATCTAATTTCATTGGTTGGTCCGGGTTTGGCGGTTTAACTTAATTAAAAGTTAACATTTACTGCTGTAGTGGCTAACATATAGAGATTTGCCCATTGTTCATCTAATTCATCTTCCCATGGTGGGTTAGTGCCTATTTCCTGAGTTTCCTTATTAATCATCACTCCTTTTGGTTGTGACTTCTTTATTTTCTCTTGACTTTTTCTAATAATCCAACTTCTTTTCTTAGTGGTAAGTGGTTTCTCAAACTGTGCCTTACGGATAAATATTCCTTCCTCAGTATCTGCTGAGTATCTTGAGGAATTTGATTGAAATGAGGTTCCCTTATCTTTTGGTGAACTATCTAATTGACGATAGATGTCCGAAATTCTTTGCTTACCCATACTGTAAACTAACAAATAGTCAAATAACACAACAAACACATAATCACAGAATAGCAATTAGAAAAATTAAGTATTTCTAAATACTTAATAGCCTTAAATCAGTGGCTCTGATACCACCTTTTTTCTATCACGGCCCCCGGCCCGGTTTTACCCGTTTCAGGAGCCTCGGGACAGAAAACCCGTGGTAATTATTATGTTGGCAGCGAAATTTTAACAGGATCTTTTAAAACTTGAAAATGCCCAATTTATTTATTTCACAATTTGGGAATAACACCCATAATTTACAATAAAGGTGATTTCACTGGGAAATCCCTGTTTTCACAAAACATGTTTATTTATTTTATCGAGCCACTTCTTCAAGCTTGCAGTGCTACACGTCACTTTTTCCTAGATCACAGCAGATCACCTGAAACATGTTTTAAAAATGTTTTATCAGCAGGGAAATACTGGTGAGTCACTCAAGTTGCACAAAATGACACATTGTTATAATATACAGTATTAAGGGTGATTATATTGTTTCTATCAATCAATTACCCCAAATCGGTATTTGTCACTCGACTGTATCTGTGACTATGGTCAGATCACCCATTGGCTAACCCGTTGTCCAATGGTGACGGGTATCAAGTAATGTATACAAAACCCCACATACCGGCAGTAATTGAAGATTACAAAAACTTAATCCCTGTAATTATAACTGGAAAACATTTAGATTTTTATAAAGCACTTTGATAAAAAGAGAATGACTCACATTGCAGATTTAGACGGGCAGCATTTAGCCTACTGATTTTAGCCTGGTTAACCTAATTCAAATAACAATGCACACGGAAAACTAGGTAAGTAACTTAATACAACTTTTACGACAACTCACGAGATCAAAACCTTCACGACGAATGACAAAGTATAGCCCAGATACGGGCAGCACTTAAACATCCATCGGACTGGTTTTTATCGATCGGACATTAAATCGTAGCAGTGATTGAGTTATTACCCTGTTATCGCGGCAGAATTTCATGCTGTGTGTGTGTTTTGAAGTAAACAGACGATATCTCAATGTACGAAACGAGTTTTTACGTCGAACCAACGCCAAAATTCAAGTGCCAAAGCCCTGAATTTATACTGGAAAAACGGCGCCCTCGCGTGGCGCTAGGGCCTGGCGCGTGGCGCGAGGGGTACCCCCTAGCATAGGGTAGCCTCGTGTAATTGTAGCCTGGGTGAGTCGACGTTTCGCTAAAATTCGATTTTGACAACGAACTGTGAAGATAATATCGATTAGGGAATACCCCCCCCCCCTGAGTTTTAGGGGGCCCTGATCCTAGTTCCGATTGTTCTGAAAATTTTAGGGGCCATGCAATATTATTTGAGGGTCTCAATTAGGGTTTCCTATTGGACAAAATAAAATAAGAAATAGTAAATTAGATGAGAGTTGTTACAGATTACTGATCATGATGGGAGATGAAAATATGGATGATATGGAAAATCACTCGTTTACACCTTGTATATCATATTTGTGGAATAAATCACATTATTTCTTTTTATCAAATTTTAACTCGTTTTGTAGGGTGGTGGATCGGGCGTGTTATGGAACTAGGTTGAACAATGGTGCTCTTACATGTTTAATGTTTGAACTTCCATGCCCAGATAGGAATACATATATCTTCTGGGATGCATATCATTCTACAGAAGCTGCAAACAAGATCGCCTCCAAAAAAACATATCGTGAACTTCATCATTTAGATGTTTATCCCTTTGACATTTATCACTTGGTTTAGTTCTAGTCATGATTTTCGTAGTAAGAGATTTTGATATTTGACTACGTGTAATTGTAATGATAATGAGTATTATGGTATTGTAATGATAATGAGTATTATCACTTGGTTCAGCTCTAGTCGTGTGTTTTTTATTACGAGTATTATGATATTGTTTAAGAAGAGTAGAAAGTAGAATTGGGGAAATACTATATGAATCGGGGAATATATGTTATTGATGATATTAGAGTGGGGAAATATGTATGTTTTCATTTAATAAGTTTATTAAGGGTAAAATAGTAATTCTCTAAGGGTAATTTTAATGAAAAGGGAAAATATGTAATATACATGGGTTAGGAAGGGGAAATTAAGTAATATATATAGGTTAGGAAGGGGAAATATGTTTTTTTTGGAAGGCAGGAAGAGGAAATATGTATTTGAATTTTTTATTTAGAGAAATATGTAATAAGCCCTCTTAGGAGGGGGAAATATGTAAAAAACCCTTTTGTTAATGTTGAGGGTTTAATCACTTGACATTTTGTAGCTATTAAATATTATGGGATAATGACTAAGTACGTTGGGCTTTAATCACTTGTACACCAAGACATCATCTACATGTACCTTTTAATCGACACGTCAATACTGACCAAGACAACTATCGAAACGTCGACAAAAATGTGTAGGTCGTCACGGTACTTTTGGATTTTTTTTAACATTATAGTTTATTAGATATGACAAGAATACGTAAAAGAATTATAAGTTTGTTGTGGAGAGAGAAAAATGTAACTAATTACCCATAATTATGTTAAAAATTAGGGATTAAAGTGTAATAAGATGGGGGAATAAAATATAATTATTGTTTAAAATATCAATTTACCTTCATTTTAGGGATGTATTTATAAATTAAGAGGGAAGAAAGATCTTATTTTTTTGGTATCTTAAAATACCCCTCCCCTCATGCATTATAATATAGTATAGATATTGAGGCTCATCCCCACACCCTAGGTCCACCCTCTTTAGGCTCATCCCCAAACCCGCTTACGTGGATGACTACGTGGCGGATCATCCTTTGAGAACTACCCTCCTCCACACCCCATAATCTAAGGTTTCGTTAACATTTAAGGGTGCTTAGCAATAGTGATTTTTTTGTCTTTTAGTGTCTATTTTACACTTATGCGCCTTCAAGGTTAATTAATTTTTTTTCCTTTAATTTACTTACGTTTCATACCCCATGACTTTAATAAAGTTACCATACAACCCTAAACTTTAATTAAAGAGTATAGTGCAACGAATCAGTTCATGGTATGATTTTCATCTTCATTTCACTTTAATGTACTTGTTTATCCAAGATCACTTGAATGTATTTGCTTCAAATTAAGTCCTTAATGTACTTGTGTATCTGATTTTAGCGGGAGTGAGGGTCACAATGACCCATAAACCACCGCACCGTGGTTCAGGTGACGGTGGTTCTGCGATGGTTGAACGACTTCGCCTTCAACGTTGTTGTGGTGTTCCCTGCATCACCCCAACAATCACCACCCCCATCACCATATAGCAACAATGTCATCACCCCCTTATTCGGTCTGCCATCACCACAACAGAGCAATGCCATCACCACCCGCCTTCACCAAGACTAGTATAATACTAATTTGGTTCTTTTGATTATGTGTAATTATTGAATTGTTATTTTGGTTAACTCAGTAATTATGGTTAAAGTATGTGTAATTATTTGATGGTTATTTTTGATACTAACTTAACTTTTAGATATTTATAACTATGGTATTAACTTGATATGTATTTAGATTGAATGGTTCTTGAGATGAGTAGGTCTATTTGCTTACTTGAATGCAGACCCATTTTGTTTATATGCATTATGCGTTACAATTGGTCACAACGTAGGTTTGATCATGGTCATAGTACAGTGTTGGGTTAATGATTTGGTGTGCATCTCGTGTAAGTTGGTCACAGTGCAGGTTTGATGAAATGAACAATGTAGGTTTGATGAAATGAACATGGTAGGTTTGATGAAATGGACAAGGTTGGTTATAATGCATTGTATCAGTTTGATTATTTGTTAGTCACATATGATTTGTTAGTGCATTGTTTGTGCATTAGGCATTGTTTATTCACGTGGCATGGGTTGTAACATCCGTTAAAATGGGTTTCCAAAATCCGACCCGTTTTGAAAATCCGAATACTAACCTTTGAAACCTCAGAATTATGCGCGCAATAAATAATCATTGAAGGAATTATTTTTTTTATTTAGTTATTCACTTATTTACTTGTTTAATTAACAGTTCAATTAAAAATTTATCAATTTCATACTAACCAAGTTAGTTTTGTGGGTTAAACAAGATTCTAGCTAGTTGAATAGTGGAGGGACCATTTGGGAGTTTAGTTGAAACTTGAGTTGTTTTTTTTAAATAAAACAAAGAGGAAGAATGTGAATGAAACAATTAAATCTTTTGAGCATTAAAATTGCCGCCCAAACACAACCGCGTACAGCCTATTCTTTCCTTCCTTTGTCACGTTGATTGATCGGGATTACGAGATAATTTCGGCGTTGCTGTTTTCAATATCAATCATGAACTTAACCCAAGAACATGACTCCATACTTTCTCGTAAGCATCTATATATACCATAACTTATTCTGCTTCGACACCCTCACCACCACAACACATTTCGACACCCCGTAACACCCTCCGAACCACCTTCACGCACCACGACTCGCCGGAGACAAGAAGACGCCACCACCGGAGTCTTCGACTCGTTATGTTGCGAACGGAACGCCGCCCGGATCACGTGGAACTCACCGGAGCATCCTGAAGTCGTAGGAAACTAACCCGGAACTCGCCTTATCACCTATTGTTGGTATACATCTTTTTTTTTTGTCAATTCATTTCACGATTTCGTTGTTTCATTGCTATGAAAATAATGAACAGAAATGTTAAATATTTGGGTGGGTTCTTTTGGTTCGCTGGGTTCTCTTTAAAGAAGAAGATGAACACTTGAATGGTGCTCAAAACAATACTAAAAATTTACAAAACAATTGTAATCTTTTACATGTAACAGTGGTATTTCGAATGGCTTTATCATGAAGAAGATGGAATTTGATTTGAATAGTATAAGAATGTAAAACTTAAAAAAAATGCTTGATGAACTACCATGCTGAAACAAAAATAAAATATATAACAGTTCGGTCGTTTTTTTATAATGAAGGAGATGAACCCGCGACATAATGTTCAAATGTTTTTTTTTTTAAATCAGAATTCATCACAATCATCAACAGCACTCTAGTGGTCGTTGTTGTTGCCTTAGGCACAAGGGTCTCGGGTTCGAACCCGACCCCTTGCATATCGCGGTTCCCTTTTTGTGTTTCTTATAACAGTGATTAGACTAACTCAGTTAGTATATAAAACAAAGATTCCTTTTCTTTTTATAACAGACTCCTAAAATAATTAACAATCCATTAAAATCCTTTTTAACATTAAAGGCTCATGTTTTGATAAATTATCTAAATAATTTATTTATTTAACTGATAAGTAACTAAGACGTTCACGTATTTCTTATCTAGGGTAACCGGTCTCGTTCATTCTCTTGAATTCCCAATCTTTACTCGAGCGATAATTCAAGGAATTCTCATACGCAACCAATGTGAGTATACTTGACCCATTTTACCGTTTTCACACTTTTGGGTGTAACATGTTTTTATACACAAAACACACTTAAAATACATATTCTTATGCAAATACATAAACAAACAATTCAATACATGCTTACTATTTGTTATGCTTGATTCGTGTTTTCTGGGTGATTCTTATGTGATGAACTTGTCATTAGCTTCGTACGAGCTTCCACTTAACATGTATAGCGATATATGAGTAACGCACCACCCGTATTATTGAGGTCATGTAAAGATATCATTCATGCACTTTGCTACTTGTGTAACAGAGGGTTGACTTGTAAATCGCATGCCAGTTTATACGTTAATCTGGATAACTAGGTTTGTCATGTGGATTGTTCCTTATCATTTTTATGCTTAAATGCTACGTACCAAACTTGTATACTCGGCAATACTTGTATTGAACTACGCTTTAAAACATGTTGCAGGTTTAACGATGATGTTGGTAATGCATGGAATCTAGTAGGATGCTTAGATACACACTAATTTTGTACTCTTATTGTATTGTATTTCATTATTCATGTTGTTGTATTTGTTTCAAATCCTTGTAATTGACTCTTTAGAAATTGAATGAAATTTATTATTTAAATACTTGTCACAAATATTAGTGTTATGAGGTCTCGAGCAATCTATTTCGTCTCACTCCGATGTTTCCACCATCGGTTGGGGTGTGACAGATTGGTATCAGGGCCATAACTATAAGGAATTAGGAAAATTGCATGCTTTTGACCTAGTCTATAGTTAAGTATCAAATTCGACCATACTTGATTCATATGCTAATTACTTGAAATGCCTCTTACGTGTTAATTTCTTGAAGTGCCTTATGTGCTCATACTTGTTATTATTATTATTTCGAACATACGTCTTTCCTAAAACATTTTACTCGTTTATTCTAAACTCGAAACCACTCGTAATACACAAACGAGACAACTTTACCAAAGTAGGCGTAAAACCCACAATTTGGTGAACGACTCTCAATCCATGTATACTTTTTACACGGAATTCGCCATTAAGTTAGGAGTGATATCCTCGCCTTGATGGAGAATTTCCAGTTCGAATTCTAGTGGACCCTCGTCAAAGAGTTGAAATTAAATTTTTGACCCGACGAGTACCAACCACACTTAGGGTACGAAATCATCAAGTTAGGGGTGAAACCCGCACCTTGTCGACTAGTCCCGCTCCTTGATTTTCAAAAATCCTGCCAAGTCTCGAATTTTTGATTGATTTGGAACATGTAGTAACTAGAAGGGTGAATACCGTTAACCGAAATATCGGCGAGGGTATTCTACTTATTAGGCCAAAGCATGTTTCTCAAATTCAAAAGAATTTTGACCACTTTGGTTTAGTCAAGGTTCCGTTTTGGAACAATCCAAGTTTTAATCAAACCTATGTTTTACTAGTATCAATCTCATATGATGCAAATCTCCCTTTTCAAATCCAAATTTCTTTCGAGATTGTTTTTTTTTCTTATATACACATCATACTAAATCTTTCTTACATCTAAACATCATTTACATGCATGATTTCAAAAAAGTCACCCAATTAGATTTACATTTCTTATACCCACAAAATAGAGACATATCATCGAGATAGGAGTGATTTCCTTACCTTGACGATTAACTCCACTCCTCATTTCCTTAAAAACGACCTCACCAACGAGTGAGGGGTGATTCCCTTACATAGGTGATCGTTACCAAAAATTCTTCCTTTATTATGCAAACACGATCATGTTTTACACCTAAATCGTTTAACATTCGTCAAAATCCCTGTTTATTTCAAAATGTATTGTTTATTCAAACGTATTTCTTATCCTATAATCTATTTCACATAAGTCACATACACAAAATACTTAGTCGTAAAATAAATATTTTGTTTTCCCGACTTTCAAAATTTGACGAAATGCTACCCATCAACTTAATCGGTCTAATGAATACCTTGCCCACAAATTTCTTGCTTAACGTAAATCACTAAAACACGCTCACAATATATCATCATACTAAAGACTTTCATTCTCAATCGAAAATTAAACCAACCTTTCCCACTAAAACTCTTTTCAAAATCGATAAATCCTTTTTACTAAAGAACACTTTTTCAACGATCACTAAGTTCATTATGCTAAAATTCTTTTTAAGAATCGACATTTCCACGAGAACCTCCAAATTTCTTATTTTAATGCAAGATCCTTTAAGATGATGCAAACCTATTATTTTTAAAAGGCTTTTATACATACACCACTCAATACTTCCTTTCAACTCCAAAACACACGGGCAAGAAAACTTCATAGGGACCGACCATTTTTTACTTACCTGAATTATTCTAAAACAAAAGTAGCATTTCCATTCTTTACAAAATACGTCACGCATAACCAGTAAATACCTTATACTCTTTTTACATGCACCAACTAAAATCCTCATATCACCGTATACGTTTTAGTCGATATCTCGCGACAATTTCATTTATAGCATTCATTTTTACATACTCAACCTTTTGATCGCTTTTATATGCCTAAATTTGTTATGTCTCAGTTAATACTATATGCACAATCATTATCATTCGTACTTATACTCATACTCATATTCATAACAATACGTTTTATGCCTATACTCATACTTATATTCATATTCATACTCATGCGTTTTATGTTTATACTTACACTCACATGCGTATTTATACCTACACTTATACTTATGCTCATACTTTCATTCATACTCATGATTCATACATTCGTACCCGTACGCGATCAGAATCCGAGGGATTCGCTTACGTGGGTCCCATACATGCTTATATACTACATTCATATACGTACTCATTCTTACTTTCAAATTTATGGATACCCTGATTCATACACAATTAGTACAAGCTATGCGGATCATGCGACGATCAATATAATCGCGGGTGCACACGGGATTATAGTGATGGGCGTATGAAAACCATAGAGTGTAATATTGTGTATGGTAAGACACGGAACGTAACATGACACCGAATACGAAACAAACGTAATGTGGTCAAAAGTCAAAACATGGTGGATACGCCGCTGGTACTTCCTATATATAAGTGTTTTCACCATGTTACCAAACTTTCGTAAAACGTGCCATGAGAAATTCGGTGTTTTGCAGACCTTTTAGACCCAATTCAAACTTTAACAAGTCACAAACGCATTGCTAAACGCGCGATATCCGATTATCCGTTACGAGACTTCATTCTTAACACACTACTTTCGCGTGTCCAATACTCATATCATCCTTATACTCCCATTCATGGTTGGAGCGACCGAATCACTCTTATACCTCCATCACTCTCCAAGCTTCGTCTTTTATGCAAACCTCGCTTACACTAAATCGTTTCAAACGTTCGAATCCTAGCAATACTTCTGTACTTTTAAACACTACTTTCCACTCTTGTTTATATGAAAAGACGCGTAGTTGGCCGTTACCTCCAACACTATTTTATGTAAGACGTCAAACCTTCTCGTTCCTCGCAATAAACAATTTTCTACAAATATGCGAATTGGTTCTATCCTTTAAACCTTTCATGCAAACTACCTCACTTTTCATCAAATACAAACCGTTTTATACAAAATTTTCTTTATTAAACACGACACATTTTTAATACATCTCCAATTTGAGTTATTCAAAACTATTTAAGCCCATTTTTTTCTATGCACGCACGTACACGTTTTCACCTATGTTTGATGCCTCAAACCATTTTAGATAAACAAAATTGTTTACAAGCCTATCTTTTCTTTCTTCAAAATTTCATACGCTTAGAGCGTCTAAAACTCCAAAGTCTCAATTTTAAACAATCATCTTTTGCCAAAGTCCTTTTCAAATCTTCCTCTTGAATAAATTTCGGGACGAAATTTTCTAAAGTAGGGGAGACTGTAACATCTGTCAAAATGGGTTTCCAAACCCGTTTTGAAAATCCGAATCCTAACCTTTGAAACCTCATAATTTTGCGCGCAATAAATAATCATTGAAGGAATTATTTTTTTTATTTAGTTATTCACTTATTTATTTATTTGTTTAATTAATTTAATTAATAGTTCAATTAAAAATTTATCAATTTCATACTAACCAAGTTAGTTTTGTGGGTTAAATAAGATTCTAGCTAGTTGAATAGTGGAGGGACCATTTGGGAGTTTAGTTGAAACTAGGGTTGTTTTTTTTTAATAAAAAACAAAGAGGAAGAATGTGAATGAAACAATTAAATCTTTTAAGCATTAAAATTGCCGCCCAAACACAGCCGCGTGCAATCTACTCTTTCCTTCCTTTGTCACGCTGATTTATCGGGATTACGAGATAATTTCGGCGTTGTTGTTTTCAATATCAATCATGAACTTAACCCAAGAACATGACTCCATACTTTCTCGTAACCATCTATATATACCATAACTTATTCTGCTTCGACACCCTCACCACCACAACACATTTCGACACCCCGTAACACCCTCCGAACCACCTTCACGCACCACGACTCGCCAGAGACAAGGAGTCTTCGACTCGTTACGTTGCGAACGGAACGCCGCCCGGATCACGTGGAACTCACCGGAGCATCCGAAGTCGTCGGAAACTAACCCGGAACTCGCCTTATCACCTACTGTTGGTATACATCTTTTTTTTGTCAGTTCATTTCACGATTTCGTTGTTTCATTGCTATGAAAATAATGAACATAAATGTTAAATATTTGGGTAGGTTCTTTTGGTTCGCTGGGTTCTCTTTAAAGAAGAAGATGAACACTTGAATGGTGCTCAAAACAATACTAAAAATTTACAAAACAATTGTAATCTTTTACATGTAACAGTGGTATGAACCCGCGACATAATGTTCAAATGTTTTTTTTTTAAATCAGAATTCATCATAATCATCACCAGTATATAAAACAAAGATTCCTTTTTCTTTTTATAACATGTTCGAACCCTGCCCCTTGCATATCGCGGTTCCCTTCTTGTGTTTCTTATAACAGTGATTAGACTAACTCAGTTAGTATATAAAACAAAGATTCCTTTTTCTTTTAATAATAGACTCCTAAAATAATTAACAATCCATTAAAATCCTTTTTAACATTAAAGGTTAATGTTTTGATAAATTATCTAAATAATTTATTTATTTAACTTATAAGTAACTAAGACGTTCACGTATTTCATATCTAGGGTAACCGCTCTCGTTCGTTCTCTTCCCAATCTTTACTCGTGCGATAATTCAAGGAATTCTCATACGCAACCAATGTGAGTATACTTGACCCATTTTACCGTTTTCACACTTTTGGGTGTAACATGTTTTTATATATAAAACACACTTAGAATACATATTCTTATGCAAATACATAAACAAACAATCCAATACATGCTTACTATTTGTTATGCTTGATTCGTGTTTTCTGGGTGATTCTTATGTGATGAACTTATCATTAGCTTCGTACGAGCCTCCACTTAACATGTATAGCGCTATAGGAGTAACGCACCGCCCGTATTCTTGAGGTCATGTTAAGATATCATTCATGCATTTTGCTACTTGCGTAATAGAGGGTTGACTTGTAAATCGCATGCCAGTTTATACGTTAATCTTGATAACCAGGTTTGCCATGTGGATTGTTCCTTATCATTTTTATGCTTAAATACTATGTACCAAACTTGTATACTCGCCAATACTTGTTGTATTGAACTACACTTTTAAAACATGTTGCAGGTTTAACGATGATGTTGGTGATGCATGGAATCTCGTAGGATGCTTAGATACACACTTTAAATTTTGTACTCTTATTGTATTGTAATTCATTATTCATGTTGTTGTATTTGTTTCAAATCCTTGTAATTGACTCTTTATAAATGGAATGAAATTTATTGTTTAAATACTTGTCACAAATATTAGTGTTATGATGTCTCGAGCAATCTATTTCGTCTCACTCCAATGTTTCCGCCATCGGTTGGGGTGTGACATGGGTTCACATATTGCAATATAGTTGGTCAGGATTAATGATTGATGATTTGTTAGTTCATGGTAGGATGTATTGGCATGGGTTCACTTGTGCATTAGGTTTGATTGCAATAAAGTTGGTCAGGTTCATAGAGTGCAAGTTTGATGATTTGTTAGTCCATTGTTTGTGCATTAGGCTTGGGTTCACAGATTGCATACTGCATCTGGTCACGTTTGTTTATAGTAACAATTGGTCACAAATTGCATAGAGATCCAATCCAAGTTGCATTTGGTCACAAATTTCATACATATCTAGTCCAGATTGCATTCATTTAGGCATATTGCATCTGGTCAAAGTCACATTGCATTTGTTTATAGTCATTGTTTGTTCACAGTCTTGTGTTTATTGTTTGTTCATTAGGTTCATAGTAATGTGTCATTGCTTGTTCTTTAGATTCACAATCTTGGTTTGATTACTGTCTAAGCATTGCTATTTTATCACATATTGCTTAGGTCAAAGCATTTGGTCACAGTCTTGATTAAAGTCAAAGCATTTGGTGATTAATTCACACTCTTGATTCATTAGGTTCACAGTCTTGGTTCATTAGGTTCACAATCTTCGTTTAATTAAAGTCATATCATTGTTTAAAGTCACACTCTTGGTTCATTAGCTATGACTAATTAAAGTTAAAGCTTAAGTTTGGTGAAAATGGAAACATTCGAAGGAGGATGACGTCATTTGATGCTCAATTGATCCGAAAGGTATCACATATTTCTAAGAAAAAAGTAATATGTAGATGGGGATCCTCGTCCGCAAGCCCATGGAAGGTTGCGGAGTTTTGAAGCATTTGTATCAAATGTGGCCGAAGTTCGAAGTTGTTGGCTTCAACATTCGGTGCGTTGATAGCGGCGCCGAGATTTCCTACGGTGGGTCGTAGGTAATCCATGAGGGTACGTTGGTCCGCCAGTGGAAGTGGGTCCCCCGAAACTTTCTCTTGATTTTTAGCTTTAAGTCTTTTTCTAAGAAAACGTTCGGGTTCTTCTAGAGGTTCTTTTATGTCTCTACTAGAACCGGAGCTCATACATGTAACACCCGTCTAATTTCACTTGATTTTAATCATTAAATATAGCATTTCAAATAAAATAGTGTTAATAGTAACTAACCGGAAGATGGTCGAGCAAACTTTTGAAGAACCGAACACTATCTAATAGCTTCCGCAACACTTTAAATCTTAAATAGACCTTGTGTATGGACGTGAACAAATCTTTAACATCTTTTGTAATGTTTTAACATAGTCGCTAGTTGACTATGGTTGAATTTACAGACATATAGGAAGAAAAATCACCTAAAACGGACTTACGAGTCAAAAGTTATGGTTATTTAAAGTTGGAACTTGATTGCACTTGGAGCTGGGAATGTTCAGCATCAACAAATGAGAGAGGCTGTGAAAACAAGGGCCACGCGTAGCGCGAGACCCCGTGGCGTCACGCGACGCCTTCAGTCCGAAATTTTTTTATTTTTTTCAATTGTTGATCCATGGAACTTGTTTGTAATCGCTTGGACTTGAATCAAAACTAACTTATGTTGTGTTTTTGATCCTAGGTGTTAATAGTAACTAACCGGAAGATGGTTGAGCAAACTTTTGAAGAACCGAACACTATCTAATAGCTTCCGCAACACTTTAAATCTTAAATAGACCTTGTGTATGGACGTGAACAAATCTTTAACATCTTTTGTAATGTTTTAACATAGTCGCTAGTTGACTATGGTTGATGCTACTTATAAACTTCTTTTATGAAAGTTATGTTACTTTAACAATATTTTATTTGAAATGCTATATTTAATGATTAAAATCAAGTGAAATTAGACGGGTGTTACAATACACTACGTAAAAAGTTCAGATGTGGCGCCTTGGTTCCAAGTCCTGCAATAAAAACAGAAAAGAACGATGGTCAAAAGGTTCACCACGACCCCGTGCTCAGGTGAACACGGCCAGTGGTCGGTGATACAGTAGTTGTTTTCCGGATCCCTGTTACTGGGGAGCTCGACACGGCCCCGTGCTGCACCGACACGGCCCCGTGCTCAACTCCCTGTAACTCGGAAAATAAAAACTGCCAGTAACAATGCTGAGCACGGGCCCGTGTCCGACCAGGCACGACCCGTGCTGAGCTCTGCAGAAGCTGAAAATTAAGAAAAATCCTAAAAAAAAATAGAAAAATAAGAAAAAACGATTAGGCCGTTGATTCCTAACTTTCTTAAAATCCTTGTGTCCCCGGCAACGGCGCCAAAAACTTGATGTGCGTTAGGTGTGATAGGTTTTTAATGTATATTTTAAGCCCTTTAACACTTTTTAGCCAAGTTTTAAATTTATAAAACACGATATTTACTAACACTAAACACACATATGGGCAAGTGCACCCATCGTGAGCGTAGTATAGTGTTGGTAAGATACCGAGGTCGTCCAAGGACACAAGAACTTTTAATACCGGTTTATCCTCAACGTCTAATCAAATCAAAAGTTTAGAAAAAAGTTTTTAAATAAGAAAAATAAAACTAACTAAAGTGATGAAAAATAAAAATAAAAATAAAAACAGATAGACAAGATGAATCACTTGGATCCGACTCGTGTTTAGTGTAACATTTGATTATTTCCGCACTTTTGCACTTTTTAAGAGATTATCTTAGTTATTGTAGTAGGCCACTCTTCTGAAGGTGACGTTACCCTCAACCCAGTAGTTTGAGTCAGCAAGGATACAATCCTAAAGAATTGGATTATTGAAAGATAATTAATTAAGTTATTAATGCATATTGTGGTAGGCCCCTCTTCTGGATGTGACGTTACCCTCGGCTAAGTAGTCTGAGTCAGCACGGATACAGTCCTAAGTAGCCGGGTTAAAGTATTAATAGTAGTTTACATATGAGGGGATCAAGGAGTTCGGACCCCCGCCATCCAATACCAGTGGGTATTGAAGGAGGTCCTACTAAAGTTGACCCAGGTCCTTGCAGGATCTATACACTGAACAAGGCAAGACTCTTACCAAACCGTTCCCTTAACCCCCGACCAGGTAGCCAACATACCTCCATATAGACCGTGGAGATATGAATGGTGAAAATCTTTTATTTTATATAGACAGTAAAATAATGCCAAGACACCACGGACAAACGATAAGGAAGACTCACCTTCAACATAAGAAACTAGTTATTAAAGTCATTAATACAGAACCAAATAAAAAGTGCGAAAAGATTAAAAATAAAAAGTATTACACTAGACACTTGTCTTCACCAAGTGATGTAAGAGACTTAGGCAAACATGGCCTTTGATTGTCAAGAACTCTAACGATCGATCTTGGATCCCGAGACTACTCACACACTCTATGATGGATGATGGTGTGTGGTGGTGGTGGTGGTGGAGTGTGGGTGAAGTGTGAGAGATGTGGTTTGCCAATGGATGGTTTGCAAATGAGCCAAGCACCCCTATTTATAGCCTGCACAGAAGCCCGGACACGGCCCGTGTCCATTGGGCACGGCCCCGTGTCCACCCATCTTCTCTTTCTTCATTAATTGCAGTTTGTCTGCATTAGTTGACCACGCCCCCGTGTCCGCTGGGCTCGACCCTGTGTACAGAAGCGTATCTGTACTATCAAGATTTTCCTAGATTCTGCGAATCTTAGAGTTGACCACGGCCCTGTGTCCGCTGGGCACGCCCCCGTGGTGGGTGATAGAAGCTTCTACAACTTTGTCTTTTCTGCAGACACTTGGGCACGCCCCCATGCTCAGTGAGCACGGGGCGTGTTCAGCCTCCTGTTATCTTGTTTTTGCTTTAGAGGATGCTGTCGAGGGGTCGGGCATGCCACGTTTATTCATTTTCTTGTATTTATGCTGGATTTGGCTGCATTTTTGATTCTTTTGTTCATTTAAGCTCTTTTAACCCTGAAAATACAAAAGGAAGACAAAAACACACTTTTTCCAACAACGTACGGTTTACATATAAGTTATTATACTTAACCCTTTTAACTAATAATGTTCACATAAACCACCTTCTAATCTATTTTATGTTTCTTCAAAGTTTTTATTAGGACAATGAAGATTATTTAATTTTTATATTAAATTTTATTATTTGTTGTAGGCAATAAATTAATCATCTCAATTATAAATAAACATGTTAATGTTTTTTATAAATACTTAATATTCAAGAATAAAATAAATATTTTCTAATAGCATGTACTAAACACTTAAACAAGTTAAACTTAAACATAAAAATATATTTTTTTCATTTCGGTTCGGTTTGGTTTTTTCGGTTATTGAAAATGATTATCCGAAAACCGAACCGAAATTATCGGTTATTAAAAATCCGAAAATCGAACCATCAATTTTTATTTTGGTTCGGTTTTGACGATTATTTCGGTTACGGTTCGGTTATTTTAGTTTTCTGCTCACCCCTAGATTAGTCTTTCATCTAACATAAGTTTTGTCTGGAAGAAGTTGAGTCAAATATAATATGTTTTCATTTGATAGTATAAATTCAGGTTATTTTACGTTTTTGACGCCACCGCAACGACATGATGAGTAAATTACTTGTTTATTAATTTTCAAAAAAAAATATATATTTAACCAACCATTTTTGAAAAAATAGAAAAAGTAGTATAAGTTGAATGGGAGAGATTCGAAAATTTGAATTTTAATCGCTGGTAAGATTTTTTAACACGAAACTGGCAAGGTGGTAAATAAACGGAAACAGAGACCCTAAACCAAACAAACACAAAGGACTGCCTCATGTCTGATTTTGAGTCTTGAGCCGCTTCGTGTGCTCATGCTTTACATAATAATCTAGAGAGAGAAACTTTTAGAGCGAGAGTGCTTTGCTTTGCTTTGCTTTGCTGTGTGTACAATATACAAATAATAAACAAATATATATACATATACATACAAACTTCTCACCTCATTTCAGAGATAGAGAGAGAAATATTCCAAAAAACTACTCCTCTTTGCAACAGCATCATCATCATCATCTTTGTGAATAAACTTCTTCGGCTTCTTGTTTATCACCGTCTTATTATCATTATTTCCGATCTGAATTAGCCGGTGGTGTGTGGTTTCTCCGACTTGTTCTCCTTTTTATTGATGAGAAGGAGATCGATTGGGCTTTGTAGTCATCGTTAATGGTATGGTATGCTTTGATTCTTTGTTTTTTAAGTCAAATCTATTCAACTAAGTTTCAACATGTTTGAGATTTTGTCTTATTTCTTGCTAGTTGTTTGTACGTACTGATTGAATTAGGTTTTATTTTGAATTTAAGTTGCAATTGCAATTGCAATTGTTGCTGCTGCTATTTCTAGTTGAAGTTTTTAGAGGTTAGATTGAGGGGATAATGAATTGAAGCAGAATCTAGGGTTTGTGGCTCATGAACTGTTCTGTATTAAACTATTATTATTATTGTGACCATTTCGAAAGACCTCAATGATTTGTTAATCATTTGAACTGAACAGGCATTTTAGTGTTCAAACCCTAACACTCTGTTCCCGAGTCTCATTTAACAGGGGGAGGGGAGGGAAAAGAGATGAAAATATGAAAAACCATGTTCCCGAGTTTCATTTAACAGGGGGAGGGGAGAGAAAAGGAGGGAAAAGGGAAGAAAATATGACCATATATTCATCCTCCCAAATTGGAGAGATTAGGAGAGAAAATTTTCCTTCCCCTCCCCCTGTTAAATGAGACTCGGGATCCAATTCTCCCGAACATTATCTTGGATATATTGGTGAATTGTAAATATGTCAAATAATCATTTGATGTAAATTAGTAATGCCTATGTTTAGGAAGCGTATTTCGGGTATAAAAGTTTGGCTTCCTACTTATTGTTTCTCCATTTTGGTGACTAATGAGGAAGAAAAATCAACAATATACTACAAACTTTGTTTAAGAAACCAAGGTTACAAACTTAACGTTACTAAAATGATATATGACTACCATTGGCTTCGTTGTCAGAGTCCATAGTATTCTATTGTTTTGACTTCTGAGAGTCCATTAAGTTGCTTTTGCCTCATAAGAATGTTTAAGTTACACGAACGTCTGTTTTAACAATGGATAACTATACGTGTTGTAATTGAATTCTTCTAGAACATTTCATTATATTCTTTTTTTTTTTTTTTTTTGTGTTAACAAGATAATATACTTGCAGGCGGCACCGGTTAATATTATTGTGGGGTCACATGTTTGGGTGGAAGATCCTGTATTAGCATGGATTGACGGGGAAGTGACCCGAATTAATGGGCAAGAGCTTCATGTACATACAACAAAGGGAAAAACGGTGAGTTTTTATTTTTTTATGTTACACTATATCTGTGGAAAACTACACGAAATAGAAAAAAAAACATACATTTTGTTCTTTATGTTACCAACCAACTTTAAGTTAGACGCAACATAGAAACTTACTTGCATGTTAGTATCAATATTAGTAACTGGCCTTATTTAACTGATCTAGCTGCCACATCCTGTCCTGTCACATACACAAAAAATGCTTATGTGAAAGTAGACTTGAAAATTTATTCGTTAACATGTTTGAAAGTGATATGTTTTCATGTAATCAATATATATGTAATATTTTAATTATAGTAATTTTACTTTTTTTTGGACTTACTGACTTGGGTTTGACTTAATGTGATGGCAGATTGTTACAAATGTCTCGAAAGTGTTCCCAAAAGATACCGAAGCTCCTCCTGGAGGTGTAGATGACATGACACGTCTTTCATATCTACATGAACCAGGTGTTTTACAAAATTTGGCAACCAGATATGAGCTCAACGAGATCTATGTGAGATATCAGACTTCACTTTTCTCAAAAAAAAAAAGAGAGTGAAAATAAGAATTATCGGATTGCTTATAGTAGTTTTCTTTCTATGAATTTTGTAGACATATACCGGAAATATTCTAATTGCTATAAATCCGTTTCAAAGATTGCCTCACTTGTATGATACACACATGATGGAACAATATAAAGGAGCTGGATTTGGTGAACTTAGTCCCCATGTTTTTGCCGTAGCAGATGTTGCATATAGGTATGCTAATATATTGTCAATACATTATTTTGTAATTTAGTGTAGTTAACTCTGAGCTAATATTGTTTCAATCTAATAAATAGGGCGATGATAAATGAAGGGAAAAGTAATTCAATATTGGTCAGTGGAGAAAGTGGTGCTGGTAAGACTGAAACAACAAAGATGCTCATGAGATATCTTGCACATTTAGGTGGTCGATCTGGTGTTGAAGGACGCACAGTTGAACAACAAGTTCTCGAAGTAAGATTTGAATTTACTTTACTACCCTTGACAACTTGAGTCTAGTTAGGGCTGCAGTTTGTTAAGAAAATATGCGTGTTCACAAACTATTCATGTACACTTACCTAACGAGATTATATATTCGTGTTCATTTGTGAAGAAAATGAACGTGTTCGTGTTCGTTTGATGATTTTAGGTAACGAACGTTCATAAACACAAACTAATGCTCATGAACACAAATGGAAACAAACGAACGGACACAAGCATTCATGAACCGAATATATATAACACTGATACCTATTAATTATCTTATTATAACACAAGTATTTAAATAAAATATAAAAACAAAAACCACTAATGAACTATCGAACACAAACGAACATACACAAACACGTTACCGAATGTTCATGAACATAAATGAATGAACACGGCCTTTGTTTATGTTCATTAATTTAACCAAACGAACGGAATTTCTTTTTCGTGTTCATTCATTTATTTAAAAACCGAACACAAACGAACTTCCTACCGGACGGTTCACAAACTGTTCGCTGAACGTTCGGTTCGTTTGCAGCCCTAAGTCTATTTATTGAAATGCCATGAACAAATTTGTATTCAATTGCAGTCAAATCCGGTACTTGAAGCATTTGGCAATGCAAAGACTGTCAGGAACAACAACTCGAGGTGCATGATTGCTCTAGAACGTCCAAAATTCTGATTTCTTAGCGATGTTGTGACATTTAAATCTTTTTTTTTTATGAAACTAACTTTGACATCGTTGATTTTGGCATGTGCAAAATAGTCGTTTTGGTAAATTTGTTGAGATACAGTTTGATAAAAGCGGGAGGATATCAGGCGCGGCTATTAGAACTTACCTGCTTGAGAGATCTCGTGTTTGCCAGATATCAGATCCTGAAAGAAACTACCATTGTTTTTATCTTCTTTGTGCCGCACCACCTGAGGTATTTTGCGAGTTAATTACGAAGATGGCCCCTTTAGTTTGGCAGATATTACAAAAATGGTCTTTATGCTTCGTTTTTTTTTCATTTGCAGGATAGAGAGAAGTTTAAATTAGAAAGCCCACAGTCATATCATTACTTAAACCAGTCAAAATCATTTGCGCTTGAAGGTGTAAACGATGCTCATGAGTATCTTGCTACCAGAAGGGCAATGGACATTGTTGGAATCGGTGAAGAAGAACAAGTAACTATGTTTCTCTTAAGTTATGTATATCTTATTATCATGTTTTCGGCTTCTTACATTTCAAAGATTTTATCAGGAAGCAATTTTCAGAGTTGTGGCTGCAATTCTTCATCTTGGTAATGTCGAGTTTGCAAAAGGAAAGGAAATTGACTCTTCGGTGCTTAAAGATGAGAAATCCAGGTTTCATCTGAATGTGACAGCTGAATTGCTTATGTAAGTTCAATTTTTTATTTATTATTTTACTATTTAATGCATGATTTCTTGCAATTTGAATTTGAATTATACGTCTTGTGAAAAAAAGGTGTGACGCTAAAAGTTTAGAGGATGCGTTGATTAAACGTGTAATGGTGACACCAGAAGAAGTAATTACAAGAACTCTTGATCCTGAAGCTGCACTCGGAAGTAGGGATGCTTTAGCTAAAACAATCTACTCTCGTTTGTTTGACTGGTAACAATGGATCAAAATATGTAATTACATGAGTTTATTATTTATTGTTTAAGAATATAATGTTTTACTTTTTATTTTGTAATCTAAATCTTGTAGGATTGTGGAGAAAATCAACAGTTCAATCGGTCAGGATCCGAACTCAAAATCACTGATTGGTGTTCTTGATATATATGGATTTGAGAGTTTTAAGCATAACAGGTAGTATATTAGATTTGATTAAACCTTAATGCTTGAATTTGTAATGCTAATAATAGGTTTTGTTTGAAATAGTTTTGAGCAGTTTTGCATCAACTTCACAAATGAAAAACTGCAACAACATTTCAACCAGGTTTGATTTTATCAATCAAACTAGTGAATTACATACATGAAATTTATCGCTGCTTTATTTATTTTTTTGCAGCATGTGTTCAAAATGGAACAAGAAGAGTACACAAAGGAAGCAATAAATTGGAGCTATATAGAGTTTGTTGACAACCAAGATGTTTTGGATCTTATTGAGAAGGTGTTGTACACCATTCTTGCTCATATGTACTCACGATTTATACATCATATTTTGTAACGAAAACTAAGAAACTTTATTGCAGAAACCTGGAGGAATTATCTCACTTCTTGATGAAGCCTGGTATGACCCTATAATTCTATATCAGTTTTCCTTCTGTTTTTTATATAGATTGAATTTAAAAATAAGGCTATATACTAAAAACAGAAATGGCTTATGTTAGAATATTTAATGCAGCATGTTCCCAAAGTCTACTCATGAAACCTTTGCTCAGAAGCTGTATCAGACATTTCCAAAAAACAAGCGCTTCATCAAACCCAAGCTTTCACGCACTAGTTTTACAATATCTCATTACGCAGGGGAGGTATGTTGGTGATTATCTAGTTAACTACTGTTCATCCTTGTGGGATGGAGGTAAACATGTACGGAGGTTGTGTTTGGTATGAGGGTATGGGAATAGGGGAATGAAATGATGATGAAACAGCTTTTGCGTTTAGAGGCAGGGGCGTAGGTTAGTAGGTGCCCGGGGGTGCACCCGCCCCCTCCAATGTTCCGATTAGAAGCGTATAATTTCCGATTTTTCGTCGGAAAATTTTAAAATTATATAGGATCGCCCCTCCAATTATTTTGCCTAAATATTTATAAAATATATAAATCAAAGTAAAGTTTGTTACCACTTTAAATCTTAAAGGTCGTCGGGCTGAGTTGTAATTCTTCGTCCAGGTTTCATTTATCTCGTACCATTATATCAATCCTGCTGGTTCTCATTCCACCATACTCTCTTTGTAGGTGACTTATTTAGCTGATCAATTTCTCGACAAAAACAAAGATTATGTGGTGGCAGAACATCAAGATTTACTAACTGCCTCAAAATGTCCCTTTGTCGTTGGTTTATTTCCTCCACTTCCTGTAGAGTCTTCCAAATCTTCAAAATTTTCCTCCATTGGTTCTCGATTTAAGGTATAAGTTCTGTTTTTTACCTCGTCTGTATGCAAATTTAACACTTGCGTAAAAACATCTGATGAAAGATGAGTGTGTCTACTAATTGCAGCTGCAACTTCAGTCTTTAATGGAAACCTTGAGTACAACAGAACCTCACTACATTAGATGCGTGAAGCCGAACAATGTTCTTAAGCCTGCTATTTTTGAAAACTTAAACATTATCCAACAATTACGATGTGGTGTAAGTATTTTCAAGATTCTTTATGCTTAATCATCAAGTAAACTTCTATGTTTTAATTTGGTTAAAATGTACTTTTTAATGTAGGGTGTACTTGAGGCGATCAGGATCAGTTGTGCTGGTTATCCTACCAGGCGAACGTTCGATGAGTTTCTTCTTCGTTTCGGTGTTCTTTATCCGGATGTCCTGGATGGAAAGTATGGTTTTAAAGTCCTTTGTTTTCCGATTTTTTATTTATTATTTTAAATATAAGTTTCAGTTTTACAATAATGTTTTCTTGTACTTCTTTGTCATGTAGCTACGATGAGAAGGTTGCATGCCAGATGTTATTGGATAAAATGGGATTAAAAGGATATCAGGTAGCAACCTCACCATATTTTTATTGACTCAAATGCACTTGTGTATTGTATGCAAAAAACGGACCCTTTTAACATCGTTATAAATCCCATTACTCTAGATGCTACACACGTAGTATTTGTGAAATGTAATCTAATGGAAACAAAATTTCTAATTTTAACTACTTTTGCAGATTGGCAAAACAAAGGTGTTTTTACGTGCGGGACAAATGGCTGAGCTGGATGCCAGGAGGGCTGAGGTTCTTGGAAATGCAGCTAGAGTCATTCAAAGGCAGATGCGTACTTATATTGCACAAAAGGAATATATATCAATACGCAAAGCTGCTATTCAGTTGCAGGCTTGCTGGCGAGGTATCTCTTATTTACACGCACACTTACATATTCCTAAACTCCATATTTATACATAGAGGCCGGTTATTGTACAAAATGCCTTAATGTACGCTGCGTACGAGATTCAGTATCAACATGCGAAATTTGGTTTATAACATGCGATTTCCCTTTTCTTTTTCACATGCGATTTCAATTTTTTCTTGTACATGCGATTTTGGGTTATTTTTGAACATGCGATTTCCTTTTTTTCCTTATGTACATGCGATTTCCAGGTTTTTTGAAACATGCGATTTTCATTTTTTGGTAACATAACGTGCTATTTTGCCATCGCGTACGCAACGTACGTTAACGCATATTGTACGATATACTTCCTATATATATATATACATACACACACATATATAGGATTAGGTTCAAGAGTGAACACTAGTGTATTTGCGAACTGAGCGAACTAATCCTGGCCATACACGTGTGTAAATCAATGGCCAGGATTTGTTCACTCAGTTCGCAAATACACTAGTGTTCACTCTAGAACCCCACCCTATATATCTATATATATATATAGAGAGAGAGAAAGTGTACTGTACAATATCCCTTAACGTACGCTATGTACGCGATGTGAAATCGCGTGTTATAAAATAGCATGGATGAAATCGCATGTGATAATTTTGATGAAATCGCATGTTGGTTTTTGTAACATTTTCGCATGTGATAATTTTGATGAAATCGCATGTTGGTTTTTTGTAACAATTTCGCATGTGGTAATTTTGATGAATTCGCATGTTAAAAAACCAATATGCGAAATTGTTACAAAAAACCAACATGCGATTTCAATGTGGGATGAAGATCTGACGGCTGAGATGAGCGCGTACATATTGTACGATAAGGGATATTGTACGTTAACCTAACCCTATATATATATATATATATATTATTTATCCGTACGGTTAATTACTTATAACCGTCTATTTTTCTTTTATCTTTTAGTTGTATTGGAGTTTGATTGATATTTTCTATTATTTCATCAGCTTTATCTGCTTGTAAACAATTCGAACAATTAAGAAGAGAAGCAGCAGCAGTCAAGATTGAAAAGGATTTCAGGTGTTTTGTTGCTAGAAAATCATATCAAACACTTAGGGCATCTACAATTAAACTACAAACAGGATTAAGAGCAATGGCTGCTAGAGATGAATTTAGATACCGCATGCAAACCAAGGCTGCAATCTTTATACAGGTAACATAATCAACATGGATTATAACTAAATTAGTTCCAATGAATATATGAGCTTTTAAGTTTATTTTTTGATGGAATTTGCAGGCTCACTACCGTTGCTACAAAGCCTATTCTTACTACAGGAGTCTTAAAAAGGCTGCATTATATACTCAGTGTGGTTGGAGGCGAAGAGTTGCTCGGAAAGAGCTTCGGGAGCTCAAAATGGTATTTATATTTAAATCCTTAATGAAAAATTCATGTTTTCTGGTATAACAGATAGAATTGAACTATGCACCTTTTTCTATTTTGGCAACCAACTGTGAATTAGGTGCAAAATAGAAACCAACTTACACTTATTACCAATTTTAGCTGCCAACTTATATTTTATTATCGTTTGTGGCAAATGAATGACATGTTCAACCTATTGCCGCAGCATTTTATTTTTTGCTGATGTTTTTAAAGTTGCTGACGTGGCATCCTATTTTTCATTTTAATGTATTATGCCACATGGCATCGGATGTGTCATTTTATAGTTATATATATATATATATATACATACACACATATTAGAGATCATTTTCTCAAACATGTATATTAATTTTATTTTTGCTTATTTTTCAAATAAGCATTTTTTGCATATGTGGCATCTAAAGTGGTGGCTGAATGGCATTAACCAGTGCCACATCAGCAATTTACATGTAAAATGAGGTTGGTTTCTAAAATGTAATAATATCTAATTTGGTTTCTATGGGCCTGCCTTGAAGTCGGTTGCAAAGTTTGGAAAAAAATGTATAGTTCGTTTCTGTTTTGTTCCATTTGCCCTTAATGATACATTTATATATTGTCAGGCTGCAAGGGAGACAGGCGCTCTTAAAGAGGCGAAAGACAAACTTGAAAAGCGCGTGGAAGAACTTACATGGCGTTTGCAGTTGGAGAAACGACTGAGGGTGATTTTATTTAACCACCCTTGCCCTTTGCCTCTATAAATTAATGATTTTTTTTTTAATTCAAACCTTGGCTTAACTCTTATACAGACTGAATTAGAAGAGACAAAAGCTCAAGAAACCGCGAAGTTGCAGGAGGCTTTACGTTTGATGCAAATCCAAATAGATGAAGCAAATGCTAAAGTAATTAAAGAGCGTGAGGCAGCACGGAAAGCTATTGAGGAAGCTCCTCCAGTTGTTAAGGAAACGCCTATCATAGTTCAGGACACCAAAAAGATTGACACCTTGACTGCTGAGGTTGGAAGTTTGAAGGTAGGCACGTAAAGTAATTCATGGTTTTTTAGATTGTAACAAAACGCGAATAAAGTAAATGATAATCAATTCTGTGGTGGTGGCTAACCTGATCAATATATTTGTGCAGGCTTTGATGCAAAATCAAAAACAGGAGATTGAAGAGGCTAGAAAGTCTTTGATAGAAGCTAATCTGAAGAACGATGATTTAATTAAAAAATTTGAAGATGCGGAGAAACGAGCATATCAGCTTCAAGAATCCAATCAAAGGTTTGTGGTCATAGTAGTAAAAAAATAATATACTAAAATGCCATTTTTAGTCCCTGAGGTTTGGCCAGTTTTGCGACTTTCATCCAAAGGTTTGTTTTTCCACATCTGGATCCAAAAGGTTTGAAACCTTGGCATTTTCATCCGGCTCGTGAACTCCATCCATTTTTCTCCATTAAGTCAGGGGTATTTCCGTCTTAATTTTTAACTTAAAGGGCAATTCGGTCTTTTCAATGGTATTTGGGCTTTTTACATAAAGTGAAAAAGACTGAATTGCCCTTTAAGTTAGCAAAAAGACGGAAATACCCCTGCCTTAACGGAGAAAAATGGATGGAGTTAACAAGCCAAATGAAAATGGCAAGATTTCAAACCATTTGGATCCAGATGCGTAAATACAAAGTATTACAAACCTTTGGATGAAAGTCGCAAAACTGACCAAACCACAAGGACGAAATGGCATTTTACTTGAAATAATATTTAAAGTGGATTTTTATGCTTAATAAAGGTTTGATTTATTAATGTGTATGTATTTTGTGCCAATGATACACTTGATTGTTTGTGATGATAAAGTGTTTCTTTTATAGGCTTGAAGAAAAGCTTTTGAACATGGAGTCTGAAAATCAAGTACTTCGCCAGCAGGCGCTGACCATGTCCCCTACGGGAAAATCCATATCTTCACGGCCGAGAACAATGATTATTCAGGTAACACATATACTGTATTTAAATTTTAAGTTTACTTTTTGCTCAATTTATAGGTATAATTATCTTTCTTTTAATGAACTTACAGAGAACTCCAGAGAATGGAAACGTTCAAAATGGAGAAACAAGGGTGGCTACACCTGTAAGGATATTATTTAATCTGCTTGAAATAAACTCCTTAAAAATATTAAAATGCAAAAAATGAATATTCTTTTATGTTTTGTCATGTTTTTCAGGAGACAACACATGCTATATCCAATTTAAGAGAGCCCGAGTCTGAGGAGAAACCACAAAAGTCCCTTAACGAAAAGCAACAAGTGAGTGACCATGATCAGGGCTTTAAAATTGTAATTTAAAAGCCATTTGATACCCTTTTGATATTTTTGTATTTTCTAACAACTTGATTTTCGTGTTTAGGAGAACCAAGATTTACTTATCAAGTGCATCACTCAAGATCTAGGGTTTTCAAGTGGCAAACCAGTTGCTGCTGTTTTGATATACAAAAGTCTTCTTCATTGGAGGTCATTTGAAGTTGAAAGAACTACGGTTTTCGATCGTATAATCCAAACCATTGCTTCAGCTATAGAGGTGATTTTTTTACCAAATTCTGGTCTGGCTTATACAGACCATATAGTAAAAACTGAATTTGACTTTTGTGTGATGAAGGTCCAAGATAGTAACGATGTGTTAGGCTACTGGTTATGTAACACTTCTACATTACTGACATTACTTCAACACACACTTAAAGCAAGTGGGGCGGCTCATATGACACCACAAAGACGGCGGTCATCATCAGCTTCTCTATTTGGAAGGATGTCACAAGTATGACAATCATAGTATTTCTTATTTTTTTTTACTAAAGTGTAGTTATAATGCATGAAACTTCTTTAAATTTCAGGGATTACGTGCATCTCCTCAGAGTGCGGGACTTCCGTTTCTGAATGGTCGAGTTCTTGGTAAACTTGACGATTTACGCCAGGTGGAGGCTAAATATCCAGCCTTGTTGTTTAAACAACAACTTACTGCATTCCTTGAGAAGATATATGGAATGTTACGTGACAATTTGAAGAAAGAAATATCACCATTGCTTGGATTATGTATCCAGGTAAATTCTTCATCTTTATGTGGTTGGTGTATAATCATCATCCAAAACTATTATTAATATCACTTAGGTTTTTGGGCCTAAAGTATGGAAGTTTACTTATTGCAGGCTCCGAGGACATCTCGCTCAAGTTTAGTTAAAGGGCGTTCGCAAGCTAATGCTGTTGCTCAACAAGCATTAATTGCTCATTGGCAGAGTATTGTTAAAAGCCTTGATAATTACTTGAAGACAATGAAAGCAAACTTTGTAAGTTCTAACCCTAAAAGTTAAGATAAGTCGTTTCATAACATTTTTTTCTTGTTTACCCTTAAAAACATATTTATGTCTTGTGTTTACTGGATTTGCAGGTGCCTCCCTTTTTGGTGCGTAAAGTATTCACACAAATATTCTCGTTTATTAATGTTCAACTATTTAACAGGTAAATGAAACATAAACAAGAATGCTTTTTATTCAAAATTAAATGCTATATGAGTTTCTGACAGTTTAATTTTTTTTATTTTGTAAATCGAAGTCTACTATTGCGACGTGAGTGCTGCTCGTTCAGTAATGGCGAATATGTAAAGTCGGGGTTGGCTGAACTTGAACAATGGTGTTGTTATGCAACTGAGGAAGTAAGCCTTTTTCCTGATTGGAAATTTAAATTACTAGTAAAGGAATTTCTTTTTATTAAAATATATTTGATTTTCAGTATGCAGGAACTGCTTGGGACGAATTGAAGCATATTAGACAGGCTGTTGGATTTTTAGTTATTCATCAAAAGCCCAAGAAGACTCTGAATGAAATAACAAATGAACTTTGTCCCGTAAGAGTCTATTTTGAAATTCAACATTTCAAGTAAATAATGATTTTTTTCCTTCTATTATTCTAAGATTTTGTGTGTGATTTGTGCAGGTGCTTAGCATACAACAATTATACAGAATTAGCACGATGTATTGGGATGATAAATACGGTACACACAGTGTTTCTTCAGAAGTAAGTTGCTTTACACCAAAAGTTCATTTTTTTTTTGTTATTATTTTTCTATTCAAAAGGGGGTGGCGGCGCAACTTGTTGCCCGACTACCTGCCATTGCTTTGTAATTGCCCTTTTTCGTGTGGGATGATATTGGTACAATATTATTATTAAATTTTTTTTTTTTTTTCTTTACTGTGAAGTTTATTATTGTTCCAGCATTCTAACAAAGGGCTGTTTTTGTAATTAGGTCATTTCAAGTATGAGAGTTATGATGACAGAGGACTCGAATAATGCTGTTAGCAGCTCGTTTTTGTTGGACGATGACTCCAGGTAAACGCTCAACAGCTTTTTTTTAATCTTTGACAAAAGTCCTTAGGGTTGACATTTTCCCTTAAAGTCTTCTCACTGGTTTTGATCGATTTTAGGTCAAATTTGTATGAACCTTAAAAGCTGTTATTTAAAATGGCTACAATTTTAACTGTTAATGCAGCATACCGTTCTCTGTGGACGATATCTCCAAATCTATGCCACAAGTGGAAATAGGGGATATTGAACCTCCACCGCTGATCCGTGAAAACTCAAGTTTCGTGTTTTTACATCAACGGGCAGAATGATAGATGGAAAGAAGCCCCTTTTGATGTCGTTATGGGAGCATGCATACCTGTGAATACTGCATTTTTTTTTTGTTTATTTTGGTGTGCAATACCTTCTATCTTTTGTTTTTCTTTTCCAGGCAGTTTGGGTTTTTAGTAATGTCTGGGGTTCAAATTATTTTGTGTCCCTTCTTGAGCCTTTGGGTTGGTTTAAAAAGGGATGATTTTTTTCAGTAGATGTGATTGGCAATTGATAATATTGCCAAAAGTGTGATGTTATTTAAAGGATTACGGTGATATTAGCGACGGGAGGGTGTATTTAGGGTTTATGTTTTTAGTTGCAAATTGTTAGGTTACAATTTGTAGTAGTGTCAACAAAACTGTATAGCTGCATTTTGTATACTGTATATGACACCTTCCCCTAAATGCCTACTTTTGTGTTGAATCTACATTATCATACCTCTTTTTTTTCTTTCTTCACAAGAAAACATATGTTTTTCTTTGTGTTGCTTTTAACATATTTGTTGTATAAAAAATAACTTCCATTTAAATAATTTATTTATCTGACATTATTTATATAATCATATACACACAATAACAAAGTAATGTCTATAATCACTGTATACATACATTACCTGAGAGTAGTGTTTTTTAAATCTCCACTTTTCACATCAATTAGAACAAGAGGGTTTTTTTTTTATTATTCTTATGTCAAGTCAATTTTTTAAATCAAGTCTTTTTGGGTTATTTTTTTAATGCTCAACTAAATAAAAGCTCGGGTACCCGAGGTAACCCAGGAGCAAAAAGCGGATCCAATACGCCTGCTACCACATACAAGCCTACCATCTCTAATTGCGTCTCAAATACAAATCATCACTTTCCCTCTGATGCTTATTGAGTTTATTGCGCTAAGGCTGAATTATGTCAAATATGAAGTTAACTATGATTATTAGTTTTATGGCACTTCTATTAAAAAATAAAAGTAAATATTTAGGCATAATGTTTTAATTTTTATCTGTTGTGTTTTAAATTTTATTATGTTTTTTTAAGCATGGTGTCACCATGCTTAAAAAATTTGAAACACCATTCCTTGTACTATTGAACATATATGTGAATTTATTAAATATAAAAAAATATTATAATTTGAATTTTAAGATGTATAAACATGCCACGTTATTCACAAATGAAGAAAACTTAAATGTGACTATTTTTAAGACAGTTCTATACTGTTTTATCTTCCATTTATCTTATTAATAATAATTATTTTATACGTCAGAATATTTAAATTATACACAAAATGACATTATTTCTTTATGAAACACTCCGTCACGCGAAATGACAAATTGTGGTACGCTCCAAAATTGAATATGCTACAAAGTGGGGCATATACGTTTAGGAATCTAATCTAACTTTTGAATATGTTACAAAGTGGGCTCATGGATTGGTGTCACGAACTCACAATTGCAAGGTGGAAAATCTTATACTCCCTCCGTCCCATTAAACGTGTCTTATTTTGAATTTTCAAAGTCTTTATATATAAACTTTGACCTTAAATAATTTTGTTTGTGTTAGATAATACTTGATGAAAATTATATGATTTGAGTGTGTTTTACTAGTGTTTTTTTCGGGTTAATTTTCATCAAGTTTTATATAACACAAAAAATATATAATTAAATTTAAAATTTATAAATAAAGACTTTGAAAATTCAAAATAAGACACTTTAAATGGGACGGAGGGAGTACAAAGTTTAAAATTTGTAACTTCTGGATTGTATACCTCGAAATATATTTAAACTATCTTTAGTGAGTTAAAATACAATTATTTGTTATTCAAAATTCGTTATTTTTTTAACCTTTCGTGTATTAAATTCATGTGTTTTTTAAAACCTTACACTTGTTAACTTATTTTTTAAGGTTTTTTTTATAAACGTCATTTTTTTAATCTTTATTTTTTAAACCACTCGTTTTTTAAAATATGTCTTTTTTAAATTTCTTCAATTTTTGAAATCGTTCATTTTCTTATTCCAATACTTTGGATTTTCCAAATATACCGCACACACATCATAATCATAAGTATGATCACGACCGCAACAGAAACATCGTCCATCCGTCCTTGGCTCATAATAAGCATCCTCGTCCTGATCCCATCTGTCAGAGTAATAACCATCCTCCACCGTTGTATCAGAATCATAGAAATAAGGTGGATGGGAAGGATTCTCATAGCAAGGCATCAGTGGTTCTTCCAATTTCGCTTTTTCCCGTCTAAATCGGGCCTCGTGGCAACCGATACACGGGTGAAGTGGTTCCCCGTACAACTTGCATGTAGAAGAGCCGCAAAATATAGTAAGATCTATCATCCTGCACAAACACAACTCAACTACCCACGTAAATCACGAACAAACAAGGTAAAAATAAAAATAATACAAAAATTCTTTTAGGGTTTTTTTTTTTTTTTTTAGAAAAGCTAACTAAAACAAGAAACTAAACTAAGCGCACTAACTCCAGGGCAACGGCGCCATTTTGATCGATGTCGTAAGGTCGGTCAAAAATATAAGTAAAGTGTCCTATTCACCTTTTACTATTAAAGGGCAAGTAAGGTGTCGAATCCACGGGAAATCAGTGGAAAGTATGAAAGCTCGTTGTTTTAATTATCATCTACTTCTAAACTAATTGCTTTTTGCAGTTTTGAGAATGATTATGAAAACAAATGTAAATTAAAGTTGTAAACAATTAGGAGAAAATGACCAATCTCCGGGTTTTCAGGTTATGTAGAAAATCGGTTTACTTAGTTACTACTAATTGGAAATCACATAGACATGATTCGTAAAACTTGTTTTGATAAATAGTTAACGGATAATATATTTGATTGCAATGATCCACGATCGAAACCGAAAGATTGATGCAAATGAATAGTAATCCAATTAATTACCAATTTCAGATTTCATAAACATTAACCGATTCAATGATTAAAGGTTTAAACAATGACAACCTAGAATTTAATCCCGGTCGTTGATGAAACAAACCAAATAATTGATGAACAAGAGTGAATATGATAATCAAATATTGTTTAACCTAAACAAAAACAATAGAAACGACTAACCGAAAGTTTAATCGAATCCTAATCCAAACAGTCGTAACAATAAGCAAACCAATGTTTCGTACAAACCCTATTCCCGGAGACGGTCACAGGACGACTAGCCACTCATGATGTTCCTACGATCTTCCGAAGCTTGATAGAGAATCGAGTTCATCATGATTCGGATCTTGGTATGATGTGGATGATGATGAGTGATGTTGTTGAAGATGTTATGAGAGCTAGAAATCTTGAATGATGGCTCCATATATTACTTGATTTCAACTTCCATTTAAGTACCCGAACATCTACCGAATGGTATCTTTCGCATTGTTTATCATTTCCGGTAATTCCGCTTTATCAACACACGCTCTAACTTCCGAATTAAGCGTTTTACCTGTAAAACCACAAACACACGTAGTTAACATATTCAAGGGGCATTATCACTTAAAACGCAATAAAATATGTAATATAACGCACTCTAAGGCATGGGTTTCACACTCTCCATCAGTTATTATACTAACGCACGTGCATTGTATATTTTTTAATAGGAACTCGAGAAAATTATCAGAAAATATTTCCAGGAAGCTTGTAGAAAAACGTAAGTTTACAATGTGAGTCATTCTCTTTTTCTCACAGTTTTTGAGTCATTCTTTTTTTTCTCACAGTTTGCGAGTCATTCTCCTTTTTCTCACAGTTTGTGAGACATTATTTAAAAGGTTTTACAAAATCCTAAATGTTTATCAGTTATGCTTATAGTGATTAAGTTTTTGTATTCTATAATTACTATCGGTATGTGGGGTTTTGTATACATTACTTGACACTCGTTACTATTGGACAAAGAGTTAGCCAATAGTAGCATGACCACAAGCACGAGGGAATTGTGCCCCAGTAGCAATACTGTTTGAGAAATTGGTAGATATAAACAAATGTAAAAACTCTTGATGTTGTAAAGTATAACATTATATTTTTTTTTACAAAATGGAATGTATTCTCCAGTATTTCTTGCTGATAAAATATTTTTAAAACGCGTTTCAGGTAATTTGATGTGAAGTTACTAGAAGCCAGCTATGGATCACTGAAGGCTTAAATAAAGTGGCTATAAGTTACCTGAATAAAAGAATGAAATCGATATTTTCATAAATTAGGGGTTTTCCCTATAAATACATTATGAATTAAATATGGGTTTTAGCCCATTTGTTTAATATAAAAGTTTGGTGTTTTGAAAACTCTGAAATTATTTCCTAACTACGATCCTGATGTTTTAATTCTGCTGCAAATTTAATAAGATACCACTTGCTCGTGCTCACGGTGCCCGCTCCCGGGGTGGGGTCGGGGGTTGTGACTTATCGTGATGATCGAGTTGCAATGATTTTGGTCAGAAGAACAAAAACAAACAAAAGATTAACAACTATGATTTAACATATAAAACTAAAGAAACACCAAAAGAATCAACATACCATGGATTAAAATCGCTAAATCACAGTGAACATCAACAACAACGAACATGCATGAACATTTAGGGGTTTCAGAGCAAAAATTAAATCAACGAAAACATCAGGAACTTTGTATAAGGATGAATCAAGGATAAACATTACAAAACAAATATACCGATGTACTGAACGATGATCAGAAGAACGATGAAGGAGATGAAGTTGTAGGTGTCGGCTAGGGTTTATAGATATAGGGAGAGATAATGGTCTTAGGGGCTGTTTGTTTACCTCTTAATGAGCCTCTTAATGGTTTAGACCTCTTACTGGTTCAACACTTAATGGTTCAGACTGTTTGTTTCACGAGCAGATGTCTGAATAGTTTAGACATTTGCCTCTGAATGGTTAAGATTTATACAGAGTCTGAATGGTTAAGACCTCTAATCTGAATTGGTCAGACATTTGCCTCTAAATGGTTAAGCATTATACATGCTCTTAATGATTCAGACCTCTTACTAGTTCAGCACTTAATGGTTCAGACCTCTTACTGGTTCAGCACTTAACCATTCAGATGTTGCCAAACAGCCCCTTAATTATTGAGGTTGTGGATTTTAGGGGTGTGCAAAAAACCGACTTAACCGACCCATAACCGAAATAACCGAAAAAACCGAACCGAAAAAACCGAACCGAATGGAAAACCGATGGGTCGGTTTTTAAATTTTTGATAACCGCCAATCATGGGTCGGTTATGGTTTTGTAAGATTCAATAACCGCTATAACCGAACCGACCCACTACTTAATAAGTCATACATAACCGACCCGTTTAACCGACCCATATATATGCATAACCGACCCATATGATTACAGGAATACCAAAGGATTATTTTCAATTTTATTAAACCTAATATAATAATATCCAATTCCAAGTTCCAACGTTTACAAAATCCAACATGGGCCGGTGAAGGTTACTTATACAGCTATACGTATTACTATTAGGGTTTAAACCTAATCGACCTTTCTAGTTCTCCACTTCTCCATCGTCTCCAGAAGTCTCCACTGTCCAGACTCTCCAGTTCAGATTATATTCAGCGGCTTCCTCTCCACTGTCCAGTTCAGATTCGATCATAGTGAGTTCTTTTACGTATTACGATTATAGTTGAAGTCTGTTTATAGTTGAAGTCTGTTTGTTTCTGATCGAATGATTGTTTATATGAAGTCTGTTTTTAACGACTGAAGTATATTGATCGACTGAAGTCTGTTTATAGTTGAAGTCTGTTTATAGTTTGTTTTTGATCGAATGATTGTTTATATGAAGTGAGTTTTAAATCTCATCGACTAATTTTTTTATATCTGATCGACTGAAGTCTGTCTTAGTGAGTTTTCTAATCGACTGATTGTAATATGTCTGTTGTGAGATATCTTAGTTGAAGTCTGTTTGTTTCTCATCGACTGATTGTTGAAGTATGTCTTAGTTGAAGTCTGTTTGTTTCTCATCGACTGATTGTTGAAGTCTGTCTTAGTTGAAGTCTGTTTGTTTCTCATCGACTGATTGTTGAAGTCTGTCTTAGTTGAAGTCTGTTTGTTTCTCACCGACTAATTGTTTTATATCTGATCGACTGATGTTTGTAATATTTGTTTATGGATAATATTGTTTTGACCTAAATTTAGCTAGACCCAAGTTCATGGTTAACCGACCCATAACCGACCACCATAACCATCAAAACCGCCATAACCGAGCGGTTATGGTTATGACTTTTCCATAACCGACATCTCGGTTATGGTTACGGTTATGACCCAAAACCGACCCAAACCGACCCATGCACACCCCTAGTGGATTTTATATAGATCCGAATGAACCTGTATATGTCGCAACCCCCGATCCCTTATCTGTCCCGGGAACGGGCGGACGCGAACTCAGATTTTCGGTGGTATCAGTTATTTAATCTTGCAGCGAAAATTACATCAGGACCGTAGTTAGGAAATGTTTATCAGAGTAAAACCACCATATTTCATATTAATAATCACATGGGCAAAACCCAAGTTTCTTATTACAGTACATTTATAGGGATAAACCCTATCTTATTGAATTTAAAACATCGTCTTTTAGGTAACTTTTATAGCCACATTTTTACTAAGCCTTCAGTGCTTCCCAGCTGGCTTTTTACTAATTGGCTGTCACATTGGGTTACCTGAAACGCGTTTTAAAAACATTTGTCAGTCGGAAATACTGGTGAGTGAATCCCAGTTTAATCAAGAAACATTTTATCAATTAAAACAGTATTGAGAGCGATCACATTGTTTATTTCTACACAATTACTCATTCAGTACTTGCCACTCGACCGGATCTATGGCTATGGTCAAATTACCCATTGGCTAACTCGTTGTCCAATGGTAATGTATTGTCGTACCGACTTACTACTACTACTCGCAGTAGTATAAATTTTGTATACAAAACCCCATAATACCGGCAGTAATTGAAGAACTACAAAGACTCAATCACCGCTTAATCACATTGTAAAACAATTAAGATTTTGTAAAACATTCCAAAAAGGTTAACAAAAAGAGGATAAACTCACATTGCTATCTTAGACTTCGCGTAAGGGTTTCCTGGATATAATCTATAATTTATACAAATGTACATTGGTTAGTATCATAACCCTTTGAAAATATTAATGATACCCTCCCCGAGACGGCATTCCAACAACTACGTCGGGCAAAACCACGACAGTTGTCACGGAACCCTAAATCAATCGGGCAGCGTAACTATTACGAAACTGGGGTTATAATACTTACAACGGAGCAGAACCTTGCTAATTAGGGGTATAATACCCGACTATTATAACTCTTCTACAGAAATTTAGATTGAGAATTGAATTGTGAACGACGGAAAGTGAAACCCGATGGCCTTCTTATATAGTGCTGATATCTCGTCCTCTCGCGGCCCGCGTAAAGGTAAGCAAAGGCTTACGCGGCCCGTGTCAACACCTGGTCAACATGTAGCTTAGCTGGGTCAGCATGTAGGTCCGCCACGATGTCGACACGTGTCGGCTTCTGGTGTCTCCGCGTTTGATGATCTCACACGGCCCGCGTAAGAGTTAAGGTGAGCTTACGCGGCCCGCCTTAACTTATAATTTCACCGGAATCAAGTTTCAGCCTTGATACCGCCCGCGTGAGCTTGGGATGAGGTCCTACGCGGCCCGCCTAAGCTTAATTTTTATTGTTTTTAATTTATTTTATATGTTATAACATATTTTGGGCTCGGTTTTCACATACGGGGTGTAGTATAAGACATAAGGGAATATTTTAAGATATAATAGGGTGTCCGAAATATTATAAGAGTGTCGGTTTTACCGAGGGTTGTTACAGTATTGGATGACCCGAACTCAAAACGAATCCCGCATAAAAATTTCACAAATGAATGAGGTGCATTCCCTCTCAAAAAAAGGTTGAGGCTCCACCATAACATGCCATGTGGCCCAAATCCATCTCATTTATTATATTATAGGGTAAATTACACTTTTCGTCCTTTAAGTTTGTATCTGATTGCAATGATAGCCTTTAACTTCAATAATTACAGTCACAATCCTTTATTTGTAAAACTCGTTACACCTTAGGTCCTTTGACCCTAACTTGGTTAAAATTTTTAGTTGAGTAAACTGCCATTTTGGTCCCTGTGGTTTAGGCACTTTTACCATTTTAGTCCAAATCTCAAACTTTTTAAATCTGGGTCCCTGTGGTTTCACTTTTATTGCCATTTTAGTCCAAAATTAAGAGTAAACTGCCATTTTGGTCCCTGTGGTTTCACTTTTATTGTCATTTTAGTCCAAATCTCAAACTTTTTGGAACAGTAAAAAAAAGGGGGATTTTGAATTTTGGACTAAAATGGCAATAAAGATGAAATCACAGGGACCCAGATTTAAAAAGTTTGAGATTTGGACTAAAATGGCAAAAATGCCCAAACCACAGGGACCAAAATGGCAGTTTACTCTTTTTAGTTAAATATGGCATGTGCCTTGCATATGAGGGTGGATTGGTAATTTTACTAATATATTCAAATTAAACAAATAAACAAAACACATCTCTTTGTTTCAGATCTCTCTCTCCCTTCTCTATCTCTCCCCAACCAATCCCCACCCCCACCATCACTATGAGAGCTACCACCACAACCGTTTCCGGCAAGGTTCACCACCACAACCACTACCGTGCACCACCACTACCACCACCAAAATGAACCCCATCTCCCTTTCTTCTTCACCTTTCCACCAAGATCTAAATATATATATATATATATATATATATATATATATATATATATATAGCAGAACAACAACAACAACACAGACTTCCGTCACCATTCGACGACCACACACCTACTCTGTCCGCCATCGACCTCTGCGAAACCGCCTACAAGATCTTCAACGCCGCCTGCTGTACCTCCACCGGAAAACCTCTCACATACATTCCGAACAATAACAACACAAACCCGCCGTCGCAAAGCTCTCAAGGACATAGATTACAGAAGTACAAATATTAATTAAACGGTTAAATGTAACTAAAACGATTATTGTATTTTATTCATTGGTACCACTCGGGTTGAAAAAGTACCCATTTAACAATTACAAGAAACAACAGAAACATATTAGAAATTCAAAAATATTGAAGGGACATAAGACCGTGGGGTATGGTGGGGCGGGGGTTTGGGGCATGGGTTGACACGTGGCTTGGGGGGCAGACATGGGTTGACCCACATTCAACACGGTATGGTGGGGCGGGGGTTTGGGGCGTGGGTTTGGTGGGCTTTGCTGGGCTGACCCAAACCGTTGGCTATTTGAATATTTTTTTAAAATAATAAATTTAATTTTTTTAATATTTTTAAATAAAGAAAATTACATAAAAAAATTCCTAACGTTTATATTTGTTTTTTTTTATCTCTTCTCTCATCTCCAAGACTAGTTGCAACTCGTCACCATCTAGGTGATCAATGGGCTGGGATAGAAATTTCAAATCATCCCGTTTTTATTTCTGGGCATCTCTAGCGGCATCTCTAGCTTCTTTGCTCTTTCGAATTTCGGCCCTTTGTTGTTGGAATACGTTGAATGTATCTAACTTGCATGAAATGTCATCCAACTGATCGCTGTATATTCCCCTACGAGAGCCCGAATTCCCAGTTGAAGGCGATGCCGTACCAGATCTTGATTTTTAAGCACGCCTTTTTGCGGCATCTCTTCCATACTCAGGCCGGTTTGGCGAATCATCCAAAAGGTCCTCAAACTCTTGATCTCGTGCATCAGATTAGGCTTGGGACGCGGCCCTTGACCTTTTGGAAGACGTGTTACTTTCGCTACCACTGGGGATATTCGCCCACTTTGGATGGACTTACAAATCTCCCAACAATGCATGAAATGGAAGTCGCTCCCCACATTTGATTTGAATGCAACCAATGTATTTGTCACAATGTCGGCTTCGGTTTCACCACTTTTTGAGTTTTGCTTTGCTTTATTTAAAAAGCCACTATATTTTGTAAGTTGGCCGCTAATCTCGCTCCACTTCGATGATAAGCTATCGTTTTCACGATAAGCCTCCCTTCCCAATTCTTCATGGAATGCTCTACTAACCGCTTCCCACAAATGAGTTCGATGTTGAGAATTTCCTATTTTAATAAAAACAAAATTTAATATATTACAAAGTTATATAAAAAAATAACCATTAATAAACACAAAATTTAATATATTACAAAGTTATATACACAATATTTAAGAATACCTAAACTTGGATGTTGAGATTGTTGACACCAAGCCCTCGCCAATGCAAGTTCTTCATTAACGACCCATTTTTGTTGTTTTAGTTTGACGGTTTCAAGTGCTTTCTCCGCCTTGGTTTTTTTCTTATAGCTTCTCTTTTTGGGTACTATTGAGGCGGAAGGACCATCGTTAGGTGGTTGAGTTTCGGGGACGGTTTCGGTTTGGGTTTGTGAAAGGTCGATGGAGGTTGGTGAAAGGTTGATGGGCGTTTGTGTAAACGGGGTAGGTATCGAATCCTCGGTGTGTGGGAAGTTAGTATACAAACGATTCCCACGATACGATGCATAACTCGCTTCAACGGGCATAGGGGAGTGTATGAAAAATGGACGAGGCATTGGACGATTGAGTGGTGGGCTAGGATTATTTTCTTGGAATGCATACGGGTTGTTCGGGTCATAAGCACGGTTATGAGGATGCATTTTTTCGTTTTGTAGAAGGAAATTAAAGATGATTATAGAAGATGTGGTTGAATGTTGTAAAAAAATGGAAGAAAAATGTGAGTTTTATAGTGAAAAAATACCTTTTTTTTTAACATAGCCGTTGGCCAACGGCTAGCCCAACGACTAGTTTGGTTTGGCCATTGAGAGCCCGCCATGTCAGCTTGTCAAGACCGCCCCACGCCCGACTTGAAACCCAAGCCCCAAGGGCCATGCCCCAACCCAAGCCCACCTGGGGTGGTGGCTTGGGCGTTTTCGCCCAACCCACGCCCCAACCCAAGCCCCATACCCCATAGTCTAATAAATAAAAAACCTTTGAGCACGTCCAAAAACCAAACGCCCTAGAGGTCACACAATAACGACACACAAATTTTGAAACTAGAGTCCCGTTCTCCGCCGCATCCTTCGCCTCCTTCCTCCACCGCCGCCCGTTCTCCAGCGAACTTAATTTCTAACTGGGTTTGAGGTAAAGGATGAAACGTGCAACATGTTTTTAAAATAAATGACTGTGGCTGTAATTATTGAAGTTAAATGCTATCAACTGCAACCCGTTACAATTACAAAGATAAATGACAAAAAATGTAATTTACCCTATATTATATTTTATAGAGAAAAATGCCCGGATAGTCCCTGTGGTTTCACCTTTTTTCACCTATAGTCCATATCTTTCTAAAACTACTTGAATAGTCCCCAAGTTTTCAAGTTTTGTTCTCGGATAGTCCCTGGCTCTAACTTCAGTTACTTTTCTCTGTTAAAATGATGTGAAATGGCCAATTTACCCTTAATGTAAAAACAAAAATAATATGTTAATTCAGGTGGGGCCCACATGGTTTATTATAAACATATCCCTTCTTTCTCTCTCTCGTTCACTATACCCACCAGCACCCACCACTACCCTTCACCGGAGAACCACCACCACCACCGCCGCCTACCGCCTCCAATCATTGCCTCTTTAGCCAATCAACCACCACTTAATCCGGCACCATCATCAACCTTCATCGTATTTAGCCCATCCATCTCCACCGAAGTTTCTATTGGCTTTCTACAGAATCCAACAACACAAAAGGACCCCCACCGTCGCACCTCTAGCTCCCATTTGAACGCCAGAAGGACCCACCACCATCGCACCTCCGACCCCCCTGGTTCAATTCGACACCGGCAAAATCATATTTCAGGTTGCTCCCTCTCAGATTTGTCTCAGATGGGTTTCAAATGCATTGTCCGATTTCAAAATTGCAACACCCAAAGTCTCAGATTTGTCTCAGATGATGCTAAAACATTTTTTAATGGTGAATCAATTTGCAACACGCAATGATTTTGTCTCAGATGATGCGCTGGTTCAATTTTTGTTTTAGTTAGAACTTGATGATGAATAAGTTTTTGTTTTAGTTAGAGCTTTGATGATGTATAAAGAAAATGACTGCACAGGGGTGTAACTGAGAGTGCTAGTGGTTTGGGTTTTGTTCGGGAGTTTAAAAGAAAGGGAGAACATGGTCGACAGTTGTGGTGGTGGTGTTGCAGAGGTGGTGGCAGCGCAGCAATGGTGGTCAACTACAATTGCCGGTGTGGGTGGTGTTTCAGTTTTGGTTCGAGTTTCGGTTTGTTTCGACTCACGTGGCTCGGTTCAGATTCGGATCGATTGGTTCAGATCCGGGTCAGTCGAGTTCAATCGGTAATCCCTTACTTCTGTTCTTTTAGATTTGAGCAGAGTGATTGTGGCGGTGATGGTGGAGGGTGGATGAGGGTGATGGTGGGTGGAGGTTGAAGATGAAGTGTGGTGGTGGGGTTTTATAAATAAAAGAGAAAAATGCCCGGATAGTCCCTGTGGTTTGGCCTTTTAAGGAAAGGGTATTTTTGTCATTTCACACCCTCTTAACACCCACTTAACAGAGAAAAGTAACTGAAGTTAGAGCCATGGACTATCCGAGAACAAAACTTGAAAACTTGGGGACTATCCAAGTAATTTTAGAAAGATAGGGACTATAGGTGAAAAAAGGTGAAACCACATGGACTATCCGGGCATTTTTCTCTATTTTATATATATAGATTTGAATATCCATCATCCCAAGTGAAGAAGCCGTTACCACTTTTATGTTTCATCATTCAGTTACATTCATCCAACGGCATTCTTTCCTTTCTTTCTTTACCAATCTGTCTGGATTCAACAACCAACGCAACTCTTAGATTAGATTCACCATCTTCCTTTTCATCCACCATGTCCATGAGCGCACCAGTCACACCCTTAACCAAGATTCGAACCACCGCCACACCTTCTTCTTCTTCAACCCCAAGAACTCGTGAGGAGGAGAAGATTCTGGTAACAGTTAGGGTTAGGCCATTGACGCCTAGAGAGCTTGCTAACTATGACCTTTTCGCTTGGAATTGCACCGACCACAACACCCTCACTTCAACCAACCTCAATCACGATCGCCATACCTCCACCTACACTTTCGGTACTACTTACTCTTCTCTCCCTTTCTTAAGATGACGACCTCCTACTGATGATGATGATTATTATTTTGTTTCTGTCTACAGATAGAGTATTTGATCCCTCTTGCCCTAATCGGAGTGTCTATGAACAAGGCGCTAGAGATGTTGCCCTCTCTGCTATCAAAGGGATCAACTGTAGGTTCTTTTCTTTAAAATGATTTTTCTCAATCTTCAATTTCAGTTTCTAGATGATTCATTCATTCATGAATTCTCTCTTCTTCTTCTTCTTGTTGTTGTAAAATGTGTGTAGCTACCATTTTTGCATACGGTCAGACTAGCAGTGGCAAGACCTACACCATGAAAGGAATTGCAGACAACTGCATCAATGACATTTACGCCCATATCACCAATGTTTGTTAGTTATAATTTTGTTATCAAGTTTATATCAATCACATATTCCTTTTTTAACTTCCATACTTTCTTGTTGTTATGACTAGGCCACTGCAAGTAGGTTTGTTTTGAAGTTTTCGGCTATCGAAATCTATAACGAGACGGTCGTAGACCTCTTGAACCGTGATTCTGGTGCCCTTCGTCTCTTGGATGATCCCGAGGTGAGTTCATTGTTATGTTTGTCGTGTATTTCTATTTTTCTTTTATTTATATTTTGTTCCTTGAATCCAGAAAGGTACAGTGGTGGAGAAGCTGACGGAGGAGGTCGTAAGAAATAGTCAGCATCTTAGGAGCTTAATTGCTACTTGTGAAGGTACTTGCCCACTCCCTGCATACGCTTAATTGGAATTTCTTCATATCTCAACTTTACACTTGCTTCTGCTTGCAGATCAAAGGCAAGTCGGTGAAACATCTTTGAACGATAGAAGCTCAAGATCACATCAGATAATCAGACTGGTAATCTTAATAGTTTACCAGCTTTTGCCTTTTCTTTTGTGTATAAACGGTTCATGTGAAGTAAATGGCAAGTTTCATGTCTTTCACATTAGAATAATCTATCATTCTATTTGTGCACACTTCATCTCATCGTTTAAGGGTTCTCCTTTTCAGACTATTGAGAGCAGTTTTCATGATGAATCAGGATGTGTAAAATCTCTCCTGGCAAGTTTGGTACGTAATTTAATATTCTCTTTGTTATTGATTATTTTTCGGTAAGTTGATTTTAACCTCATTGGACTCTTGCAGAGTCTTGTGGATCTTGCTGGCAGTGAGCGTGCATCTCAAACGTATGCTGCAGGTGCCCGATTGAAGGAAGGCAGCCACATAAACAGAAGCCTACTCACTTTGACAAATGTGATTAGAAAGTTGAGGTATTGGATGAAAATGATGTTATCAAATGTTAATGTTGATGTTGAAGGGTTTTCTTTTGTCAAAATGCTAGTTGGTGAAATTAGTGTAATCGTGAACACACATTTGAAACAGAGTATGATAATCGAGTTTTCTTGTTATGCAGTGGTGGGAAGAAGAGTGGTCACATACCATATAGAGACTCGAAACTGACACGGATATTGCAGTCGTCATTAGGCGGGAATGCACGGACTGCAATAATATGCACAATGAGTCCTGCTTTGAGCCATGTGGACCAATCACGTAACACCTTGGCTTTCGCAACTAGTGCCAAGGAAGTCACAAACACTGCCCGAATTAATATGGTATGATGAACTCGCAATCTTGATTTAGGTGGTTGGAATACTAATAAAAAATATAATACGTATATATAACTCTAAGAATCCACTTGGGTTTTTTCACATAGGTTTAACATGTTAGCTCGTGTCTTTAAGGTGGTACATGTGTTTTTGGGTAACAAAGGTAGTGAAAGTAGAGATTAAAAACAATAATGAATGGTCACACCACAAACCTATGGTACAAGATGCTTCAAAAGTCCACTTGGGAAATTGTGTTTGTAAACCGAAAAAGATTAGAGCTGCTATTGATAGATGCTGGAATAATCTATATGTTCAATGACACTTTGTTCTTTCTTTTTTTGGTGATGTTATGTTATACATGATACTGAATTTATAATTCATTGTTGTAAACTGCAATGCAAACCACGTACAAGCTGAAGCTGTTGTATTTAATTAGTTCTGGTTGAAGTACATGTGTTTACATAACATGCTAAATTCTTTAGGGGAAATTGTGGTATCTATTGAAGCTGGTACATGTGTGAGCTGTTGGTGAGTAACTGTTCAGTAAAGTATATGGCAGGTGTTAACTGATACCAATCCTCAGCTTTTGCATGTGAAATCAATTCGTTTAGCACAAAACAAACTATTCTAATTAAATTAGTGTTGCAACTCTAGAATTCCTGCACGTTATTGGGCCGACATGTAGAGACTGCAATAAAGATTAATAAAAAGTTAATTATTTTCACAAAGAATTTAAACTATTTAGTATTGTATTATTTGACATATGTAGTACAAAAATCAAGTTGTTTGGCTCCAATATTAAATATCACTTGTAATGGATATTAGGTGGTTGCTGACAAGCAATTGGTGAAGCATTTGCAAAAGGAAGTAAGTAGACTTAAAGCAGAATTGTTGAGTCCAGAACCTTCTTCCTCTGAATGTTTAAAGTCTTTGCTGGCCGAGAAGGAGCAGAAAATTCAGCAGGTCTGATCCATTTTGCACACTTGTTTATTTGCTTTAATTTTTATACAGTAGTGGATAAATCTTGAATCCTAATGCAGATGGAGAGAGAAATGGATGAGCTAAAGCGTGAGAGAGACCTTGCGAAATCACAACTTCAAAAACTACAGGTCAGTTATCAGAATGCTCCTAGTACCATCTATCTACCAATATATAGTGATAGGCCTGTAAACAAACCGAACTTTCATGAACTGTTTGTGAACTTGTTCGGCGGGAAGTTCGTTTCGAAAGAACATGAACACACATTTTTGTTCATTTAATTAAACGAACATACATGAACACACGTTTTGTTCGTTCATTTATGTTTGTTCATTTGTGTTCGTTCACTTATATTTGTTCGTTTCAATTTAAATACAAAAGTGGTTATATTTATATAAATATTAAACATAAAAGGAACTTTCTAACTACTTGTATAAATATAACATATTGGTGATTGGGCTTTCTAGCAATAAAAAAGGGGTTTTCAATGGAATTTATCATAATTAAACACTAATTTAAATAAAAAATACTTTATGTTTGTTTATATTTTTGGTAAATTATGTTCATTTATGTTTCTTCAATTATGTTCATTTGTGTTGTTTATTGTTTGCTAAATTATGTTCAGTTTGTTAGTTTATGTTCATTTACGTTCATGAACTGTTCGTTTAGGTTTTAAACGAACACGAACTTCCCATTTTCTTAAAAAATGAACATGAACAAAAAAATGTGTTTGATTATATGTTCGGTTCATTTCCAGGCCTATACACACACACGCGTGTGTGTATTACCACCCGACAGTGTGTGTATTACCACCAGACAGCAGTACTTATACTTGAGCTTTTTGTACCAGGATGATGACCGGCCCTCTCGTCAAGCAATCAAACGACTATCTTTTGGTGGTGAGAATTCATCGAAAGTATCTGGATCAGAAACAAAGGCACATAGAAGACGGAGACAGTCAATAGAGCCATGCATGCTGGTGCGTGAAATAAGAAAGATCGGGATGATGCAGAGGCAGCTTGGTGATGAAGCAGACCGTACTCTCGAGTTACTTTCCTCTCACAGGTTAGAGAATAACGAAAGTATAGTTCGGCTGGTGGCAGATATTAAGAGCATGACAGCAAGTCTTAAGGATGATTTAAGCGCGAACGAAGAAGAAAGTGGCAGTCTGAAGGAAGAGATTGCCAGGTTAAAATGTGAAGAACTAGCATCTCTGGAAAAAAAGCTTGAACACGTACAGAAATCGTTAGACAAGCTAGTTAGTGTGGAAGAAGGTGGTGTGGATTCAAGAACTCCATTAAAGAACAAGAAGAGGAATAACAGTAATAACAGTGGTGGTATGCCAAATTATATTCGCTCTCCGTGTTTACCAAATGTTCGTGGTATCGAGAACAGGGATCCGGAGACTCGTAATTCACCTGTTGCTGCTGCTAATGAGGACACCTCTTTGAAGAAAGTGACTCCTAGATCTGCATCTAAGCAACCGGGAAGTTCTGTTAATGTGAAAAAGATACAGATGATGTTTAAGACGGCAGCTGAAGATAACATCCAAAGCATCAAGGCGTATGTCACGGATCTTAAAGAACGTGTGGCGAAGCTACAATACCAGAAACAACTGCTAGTCTGCCAGGTTTGCCTTCTTTGTTGGTTAACATGTTTTACTGGGTTTTTTTTTTGTCCAATTTTTATTATGTAAATAATTAATATATTATTACTGACTGTTAACAGGTGTTGGAGCTAGAGGAAGGAAATGATGAGAGGGGTGATGATTTGGAGGAACAATCTCCAATGCCACGACATCTGGTGTTTGAGGATCACAGAAATCAAATAATAATGTTGTGGCATTTGTGTCACGTGTCTATCATACACAGGACACAGTTCTATATGTTGTTCAAAGGAGAGGCTGCTGATGATATATACGTACAAGTTGAACTTAGAAGGCTAACTTGGTTAGAACAAAAACTATCGGATCTCGGAAACGCAAGTCCAGCTCTATTGGGTGATGAACCGGCAGGGTATGTCACATCAAGGTGAGTAGTTAGTTCTCTTGTGATTTGTTTGTTGTATGTATATTATAATATGACACGACAGGCATGATATATATATTTGGTTACTTGATGTGCATGAAACACAGTATTAAGGCGCTAAAACAGGAGAGGGAATATCTGGCTAAGAGGGTGAGCACAGAATTAAGCGCGGAAGAAAGGGAGGTGTTGTATAAAAAATGGGAAATCCCAGTGGGAGGGGGGAAGCAGAGGAGGAGGCTGCAACTTGTAAATCGGTTGTGGACAGACCCGCTGAACCTGTCACACGTTAAAGAGAGTGCTGAAATAGTTGCGAAACTTGTAGGATTTTGTGAAACGGGGTCTAAGGAGATGTTTGCACTTAATTTTGTAAACCCGTCTGACAAAAAGTCTTGGATGGGGGGTTGGAACATGATATCCAATCTCTTACATCTCTAGAGTTGGTGTTTGTTTGTATACAGTGAGTGACACACATTTCTTTTATTGCTGATAAAACATGTTTTTTTCTTAGGTTACTACTGTTACCCGGAAAGCTCTCTTCGAATAAAATGCATGATTGTTGTGGAAAGATGAGCAGCCAGACAGAATATAAAGCTGGCTGGTTAAATGGCTCATTTCATTTCTGCTATCAGCTTTTTTTTGACCAGCTGAAGGAATATTTTATTACCAAAAAAAGGACCTCTTAGCAAGAAACTAAGAGGCCCAAAGTCACACCAGAAAAGCCACCTTAATTATTTACGAATAACTTTAATGTATAAAACGTACGAACCGAAGGTTTTGCTCAAAAAACACGGTGGCATTTTCGTAATTATTTACATTGTAGAGTAATTATCAAAATTACTCTACAAATAGATCAAAATTACCCTACAAGATCATTTGTAGAGTAATTTTGATAATTACTCTACAATGTAATGTCACCGTGTTTTTTTTTTTTGGCTTTTTCATGCCCTTCGTACGTTTTGTACGATAAGACACTTTGTACGTGAACTTAACTCAAAAAATAAAAAAGTATGTAAACGTAAAAAAATATACCGTTTGATGCCAAAAACCGTTGAATAAGTTCAACTTTGCTTGCGTTGCTTTCCATTTCGGACGGACTTGATGAACGGTTCGTGAACTTCCTCCAACGGTTGCATTGTAGTGTGCGAGAACTTTCTTCCAAAAACCTTCCGATTTTGGGCATTTCCCTTTTTCTTGTTAAGACTACAATGCACGTACGCTATCGCTAACACCTCTTCTTGTTTCTTCATCCATCTTTCCGGATCCGCCCTACCCCCTTTTCCTTTCCCTTCATGTTCAGCCTCTTCTTCAACTTCAAGATCTTCCTCTTCGACTTCTTCATCTTCATCTAAGTTTTGAGTCTCGGATACAAATTCTTCATCTTCGTTGTCATCGTATATGGGAAGCATGTGTTCAATATTATCTCTTAGAGATTGAGTCGGTGGACTCCGATAAACAAAAGAGTCAAAAGCGTTTTGGGCTTCCGTAGGATACTCGTACACACCCGGTGCAACCATCGTGGGACCTTGTGGTAATGAAAGAAATTGTGGTGGATAGTTGGGTTGGGGTTGGGGTTGGGTGTTGTAAAAATCTGTTTGTGAAAAAATTGTAGTGGAAAGTTGGGTTGGTACACACTCGATCTACCTCGTCTACTTTGTGAGCCGCGCCCCCTCACATTCAAACCAGAACCAGAAGCTTTTTTATTGTCATTGCCCTTTTTTGTCTATCCATGGTATGCTTGAGAGGCTGTAAATTGGGTGAAAAAATGGAATGTTTAAAATGGTATTTATAAAGGAATTCAATTGTTTTTTTTAATAAAACGGTCATATAGCCGTTGTATCCCCAAAGTTCATGTCCAACGTTCAAAATCAGCCTTCCCCGCATGCGGTAATAAGTCCCCGATTCAAGCACTCCCCACTCGACATTAACTGTTGGCGGCGATGTTCCCCTTGCGGCAAAGGGGTTCACCGCTCCCCTTGCCGCTTCCACCTCGTTCACCCTAACAAGTTATAGTTTGTTGTATATAATACATAGTTTTCAATAGAACTTTTCACGTACTTAAAATAAACTCTAACTAAAGTATATTATTTATATTATTTGTAGTTGCTGTGATGGTTGTTGTTACTGTCGCCGTTAATTTTTTATGATATCTTTATTTAAAATCACATAAATTTGTATTTAAAAGAATACGTTTACCATTGTATAAAAAATAAGGCTTAATATTAAGCATATATTTGATTTTATTGAAATATAAGTAAACATTTTAATTCAACTATACAGAAATATATACATGTCACATTTTTACATGTGAAGAACATGCAAATGTGAATATATTTAAATAAACATATAATGATATTCTTTCTTTGTAAAACAGCCCGCCACGCGAAATTATTGTGCGCTCCGAATTTGAATATGTTACAAAGTGGGCCATATTTGGTCTCATACCTTGGTGTCAAAATTGTAGTGGAATAAAAATTTTATACAATTTTTTTTTAAAATAAAGAATTAACTGTCATTTACGTCCCTATGGTTTGCTTACTTTTGCCATTTTAAGCCAGATTTCAAAATTGTACCGTTTTCCTCCCTGACATTTTGGAAACGTGGCATTTCAGTCAAAAAAATAACCACAGTTAAAAAATTCAGTTAGCTTAGGGGTAAAATTCGTTTGATTCTAAGCAGTTGGTCATGGGTTCAATCCCTGCCAGCTGTGGTTACCCGTAAGTTAACTGAATTTTTTAACTGTGGTTTTTTTTTTTGCTGAAATGGTAAGTTTCCAAAATGTTGAGGAAAATGGTGCAATTTTAAAATTTGACCTGAAATGGCAAAAGTAAACAAGCCACAGAGACGTAAATAACACTTGAATCTAAAATAAATTAAATGAAATTTTTGTTTGTTTGGGGATACAACTTGTGGATTGTAATACATTCTTTAGTTTAGGTGAAGTGAGTCAAAATATAATACTTCGATTTTGTAATTGATTTAATATGCTTAGGTGGAGTGAGTCAAAATATAGTACTTCGATTTTGTAATTTATTTAATATGCTTAAGAATAAATATGTTAAGATGGTCTCGACAATCGTGTTGATCGTCATACTTCTTCATCCCGAGCTTAGCTACAAACATTACAAATAAACATCTAGAAGGGGTTGTAAGCCTAAGTTAACAAACGTATGCATATATAATTTGTTACATGTATGCAGTGTTGTAAAAATCGGAATTAATCGGCGCCTAGGCGCTAGTCGGGCGTTAACTGATTAATTTTGAGCTAGTCGGTCCAAGTCGGTCCTAGTCGGTCCAAGTCGGTCCTAGTCAGTGCAAGGTGGCCCAAATCGGCCCAAGTCGACCAAATCGTTTATAGTCGGCCCACTCTTTTTTAGTTTAAATCTGGCCCAAACAAATGTTTTTAATCATTAAATACATGGCCCAAGTTGTTTAGTTCCAACCTGGCCCAAAAAATCATTTTTAAGCCATTAAAACATATTCTATAAGGTCATGACTGATGTGTTAATGTTTGAATATTTAAATACTTAAATTGCTATGTTTTAAACTTCGTTGTTTAAATTTTAAACTATTTTTAAGTATTATATTGATATTAATGTGTCTATTGAATGTTTAAATACTTGATTTGTTATGTTTTAAACTTATAGGTGTTTGAATTTTGAACTATTTTTAAGTATTATATTTGATATTAATGTATATGTATATATATAAATCTAAAAATTATATATATAAATTCCGATCCGATTAATCCCTATTAATCCTGATTAATCCCGATTAATCCCTAGTCAGTACTCCACCGCCCGACTGACGCCTAGCGATCTCGACAACACTGCATGTATGATAAGGGTGAGAGGGGCACTCCTCTCTTAGGAGAGTCCCCTCTCTTACGCACGGCCAATCAGCACGCGCCACGTCAACTCCCCTCTTAACTCCCCTCACACTCTCAATTTGATGGCGGCACTCCACTCACACAATTATTTTTTTATAAAAAAAGAAGGAAAAAATATGATTGGTGGAAAAAGAGTGGACCCACATTAACAACCAATCACCCCCTCTCTCTCTCCTCTCTCTCAAGCGGTGAGCACACACCGATCCCCCTCCCCGAATACCCTCCCCGAAGCGATGGCGGCGGTGTTCCCGCTCGGGGACTTGGGTCACCGCACCACTCCGCGCATGGTGCCCCGTTCACCCTAAGTGTTATTGTATGATCTGATTGTTGTTGGTTCATGTTTTTTAAACAAGATATAAACTATAAATAAGAAAACAAAAGTTTTTTTTAATATATTTATTGGCTTTAATATATAGACTTAAGATCATTGAAATGATTAAGGAGGATAATAGCAATTAGTGAAATATTTTTATAGTATGATAGAGGTTTTGTAAAAAGATGAAAGTAAAAGGGGCGATCTGTAATATAGCAACCGATGACAATTGTGTTTCAGACAACATGTTTTTTGTTTGAATTTTGAAACTCTAGACTTCTAGAGAGAGAGAGAGAGAGAGAGAGATGAAGGGTATATAGATAGATAGCGTTTCATAGATCGGTAGCTGTTCTAACAAGAATTTACAAAAAAACACGCTATTAATTACAATTATTACAAGAAGCTTCAATCTTGGGTTTTATCTCCTTCTTCTTCTCTGCGGATTAACCGAGGCAAGTTGTTTAATCTTCCACCCTTCTTCTGTTTCAATACTTAATAATTCAACTACTTACTTATTGCTGTTAATTCTAGTTTTCAATATGTTTGAATCAACATACATAATCCAGTTTTTGTTCAACTAGTTGTCTTGTATTTTGATTATGCCTCATGAATTTCAATTAGGAAGATTAAAACTGAGTAAGAATAATAGGGGGGGTTGCCTGATTTTGACATTTCTTAAATTGTTTAGGAACAGAACATGTCGAGAAACACAGGTGGAAAGGGGATCTTTTATAATGATATAGATGTCTTGACCAAAGCTTTGTATCAAGATAAACAACCACAGCCTAGAATCGGGAACTCGACAGCTAGTAGTCGATCCAAAGCGGTCACAAAACCACCATTTCCTGATACTAAGTCTAAATCCAAAGTCAGCAGTAATGAAGATCGGTTTCTCAAGGATAAAAAGTCAATATGGAATTGGAAGAACACTTTGAAATCGTTTACACATGTTCGGAGCAAACGATTCAACTGTTGTTTTTCTCTTCAAGTTCATTCGATTGAAGGGCTACCTCCGAGTTTTGATAATCTTACACTCTGTGTCAAGTGGAAAAGACGGGATGGCGAGTTGACCACTCGACCCGTGCTGGTTTTGAAAGGCGTGGCGGAATTCGAGGAGCTTTTGACCAACACTTGCTTGGTTAGTGGTAGCAGAAGCGGGCCCCATCACTCGGCCAAGTATGAGGCCAAACACTTTTTGTTGTATGCGTCTGTGTTCAGTGACCCTGAGGTTGACTTAGGAAAACACAGGGTTGACCTCACTAGATTGCTCCCTCTTACGTTGGAAGAGCTAGAGGACGAAAAAAGCTCCGGAAAGTGGACTACGACTTATAGGTTGTCGGGAAAGGCAAAAGGCGCGACTATGAATGTCAGTTTTGGGTATTCGATAGTTGGCAGTAATGTCGAGATGGTCAATTCTTCAGTCAAGGCGTCCGATCAAAGTCAACTTAAACGGGGTGAAAGTCTTCCTGTTAATTCTCATTCTGTTGAAGATATAAAGGACCTTCATGAGGTTTTGCCAGTGTCGAAGTCAGAACTTTCTGAGTCGGTTAGTATGTTGTATAAGAAACTTGAAGAAGAAGAAGAAAAGTCAATTATCTCTGTTGACTATGAAACTAAACGAGCTGTTCAAGTTGTAGCTCCTCAACCCGTAAATCAAGATTTAAACTCTACTGATTATGATAATATTAACAGTGAGTTTTCTGTCATGGAGCAGGGAATTGAAATCCCCTCAAAAGAAAACGTAAAAGAAGATGCTTTAAAAGGTTTTGACGGCTTGAGTCTTGAATCTTTGCTGGTCGAAAGATCCACAAGTCAAACCGAAGAATGTGTTGTAAGTAAAAGCAATACCAAAGAAAAAGAATTTGACGACAAAGAATTACTCCTGCAAGAGTTGGAGTTGGCATTGAATAACGTGATGGACTTGAAAGAAGAATCCGATTCTCAAGAAGAAAGCGAATGTTTAAACGAAACTGAATGCTCGGAGGTTAAAACTGGTTACAAAGAGAAAGGAAAATCACTCAAATTAGATTACGATACTGAGACTGTCGCTGATGATTTCTTAAACATGCTTGGTATAGAACACAGTCCCTTTAGTTTGACTTCCGAAAGCGAGTCAAATTCGCCACGTGAGCGGCTACTAAGACAATTCGAGAAGGATTCCATGGCTAATGGTTCTTCGTTATTCAACTTTAATCTTGACGACGATGATATTGATATGTTAGGGTGCACACCCGAAGAACCGCCACGGAACAAAACAAATGCATCAATCATAGAAGAGATGGAGACAAAATCATTGATGTGTGAGTGGGGTCTAAACGAGAACGTTTTTCAGGGTTCACCATCAAGTGGGCCGGGTGGTCCGGTTGACCTTGACCCATCTCCTGAAGGGCATTTTGACCTTCCTCCACTCGGAGAAGGGTTAGGCCCATTTGTCCAGACCAGTAACGGAGGGTTCTTACGGTCAATGAACCCTGAGATTTTTAATAATGGTAAAAATGGTGGGAATTTGATTATGCAGGTTTCTAGTCCAGTTGTTGTACCTGCAGAAATGGGTTCTGGAATAATGGATGTGTTACAGTGTTTGGCTTCAGTTGGTATCGAAAAGCTTTCAATGCAAGCAAATAAACTCATGCCTTTAGAAGATATATCTGGAAAAACCATTCAACAAATAGCTTGGGAATCTACACCATCTTTAGAGGCCCCATACAGGTATCCTTAATTTCTTATGGATCTACTTTTTTAATTCTTTGTGCTTGCTATAGGTAGCAATTACGGCCTGTTTTAGTGTGAACCAGGGGCAAAGTGGTAAAACTAAATAAACTGGCTTTAAAGGAAACTAGTCAAAAGGGCTCATCTTAAGTAGGGTTGTAATTCATTAAGCAAATGAACATGTTCATGAACACTTGCTGAACGTAAACGAACACAAACAAATGTTCATGAACACAAACGAACTTTATATATCCATTTTAAAAGAAAATCTGCATCTTTCATCAAAAGAGAAAGATTACAAAGAAATAACCACTAGTACTTAACATAACTATCCTAACATAGTTGAAAGAATTATCATAAACATAATTAACACAAAAGTTAAGAAATAAGCTTTAACACAAATTGTAATTGGAATGGTCAAATGAGGGATGCTGGTGGAGGCTTACAGTATAACTATGGTTTCAAAATTTTAATAACTAAAACCAATAAAATATAATTAGAACATAAAAAAACCTTTAAATGAATGAACAAAAAATACCATAAACGAACGAACACAGTTCATGTTCATTTGTTTAACTTATCGAACAAAATTTCTTGTTCATGTTTGTTTATTTATAAAATGAACGAACATAAACGAACTTCCCGCCGAACGGTTCACGAATTGTTCGCTGAACGTTTGGTTCATTTACAACCCTAATCTTAAGTGTAACCTGAATTCATAAAACCTATTTAATAAATTTATTCAAAGAATAACATTATTCAAATACTGTAATGTATTAACATGTATTTAAAACACTTCTTTACATTTTTTTGAAAAAAAAAAGGTATTTTTTAGGTCAAACCAACTTGATGGCCTGTACCAAAGATTAAAAAAATACCCATTTTGACCCTTTAGCCAACTTGCCTGACCAGTAAGTTTTGCCACCTCTAGCACATGTTAATAATATTTCTGTTGTGCAGGCAAGATTCATTACAACAAGAGCCGATTCTTGGGCAAAATGCAGTGGATCACTTCAATGGACGAAAAACAGGTCGCGGGTCAAAACAATATGAATTGGATGGGGTGGACCAAGAATACGTCTCACTGGAGGATCTTGCTCCATTGGCAATGAACAAGATTGAGGCTTTATCGATTGAGGGGTTAAGAATACAGTCTGGCATGTCTGACAAGGATGCACCTTCAAACATAAGCCCGCAATCCATTGGTGAAATCTCGGCTCTTGAGGGTAAAAGAGTAAATTTTGATGGGTCTTTGGGTTTGGAAGGAGCTGGAGGGTTGCAGTTGTTGGATGTTAAGAACAGTAGTGGTGGTGGTGGTGGTAAGGATGATGATGTTGATGGGATTATGGGTTTATCTGTTACTATTGATGAATGGATGAGACTAGATGCTGGTGAAATTGACGATGGAGATGAAATCAGTGAAAGAACTTCAAGAATTCTTGCTGCTCATCATGCGAGTGATTTAATGCGTGCAAGAGTCGGTAAGAAGGGATCAAAGAAAGGTGGGCTTTTAGGGAATAACTTCACTGTGGCGTTAATGGTTCAGCTTCGTGACCCGTTAAGAAACTTTGAGCCGGTTGGTACTCCAATGCTTGCTCTTGTTCAAGTTGAACGGGTTTTCGTCCCACCAAAACCGAAAGTTTACAGCTCAATTTTTTCATCATGGAATAAGCCTGAAGAAAAAGAGGAGGTGGATGAAGTAAAAGTGGAGGAAAAGAAAGAAGCTTTTATCGAAGAAAAGGAAGTTTGTGTTGAAGAAAGTGTTTTGGTTCCTCAGTTTAAGATCACAGAGGTTCATGTTGCAGGTGTGAAAACCGAACCAGAGTCAAAAAAGAAGTCGTTATGGGGTTCAAACGCTAAACAACAACAGGCGGGGTCACGGTGGTTGGTTGCAAATGGAATGGGGAAGAAGAACGCGAAACATCCACTTATGAAATCAAAAGTTGGTGGTGGTGCTGATAAATCTGGTGGTAGTTTGTGGAGTATTTCATCAAAGGGGAAGGGGAAGGTGGATCCACCTGAAAGGAACCCCAATGTCATCATCCCTAATGAAACAGTTAAGTTACTAAGTGGGGCCGGTTTTATATGAAGAAGACAGAGTGAATCTTTTGGTAGCTCAAATGGTTGTGTTGGTTGTTTATATATATTTTATGTCCAGAAATAACAAGAAGATGCTGAAAAGGTGTTTGTTTAGAAAGCAATTGTTAATGGGTGTGATGTAGTTTCTTGTTGCCTTTGACCAATGATTAAACCTGACCCGACCTGGCCGCGTGAATGATCATTGGCTCGTAATTTATCGATTTTGACCGAATGTAATTTCTTATGTTTGTGATTCAAACTCAGAATTTATTTGATTTGTTTTCCCTTGTTTGTATATCTAATTATTACTATAATGTTTAGTAGTTATATATATATATATATACATAAAACACGTATAAAACAATTTGTTTCATATATATGCACATCAACAAGTAAAGCGAATTAGTTTTTATATACAACTAGGATTACGACCCGCCGCAATGCGGCGGGGATTCTTTATTTATAACTAAGTCGATCTACGACCCACACGTTATGTTAAACCTGTCAAACGGGGTAAAAATAGACGATGTAAAAACGTTCACCCACACACGCACGTTGCGTCGTGTTAACTCGCAAAATTTAGAACGAAACGTAAAAACGTTAAGCCAAAGACGCACGCTGTGATGTGTTAAGTCACAAAATTTAGAACCAAGCATAGAGCGCAAAATTTGCGGAAAATGAAAACTATAAAGGACCAAAGTTGAAAGTAAAAAAAGTTATGAGGATAGATTGTAAAAGATAAAAAGTTTTGGGTTAAAAGTAAAAAACAAATAGTTTTGGGTTAAAAGTAATTTATGAAATACTTTTGGGTGAAAAGTAAAAAAAATGAATTTTTTTTTTGGAAAATCCCCAAAGCCAACGTTACGACAACCATATGCATAACAATTTTTTCTTTGAAAAATCCCCAAAGCACACCCAGCGTTTCGGCGGGGCGTAAAACGGTGTCAAATAGTACTAATGTCACACAACCGTTATCGACAACCAACACTGACTCGACCTATAATATGCGTATTGCGACGAACCTGTCAAACATGGAAAAATAGAGGTAAAAACGTTGAACCACACATGCATGTTGCGTCGTATTAACTCGAAAAATTTAGAACTATACGTAAAACGAAAATTTGCGAAAGATGAAAAGTATAAGTGACAAAAGTTGTGAAGTTAAATTGCAAATAATGAAAAGTTTTGGGTTAAAGTTAAAAAAACAAATTATGTAGGGTTAAAATTGGAAAAGGTACAAACCTTTGGGTTAAAACTAAAAAATAAAGTTTTTTTTTTTGGAAAACACCCAAAGCACAACTTACAAGTCCTTATGCACAAAAAGTTTGCTAATTTATATAGGTTTTAACGGGTAAATAAGCGAATTTTGTTGAGAGTAAAAAGCTAGGCTAATAGAAATGAGTATGAGAAAGATGAAGATTGAATCAAAAGTACATCGCCTAGGCTTATTTAATCTCTATTAGTTATCATGATAGAAGTACACAATCTTTCAATTAAGAAGCTAGAAGCATTCCAAAACAAGTGTCAGGTGAATTTATCCTACTTACAAACAAACGACTACTCCATGTTATTAGTCAGGACCTTTTTGGTAAGTAAAAAAAGGACCACAAAATCTCATGTATATTCTGATTTGGCATCATTCTCGGTTTTGTAAAGCAAAGATACTTTTCGTCACAATTACAAACGGCATTTGGTCACTGCATTTGTCATCAGGAAAGAAGAAAAATACCACTCATCTTTATCTTGCACGATCACTGGATTCAGAATCTGGAGAATTGCAAAACACTTTACATGAATTCCATTTCAAGTGTATTTTCAAGCAATAAATATAATACATCCTATGAAAATTGCAACTTTTGAACAACATGGATTAGTATTAGTAATCAAAAATACACTTTAATAAAAATAAACAACTTGTTGAATCAAATCAACACATTGTTCAGTTGAAATTATGTTGAGCCATTAGGTCATTTCAATTTCAAAGAGATTTTTGGTGTCTCAGAGAAAATGCCAACAAAGAGTTGCAATTTTCACAGGATTATTTATTTGTAACAACGTTGACAGAAAAAATAACTTTTTTCATGAGACATTCATAAAGGTTTATTTTTTATTGCTAAAAGTATTTCTAGCAATGGATATGAAGAGTGATCAACGGCGTACCGTTTTTATTGTGGTGAGATTCATCCCCTTTTTCCAAAACATTTTGCTGTAAAAATGTCCCCACGGTTTTCCAGTAATGATCACCACCAGCCAGCCACGTGTCCATATGCATGCCAGTTGGGAAATCCACAAAAATGCATTTTTTGCTATGTGCAGCTGCTTTTGCGTATAGCATCTCCATGTGAAACGGCGGAACCATTTCATCTCTTAGTCCAGAAAGGAAAAGAATTGGCTGTTTAATCTGTAAATCAAAGGTAAAAACTATGTAAGAAAACACTTACTAAATAATAAAGAACCACACAGAGCTTAATAAGTATTATGTGCATTCACAAAATTCCACATAATCCTATTAGCTTTACCTGTCCAACTACATCAATGGTGCTCCAAGGTGAACGAACGACAAAATTAAGAATTTTGGGGCCTTTAGATGTGCTCCCTCCAATAAACCACTTTAAAAAAGGTAATAAAACTCCAGCCATATCAAGAATTGACGTAAAAGTGTTCTCCAATATTAACGCAGCCACCTGCAACGGTTGAAACGTAAGATAAAATATGTTTAAAGTTTAAACACAAACTTATATGTGTGTGTGTGTTTATAAATCATAAATGATAATAGATGTACTTTGTCTGGATTATTTCTGGTAACCACAGCACCAACGGCCCCACCAAGAGACCTTCCAAACACTATTATCTGAGAAGTGTCTATATCTGTTCTCTGACTCAAATGATCTAGAGCAGCCTAGAATAAAAGGTAGATGCATTTCCAAAGAGTTTAAACACACAACAGATAGAAATTTTATATAAAAAATATAATAGCATTGTCTAGAAAGATAACCTGTGCGTCCCGAGTTATTCCTTGTTGAGAAGGATAGCCATCACTAGCACCATAACTATGCATTACCAAAACCCATGATTTTAGTAACAATTGCAGAACAACATGCGGATAATCTCATGACAAAAAAAATTGATAGCACGAGTGTTGTTTCATAATTATATACAAGGAGAACATACCCTCTGTAAGAAAGCATGAAAACATTGCAATGCAGCTTTTGTAACATAATGCGCACCATCTCAAGGCGATGTGCAATATCTATAATTCATCAGTCAAGGCCCTCGATAATCAGATCTATTCAGACTTATGATGACAACAAAAGAAAGTCAAGTGATTAAGTAAATAAATTCAGGTAACACGTATTTAGAGCTATGTTGTCAAAAGCGCAAAAAGCGCGCGCCTAGGCGCCTGGTGGCAGCCTAGGCGCAAAAAACGTTGCTGAGGCGCAGGGAAAAAAGGTAAAACAGAACAAATGACCATTAAAACACGAAACTGAGTAAAACTGGCCCGGGGTTTTCGGAGCTGCATTCGTGTCCGCAGGTGCGGGCACGCACGAGTTCAACCAAATTCAAGCTCAGAAACTCATTTTTTGCACCCCCCCCCCCCCTGCGCGCGGGTAGGACTTGTGGTAAAACATGTCATAAAGCTACAATGGAGTAGTAAAGACTTTACCTTATGAACAACCACTCACTTTGTTCCCGCACCAATGTGGGACAAAGAATTTACCACCTTTTGAGACTTTTATTCACACACCCAAAACTTACAACATATAAGTCCTAAACTTTTGCTACTAACTATTAGCTACATGATCTTAAATGGCATATATGATAGTTTTTTTAATTTTATGTGGAATCTTATTTATTTTCAAAGCATAACATATTTTTTATATTTTTTTTCTCTATGTGCGCTTTTCTTAAAAAAGCCCACGCTTTTTTTGCGCCTTGCGCCTAGGCTCCGGGCGAGGCCGATGCGCCTCGCCTGCGCCTTGCGTCTTTGACGTGGTCAACAGCAAGAAGGATACTTCCGGCATTTTCTTGGAAAAAGAGAATTGTCGGGCCTGCAAATGAAACAGTAACACTCTTAATCCTAGATTTGAGAATGGAAAAGGTTTAACTAAATAATCATCATTAGATTGGTAAAAGAAGACAGATGCTCTCTAAAAGATTTATATTAGCAGAGAACATCATGGGTTTTTGTAAAAGAAACTATTTGAATTTCCTTATTTTGTCTGATTAAGCTTCTTCAGGGCTAACTAACTGTAGAAGAAATTTGCCTTTAATATGCTCTCACACGACGATCAAATATGTTAGCTGCAATCCATTCACCTCACATAGCTGTATCAGGTGAAAATTTACCTAAAATTTTCGGGTAAATTTATGTTACAATCCCTGTCATGTAAAAACAGCTTTTAGTTGGGATTTGTGGAGGCTTCGACCTAGAGGCAGCTGGCTGGCCCTAACACTCCAAATCAGTTAAATTGGCAGGTTGCCTAAATTAAGGTCTCTAGTTCCCAAAGTTGTAAACCCTACTCTATTTATTTAGTATGTGTAGCCTGTAGGAGGACCTTTGTAACTCCTTGCCTTGAGCACCTGAAACAAAATTATAATAGATAGTTGCTGACCGAAAAATCTTGTATTCGGTTTGATTTCTGTTTTGATAGTTTGGTTGTGATATACAATCCAACCAAAGATACCTAAAAGAAACTTCTTCTAAGGATGAAGTGTTAAACGGGCGGGCCTAGGTATAAACAACCCTAGATACAATTCCTTTAGTTTTGTTTTGTTTAGTACATGAAGTTATAATAATAAGTGGTGAGATCATAGTTTTCCCAATCGGTCCTAGTAGCAGCAAAGCAAGAGAAACTGAAATAAACCCTACCTAATTAATTAATTAGCAAAATTGAAAGAGTACCTGTGCAATCGGGAGAGAACTTGATGAGCCAGGAGTGGAGGCGGACGCCGTCGGAGGAAGTGAGCCAGACGTCCTCGAAAAGGAGGCGGAGACGAGCAGGAGTGATGGGATAGGACTTGGTGAGACCGGGTAACACGGGGACGTAAACCAGCTTCTCCTGAAACGCCACCAGCAACGCCATTCCGGCCACCACTATTCCGCCGATGCCGTAGCTCAACAAGCTCATGTACGACACCATCTCTCTCTCTCCGAAGAGTCCGTCAGTAGAATAGAATGATGGCTGCCTGCCTTAGTTACACTTCATATGAGAACCAGTAACAAGGATACTTTACTTTTATATCGAACAGATTAGTCCAAGCGTTATATGTGATGTGTTAACCATGTGAAAACACACGTTTTGACATATCCGATTGAATTCAGTGTATCCTATAGTTGCATTGCGATTAGACAAAACGTAACGTAAATCGAATTTATATCGTACAATCATAATGTGTTATACACGACCCGACTAACTGGAATTTATATCGTCAAGCCAAAAACTCTCGAGGGGGTCAAAGTGACATTTACAAAGTTCAAAAAAAGTTAAGTGGTTAAAAATTGCATTTCCTAAAGTTAAGGGATAAGAAAGGGTAAGGATAAAATTTGATAAAGTTTTGGGGTAAGAAGGAAACTATAACAAAGTTGGGGCTGAAAAGGAAACTAACACAAAGTTGGGGTGTCAAAAGCAAACTATTTGTAAAATAGAGTAGTAGTTTAGAGACTAAATTTACCATTTTATGAAACTTTGAAGGTACCAAAACCAAGAGGCTAAAATCGCAACATCATGAAAGTATAGGGGGAGGGGGAGACAAAGCCGGTGGAGTTTCCACCGACCTTGTCTTTTAAGAGTATTAGTAATTAGAACCACTGGTTTATGAGAAAAAATAAGAATAAAAAAAATACACATCAATGTATTACAATAATATTATTCTGGATTCATAATCAATGTATTACAATAATAATATTCTTGATTCATAATCAAATACACGTCTAAAATGGGAGCTAAGGGGAGGGGATAATGAGATAGATAAACCAATTTTTCATGTTAAAAATATGTATTTTTCCTACGGGCTAGCCCGTCAGCAACAATGGCAAATGAATCGATGACAATTTTTGTCATCTATGTCATGATCTTTGTCATGATTCCGCTTTTGGTAGCACATGGAAGGCATAGCCTAAATATGATTCATGTTTTGTCATGTTATCATCTAATAATGATTCATGCTTTGTCATGTTATCATCAAATTGACAAATAATAATTTGATGATAACATGACAAAACTCACGGAATCATTGAACGACAAAAAATATGTCATTAGATAATTGACAAAGGCATAGATGCCAATGACAAAGAAGTCATTACAAAAGTATAGAAAACTTTTGTAGTAGTAGGTTTGAACAAACAATTGTCGACTAAAATTGTCGATATGTTTGAATTTGGAAATCCAATTTCTTGAATATGATATTCATTTTAGTAGTCACTTATTGACTATTATTTTGAATGAAAATCATTGCAACATGACAAAGATGACAAAATAGAGATGTTTTAAAGATCATTAAGCTGGCATATCAAACTTTGGTAAGTCTTTTTTCAATACGAGGGTGTGGGCGTCTACATAACCCTCCCCTTAGGTCCCGTGATATTTTAGGGAAGACTTCACCACCATCCCGCTTATCCTGCACCTAAAATCCGATCGTTTGTGTTGATGTGGCCGTTGGTAATTTGTTGTAGTGATATATTTCTATACCTTGTTTGCTTATTACATTTGACTTGTTACGAGAAATTGAAAAAGATAATCTATCCATTCATTTCTCTCAATTTTTACACTACTTTTATTAACATAATTTTAAAAATCATATCATCTACTAATACCTTATTACGTATGTTAAAATATAAAAATTGACATATAGTATAACAAAACATGTAAATTTATTGTACCAAGCATGTCATACTTTTTAATATTATCAAGTATGTGCTTTCAAACTAAAGTACTAAACTACAAGCCACTTGTAAATTTATTTGGAAGGACGAGATATTTCATAAGATAAATCCCGGCGGCAAGAGGCTAGGAAAAGAGATATAAATACATAGATGCCATTTAGGCATTATGAAAGTACAACACACTCATACACCAAAGGGACCAATCTAAATAGAGCTAAGCACCAGTCAGCTAAGAAAGCAAATCCATAGTTTACATCCCGGTCCATTAGCTAGTAACCGAACGGTCCAAACAGAAATGGTAAATTTATGCAAGTCAAAGTAAAGCAGCACACTTTTTAGGTAAACATAACACAACAGAAATGGTAAAGTTAAGCTCGACCAACGTCGAAACTTAATCAGTAACAAAGCCAAGGATGAGTTGCCTGCCGATGAAGAACTGTTTCTCACCGGCCACGATTAGGATCTCCAAACCCCTCGTTTCCTCTTATCCCCCACGAGAACCCATGATTCATCATCATATGCTCACTTCCAGATGAATGGGAGTCTGAACAATTCAAGAAGCGATGATGATTCGCTTTTGATTGCTGTGTTTTTTTAGTTGGAAGAAATCGCCCACCAGACCCTCTAACCCTGTTCAAAGCATGCTTATGTCGAGATTCATGAAGGTAAGGCTGCATACACACATATACAAACATCACTAAACAAATCTACCACATTTCATTTATCAAAAACAGATTGTAGTTAGTAGTAGTACCTTTCGGTTTTTCACCAGTTTGTTTTGAGCTTCAAGCTTAGCACGGACTTGTCTTCTTCTGAGAATACCATGATACTGTTTAGCATTCACGTAAATAGGACCGTCTTCTGATAGATCTAGGGGCAGGGGAACTCGTGCAGGAGCAATTTGAGGTGGAATCTGATCAATAACAACTTCATCATATCAAGTGCATTTCAAACCTTCTTTCAATTACATCAAAATCATTCCAAAAAAAAAAAAAAAAAAAAAAACAATCTCAACTTATATACAGATACAATCAGGGCTGCAAACGAACCAAACGTTCGATGAACAGTTCATCAACCATTCGGCACGAAGGTTGTTTGTGTTCGTTCGTTTATTAAACAAACGGATACGAACAAGAAATTTCGTTCGTTTAGTTAAATGAACGAACATGGACAGATGCCACTTTCATTCATTTATGTTCGTGAACGTTCGGTAACATGTTCGATAGCTCATTAGTGTTCGATAGTTCACGCCGGGGGTCTCACTGGAAGAAGCCTCTCTATTCCTACGGGTAGAGGTAAGGCTGTCTACATCTACCCTCCTCAGACCTTAGCTTTGCTATTGATGGGATTTACTGAGTATGATGATGATGATTTAAATACTTCAAAATTCCGACGAATAAAATACTTAATAAGTGTCAGCGTATTATATATTATGTTCATGAACGCTTGTTTGTGTTCGTTTGTTTCCATTTGTGTTCGTAAACATTAGTTTCTGCTCATTTGTGTTCATCAACATTCGTTTTCATTTGTTGCCTAAATTATCAAACACAAACGAACAAGTTCATTTCCTTAACAAACAAACACGAACATAAGATCTCGTTTGGTAGGTGTTCATGATCAGTTCGTGAACACATATATTTCTTAACAAACGAACACGAAAAAAAGTCCCACATGAACGGTTCGTGTTCGTTTGGTTCGTTTACAGCCCTAGATACAATCTCTTTGTCCTACATGACAGGAGCAAACATGGACTGGAGTAATGTTAGTTGACACATGTTCTTATCTGATTGTGATCGCTTTGTATCAGACTCGGTGAGAGGAACTTACCGTAGGGTGTGATCCATAGGCAGCGTAAAGACCACTCAAGTAATGATCAGCATAAGCATGTTGAACCTGATTATCAATGCAGAAAGTTGGTAGATTATGTGAAAAATGAATAAAAAAGTGAGTGAAACATGGTAACATATACATACCATCGGGGTGACTTGATGATTAGCGAAGCCAAAAGTTGGATTTCCCATGAATAAGAGTGGCTTCTTCGTCTGAGCTTTTTCAAGCTTGTCGCTTTCATCTTCAAGATATCATGAAGTAATGAATACATTATTCAGGTAAGATGTCAAGTGCCCAGTAGTTGGGTGGCATGTTCTTTCATCTATAAGCAAAAGTCTTCTTTTTAACTAATTGATTATTTTAACTTCCACAACTGTGACTTTAATAGATTACACAAACCTATAAAGCTAAAACAAGCAACAAATTCACCCAAAAAAAAATTATGTCATTGACTTTTCAAGCCATCACATGGGTCTTCTGTTGCAAACAGATTGTCGTTTTTATGGAAATATTCATAAAGACCACATTAAGATTATCAAATCTGGGCAAAATCGCCATACGAAAATAGTTCCTTCTTTTGCATTTGCAGTTCAAGAGTTGTCTAATATCACTATTTCTTGTAAACTGCAATGCTAATAATAATGGTTAGTTTGGTAAAGAAAGCCAAATATGATTGGTTCAGAAAGTCAAGTAAGTACCTGAGACTGATGAGATGCACTGATTTTGGGAGTGAACTGCTTGTGGAGAAATATCACCATCATCTTGATAGTGCGAATGGCAGGTAGATGAATCTTGATGGCGAATTTGTTGAGTCAACTCATTAGCATCCTCAGAGACATAAGGCATAAAAACCATCTTTAAGCTAAAATTTTGGGAAAGATATCTTTACTCCTTCCTATATGCCATAGAAATCGCTCGAGGGTTTGATCTAGTGTGCAAATTGGCTGCTTAAACATGGGAAAGTCGGACAAAAGAACGGGTTGAATCATTTGAAAATGAACTCTATGAAAGCAAATCAAGAAGTAATTATATGATGATATAAATTGGATCAATACAAATATATAATAACCTGTTCCTTGATCCAATATCTTTGTATTTAGGAATTTTCCATGATGATTAAAACCATTAAAGAATAGTTGCAGGTTTCAGCATAAAACCCTAACATAGATTATAAAGCACATGGTGATTATCTATCTACACAAGATTAAGATGGGTTGAAAAAGCATAAACATTTATGAAAACCTAAGAAAGATTAAATCAAGAAGAATGTGCAGCAGCTTATAAGTTAAACATCTTTCTGTAGAAACCAAGAACATGTCCCCAATACTTACAATCAAGATTCAGTCAGATACAGATGAAGATAAACCCCCATGAAGTATTGTAAAAGAATCCCAAGTTAAAAATAAATAATATAAGTAAGGGCAGGCAGGATTGAATACATACATGCATCAAGATTGAAGGAAGGAAGGAAGACAGAGAAAATAAAAAGAAAAAAAATGAAACCTTTGGAAGAAAGAGAAGAGAGGTGTTGGGTGAAATTGGGTATGTTTGTCTCCTCCCCTCATCATCATCATCGTACTCAGTATATCCCACCAATAGCAAAAGCTAAGGTAGGGTCTGAGGAGGGTGGGATGTAGACAGCCTTACCTCTACCCCGTAGGAATAGAGAGGCTGCTTCCAATGAGACCCCCGGCTCGATTGTGGTTTTGCATCAAGCCTTGGACATAAGGCACATAACACTCAGCAATTGAGACAAACGCCAATTGGTGCATGTACCCCCTTGTCTTTCGGCTATCAACGCTACCACATGATGCCTGATTAACCATCCCCTCTTTTAACGTTATTTTCACGAAATTAGTAAAATAACGTTAAAAATTAGTGCACTTTTGCTTTTGCCCCCCGAGCGCCCACACATATATACATTATATGTGCATACCGCAAGCGGGGCGAATTTGTCTCCTCCCCTGAAACCCTCAAATCATCTGCTGGCTGCCTTCTTCTTCTGCTTACAAAAGAAAAGGCTTTTATCTTTTAATAAAGACACACACACACTCACCCTGCTCCTCATTTGGTATTTTTCTTTCTTATTTGCTTTATTCTTATTTTTTGTGGTTGGTCCCACCATGACTTAGCCACAATATCCTAATTAATTGTATGTATTGTATTTTAACTCAAACTCCACAACTTTATGATGGCAAACATAACTTTACAGTTTAATTCTATACTATACCCTTTTAGGGTATTCAAAAGGGGGTGGCGGCGCAACTTGTTGCCCGACTACCTGCCATTGCTTTGTAATTGCCCTTTTTCGTGTGGAATGATATTACTAGTTTGTTAAAAAAAATAAAAATAAATAAATAAATAAATACTTGTAAAAGAAATATTTAAGGAACTAGTTTGAAGTTAAGTAACGGTGGGTGAAGTTTCAACTTCATCCTCAAAAGTTATTTTCACTGTTAAAAAAAAATGCACGTGTCATTAGACAAAACAAACACAGTCCACCAAGCCAATGTGCATCTACTGTTATCATTATAATAAATATTTGAAATTGGGTTTTCTTCAAAGGGGTTGGGTTGGGTATGCACTATCATTTATTTCACAATACAATCAAATGTATACACACAACAAATTATATCTACCAAACACCATTTTTAATTCATCACAGCTATGTAATGTAAATGTTTGTATGCGGGAATGAATAGGAGGTTTACATGAGTGGTGGTTTGTTTTACGAAACTTGATTGATATCTTATTGCTTTTCGGTTTTTGAGGAAGACAATACCAATCAACTTTTTCAAATTATGTTATTGCCAACATAAAGGATACATGTAATGGAATTACTTTTTCTCATCCTTTTATCATTTTATTTTTGTGGATAAGTGTTCATCTATCCAAGTTCTTTTTTTTTTTTTAACGGCCAATAAATAAATCCCAAGCACTCTCGGGGAACCCACTGGACAAACGTAGTACTCCGAGAGTAACCTGAGTCATCCACCACCAATTCCGGGGACAACCCAGTAACTCACCCGCTCGTAGGCACGACGGTAAATTACAAGTAAAACCCGTTTGGCTCAAGGATCGAACCCAGGTTTCCCTAGGTCTCATATCACTGTCCACAAATGCCTCACTCTTTTTTGCACCAAATGGGAATTGAACTAGAGTCTTTAAAGAAGAACTCAAGTCCTTCTACCACTTGAGGTAGAGGTAATTGAAAAATAAAAATTGTCAAATTGGGGTAAACAAAAATTGTCTATGATTCATTTAGGCTCAAACTATTCACACACTCTATCTGTCTATTTAGACACCATTTGCCTCGTATAGGCCTATACGAGGCGTATAGGGTTACATCAAACTCAGTGTCTGACTCATGTCAGTTCTGGTTTGACTGCTCCTATATGCTTCGTATAGGCCTATACAGGGCGTATAGGACCCCTCGTATAGGTCTCATATATGACCCATGCCCTATATATGCCACGTATAGGTCTATATGGGGCGTATATAAGGGTTTTTTTTTAAACAAACATTTTATACAATATTAATCGTTTTAGCAAACTTTTATACAAAAAACAAGTTTTCTATTTTAAATACGTAAAAATAACAAGTACATGATATGATACAACACCTGTATAGGCCTATACGAGACCTAAACCACGCCTATAGTCCTATGCGAGACCTATACTACACCTACAGGTCTATACGTTACGAGTTATTATAATTAATATGAGTTTTTTTGTAATTAATATTAGAGTTATTATAATTAATATGAGTTTTTTTATAATTAATATTAGAGTTATTATAATTAATATGAGTTTTTATAATTAATATTAGTGTTATTGATATTAATATGAGTTTTTTATAATTAATATTAGTGTTATTATAATTAATATGAGATTTTCATAATTAATATTAGTGTTATTGATATTAATATGAGTTTTTTATAATTAATATTAGTTTTATTATTGTTAATATGAGTTTTTCATAATTAATATTAGTGTTTTAATATTAATATGAGTTTTTTATAATTAATATGAGTGTTATTATAATTAATATGAGTTTTTCATAATTAATATTAGTGTTATTGATATTAATATGAGTTTTTTATAATTAATATTAGTGTTATGGATATTAAAAAGAGAAAACAAAAAAAAAATTAAAAATATATGCCCCATATAGGGCTAGACTGGGCGTATAGTGGGGGTCCAAAAGACCATTATAGCCCTGTTTTGCCCCCAATCTAGGTCTAATTCAGAGGTAAAATGGTAATTTGTATTATATACATTCGCCTCATACAGGCCTATACTAGGCATATAATAGAGGCAAAAAAGACCAATTTACCCCCAGTCTAGGCCTAACTCATGGGTAAAATGGTCTTTTTCGTCTATACGCCTCATATAGGCCTATACGAGTCATATACGAGGCATATGAGACAAAATATGACATAATCAGAGATTCTCTTGGAAATTGAAAAAGGTTATACGCTACATATAGACCTATACGAGGCGTATACGAGGATGTGTAAATAGGGACTAGGGTGTGTGAATATGTATACCCTTCATTTAAATCTACTCAAATAGTCGAATTGTACAAGAAGTTAATTCATGTCAGTGTAGATTCGGTTTTGACATATCCTCTTGCGTATCCACTATTAAGTTCTTGTGTTTGTTGGTCCTGAAAAATATAAAAAGAAATAAAATTGTAGAATTAAAGCATTAACTTTGAAGGATGGTTGATTTAAAATTGATAATGTATGCTTTCTGTGTCTTTTCTAAGTAAAGAAAGGAGTAGTTGCGTGAGTTTTGGGAAACGTCTTTCCTACTCATATTCGATAATATTGATATTGTGCTTATGTTATACTATAAAAAAGTGTCTATAAATATATTAAAGTCAGCCTATTTTAGTAATCATGGTTAAGAAAAAGTCATAAATCAAAATGATGATAATACATAACTTTGTTGCTTTTTTATGTTAAATTTAAATATTGGATAATTAGTTAACTTTCTTATTATGTTTCACATCAACTTGAATTTTGAAGCACTCATATTTGATAACTTTGCTCCTAATTTGTTTTTTTATAATAAGAAAAATGAAAGAAAGCATAGGGAAAGCCGCAACAAGAAACAATGAGAGAGCGACGGAGAATTGACCTCTTCAATATTGGGCTTATCCTTTGCCCTTTTTTTGTCCCAACTTTTGTTAACTTTTTTTATGAACACAAAACCTATTTTTAGTATCCACCATGGTCTATGGGACTTGAATCCTTATACTAAACTCTCTAATACCACTAAGCTAGTGGACTCTTCTTTAGCGTACCTTTACGGCTTTACTACACACCAATATCCCTAGGACCTTATATATAGGCGAGACATTACTAGGAATGTTTGTTTGTTTATGTGCGCTTTCTTGTCCCACTTTAGATAATCTTTATGATCTTTGTCTCATCGTACTTTTCTTTTGCAAATATAAGTGGTGTGACGTTGTATACACACCGGGAGCAGTATGGTTACAATGATTAATGACATGCAAGTCGAACCCAACACCTCTAAACTTAAACACAGCCACCTCTATTAACTGAAACCACATCTCTCTTTTATCGTTGTTTGTAAAGCACTACAACCATATCACAAGGTTTTTAGATATGTAAAGGGTTGATTGGTTTTATATTTAAACCAAGTGTACATAGTATACATATAAAATTAACTGCAACAGCATGTTAACATTCTTTTTGTCATTCACGTCAACAACTACAGTTCATCTAAGCATACGACTAGTGTCAAACAAACTCTTACGGTAGATAATAAGTTCAGGGTCAGTTTTTGTAATTATTGTATTCTTTAGGGGTTGAATTGTAATTAGCTGGTTAATTGTTTGTTAGGTACTGGATTAGTTGTAACAGTCTAAATTAGTTGTTAATGAGAAGCGGGAAACCATGTTCGAGCTGTATAATAATCTTATTATCTGATTTCTCTCTTAACACAAAGGCAAATACTGAGGAATGATGCATCTCTTTTGTACATGGACTTGGGAAAAGTCCGATGAGGTTTTCTGTAAAGTATGCCAAATTTTGTTTAGGAGTAGGAGTGGCGATCATGAGTTATGACCCGTTCGTTATTCAAGGAATGAGTTGAGTTAGGCAAAAAAAAAAAAAAAAAAACATATGGGTTTATATTTGTGTCAACCAAAATTACAATGGGTCAATTTGGGTCTACGCAACGGGTCAAAATATGCCACTTTTTTAAAGTTGCTAACTTAAAATGGGTGCAAATGGTTCAACACCACCCAACACGCCGTTTGGCCAGCCTTATTCAGGACATGACAATATACATATAGAACATAATCATGCAACTTTGGTTTAGTGACTTGTGTTTGGTAACTTGGCACCTAAAAGTGAAGTATGTAGCCAATGTTCTCATTAATACTTTTAGGTATCATTCAATCGCTTTGAGCACCCACAATAGCTGGTCTCTAAAACGTAAGCAGCCTTTCACAACCAACCAAAAAACACCCTCGCTGACAAAACTCATCTGGACCCATCCTTGTACACGGATGGGCCTCCCAAAAACGCCCTCAAAATAGACTTTTGGAAGATTACACTAAAATTTTCTTCCTTGCTTATTTTGTTTTATTCTTTTAATAATTTGCTGAAATATCTCTGGAATCAAATATCATCGACCAAGCGTGAAAAAGGAATTTACTGAAATATCTCTGGAATCAAATATCATCAACCAAAAGATCTCTTATATTATACCCTCCCAGAACTTAGAATATTAAAAGGATTCTAACCATGATATGGAAGGAGTAGATATGACGATCCATCATATTCCCAGTAACCATGAAATGGAGCAGAGAGCAACAAAATTGTCCATTCAAGAATCATGCACACAAAAACTCTGCCAATAAAACAACCTCATTACTTATCTCAGTCAGTCACATAAAAACAACAAATTTCTTTTTACTTGAGAAAAGAGTATAGTCATAGTACCTGGGCTTCACTTAATGAAGGCGATTTCATTCCTCGCCGTCAAGTGTTGTAGGCTACAGTTGTAGGTTGATCCTTTCAGACCACTTAAAAATATCAGAGTAAACCCGATCACCTCCAAGCTCTTTTCCATCTGAGCCAGCTGCTACGCGTATAATATCTTCTATTAAAGCAAAATTCCCCATTATATCCACATGGGCCCCACTTTGGGTACCTCGTCCTTCCAGAAGAGTTGCTGGTGGTGCATGATTGTACTCCCGTATATATGTTTTAATCCCCCATGGATTGAATCGGGTTTTCCCCCGCCAGCCTTTTGCACACATGAAACCTGCACTCAAGGTGGGGACCGTTTCATCCCCGTCAACGGAGTAAACGCCACTTCTTAAACAACTCTGCTCATTTCCACCGTCCGCTGATGTATCAATCTGGAATGGAATATGACACTCGGCAGCTGGACTACTTTTGTAAATATACGCTCTTTCTGTGTCTAATCCAACTCCATACATTGCAAACATCTCCATTTCAGGGGCCTTGGGTAACCTGGTTTCCAAGGGATTTGACCAATATCGATAATGTTGGTATTTTTTATCATCCAAATTGTCAGCGATTCCATAAGAATAATGAGCACCACCACGTTTCATCATTCTTGGAGCTACAAATTGCAAAAGGTCCAAAACTGAATCAGCTGAAAAAACTTTGTAATCTTCAACAGCCTTCACACCCTCAATTCCCATATCGTGGTATTCATTCCACACATCCCGGCACGATGAGTTTGCGCAGTTATAACCTTTAACAGAACCCTGCATTTTATTTTAATAATAAATGATCAAGATCATCAAATATTCCAGCTGGCATAGATAAACATTTACATTGCTATGATAGATTACCCTAAAGTCCACACTGTTGATCTTTGATGAAGGTAGTGAGGCAACATCCTTCCCAAAAGATATTATTCTCCCGTAATTAATTGAGTTTGAACTCTGCTTCATGTTTTGACCTGATGTTTGACTTTCGTTATTGTTGACTTTCGACGCAACGCAGTCATGGCCAGCTTCAGGAGCCCAATCAAGTGTACCCCATATAGTGTCCCCGCCTTTTGGTATCAATGACATTGTTGAATCCCATGTACGGGTCATCTTCATTGCATGTTGCAATGTTTGGAAACCGAATATATCCTTATCCAAAACACCAGGTGCAGCCGCCCTACATCAAAAACATAAGTTGGACATGCAGATAAGTTGCATATCTTAAAAAAAACTAAGATTAATATACCTGGCGACAGCGATATCCTTGGCTTCCGCGGAAAAAAGGCCTGCGACTATTTTCGGGAGGCCCAATAATGGGCCACCTATATTCATCACCGCCTTTATGTGCTTAGCACACCAATTTGGCCCACCACCGCCACCTAGTGGTTGTGGTGCTTCAGCCCATTTCATAAAATGCATAAAGTAAAGAGTGCCCATAGAATGTGGAATCACAACCACCTTCTCACCACTTGTGGCTACCATGAGTTCTATATTGCTTTTCATCCGGCTTAGAGTTTGATCTCGTATCTAATTCAAAATTTGGTTAATTCGACATGGGCCATTGGTTAATGACTTCATATACATCTAATTATAAGGGTACCTCAGTATTTTGAAACGAAAGCCTCCAATCATAAGCTGCCATATACATGTTTTTTTCCTCATATCCAATGCTAGCCAAATTTGCTATTAAGACTGCCCATACAAAATAGCCTGCAGCAAAGTAATCAGCTGCCACTAGTCCAGAAACGGGTCTGATTCGTATACCAGGTGGGTCAAGCCCGGTTTCGTTATCCAGTGACATGTGCTCCACCCAGCACAATGGCCTGCAAAAAACAAAATTTCATTATCATCATCATCATCATCCATGGGGTCGATCCAAAAGCAAGCTTCAGTTGGCTGCAACTGATTTGCGAATAATCCCGTTTTTTTTCTTTTTTACTAGCTTTTATAGGTTTTAGGTTATATTAGCTACAAGAAAATAAGAAATAGGACATCAACATTTAAATTCCATCAAAGAATCCATACCATTACGTGAAACGAACGCTACCTTAGTTCACAATAGACGTTAATGTTGGGTATCAAAGAACGCAATACGCACACATTTGGCAGCAAACGATAATAACACAGAAAATTTGGTTTAAACAACTTAGTGAGAATCGATTACTTGGTGATTATTACATTAAGAATTATAAAAACATGATCATAGGATGGTTAACCAACAACTGTGGCTATTTGATGATCAACTGTCATTAACTGTTTTTAACTGTTAAACAATCACATACCTATTCTAAGAAAACATTATTGCATAACATATTGTTTGGGTAATAGTAACATATATATGTAAATATGTAATCTCTCATTCATCATGAATGGTTTCAATAGTAATCAGTCAGTCACCACTAGGCAGGCATGCATGTCAAATGTTGAAGGCTGATATAATAATAATAATAATAATAATAATAATAATAATAATAATAATAATAATAATAATTAGGTAGTACCTACCTTTTATAGAGGTCACCAAAGGTGCCACCCCAAAGCTTCTTCCTGAACAAGCCATCCATGCAGGGGTGGCCTTCCCAGAGCTCAAGGCCACCGGTGACAATGCCGGGTACGAAAACGACGGGATGTTTGGCCTTTAATCCTTGTTTCTGCAATTTGACACCGGGTGGGTCGGGTATTTTACCGGTTATGGCAGTGGTGACATACTCCGGGAAGGAGGGGGGCATGGCATTGTAAAGAAACAATAAAAACCACCAAATGGAACATATGGATCCGATCAACCAACAGCAGCTGTCTATACACGACCATTTCTTCTTCTTCTTCTTCTTTTTCAATTTCGTAGTAGTAACCGCCTCCTGATGATGATCAGTGTTTTCTGTTTTGTGTTTGGCGGTTTGAGGTTGATCCGAGGAGTTTGTAGGTTTCTTGGCGTCTCCCCCACCTCCACCTCCTCCACCACCTCCACCTCCACCTCTACCTCCACCTCCTCCGCGGCCCCTTCTCCTCCGTGCCATATGATGAGATCACTTCATTTATAGGTTTTGGCTGCGGAAGCTTATGTTTATAGATCTATCTCACCTTTATATATTAAACCTCTTTTACTGATCTATCACAACTAATCGGGCATTTTAAGATTAAAAAAAATTAAGATTTTTTTCCAGCTTAATTTATAAATACACTAAGCATTTATTTTTTAGTGGCGATGGTCATCACTAGTGATAGAATTCCAACGTACAAGTATTAATACACAACGTACAAGTCATACACATATAATCAATTTTTACAACGCGTGAAGATTTCCACGCGTTATAAGTTTCACACGTGGAAGTAATAGGTGGCGGCGGTGTTCTAAGGTTCATCACTCGTGATATATGGTCCATCACGGACCACCCCGCCTCCCCTAAGAGGGGAGGGGGTGGTGATCACTCATCACTCACTCACATCCAATCAATTTCCGCCATGTCATCAATCATTATTCCATCACTCACAACTTTTTTTAGTGGAAATGCCCATCACTCACAACACCCAACAATAAACCCTCACACCCCTCTCACATGTTCCATTTATCACGGCTATATTTTTTTCACGGGAAGAAAGATTCACGCGTGAACTTTAGGGTGTGGCGGTGGTATTTTGCCAACTTCCACGCGTGGAAGAATTTCATCACGCACAAAATTGGTTCCACCCCGGGTCCCCTAAGAGTGTATGGAGTGGTTAAACACTTGAAAGTGGTAAACTTCAAAATCAACCAATCAGAGGGTGCCATGTCATTCCATCTAAAAAGTTTAAACTATGCTGAAAAGTGTTGACAATGGTTAAACACTTGAATTGGTAAACTATTATTTAAAAAAACATAAAACACAATATACCATCCAATCATCGCTCCCCAGTACATCACTCATCATCTTCACCGATCGGTAACCAAACACCGATTACCAACCCTCACCGCGCGGCAAAGGAGGTTGGTGGCGGTGTGCCCGAGCGGCAAAGTCACTTTGTCGAACCCCTTTGCCGCCCACTCCCTACACCCTAAGGTAATTATAATTCTTTTAAACAATAATCACATTTAGTCTCACATTTTTTTACACTTTTCCCCTTTCACAACAAACTTATAATTCTTTATGTATTCTTGCCATATCTTATAAACTATAATGTTTAAAAAAATCCAAAAGTATCATGATAACCTACTCATTTTTGTCGATGTTTCGATAGTTGTCTTGGTCAGTATTGACGTGTAGATTAAAAGGTACAAGTAGATGGATGCCTTAGCGTACAAGTGATTAAAGCCCAACGTACTTAGTCATTATCCCATAATGTTTAATAGCTACAGAATGTCAAGTGGTTAAATACCGTTAATTTATCATCTCATCTAGATTACATTTTAATACCTCATCTATAACAAAATTATCAATAATTAGTTATTAGTTACACTTTATCCCCTTATAAAAAATTAACTTCCCTCACGATTTTTAAACGGTCATTACTTTTTGGTACATTAATATATATTTTTTTTTAAATTACACTAGCTAGTACTTCTTAACTAATTGGGCCTTGCCCAAAACAAACTAAAACTTTTTTTATTAAGTTTACTAGGTTATCCTCGTAAATACTCATGGGGTTGGAAAATTTGGTAAACAACGAATGTAAAAAAATTATTTACAATATATGATGTGTAGGGAAATAATAAATATATTTATAAATTAAAGAAATACTAATTATTGAAAGTTTAATATTATATTCTTTTAATATTATTAAGTTACAAAAGAAAACAACTTGATTCATAAATCTATAAAAACTAATATTATTAGCCCAAGCTTACCATCTTCAATTCCGAGGAAAACCAGTCGCCCGAAAGCTCACTATAGTAAAACCCGGTTGGAATTGGATTTAAACTTGAGATCTATGGCCTCAACCCCAAATCTTCACTTCTCATCTACATCACCAAATTCCGGTTCAATGTTACCATACACATGCATCAATTATGAAAATTTTCAATGAATATTAAACGGGTCATATATAGTTGATTTTATTTATCATCACAAACCGGACATATACCGACCAAACAACAACGACATTCAAACGAGTCATATATAGTTGATTTTTTATCATCACAAACTAAACATATACCAATCAAGCAACATCGGTAGCGGTACCGTATTCGTTTTTATTGAATTCTCGATGTGGCGGTATAAAATTCATTGAACACAAAGTTATATTCGCAATAAAGTATTTTTTGGTATCGTAAGCTATATCGAGTGTCTATATGATACCGGTATTGTAATGGACCGATACCAACCGAACAACACCAGTACTGGTACGGGTATTCGCTTTTATTGTTTTCAATCGATGTAAAACATGTGGCGAATGGCAACGGTTGTTATGTCGTGTGTTAGTACGAGTACTATAATGAACCAGACGGATAATGACCAAAGGCCCGCAACGAAGCACGCGATAATCACGCTAGTATATAACAATTTGTGTAGGTCTTATGAACAATGTCTTTTTTTTCATTTTTAGTCGTTTAGTGTTTTTTAAGGTGATTTACATTTTTAGTCCCTCAAGTTTGTTTGGTTCACTTTTGGCCCTTGAAGTTTTGCCTTTTTTTGTCTTTAAGTTAAAGCTTTCTTGGTATCAATTTGAGTTTGTCTGTGTTTTACGCCAGCTTGCGGTACAACTTTCTGTTTGTCTTTGCCTACATTTGGTGGTATAAATTTGTGTTCTTTTTACGATTTTTCCGGTTTTGGTCATTGTTTGCTTACTACTTAGCACGATTTTTTGAACCCCGCGCTCGCAACGCAGGGGTTAATCTCTAGTTTTTTATAACACGAAAATAGAAAATGGATTATTTATAAATATTGTTTGAGTAATAAAAACAAAATGTAGAAAGTGGTGATTTGTGAAAATGTAAGTATTGATAAAAACGTTTGTAGGGTTGGAAAGAAAAAAATGTTTTTATGATTTGTAGCTAATTGAACGTGTTTGTGAGTGCATTTAGCCTTTACGCACCAGGAAGTATCATCTATCTATACTTTCTATAAAAGGAGAAATCTGAGTGACATAAGAAAAGCTGATGTGTCAGCCAGAGAGGCTATCCAACAAGGCTTTTCTTATGTCATTATTACATCATAAAGCCTAATATATAAAATCATTTAAAATTTTGTCTAAACCTCTGCCCTTCTCCTTATAATCAAACATTCGTTCCCAAAGTAAACCTCTGTCCAAATTCAAAATTCTGGCTCCACATTCAAAATTCAAACCATATCTTCTAATCCTATAAATAAGATATATGAATCTGGCTCCACATTCAAATCTCTCTCGCTCATATATGCGAGCGTATCTCTCTCTCTCAAATGCATATTTCTCGTGATTCAGCCGGCTAATCTCCGATTATACTTCTTTGTTCGAATGTTTGTTGATTCTGTTTACATGTTATCGTTCCAGTATCATTGTTCCAACATCGTCGTTTCAATGAAGCTTCCCTTCACACATCAACCTTTCAATATCGATGTTGCAGTATCATTGTTGCAACATCGTGAAAAGTTGCATGTGCTACCTTCTTTGATGGGAGAGTTGCATTGTTCAATTTTCGTTAAATCAAAAGTCAGCTTTTCTTATGTCAGTGAGATTTTCTTCTTTTATACAAAGTATAGATTCGTGCAATATCGTGAAAAGTTAGATGTGCACTTTAGGTTTGTTTCTTATTTTGATTAACTGTTGATGATGTTGAGAGTTTTTATTGACATTGACATTTTAGAATATGTTAAGATGCATGTTGATATTATTAAGATGAACTACTACATAGAAAAATAGAAATTTAATGAAATATTTATAAAGTATTATACGCTAGAGTTAACACTTGCTAGGATTTCGTAGACTCTGGCCTTTCTCCATGTGATTTCATTCTCTCTTTTGAATTTCAGGTCAGTTAGCATGTTGCGGATTTTCTGATCCTGTTTTAGAAGTTGTGTCAGAAACTCTTCTGCATTCTTCTGGAACTCTGATGGAGGAGAGTGGAGGACTTCATCGAGCAATGCTATGCTGTTCCAGGTTCTGTTGTAATTAGTGTCATTGATTATGTCGACTTTCCTGTTTAGTTCTTCGTCTGTTCTTTTTTCTTTGAGTGACCACATCGAGAATTGTGTTTTAACATCGCTGGTGTCTGACTAGTGGTAGAAGCTGAAGTTTGCCATGTAGATTTTTTGTTGGTTTTTCTGATTTGGAACAATTTTTGATAGAAAGTGATTTGTAGGACAATTTGTTGAATTTTGAAGCACTCATATTTGATAACTTTGCTCCTAATTTGTTTTTTTATAATAAGAAAAATGAAAGAAAGCATAGGGAAAGCCGCAACAAGAAACAATGAGAGAGCGACGGAGAATTGACCTCTTCAATATTGGGCTTATCCTTTGCCCTTTTTTTGTCCCAACTTTTGTTAACTTTTTTTATGAACACAAAACCTATTTTTAGTATCCACCATGGTCTATGGGACTTGAATCCTTATACTAAACTCTCTAATACCACTAAGCTAGTGGACTCTTCTTTAGTGTACCTTTACGGCTTTACTACACACCAATATCCCTAGGACCTTATATATAGGCGAGACATTACTAGGTATGTTTGTTTGTTTATGTGCGCTTTCTTGTCCCACTTTAGATAATCTTTATGATCTTTGTCTCATCGTACTTTTCTTTTGCAAATATAAGTGGTGTGACGTTGTATACACACCAGGAGTAGTATGGTTACAAACTTGCAATGATTAATGACATGCAAGTCGAACCCAACACCTCTAAACTTAAACACAGCCACCTCTATTAACTGAAACCACATCTCTCTTTTATCGTTGTTTGTAAAGCACTACAACCATATCACAAGGTTTTTAGATATGTAAAGGGTTGATTGGTTTTATATTTAAACCAAGTGTACATAGTATACATATAAAATTAACTGCAACAGCATGTTAACATTCTTTTTGTCATTCACGTCAACAACTACAGTCCATCTAAGCATACGACTAGTGTCAAACAAACTGTTACGGTAGATAATAAGTTCAGGGTCAGTTTTTGTAATTATTGTATTCTTTAGGGGTTGAATTGTAATTAGTTGGTTAATTTTTTGTTAGGTACTGGATTAGTTGTAACAGTCTATATTAGTCGTTAATGAGAAGGTGGAAACCATGTTTGAGCTGTATAATCTGATTTCTCTCTTAACACAAAGGCAAATACTGAGTAATGTGATGCATCTCTTTTGTACATGGACTTGGGAAAAGTAAGATGAGGTTTTCTGTAAAGTATGCAAAATTTTGTTTAGGAGTAGGAGTGGCGATCATCAGTCATGACTCGTTCGTTATTCAAGGAATGAGTTGAGTTAGGCAAAAAAAAAATAAAAAAATACATATGGGTTTATATTTGTGTCAACCAAAATTACAATGGGTCAATTTGGGTCTACGCAAGTTATATAACGGGTCAAAATATGCCACTTTTTTAAAGTTGCTAACTTAAATGGATGCAAATGGTTCAACACCACCCAACACGCCGTTTGGCCAGCCTTATTCAGGACATGACAATATACATATAGAACATAATCATGCAACTTTGGTTTAGGGACTTATGTTTGGTAACTTGGCACCTAAAAGTGAAGTATGTAGCCAATGTTCTCATTAATACTTTTAGGTATCATTCAATCGCTTTGAGCACCCACAATAGCTGGTCTCTAAAATGTAAGCAGCCTTTCACAACCGACCAAAAACACCCTCGCTGACAAAACTCGTCTGGACCCATCCTTGTACACTGATGGGCCTCCCAAAAACGCCCTCAAAATAGACTATTGTGGATGCACTTAGTCATCCATAACTAGACATTTGGAAGATCACACTAAAATTTTCTTCCTCGCTTATTTTGTTTTATTCTTTTAATAATTTACTGAAATATCTCTGGAATCAAATATCATCGACCAAGCGTGAAAAAGGAATTTACTGAAATATCTCTGGAATCAAATATCATCAACCAAAAGATCTCTTATATTATACCCTCCCAGAACTTAGAATATTAAAAGGATTCTAACCATGATATGGAAGGAGTAGATATGACGATCCATCATATTCCCAGTAACCATGAAATGGAGCAGAGAGCAACAAAATTGTCCATTCAAGAATCATGCACACAAAAACTCTGCCAATAAAACAACCTCATTACTTATCTCAGTCAGTCACATAAAAACAACAAATTTCTTTTTACTTGAGAAAAGAGTATAGTCATAGTACCTGGGCTTCACTTAATGAAGGCGATTTCATTCCTCGCCGTCAAGTGTTGTAGGCTACAGTTGTAGGTTGATCCTTTCAGACCACTTAAAAATATCAGAGTAAACCCGATCACCTCCAAGCTCTTTTCCATCTGAGCCAGCTGCTACGCGTATAATATCTTCTATTAAAGCAAAATTCCCCATTATATCCACATGGGCCCCACTTTGGGTACCTCGTCCTTCCAGAAGAGTTGCTGGTGGTGCATGATTGTACTCCCGTATATATGTTTTAATCCCCCATGGATTGAATCGGGTTTTCCCCCGCCAGCCTTTTGCACACATGAAACCTGCACTCAAGGTGGGGACCGTTTCATCCCCGTCAACGGAGTAAACGCCACTTCTTAAACAACTCTGCTCATTTCCACCGTCCGCTGATGTATCAATCTGGAATGGAATATGACACTCGGCAGCTGGACTACTTTTGTAAATATACGCTCTTTCTGTGTCTAATCCAACTCCATACATTGCAAACATCTCCATTTCAGGGGCCTTGGGTAACCTGGTTTCCAAGGGATTTGACCAATATCGATAATGTTGGTATTTTTTATCATCCAAATTGTCAGCGATTCCATAAGAATAATGAGCACCACCACGTTTCATCATTCTTGGAGCTACAAATTGCAAAAGGTCCAAAACTGAATCAGCTGAAAAAACTTTGTAATCTTCAACAGCCTTCACACCCTCAATTCCCATATCGTGGTATTCATTCCACACATCCCGGCACGATGAGTTTGCGCAGTTATAACCTTTAACAGAACCCTGCATTTTATTTTAATAATAAATGATCAAGATCATCAAATATTCCAGCTGGCATAGATAAACATTTACATTGCTATGATAGATTACCCTAAAGTCCACACTGTTGATCTTTGATGAAGGTAGTGAGGCAACATCCTTCCCAAAAGATATTATTCTCCCGTAATTAATTGAGTTTGAACTCTGCTTCATGTTTTGACCTGATGTTTGACTTTCGTTATTGTTGACTTTCGACGCAACGCAGTCATGGCCAGCTTCAGGAGCCCAATCAAGTGTACCCCATATAGTGTCCCCGCCTTTTGGTATCAATGACATTGTTGAATCCCATGTACGGGTCATCTTCATTGCATGTTGCAATGTTTGGAAACCGAATATATCCTTATCCAAAACACCAGGTGCAGCCGCCCTACATCAAAAACATAAGTTGGACATGCAGATAAGTTGCATATCTTAAAAAAAACTAAGATTAATATACCTGGCGACAGCGATATCCTTGGCTTCCGCGGAAAAAAGGCCTGCGACTATTTTCGGGAGGCCCAATAATGGGCCACCTATATTCATCACCGCCTTTATGTGCTTAGCACACCAATTTGGCCCACCACCGCCACCTAGTGGTTGTGGTGCTTCAGCCCATTTCATAAAATGCATAAAGTAAAGAGTGCCCATAGAATGTGGAATCACAACCACCTTCTCACCACTTGTGGCTACCATGAGTTCTATATTGCTTTTCATCCGGCTTAGAGTTTGATCTCGTATCTAATTCAAAATTTGGTTAATTCGACATGGGCCATTGGTTAATGACTTCATATACATCTAATTATAAGGGTACCTCAGTATTTTGAAACGAAAGCCTCCAATCATAAGCTGCCATATACATGTTTTTTTCCTCATATCCAATGCTAGCCAAATTTGCTATTAAGACTGCCCATACAAAATAGCCTGCAGCAAAGTAATCAGCTGCCACTAGTCCAGAAACGGGTCTGATTCGTATACCAGGTGGGTCAAGCCCGGTTTCGTTATCCAGTGACATGTGCTCCACCCAACACAATGGCCTGCAAAAAACAAAATCACATCATCATCATCCATGGGGTCGATCCAAACACAAGCTTCAGTTGGCCACAATTGATTGGCAGCAAACGATAATAACACAGAAAAATTGGTTTAAACAAATTAGTGAGAATCGATTACTTGGTGATTATTACATTAAGTATTATAAATACATGATCATAGGACGGTTAACCAACAACCATGGCTATTTGATGATCAACTGTCATTAACTGTTAAACAATCACATACCTATTCTAATAAAACATTATTGCATAACATATTGTTTGGGTAATAGACTAATAGTAACATAAATATATAATAAGTCTTGATTCAACAGTTAAAGTAACAATTTGGAAAGCTAAATATTAATCTCTCATTCATCATGAATGGTTTTAATAGTAATCAGTCAGTCACCACTAGGCATGCAGGCATGTTCAAATGTTGAAGGCTGATATATATATAATAATAATAATAATAATAATAATAATAATAATAATAATAATAATTAGGTAGTACCTACCTTTTATAGAGGTCACCAAAGGTGCCACCCCAAAGCTTCTTCCTGAACAAGCCATCCATGCAGGGGTGGCCTTCCCAGAGCTCAAGGCCACCGGTGACAATGCCGGGTACGAAAACGACGGGATGTTTGGCCTTTAATCCTTGTTTCTGCAATTTGACACCGGGTGGGTCGGGTATTTTACCGGTTATGGCAGTGGTGACATACTCCGGGAAGGAGGGGGGCATGGCATTGTAAAGAAACAATAAAAACCACCAAATGGAACATATGGATCCGATCAACCAACAGCAGCTGTCTATACACGACCATTTCCTCTTCTTCTTCTTTTTCAATTTCGTAGTAGTAACCGCCTCCTGATGATCAGTGTTTTCTGTTTTGTGTTTGGCGGTTTGAGGTTGATCCGAGGAGTTTGTCGGTTTCTTGGCGTCTCCTCCTCCTCCTCCTCCACCACCTCCACCTCTACCTCCACCTCCTCCGCGGCCCCTTCTCCTCCGTGCCATATGAGAGAGATCACTTCATTTATAGGTTTTGGCTGCGTAAGCTTATGTTTATAGATCTATCTCACCTTTATATATTAAACCTCTTTTAATGATCTATCACAACTAATCGGGCATTTTAAGATTAAAAAAAAAAATAAGAATTTTTTCCTCCTTTATTTATAAATACACTAAGAGGGGAGGGGTGACTCACTCACAACATCCAATCAATTTCCGTCATGTCAGATCTATCTCACCTTTATATATTAAACCTCTTTTAATGATCTATCACAACTAATCGGGCATTTTAAGATTAAAAAAAAAATAAGAATTTTTTCCTCCTTTATTTATAAATACACTAAGAGGGGAGGGGTGACTCACTCACAACATCCAATCAATTTCCGTCATGTCATCAACCATTATTCCATCAATCACAACTTTTTTTTAGTGGAAATGTCATCACTCACAACACCCAACAATAAACCCTCACACCCCTCTCACATGTTCCATTTATCACGGCGTTATTTTTTTCACGGGAATAAAGATTCACGCGTGAACTTTAGGGTGTGGCAGTGGTATTTTGCTAACTTCCACGCGTGGAAGAATTTCATCACGCACAAAATTGGTTCCACCCCGGGTCCCCTAAAGGTGTAGGGAGTGGTTAAACACTTAAAAGTGGTAAACTTCAAAATCAACCAATCAGATGGTGCCATGTCATTCTATCTAAGAGCATTCTCATCCAATCCATCAAAACTTGTGAGGGTGGGTTTTTATATTGTAAAGGGTAAAAAAAGTGGTTGTGAGTGGAGGAGAGAGAAAATGTTACTGTTCATCTGTATATTTGGGTGGACACTATTCACCCAGTATAATTTTTTTAATATATATTGAAAGTGATTGTGAGTGAAGGAAAGAGAAAAATGTGATGATAATATTATTTAATTGAAAAGGAGAGAGAAAATGTATTTGTTTTTAGTGGAAATATATTGATATAGGAGTTGTTTTTTAGTGGAATGTATGTATAATTTGAGGGATTTGATGAGAATGCTCTAAAAAGTTTAAACTATGCTGAAAAGTGTGTTGACAATGGTTAAACACTTGAATTGGTAAACTATTATTAAAAAAAACATAAAACACAATATATCATCCAATCATCGCTCCCCAATACATCACTCGTCATCTTCACCGATTGGTAACCAAACACCGATTACCAACCCTCACCGCGCGGCAAAGGAGGTTGGCGGCGGTGTGCCCGAGCGGCAAAGTCACTTTGCCGGACCCCTTTGCCGCCCACTCCCTACACCCTAAGGTAATTATAATTCGTTTTAAACAATAATTATATTTAGTCTCGCATTTTTTTTACACTTTTCCCCTTTCACAACAAACTTATAATTCTTTATGTATTCTTGCCATATCTTATAAACTATAATGTTTAAAAAAATCCAAAAGTATCACGATGACCTACTCATTTTTGTCGACGTTTCGATAGTTGTCTTGGTCAGTATTGACGTGTAGATTAAAAGGTACAAGTAGATGATGCCTTAGCGTACAAGTGATTAAAGCCCAACGTACTTAGTCATTATCCCATAATGTTTAATAGCTACAGAATGTCAAGTGATTAAATACCGTTAATTTAATCATCTCATCTAAATTACATTTTAATACCTCATCTATAACAAAATTATCAATAATCAGTTATTAGTTACACTTTATCCCCATATAAAAAACTAACTTCCCTCACGATTTTTAAACGATCATTACTTTTTGGTACATTAATATTATTTTTTTAAATTACACTAGCTAGTACTTCTTAACTAATTGGGCCTTGCCCAAAACAAACTAAAACTTTTTTTTATTAAGTTTACTAGGTTATCCTCGTAAATATTCATGGGGTTGGAAAACTTGGTAAACAACGAATGTAAAAAAATTATTTACAATGTATGATGTGTAGGGAAACAATAAATATATTTATAAATTAAAGAAATACTAATTATTGAAAGTTTAATATTATATTTTTTTAATATTATTAAGTTACAAAAGAAAACAACATGATTCATAAATCTATAAAAACTAATAGTATTAGCCCAAGCTTACCATCTCCAATTCCGAGGAAAACCAGTCGCCCGAAAGCCCACAGTGGTAAAACCCGGTTAGAATTGGATTTAAACTTGAGACCTATGGCCTCAACCCCAAATCTTCACTTCCCATAACATCACCAAATTCTGGTTCAACGTTACCATACACATGCATCAATTATGAAAATTTTCAATGAATATTAAACGGGTCATATATAGTTGATTTTATTTATCATCACAAACCGGACATATACCGCCCAAACAACAACGACATTCAAACGAGTCATATATAGTTGATTTTTTATCATCACAAACTAAACATATACCAATCAAGCAACATCGGTAGCGGTACCGTATTCGTTTTTATAGAATTCTCGATGTGGCGGTATAAAATTCATTGAACACAAAGTTATATTCGCAATAAAGTATTTTTTGGTATCGTAAGCTATATCGAGTGTCTATACGATACCGGTATTGTAATGGACCGATACCGACCGAACAACACCGGTACTGGTACGGGTATTCGCTTTTATTGTTTTCAATCGATGTAAAACATGTGGCGAATGGCAACGGTTGTTATGTCGAGTGTTAGTACGAGTACTGTAATGAACCAGACGGATAATGACCAAGACCCGCAACGAAGCACACGATAATCACGCTCGTATGTAACAATTTGTGTAGGTCTTATGAACAATGTCTTTTTTTTCATTTTTAGTCATTTAGTGTTTTTTTTAAGGTGATTTACATTTTTAGTCCCTCAAGTTTGTTTGGTTCACTTTTGGCCCTTGAAGTTTTGCATTTTTTTGTCTTTAAGTTAAAGCTTTCTTGGTATCAATTTGAGTTTGTTTGTGTTTTAAGCCAGCTTGTGGTATAACTTTCTGTTTGTCTTTGCCTACATTTGGTGGTATAAATTTGTGTTCTTTTTACGATTTTTCCGGTTTTGGTCATTGTTTGCTTACTGCTTAGCACAATTTTTCGAACCCCGCGCTCGCAACGCAGAGGTTAATTTCTAGTTTTTTTATAACATGAAAATAGAAAATGGATTATTTATAAATATTGTTTGAGTAATAAAAACAAAATGTAGAAAGTGGTGATTTGTGAAAATGTAAGTATTGATATAAACGTTTGTAGGGTTGGAAAGAAAAAAATGTTTTTATGATTTGTAGCTAATTGAACGTGTTAGCCTTTACGCACCAGGAAGTATCATCTATCTATACTTTCTATAAAAGGAGAATCCTCAGTGACATAAGAAAAGCTTATGTGGCAGCCATAGAGGCTGTCCAACAATGCTTTTCTTATGTCATCAACGATGAGGTGGCAGCCATAGATGGAGCATAGAGACATCATAAAGTTTAGTTTAAAATACATTTAAAGTTCAAACATCTGCCATCAAACCTTTGACCCACATTCAAAATTCAAATGTCTGCCTACACACTTCAAACCTCTGCTATCAAAACCTCTGTTCATGTTCAAAATTCAAAATCATGGCTCCAGATTCAAAATTTAAACAACATACGTATAAAAAGCTCAACTCTCTCTCTTTAAAACTCATTTTCAAAAGTTTCAAATCCAGAACTCTCTCTAAGCTTCTCAACTCTCTCTCTCTCTCACTTGTGATGATACGTATCACACACCAGACGAATTCAAAAGCCGAATAAAGATAAACTGCTTCTTCGGTGTCTCCGCCGTGACAAGAAATCATAAAAAATGTTAAACCTACCAGGTGAATCTCGTAAACTACTTAATTTCTTTAGTTTCTAAATCTATTTACCGTCAGATCTACTATTGTTGTTGAAATAAAATGGGGTTCTTGAATCTGATCTGCAGACACAAACCCTTATTCACCCCTTGAACGAAAATCACCGCATTTGGTTCTCTCTCTTGAATTTCAACGGTAGGATTTGTTGTATGATTGACTATTGGGTCATCTTGTATATAATTTTATTTATTGGAGACAATAAGCTACTGTGTAAGGACATATGGACTGTAAAAAGTAAGAGGATGGAAACGTGAAGGCTTCTACTAAACGTGAAGGATTTGTTGTATGATTGACTATGGGTCATCTTGTATATAAATATGTACAATCTGCCTTAATTTGTGCTCCGCGCCTATTAAGGTTTGTCCAAATACCCCTTTTTAGTAAAAAAAAATAGTTTTTACAGTTCTTGGCTAATTATGCACCTTATTTTGCAGTATCAATATGCAAATTACACGAATCCTAATCACAAGGCTATAGGAAAGCATCATTAAAACTTCAGTTAATCAACCAAAGATCCGACTTCGCCTTTGCATTATTCACAGGAGGATTATCAACTGTAACTTCTAGATTTGTGCTTATTTTTTTATTGTTTACATTTTATAGTGTAAATTTGCATTTACAATATTCTGCAATCATTCTACCTTACGATATGCCTTCGATTGTGTTCGTATTTTAGTAAATCGTTATTGTTTTGCTTGATACTTATGGCGGTTTTGATATTGTGATTTGTAGGCATGTAGTTCGAACGTCCAGAAGCTGCGAAGCTTCTTCCGAAGAATCGTCTTTTAGCCGAGGTATATGTTGTTGATTTTGATGACTTATTAGGTTTCTTTAATCGTTTGAGTTGATTGATTATTATGTTTTTGAAGTGTATATGTTCAGATTAGCTTCATCATGATCAGTTGTTTAGAAATTTACATGTGCCTTTTTTTTTATTTTTTGAGATAATTTAATGTATACTGTTGTGATGTTCGAAGAATAATCGAAGAAGATAAGAAGCTGGTCAGCGATGTTGACAGGTAACCATATCATCTCGTTTCATCTTTCTTTTATAAATAAACATGCAGTATACACTTTGGCTGTTCATTTGTTTATACTGATATCGACTTTTTTGATGTTTATGAGTGTTGATCTCCGGTTAATGATGTTGTTAACAAAGACGATGAGGGTTGTTGGGTGAATAAGATGGTGATTTAGGTTAATTAATCACATTTTAAATTGATTATAAATGTTTAATATGGATCCTTTGTTATTGTTTTACATATTTGTTTCAAAGGTTAAGCCAACCGAGACTGATATGACTGGAAAATCATATGTTGATTTTGGAACTTTCTATAACTTTTAGGCAGAGGTGAAGCAAAGAAGAATAGGTTTAAAGTTACCTCCTTTTAAAAAAAAGTATATGAATTGTCCGATAATAATCATAATCATGATCATCTTCTTTAAACGATATTGATCACTTTTGTCGTTGCTGAAGGGAAGTACATATTCACATCTAAGCGAGTTGCCAAGAAATGCGAGTTGGCCCGCAAATGAGCAACTTGGAATCGAGTTAATGGCAGGTGCATTCCCACCGCCAATGCTGGCTCTTGAGAAAAAAAGAAGCCGAAATATTGGGTCAAAAACTAAACGGTTGCTCATCGAAAGTCAAGAATCTCTGGAGCTAATACACACATGGGAAGAATTACAGGATATGCTCTTCCCAGCCCCCCTTTTGAAGCCAATCATTGTTACAATAGACAACAATGAGCTTGAAGAATACGAAGTAAGTAATCTGTATTTGTCATATCTGATAGAGAGTAAAAGTAATTATATATATCAAATAACAAAAAATATTATGAACTTGAAGAATACGAAGTAAGTAATCTTATGCATGGTTTTCTGTGAGGTTAAACAAGTCAAGTGACAGAGTTAGGGACAGTAGAAGGACCATGCTGGAGACCGAAGAACTTGGCGTTTCACTTCTTCAAGATCTTCATCAACAACGACAATCTCTGTTGCATGCCCATGGAACCGTACGATTCTACACACTGTTAAATCATACTTTATTTCATAAATAGTAAAATCCTATGCTATTTTTTACAGGACTAAGTTCAAGACTCACAAGTATGAAAGGAAAATAGAACACAATAGTTTAGTATTCTATTGCCTTAATAGTTATGACAGATATGTTATATAAATTCAACTATCCACTATCAAATTAATTCTAATGATTAACTCTTATCAAGTAAATGATGTTCAAAAGTATATTTGCTTGGTTAATGAGATCTATGTAATGAACTCCTCCCCTGTACATGGAGCCTTGTAGTTTAAAAAAACAAGGGTAGTGTCACAGCTTTTTGTTTGATGAATGTGTTGGGAGTTATTATGTAATTAACTATAGTCTGTCACATTGATGTTTTAGTAGTCATAATCATGTTGATGGTTTTTTATCAGGAATTTGAGGGAGTTATTCAAGTTAGATGCTGCAGATTATATGATGTCGATATGTGGGGATGATGGTTTAAGAGAGCTTTCTTCTCTGGGAAAAAGTGGCAGCATTTTCTATCTATCTCATGATGACAGATTTGTGATCAAAACCTTAAAGCTTCAGGTTTGAATCTATTGAAACATGTGTGTGGCCCTTATGAAGTTATATACCGTGTTTTTACATTATTCAGTGATTGTGTATTTTTGTTTCTGAATCAAAAGAATAAATCTCTGATAAGTGTTTTATAATACACATTAGGTTTTACTGAAGATGCTGCATATGAGATAACATTGAGAGGTGGCAAGAAGGTGTTTGATCTTTTATCCACTTATTCTCATTTCCCTTTATCATGATCAATATTACTAACTCATTATGCTCTATTCTCATTTTCAGGTAGAGTTTGTGGTCATGGGAAATATGTTTTACACAAAACTACGAATACACCGCCGTTATGATTTAAACGGTTCTCATCAAGGAAGAAATACAAACAAAGATGACATAACAGAGGGTACTACAATAGTTACACAAAACTACGAATACACCGCCCTTATGCAAATATAAACCAAAATAGAGCATTCAGGTAGAGTTTGTGGTCATGGGAAATATGTTTTACACAAAACTACGAATACACCGCCGTTATGATTTAAACGGTTCTCATCAAGGAAGAAATACAAACAAAGATGACATAACAGAGGGTACTACAATAGTTACACAAAACTACGAATACACCGCCCTTATGCAAATATAAACCAAAATAGAGCACATTGGGTAATAGCATGTTTGAGATAAGTACAGATTGGAATGGTTTTTAAATAGTTATTTTTAACAGGTAGCTATAGTTCTGTTAAATCATTTCTTTAATTTTAGGGCTTCAAGATTGTTGCAGTTGCAGCTCTTAAGTCTTTCAAGCTCGACAACGTTGCAGTTACAGCTCTTAAGTCTTTCTTTCAGGCTCGGCAACCTTGCCGTAACTCTTTCTTTCAGGCTTGACAACGTTGCAGTTGTAGCTCGTAAGTCTTCTTCGACTCTCTGATCGAAAGGATTTGTAACACCCTGTGTTTTCGAGAAGTCAAAGTCAAAGTCAAAGTCAAGGTCGAAGTCAACGACCGATTTCGCGCAACTTGACTTGTAGTGAATTTCTTTTATGTGTTTAATTTAGTTGTATTATGTAGAGTAAGTGTCAATAATTACAATAATCAACGTATGCTACTCGCAATCTACTCGACTTACGACTGTGAACTATAGGAAGTAACAATGCGATAAAGCTAACTAGACGATAATCAAACTATGCTAATCAAATCGACATCGAATCGAATCGAAACTCGAACTACGCATTTTAGTTATTGTTATACGTGTGTGTGTGCCTTATGTGTTACTTGTGCATGTTCATTTATGTTATGTGTGGTAATCAATCGAATCGCAATCGAACACGAAACGCAATCGAACTCAATCGAAATCGAACTACGATAATTAGTGGAGAAGGGACAGTGCGAGATATGAGTGGTTGGGATTAAAAGTAATTTGAATAGGAAACTCCATCGTATCGCATCACTGGCAATCGAAATCGAATCAGCAAAACTTGTCGCGTCGAACACACGAACCAAGTGCCATCCGGCCGGATAGCCATCTTGTCACTCCCCAACCGATGGCGGAATCATCGGGGCATGGCACTGAGCGAAACAGATTGTCCAGAAGTTTCCATAACAATTATCAATACTATTCAATTTAAACAACACGTCCCATACCGTATCTCAAACAGTAAAATAATTATTACAGACATAAATCCAGGCAAATATTCTGTTCCGACAACTCAGATTTAAATAGGCAGCAATTGTTTATCTGCTTCTAGAGATCCTTAGTTTGACCACTACAGACAACTATTTGTTGGGCTCTAAAGCTTTATTCTAGCTTCAAATTCCTACCACATGTGTATCCTAAGCACCTGTCACATACGTTAAAATAAAGTCAATACATAAAATGTAAAGGTGAGCATACAAGTTTGATAATATCATATAGAGTTCGAATTCGTTTACGCATAACCAGCACGTACACATAGTGAAATGAAGCACGTTAGTTATCGACATAGATCCATCGATACCAATGACTGCGGGTCGACTGCCTGAGGCAGTTCGCAATACATGATTACCACCGTAATCCATGCAAGTAATGGTCCTTAACAATCCCCGTGTGAACGGGTGCTGAGTCCAAACTATAGTACTATCGTTGCTAAGGCAGGTAGACAGCATTCCATGTGTAAACATAACAAACAAGCAAGCATTCATAAGCCACGTATAACATGCATTAACGGTTAGCGTTCAAATAATACTTGAGTAGTGTGATTGTTGTAGTTTGAATATTCGTAACGCATGTAACACCCAAAAGTGCTTAAAGCAAAAAAGGATCGAGTATACTCACAGCGGTTAATGGATTGAAGGGAGCGCTTAGCGAGTATGGTTAGCCTGAATGGATTTGATAGCATAACGATAAGTGACACGTAAGACGTTACAAGTGAGAGTGGATCGGATGGTGGTTCGTTCGGATGGCAATCCGAGCGGACGACAATCCGTGTGTGACGATAATCCGTTCGGATGGTAATCCAGTCGGATAGGTTATCTGGTCGGATGACTATTCTAGTGGATTGTTTCTTCCTATAAGAAAGATGTGTTTGTGTATGATGGCTTGGCTTTTGAAGTTTTCGTTGTAGCATTTTGAAAACATTGAAGTATCTCTGTCTTTCAAGTCGGTCGATCGGACGGTCAATCGTGCGGATGACAATCCGTTCGGATGGTCATCCGGTCGGACGGTGGTCCGGTCGGACAACAACTTAGTGATGAGATTACTTAGTGAAGTCAAGCTCTTAAACAGAAGTGTCACTCGATCGGATGTCTGTCCGATCGGGTGGCAACCCTGTTATTAAACATGTTGAAAGTTGTGTAAGTCTTTAAAGTCTTAGTATCTCATGATCCGAAGAGTAATCCAACCAGATGGTCGCCCGATCGGATTGCAATTCGTTCAATACTCAAACTTTAGTTAAGGTTGCTTAAAAGTGGGACCCAAGTGTGATCCGTTCGGGTGGCAATCCGCTCGGATGACCTATCCAATCGGACAGCAATCCGTTCCAACTGTCCCGTTCGTTCTGCACTTGCTCGTTTTGACGGTTTGTCGTTTTGTCGAGACGCTTTGATAATGTGTTAACCAATGGAACCCCCGTTTTGACCCAGGTGACTAAACCGACCAGGAATCACCCTAGCTCGGTCAGTTACCAGCTCTAGACGGTTATTCTCGTTTAACCTGAAATCGGTGGTCTCGTAGGCGGAATCCAGACCTGAACTAGTACAATACTATGGATGAGTAGGAGACTAGAGCTGATCCTGATTCTACCGGTTTTGAGTGTTTTGAGCGTAAAAGAGTTGAAAGAAGGTTGGAAACCATCTTTCAATCCTTTTTCACCGCTCTTGTGTTGAGATCTTTACAAGATCTTTATGTAATCGGGTGGAAATCGGTTAGATCTCAGTTGTTCTTGGTGGATTGAGGTCAAAGCATGAAGTTCTTGAAGAACACATGATGACGTCATCCTCGAACACCCGAAATCTAGTGATTTCATGGTTAAAAGTTAAGATCTAAAAGATTGAAAGGTGTAGGAGTGCGTGTAGATTAAGAAAGTACAAGATTTAGGGCGAGATCTTACCTGGATTGAGAGAAATCGAAGAAAAGGTGAGGAGCACGAGTTGTTCGGACAGAGGGTTTCCAAAAGTGGAAAGAATGACAATGACAGGGGTATTTATAGGATTCCAAAAGAGGAAAGAGTGATCCGATCGGATGACTCACCGCCCGGATGGCAATCCGGTCGGATGACATCCTGGTCGGATGACCCTTAACCTGTCACAAGGTGGCTATCCGGTCGGATTGCTATCCGACCGGATGGCACCTGATTTGGATGTTTGACGCGACGATTTTTGGTGTTTCGATTTCGATTGCGAGCGGTTCGATTCGATAGGGTTTCCTAGTCAAATTACTTTTAGTCCCAAACACTCACATCTCGCATAATCTCTTCTCCACCAATTTCCATAATTCGTTTACGATTCGAGTTCGAGTTCGATTGCATTCGAGTTAGATTTCGAGTTTCGATTGAGTTCGCTTGATTATCACAACACAACATAAATAAACATGCACAGGTAACACGTAAGGCACACACACACGTATAAACAACCAGTAAAATACATAGCTCGAGTTGCGATTCGATGTCGATTTGATTAGCATAGCTTGATTATTAATGGATAAACTTTATCGCATTGTTACTTCCTATAGTTCAGAGTCGTTGGTCGATTGAATTAGCGATTAACATACGTCGATTTATTGCATTTATAGACACTTACTCCACATAATAGTTACAATAAAAGAAATCTACTACAAGTCAATTTGCGCGAAATCGGTCGTTGACTTTGACCTTGACTTTGACTTGTGAAGACACGGGGTGTTACAGCCTCCCCTTGTTTAGGGAATTTCATCCTGAAATTAAGCTGGAAGCTGTTCAACGCCGTGATTCACGTTCGAGAACTTTCTCCTTTTAGACTCTCTCTTTGAACAACTGCGGGTACTTTGCCTTTATGTCGCATTCGAGTTCCCAAGTGAACTCTGCGCCTCGTTTGTCTTCCCATCGGACTTTCACGATAGTAATGCGAGAGCGTCTGAGTTGTTTGGTTTGGCGATCCGTTCGTCTGAGTTGTCTCGAATTTGGAAAATTTTGTCTGTCGTTTCTTGTAATAGCTCAGGACCGGTTAATTGCGAATGACCGATCTCGTGCCACACAATAGGCGATCGACATCTTCTTCCATATAATGCCTCGAAAGGTGCCATTTGGATGCTAGAATGATAGCTGTTGTTATACGAGAACTCGACTAACAGCAGGTATTTATCCCAATTACCACCGAAGTCTAAGACACACGAACGGAGCATGTCTTCAAGAGTACGAATCGTTCTCTCAGTCTGACCGTCGGTTTGAGGGTGGAAAGCGGTACTTAGATTAAGCGTTGTACCGAGTGCCGTTTGAAACGTTTCCCACAGTCGCGAGGTAAACCGAGCATCACGATCAGAGATGATGTCACGAGGCGTCCCATGATTACAAATGATCTCGTCGGTGTAGATTCGGGCTAATCGTTCTACCTTGTAGTCTTCTCGTATCGGCAAAAAGTGAGCTGACTTAGTCAAGCGGTCGACCACAACCCAAATGCTGTCGTGACCTGATGACGTGTGCGGTTGCTTGGTTATAAAGTCCATGGCTATACTTTTCCACTTCCACATGGGGATTGGTGGTTGTTCGAGTAAGCCAGAGGGTCTTTGATGTTCAGCCTTGACTCTAGCACAGGTTAGGCATTTTCCAACGTAGAGAGCGATATCCCTCTTCATGCCCGGCCACCAGTACTTATAACGAAGGTCCTGGTACATTTTGTCGGCTCCGGGATGAATGGAATATCGGGATTTATGCGCTTCGTCCATCAGTATCTGTCGTAAATTGGTCCATTTAGGGATCCAAATTTGGTCCAGGAAGTAGAATATCCCATTGGATTTGCTCACAAGTTGGGCTCCATCGTGGTAGATTCTTTCTTTCTTCAGGGTGCGTTCGTTAAAGCATGCATGTTGAGCGTCGCGGATGAGGGTTTCGAGATCATGTTGGGCTTGAACATTACGAGTGCTAAGCAGATAGCTCCGTCTGCTGAGTGTGTTGGCAACAACATTTGCCTTGCCTGGGTGATAACGAATCTCACAGTCGTAATCGTTGAGAAGTTCTACCCATCGGCGTTGACGCATATTAAGTTCCTTCTGATTAAAGATATGTTGCAGGCTCCAATGATCGGTGAAGATCGTACACTTGGTACCATACAGGTAGTGTCGCCAAATCTTTAATGCAAAAACAACTGCGCCTAGCTCGAGATCATGGGTTATATAGTTCTTCTCGTGGACTTTGAGCTGACGAGATGCGTAAGCTATGACCTTGTCCCGTTGCATGAGAACACAACCAAGACCAAGGTTGGAAGCATCACAATAGACAATGAAATCATTATTTCCGTCAGGTAATGTGAGAACAGGAGCGTTGCAAAGCATGTGTTTGAGGGTTTGAAAAACAGTCTCTTGTTTAGTTTCCCAAACAAAAGGCTTGTCTTTATGCGTGAGAGAGGTAAGCGGTACAGCGATCTTTGAGAATCCCTCGATAAATCGTCGATAATAGCCCGCTAGTCCGAGAAATGAGCGGACTTTAGACGGGTTTTTAGGCGTAACCCAGCTCTTGACAGCTTCAATCTTTGCAGGATCGACGTGAATGCCTTGACTATTAACAATGTGACCCAGAAACTGAACTTCCTCCAACCAGAATTCGCACTTGGAGAACTTGGCATAGAGTTGGTTCCCTTGGAGTAACTCGAGGACCAAACGTAGATGCTGCGCGTGTTCGGTTTTCAATTTGGAATAGATCAAGACATCATCGATAAATACGATGACGAAACGGTCGAGATACGGTTTACACACGCGATTCATCAGATCCATGAAAACCGCGGGTGCGTTGGTTAAACCAAAAGGCATGACAACGAATTCGTAATGGCCGTAACGAGTGCGAAACGCGGTTTTGGGTATATCCTCCTCTTGAATACGTAGCTGGTGATATCCTGAGCGTAGATCGATCTTCGAGAAACACGTAGCACCTTGTAGTTGATCAAACAAATCGTCGATGCGAGGTAGGGGATAGCGGTTCTTGATAGTTAACTTATTCAATTCCCGATAGTCGATACACATCCTGAACGACCCATCCTTCTTTTTGACGAAGAGGACTGGAGCGCCCCAAGGAGAGGTGCTCGGGCGAATGAAGCCTTTCTCAAGTAATTCCTGGAGTTGGGTTGAGAGTTCACGCATTTCAGACGGCGCAAGTCGATTAGGAGCTTTGGCAATGGGGTTGGCTCCAGGAATGAGGTCGATACGAAAGTCGATATCACGACTTGGCGGTAGCCCGGAAAGATCCTCTGGAAAAACATTAGGAAATTCTCGAACCACAGGAACGTCTTTCACTTCCTTCTTCTCTTTCTTTTCCTTCTCCGCTACTACGATGTTAGCCAAGAAAGCCCTGTATTCCTTGCGGAGATACTTGCTAGCTTGGACACATGACATAAGCTTGAGACCCTTCGAAGTAGTATCACCGTATACACATAATAAGTCACCATTCGCGAGCGAGAATCGAATCATCTTGTCGAAGCACACAACTTCAGCATGGTTTTCTAGAAGAAAGTCCATGCCTACTATGACGTCAAAACTTCCGAGTTGCATCGGAATAAGGTCAATTAGGAAGATGTGATTGTTGAGCTCAAGAGTACAATCACGAAGAACAGAATTGACAGCGACGGTTCTTCCAGTAGCGACTTCCACATCGAATGTCGAGGAGAGTTGGGAGCGTTTACGACTAAGGAGTTTCTCAAATTCGAACGACACAAAGCAGTTATCGGCTCCAGTATCAAACAAACATGAAGCATAAATACCATTCACAAGGAACGTACCATTGACCACGTTGTTGTCGGCCTGGGCTTGACGCACGTTGAGGTTAAAAGTTCTAGCGCGTGCGGCCTGTTGTTGCTGCTGCTGTTGTTGTTGATGCTGCTGTTGTTGTTGTTGCTGAGGCTCTTGTTTCACGACCCTGTTTGGGCACATGTTGGCGAAATGGTTCGGGTCGCCACATGTGAAGCAGGCTCTGGCTTTGACTGCGAGTGCCGGAGGAGCTTGTTGACCCTGTGGGGCAGTGAGTAGAGCTTGATGAGCAGGAGCTTGTCGAATACGGCAATTGGCAGTAAAATGGCCGTATACATTGCAATGAGCACAAAAACGGCAAGCAATGGCAGTTGGGTGGTGGTAGGTGCAAGTAGGGCAGAGCGGGTGTGGCCCAGTGTATGCACGCTTTGCAGGTGGTGCATTAGCCACAGGCGCCGCTACTTGACGCTGCTGGGCTGGTATAGCTTGAATTGGTGCAGCAGTGATCGCACAGTTCTTGTTGCTGGAGCTGTTCTTTCTCTTGTTCTTCCTCTTGTTGCTCGATGAGGCGGGTTCAGCAATTGGTGCGGTGGCGGTAGCTTGATGCAGGTGCTTTGAAGTTTTATCCCAGACACCTGCCTTGACCCTTTTGTCGTTGATTTCGGCGGCCAGTAGGTAAGTTTCTTCGATCGTCGTAGTCTTAGCCACTTGCACGAAATCTGCGACGCAGTCGGGCAAAGCTCGGATGTGCTTCTTGATGGTGATTTCCGGAGTCTTGACTTGATCGGGACAGATGATGCTGAGCTGCTTGAAACGAGCAGTGAGAGCAGCATTGTCACCCTCATGCTGGTGTATGTGCCAAAATTCATCCTCTAGCTTTTGGCGTTCGCGAGGAGGGCAAAATTCATCTAGCATAACTTCCTTGAGCTCGTCCCCCGACAGACCGTAGGCTGCATCGTTCCCTCGCTTGTTCCTCTCGGCCGTCCACCAGTCTAGTTCACGGGACTGGAAAACGCCGGTAGCATTTAGAGTGTCATCAGGGCAACCACTCTGTCGCAGAGTGACCTCAATGGAATCAAACCATTGGAATAGTGCAGTCGGACCTCCTTCGCCAGTGAATTCTTTTGGCCCACACGACTTGAATTGCTTGAAACTGAAGGACTTGGCAGTAGCTTTAGGAGCTTCGGTCCTCGACTCCTCAGATGACTTGCTGGCATTCTCATAAACATCACTCACAGCCTTCGCCACACTTTTTGCGATGATTGAGGCAAGGCGTTTGTCCCTCTTTTCTTGACGAGAAAGGGCATGACGGGATCCAGATGACATTGTCTGCAACAGACATCGTCACAGGACTCAACACATTGTATTCGAATCTCACCTCACACGTCTACTACTTACTAAAGCTCAGGAGCACGCATATTCCCATAAACACATAACATGTAAAGCACAAAACCACATAAGCATGTAGAGCACATAATCACATGACACCTAAGCACGTAAAGCACAGAAGCAAGGAAACACATACGCATTTAACCACTAGAGGGAGTCAGAAAACAGAAACCTATTATTCAAGGTCTGCGATCGTTCGAAAATAGCGTAGTATAAGTTGTTAGTGCATTTATGTCTATCGCCTCTGTTATCTCAAATCGTAGCTGAGGCTATGTAATTCTAGGCTTTATGTGTATCTAGTTAGTAGAAGGCAAGGTGGCATTATTGGAGAGTTGAAGAGCTCTAGGTCTAGAGAGAGAAACTAGAGAGAGAAAGTGACATCGTGATTCAGGTGCTTTGTACGATTTCATTTCTGTCAATAGAATCACTGATTATATCACGTTCTTGTGTGTTCGGTCACGTTCGTGTACGGATTCCACACGTCACGTGTTCGGTTCGCAATCGTTTCGGAGCGAAAAATAAGCACATAACCGGGTAATAACACATAAAACACATAAAATCGACAAATTATCAGAGTCAGCTTCGAAACTCATAAAAAAAAGTCGAGAGAGATCGTCTGCGGCTAATAGACTTGGACTAACCAAGGTGGTTCGACTACTCACAAGGATTTGTCATCCACGTCTGACCTTCAGAACTTGTGCTTTTGCCTCGATTCTGGGGAATTTGGCACACATCCCGTTAGTCATATCAAGATTTCAGGTCATTGGAGTCCATTGAGACCTTGGTGAGAGTTTTGTAAAATGTGAGGAACAAGTCGTCAAGGTTAGGGTTTCACCCCTGGCTTAACAACTTCGTCCCTGTTTTGATAAAATAGAGGAGAGTATTCATCAAAATATGGGTTTCACCCCTAGTTTGGTATAATCCCCCCCGCTAACAGTATTGATTAAGCAATTTAGTCGGGAGTTTGTGGTTTTCACACCTAATCTCGACTTTATCGCCCTTTTATAGTTGAAAATTCGAGTGTAGTGGTAGTGTGGTATAAGTGAGTTTAGTGAGGAATAAGCTCGTACGTAATCCCTACTGGATGTACTCGAGTCGGTCTATTGGTTCTTAACTATAGTCTAGGTATCTAAGACTTCGACCCGGACTAGGTCGAGTCTTGCCTAATTCCCTACAGTTATGGCTCTGATACCAATCTGTCACACCCCAACCGATGGCGGAATCATCGGGGCATGGCACTGAGCGAAACAGATTGTCCAGAAGTTTCCATAACAATTATCAATACTATTCAATTTAAACAACACGTCCCATACCGTATCTCAAACAGTAAAATAATTATTACAGAAAGGTGTAGGAGTGCGTGTAGATTAAGAAAGTACAAGATGACGTCATCCTCGAACACCCGAAATCTTTACAAGATCTTTGTGTAATCGGGTGGAAATCGGTTAGATCTCAGTTGTTCTTGGTGGATTGAGGTCAAAGCATGAAGTTCTTGAAGAACACATGATGACGTCATCCTCGAACACCCGAAATCTAGTGATTTCATGGTTAAAAGTTAAGATCTAAAAGATTGAAAGGTGTAGGAGTGCGTGTAGATTAAGAAAGTACAAGATTTAGGGCGAGATCTTACCTGGATTGAGAGAAATCGAAGAAAAGGTGAAGAGCACGAGTTGTTCGGACAGAGGGTTTCCAAAAGTGGAAAGAATGACAATGACAGGGGTATTTATAGGATTCCAAAAGAGGAAAGAGTGATCCGATCGGATGACTCACCGCCCGGATGGCAATCCGGTCGGATGACATCCTGGTCGGATGACCCTTAACCTGTCACAAGGTGGCTATCCGGTCGGATTGCTATCCGACCGGATGGCACCTGATTTGGATGTTTGACGCGACGATTTTTGGTGTTTCGATTTCGATTGCGAGCGGTTCGATTCGATAGGGTTTCCTAGTCAAATTACTTTTAGTCCCAAACACTCACATCTCGCATAATCTCTTCTCCACCAATTTCCATAATTCGTTTACGATTCGAGTTCGAGTTCGATTGCATTCGAGTTAGATTTCGAGTTTCGATTGAGTTCGCTTGATTATCACAACACAACATAAATAAACATGCACAGGTAACAAGTAAGGCACACACACACGTATAACCAGTAAAATACGTAGCTCGAGTTGCGATTCGATGTCGATTTGATTCGCATAGCTTGATTATTAATGGATAAACTTTATCGCATTGTTACTTCCTATAGTTCACAGTCGTTGGTCGATTGAATTAGCGATTAACATACGTCGATTTATTGCATTTATAGACACTTACTCCACATAATAGTTACAATAAAAGAAATCTACTACAAGTCAATTTGCGCGAAATCGGTCGTTGACTCTGACCTTGACTTTGACTTGTGAAGACACGGGGTGTTACACATCCGACCGGGCTGCCACTTGGTCATGGTGTCAAGATGCCATCCGACCGAGATGACATCCGACCGGATAGTCATCCGGGCGGGGTGCCATCCGACCGATCCACACTTTCCCCTTTTGGAATCCTATAAATACCCATGTCACTCTCAAACTTTCTACTTTTGGAAACTCTCTGACTGACCAGCTGGTGCTCCTCACCTTTTCTTCGATTTCTCTCGATTCTGGTAAGATCTCGTCCTAAATCTTGTACTTTCTTGATCTACACGCACTCCTACACCTTTCTATCTTTTAAATCTTAACTTTTAACTGTGAAATCACTAGATTTGAGGTGTTCTAGGATGATGTCATCATGAGTTCTTGAAGAACTTCATGTTTTGGCCTCAATTCACCAAGAACAACTTAGATCTAACCGATTTCCACACAAATAAACAAAGATCTCACACAGATCTAAACACCTTCACGGTGAAAAAGGATTGAGAGATGGTTTCTAACTTTCTTTCAACTCTTTTACACTCAATGCACTCAAAATCGATAGAATCGGGTCTTGTCCTAGTCTCCTGCTCATTCTTAGTGTTGTGCTAGCTCAAGATCTGGATTCTACTCATGAGACCAATGATTTCGGGTTAAACAAGAACGACCGTCTTGAACCAGTTAACTGGCCGAACTAGGGTGATTCCTGGTCGATCAGGTCACTTGGGTCAAGATGGGGTTCTGTTGGTTAACACGTTGTCAAAACGTCTCGATAAAACGACAAACAAACAAAAACAACCAAGTGTAAGACGGACGGAGCAACCGGGACAGAGTGTTATCCGACCGGACTACTGTCCGAGCGGATAAGTCACCCGAACAGATTGCCATCCGAACGGATCACACCTTGGGTCCCACACTTAATTAACTTTATCTGAAGTTTGAGTATTGAACGAATTGCCATCCGATCGGACTACCATCCGACCGGATTACTCTTCGGATCATGAGATACTAGGACTTTAATGACTTAAACAATTTTCAACATGTTCATTAACAGGGTTGCCACCCGGTCGGATGGACATCCGACCGAGTGACACTCCGGCTGTGAATTTGTTCCCACTAAGTAACCCTATCACTAGAGTCGCCGTCCGACTGGACTACCGTCCGACCGGATGACCATCCGAATGGATTGTCATCCGCACGACTGACCATCCGATCGACCGACTTGAAGGATAGAGATACTTCAATGTTTTCAAAATGCTACAACGAAAACTTCAAAATTCAAGCCATCATACACAAACACCTCCTTCTCATAGGAAGAAACAATCCACTCGAATAGTCATCAAACCGGATAAGCTATCCGACCAGATGACCATCCGAATGGATTGTCATCCGCACGAACAAGCCGTCCAATCGGATTACCATCCGACCGAACTGCTGTCCGAGCCACTGATAATTTGCACCGTTTTACGCGCCACTTATCGTTATGCTATCAAACTATTCAGGCTAGCCCTACTCGCTAAGCGCTCCCTTCAATCCATCACCGCTGTGAGTATACTCGATCCCTTTTTTGCTTTATGCACTTTTGGGTGTTACATACGTTACGAATATTCAAAACACAACAAACACACTACTCAATACTATTTGAACGCTAACCGTTAATGCATGGTATACGTGGCTTATGAATGCTTGTTTGTTATGTTTACACATGGAATGTTGTCTACCTGCCTTAGCAACGATAGTACTATAGTTTGGACTCAGCACCTGTTCGCAGGGGTTGTTAAGGACAATTACTTGCATGGATTACGGTGGTAATCATGTATTGCGAACTGCCTCTGGCAGTCAACCCGCAGTCATTGGTATCGATGGATCTATGTCGATAACTAACGTGCTTCATTTCACTATGTGTACGTGCTGGTTATGCGTAAACGAAATTCGAACTCTATATGCTATTATCAAACTTGTATGCTCACCTTTACATTATATGTATTGACTTTATTTTAACATATGTGACAGGTGCTTAGGATGCACATCTGGTAGGAAATCGAAGCTAGAATAAGGCTCTAGAGGCCAACAAATAGTTGTCTGTACAAATTTAATTAAGGGTCTCTAGAAGCAGATAAACAATTGCTCTATTTGAAAATCTGAGTTGTCGGAATAGACTATTTGCCTAGATTGTCTATAATAATTGTTTACCTTTTGAGACATGGTATGGCACATGTTATCTTTAAATTGATTGGTAATGATAATTGTTATGGAAACTTCTGGACAATCTGTTTCGCTCAGTGGCATGCCCCGATGTTTCCGCCATCGGTTGGGGTGTGACAGATTGGTATCAGAGCAATAACTATAGGGAATTAGGCGAGACACGACCTAGTCTGGGTCGATGTCTTAGAGACCTAGTCTATAGTTAGGAACCAACAGACCGACTCGTGCATATCCGTTAGGGATTGTGTATGAACTCGCTATTCTCGCACACGCCACACTATCACTGCACTCGAATTTTCAACCATGAATAAGCGATAAAGTCGAGATTAGGTGTGAAAACCGCAAACTCTCGACAAAAGTTGCTTAATCGACTCGCATTTTATTTACAAACAAGGAGAATTAGGCCAAATCAGGAGTGAAATCCGTATTTTGATTAATAATCTCCTTTATTTTATCAAAACAGGGACGAAGTTGTTAAGCTAGGGGTGAAACCCTAACCTTGACGACTTGTTCCGCTCATTTTACAAAACTCTCACCAAAGTCTCGACGGACTCCAACGACCTGAAGTCGCAACATGACTAACGGGATATGTGCCAAAAACCCAAGAATCGAGGCAAAGGCACTGCCCTATAAGTCAAGCGTGCACAACAAGTCCTTGTGAATAGTTGAATCACTTTGGTTAGTCAAAGTCTACTAGCCGCAGACAATCTATTTCCCGATTTTTATGTGTTTCGATTCTGAGCCCGCAACTGCCGACTCTGATGATTCGTCGATTTTATGTTTGTTTATCTGTTTATGTGTTTAAATTTTGGAGGTTTACTCGATTTTGCTTTCACTTCGATCGACACGCACGACTCGCGATGCATTTCTACCTCAAAACGTTAACAAATCGCTGAACTATGGACGACTTTATGCTACGTTATACGCTTATACTACCCTACTCGATATATTAAACGCGATCGCTATATTCGAACGCTCGCAAACTGTGAATGATAGGTTTTTGTATTCTGACTGCATCTTTTGACTTCGTGCTTATGTGCTTTTTGTGGATTCTGTGCTCTATGTGTTTATGTGCTTCTGTGTTTATGTGAACCTGTGATTATGTGTCTATGTGTTTATGTGATACGTGTCACATTGCGTGTTCCTAAGCTTTAGTAAGTAGCAAACGTGTGAGGTGAGATTCGAATACGTTGTGTTGAGTCCTGTGACGATGTCTATTGCAGACAATGTCATCTGGACCCCGTCACACACCACTTTCTCGTCAAGAAAAGAGAGAAAAACATCTTGCTGCGATCATCGCTAAACAAGTCGCAAAAGCCGTGAGTGACGTCTACGAGAACGTTAGCAAATCATCTGAGGAGTCGAGAACCGAAGCTCCTTAAGCTACCCCCAAAGCTTCCTTTAATTTCAAGCAATTCAAGTCATGTGGGCCAAAGGAATTCACTGGCGAGGAAGGCCCTACAGCGTTGTTCCAATGGTTTGATTCCATTGAGGTCACTCTACGACAGAGTGGTTGCCCCGACGACCTCCGCACTCTGAATGCTACCGGTGTCTTCCAGTCCCGCGCATTAGACTGGTGGACGGTTGAGAGAAACAAGCGGGGAAACGATGCAGCCTACGGTTTGTCATGGGATGTAAAATCATATTTATTCAACCCGTGTAATACACGGGAGTTTTTAAATATATAACTTTTTTATTAGTTGGTAAACAATATTATATTTATTCAATCTGTGTAATACACTTTGTTTTAAAGATATTTTTTTTATTATTTGGTATATATAATTACATTTATTCAACCCGTACAATACATATGGTTTTATAGATAGAGTAGGAGTTGGGTAGAAAGCCTTATTTTCCTAGAAAGTTTAGGAAGCAATCAGAACGTGACATGTGGCATTGAAGGATTTTAACTAAAAGGGCAATTGTGTAATTTGACATTTTATTTTAATTTTGGAATTTATATCTCATTAACTAACTATACACGATTTTATGATAACTGATTCTCCATGATTTGCGAATTACTACCAGATGTAAATATCAATCAAATTCTCATTCGTTTCTTTCACAATCTTGATCAACTTTATTCGTAAATCATTTTTTACGTTAGAGATAGTTATGGCTTCAAACACAATTCTTGATTGCGGATATGGCAAATACATTTCTTTTTCTATTTACCATTATCTGGTATGTATCGATTTTTAATTATGTCTGGAAACCACCAGAATGTTCTTGACGTTGTGTTTTAACAGCAAGCAGATTCATACAGTTGTGTTTTAACAACAAGCAGATTCATACAGTTGTGTTTTAGCATTCAGATTCATACAGTTATGTTTTAACAGCAAGCAGATTCATACAGTTGTGTTTTAACAGCAAGCAGATTCATACAGTTGTGTTTAACAGCAAGCAGATTCATATAGTTGTGTTTTAGTATTCAGATTCATACAGTTGTGTTTTAACAGCAAGCAGATTCATACAGTTGTGTTTTAACAGCAAGCAGATTCATACAGTTGTGTTTTAACAGCAAGCAGATTCATACAGTTGTGTTTTAGCATTCAGATTCATACAGTTGTGTTTTAACAGCAAACAGATTCATACGCTGTGTTTTACCATCCATGCTGGTAATGCTGGAGGATTTCTTGACGCTGTGTTTTAACAGCAAGCAGATTAGCAAGCAGATTAATACGAGGTATTTTCTTGATGTGTTTCTTCATGAAGGATAGAAGAAAGAGAGAGAGAGAGAGAGAAAGGGAGAGAGAGAAAAAAAATCGCAAGAAATGTGGGGTGGTTATGGAATGATAATTATTTCCATATTTAAAACAAGCTAAATGACATATCTACCCTTGATTAATTAAATAATCCTATTTTTAAGAAACACATATTACCAAAATGCCACCAAAATGATCTCAACCATTAAACACACCCATTGGATGACCCAGATCGCTTCCTAGACTTTCTAGGAAAAACACACTTTCCGTAGGATCATCACTCTTATAGATATAACTTTTTATTATTTAATATATAGAATTATATTTATTTAACCTGTGAAATAAATAAGGTTTTTAAAGGTCTATTGTTTTATTATTTAGTATATAAAATTCATTTATTCAACTCGTGTAACACACCGGGTTATAACCTAGTTTTTATTTATGTGAGATTGAAGTTGATATGAAATACATTGTCTATTTTGATGTGAGATTGAAGGTAAATGCTTGGTTGTGGCTAGTAATTGCCCAAAAACGAAACTCCAGTTAAACAATGAGGGATAGATGTGTGGATAAGGTTATCCACCAATACTAAGCGGAGAAGCTGCCAAGTCAGATACATGGAGATCGCACCTCTCAACCCAACCCAACCCTCCTTTAACTTAACCACCACCACCATTTTCTTCTTTTCTCATCCATCACAAAGCAAGCAAGCATCCACACAAGCAGTTCGATCATCAATGGCCTCCACTTGTGCTCTCTCCATGGCTATGCCGTTGACCCACAAGAAGACCACTCTCCCACCCACCTCCTTCTTCAACCCACTCCCCACCCTTAAGCTTAATTCCAAGACTACCACCCCAGCAGCAGCATCCAAACAACGCTTGGTGGTGGTGAAGAGCTCAATGAAGGAGAACGCCGTGACGGCGTTGACGGCCGCAGTTCTAACGGCGTCCATGGTGGTTCCGGAGGTAGCACAGGCGGCGTCCGGTGTGACTCCGTCATTGAACAACTTCTTGCTGAGCATCGGTGCGGGTGGGATTGTGCTTGGTGGGATTTTGGGAGCCATCATTGGTGTTTCTAATTTTGATCCTGTTAAGCGTGGTTGATTCATTCATTCAAGTTTTTTTTTCTTTCTTTCTTCTTGTTATTTCTCTGTGTAATTTCTTTCTTTATATATAAAAAAAACCTACCTACCTATTATGAATTTATCCCTTATTATTATTATTATTATTATAATCTACTCATTTATTTTTGTTTCATCTTACATACATACACACATACAACAAACTAATATGAATAAACCACTTTCATCAATTTATTCGACCTGTCCACCATTTATTACAACATAATTAGTCTAAAACATATCACAAGGTTAAAACATTTAGAATTATAGACTCGTGAATAAAGAAGGTTATATGTAATTGTGTTATGTAGAAATTAATTAATACTAGAAAGTTGTATTTGATCCTTGTTGAAGAAAATGAAGTTATATATAATGTGGTTGTCAGTTTAGAAATAATAGAATAGAATAGGGAGATGTAATTATATTTTTTTTACGGTTGGTGGCTCATTTCATTGCCAAAAGCAAAGCCTTTAGATACGTTTGGAGCCTTGGAGGTTTTACCTTCAAGTCCTATATAGACAACATAATTAAAAAGAAATGCACCTTTTGTAACATTGTTAAACTTTTTATGGCGATGGTATTGTTACACGATAACAAATGTTTTTTCAGTTCAAAGCAACCAAACAAAATCAGTATGTTTCAAATAATTTCATGTTTGTTCTCATGATCTAAAAAATGCACACATATATATTATGTATCTATCCTGTTAGATATACTATTCTCAAAGCATTTCAACATCTTTTTCTTAACCATTCACGTGTGACACTAAGCACTTCAATAATTCAGTGTAGCGTCTTATATTCGATCACACCGTGTTCCAATTCTTAATCCCATACTTGAAAGAAACGAAAGAAATTGATTCTCTTTTTCATCATGCTAGTGATGAGGTAGCTATACGAGTTTATTGAATTTTTTCTTGTCATAAATCATAATTGGGCTTTCTTGGTATTGGTGACTTCTTATTTCTATATTCTGACTTGGTGTGTTGGTATGCTGTTCGTTTTGGAGCCGATGGTCTCTCTAGAAGCAGCCTCTCTATCCCTAGGGATAGAGGCAAGGTCTGTCTGCATCCCACACCCTCCCCAGACCCTATAAATAGCGTTGCTATTTGTGGGATTTACCGAGTATGATTGTTGTTGTTGTAAATCATAATTGGGCTCAATCTCCCGTGTCATTTATGTCCATTGGGCTTATATCTGGTGTTACAACTCTTAAAACTTAATTAAGTCAAGATTATAAGAAGGTAATAAAACATAATAAAAGCCTACATACTTGAAAAGTTGAAATAGCAAAGCATTTGTCATATTTCTCACTTATTTAGTGCTACCCCGTGTTTTTTAGTATATATGCGGTGTAATCCTGAGCGACCTTCAAAAAATTTCGATACCAACCCTTGTGAAATTTTGAAACCAACCACGATAAAAAGAAATTTTTGAAAGGAAAATTTCATTAACAAACAACAGCAGACCTCAAAACAAGGCCGCCAACCACACAAACAACAATTACATAATTACAAATTTACACCAATCATTCAAAGCAATCGAATTTCCTTTCATCCTAACCTTAAACCATAAAAAGCCCAAAGCTTTTATATCACTAATAATGTCTTCGATCTTCACTTCTTTGTTATTAAAAATCGCCCCGTTTCTAGCCTTCCAAATACACCAACAACCGATTCTCATCAAACCCTTGAGAGCTTCTTTTTTAGGACCATCCAAACCAACATAATCACGATAAAATTTAGACACCAATAAAATTTAGACACCGATTTTAAGAAGAATATGTAAGATTTTAAAAGAATATAAATACAACTAGGTGTTTGCCCCGCCCGCGTTGCGGGGCAATAAGCCAAATATTTCTCTATCATAACATGTCCGTCCGTGTTTTGGTTACCTGTACATACTACTTATAACACGATCTCAAAAAAATTACACTGAGTCAACCAAATAAAGTAAAACACTATCATACTTTTGCTTAAGAAAAACAAAAAGATAGAAAAACTATAATTTTAAACTGGGGGCAAAATTGTTATTTTTCAAGATAAATGAGCGTGTGCCAGGAAGTCGCCTAACACGAATAAAAGTTACACCGAGTCAAACAATTAAAATAAAGCACTACCACAATTTTCTCAAAAAAAACCTAAAACGATGACATAACTGTAATTTTACACTGGGGACAAAATCGTAATTTGACTGGGAAAGCAAAGAAAAACGATGCCAAAAATGTAAATTTAAATTGAGGGCCAAATCGTAATTTGGCTAGGAGGAAAAAAAACAAAAATAATGGTAAAACTGTAAATTTAAACGGATCAAAATCGTAATTTTTAACCAAGGGCAAAATTGTAATTTTTAGTTGGGGGGCAAAAGCATGATTTTATTTTGAACTGGGGTAAAAACGTAATTTTGAACTGATGGCAAAATCGTAATTTTAAAGCGGTGATAAAATCGTAAATTGGTTGGGCCAATTGGGGAGTTCCAGGCAGCTGCCTGGCACTACTCCTCCATCTTGTGTCTGTAGTTATACACTGGGGGCAAAATCGTAATTTGACTGAGAAAGCAAACAAAAACGCTGACAAAAATATAAATTTAAATTGAGGGCAAAATCGTAATTTAGCTCGGACGAAGAAAACAAAACTAATGGCGAAACTGTAAATTTAAACAGGGCAAAATCATAATTTTGAACTAAGGGCAAAATTGTAATTTTTCACCGGGGGCAAAAGCATAATTTTATTTTGAACTGGTGGTAAAAACGTAATTTTAAACTGATGGTAAAATCGTAATTTTAAAGCGGGACAAAATCGTAATTGGTTTGGCCAAAAAGGCAAAAAAGTCAAAAAGAAAAAAAAGTAATAAACCATTGTTCACGGAAGTTGTAAAATGTAATAGAGTTAATTTGCTGATTTAGTTTAAAGTAAATTACTTGCATTGTTGTGTTGCTACAGGATTTGATGAGCTCGATACCAACCGGTACCGAAAATACCGTTACTGAAATCCCCAAAAGTGGGTACCGGTACCGAATATACCTGATACGGTACGGTTCGGTACCCGTCGGTACTGGTACGACACCGGTATTTGAGGGTAAAAACCGGTCAATACCGGTGCCGAACCGGTACTGAAAATTCACTGGTTTGATAAATTGAGTATCGGTACCAGTACCCGATACCATTTGCTAATCAGTTAGTGATGTTACTATTCATTCCTTTCAAATTTTAATATATAGGTGAATTGTAGAAACCTATTATAAAGTAGACAAAATTACAGAAATCCTTTATGCTATACCCAGACAGCACTTCGTACTTTTCACTATGAAATCGGCAAAAATCAACCTTCATGTTTTGTGACACCTTATAATCTTTACACCTAACCACATCAAAAAAGTCAGTTAAATGGCCCCACATGCAATGCACGTGAGGACATTTGAATCATTTCCCCTTTTACTTTTAATATTCATTTAAACTAATGAAACCTTAACTGCATAAATGTTCTTCTTCTGGGGTCATCAACTTGTTCACCACCACTGGCACCCATCCCCACCCCTCTCTGAAACACAACCATTCACCACCTCTGCAACCCATCTCCACCCCTCTCTGAAACACAACCACCACTATTCGCTGTTGGGAATTCTTAGTCTAATCCGTGGCTTACATGCGTGAAGGATGGCTAGGATGATTGCTTGGAGTGCAAGACAAGTAATAAACAATAATATTAATTAATTAGTGAATATTATCTAATGTTCCTATACGTGTTAGGTTAGGAAGTGTGTTTAGATAATTATTATGTAATTAATTAATAGGTTTCCTAGTTATAGTCTAACGTGTTTAGGTTAGCTATATATACCAATCAAATTGGTAGGGAAAATGGTAATTTGGAGTTTTTGAGTTAGATTTCTCCATAATAAATTCGTGGGTGTTTAACCGTGAAGAATCGTATTCCGATTACAACATTGTGTACCAATTAATCCCTTTAATTGGTATCAGAGCGGTGTTTATATAGATCACGGGACTTGTAATCGGAGACTGACCTGTGCACAAGGGGTTGTCGATCAAAGGGACTAAGCTGCTGTGAGATCGTGACCTGCGAACAAGGGGTTAACTGATCTTGGGTGAAAGCTGTTCGAGCAATCTGTAATCAGAGAGTGACTACCAGCGATTCTCTGATTAATATTGTGCCAGCAAACTTGCGAATTAAGGAGTTCTTGCTGGAGCGATTTCTGATCAGAACGGTGGAAAAGAGAGGACCGAGAGGACCTGCGATTGTGGTTACCTGCGAAGGAGATATACCTGTGTAAATCAACTAACCTGCGAGCAAGAGGAAGTTGATACCGGAGATCGAAATTGGGACCTGTATTCAATCAACCTGCGAAAAAGTGGTTGATTGGTACTTGTGAACCGAGGTGATTACCTGTGATTAGAGGTGATTACCGGTGAGTGACGTAAAGAACGAAGATCAACAAACCTGCGATACAAGGGGTTCTTGTTGATTGATACCTGCAACTCAGAATCGATCAATTGTAGGTTTTGGCGAATCTGAGAACCTCAAGTCTGATCGGAGCTGCAACAGTGAAACCAGAACCTGTGTAATAGACTGACCCGCGAACAAGGGGCTGTCGATTGAGGGGCTTTGTTTGACACCTGCGATTGGAAGCTTGCTCGCCGGAATCGATATATATGTCACCGGAGTTGCAACAAATAGTAGCAGCGATTGAATCTGATCAGCGACTGAGATCAGAAGCTGTGATTATCCAGCAGCGGAGCTTGTGTTTGAATCAGCGCAGTGGTCAACAGAGCAGCGACGTTACCATACCTGCGAGCGAAGGGGGTGGTTGACAGGCAACGACTGAACCTGCGATTGAAAGGTGTTCGGTCGGATTTACAGGAAGAACTCACCGGAACTGTGTTTGATCGGAACAGAAGATCGGCACTGAAAGGAGTAGCAGATTTAATCGTTCTGCAGCAGCTCTTACCAGACGTAATCAGGCCGTTGAAGCTTGGTTGTGGGCGATTGGGGTACGGTGAAACAGGACTCCGATAGCAAGGAACAACGCGAAAAAGTTTTTTTTCAAGACAACAGTGACGTGTTGGTTTGTTTCACAAAATAAGCAAGGCAAGAATCCTTTTAATTGGTGGTGATTCCCCATAAAAGGTAACAGGCACGTGTATACAAAACAAGTAAATTGTTTTTTTTCCTTTTGTGATTCAAAGAAAAAATAGGTTTATCTCTTATATTCGATTCAGAATTAACAAGTTGGAAGTGGCTCTAGTAGCTTCTGATTATCTTGTTATTAGTCGATTAAAAGTAAGTTGGAATTAGGAAACTGTTAATTATCCTACGAACCAATCGACCAGAATCGAAAACGAGATAATACAACCGTGTTAAAGGGTTGTATTCAAGAAAATTGATTCACCAGAGACTACCAAAACCTATAGCCGACGAAAGAAATGAACGATGGTTGTGGGTGAAGGTTCGAATGCTCCGGTAAAGGAAACGAATCCAGTTTCGTTTCAGCGTCCGATGTTAACTTCAACGAATTACACGATCTGGAGCATGCGTATGGAGGTTATTTTTGGGATTTATGGAGTGTGGGATGTGATTGATCCGGGTTCCAATGATGCGAAGAAAAATAACATGGCGAAGGCACTTCTGTTTCAGTCGATACCGGAGGAACAGATTTTACAGATCGGTAATTTGAAGCTAGCAAAGGAGATGTGGGAAGCTATTCAGTCAAGAAATCTTGGTGCGGAACGTGTGAAAGAAGCAAGACTTCAAACCTTAATAACTGAATTTGATGGTTTGAAGATGAGGGATACCGGAACGATTGATGAGTACGCCTCAAAGTTGTCGTCTATTGCTTCTAAGGCGGCCACACTAGGAGAAAAGATTGAAGAACGAAAAATGGTCAAGAAATTATTCACTAGTTTGCCAAGGCGGTTTATACATATTGTAGCCTCGCTTGAACAAGTTTTGGACTTGAAAACGGTCGGGTATGAAGATGTGGTTGGTAGACTAAAAGCTTATGAAGAGAGGATCAAAGAAGAAGATAACGCGTACGACAATTCGGGTAAGTTAATGTTTTCTAAATCTGAATCTTCTTCTAGCTGTGGACGTGATTCTGGTAGAGGTCGAGGTCGAGGATCTCACTCGTCGCGAGGGCGTGATCATGATCAGGATAACACCCAAAACCGTGGTCCACAAGAAGATAATAAAATTCGAGACAACGGAAAGAAAAAGGATAAAAAGCGTGATTTATCGGGAATAAAGTGTTACCGGTGTGACAAATATGGACACTTTGTTTCAAGATGTCCGGATCGATTCAAAAATAATGAGGCGAACATGGCACAAGCCGAGGAACAAGATAATGAGGTTGATGGAACATTTTTTATGATGAAGACCGATCAAGAAACTATCTTTTTAAACGAAGAAAATGTTTTGCCAAAGAAATTTGAAGCCGATTCTAGCGAAAAAGATGTTTGGTACCTTGATAACGGAGCAAGCAACCACATGACGGGTAACCGGAGTTATTTTGTAGAACTAAACGAGCGAATAACTGGAAGCGTGAAGTTTGGTGACGGTTCGCGTGTGACGATTAAAGGAAAAGGGTCGATTTTATTTGAAGGTAAAACCGGTGAACAAAAGCTTTTAACCGATATTTATTATATCCCAGATTTGCAGAGTAACGTAATGAGTTTGGGTCAAGCAACCGAATTTGGATGTGAAATTCGAATGAAAGATAATTTTCTAACGATTTTTGATAGTGGTGGAAAATTATTGATGCGGGTGGCTCGGTCGAAAAACCGTTTGTACAAGGTGAAATTGAAAGTGGGCAGTCCCGTTTGTCTTATGGCGAAAATCAGTGAAGATTCGTGGTTATGGCATGCGAGACTCGGGCATGCTAGTTTCAAGACCTTGGAGAAAATGAACGGGATGGTTTTAGGAGTTCCAAAGATTCGTCACGAGAATAAGGTGTGCGAAGCGTGCATGGTTGGAACACAAACGCGAAAACCGTTGACAAAGAAGGCACTAGCGAAAATCAAGTTCAAGGAGATGCGGGATCTACTTGGCGTTGAAGATCTCCCGTATACGACTCAGAAATTCAGGGGGTGAATGTTGGGAATTCCTAGTCTAATCCGTGGCTTACATGCGTGAAGGATGGCTAGGATGATTGCTTGGAGTGCAAGACAAGTAATAAACAATAATATTAATTAATTAGTGAATATTATCTAATGTTCCTATACGTGTTAGGTTAGGAAGTGTGTTTAGATAATTATTATGTAATTAATTAATAGGTTTCCTAGTTATAGTCTAACGTGTTTAGGTTAGCTATATATACCAATCAAATTGGTAGGGAAAATGGTAATTTGGAGTTTTTGAGTTAGATTTCTCTATAATAAATTCGTGGGTGTTTAACCGTGAAGAATCGTATTCCGATTACAACATTGTGTACCAATTAATCCCTTTATTCGCCACCAATGCCACCTATCCCGCCCTGAAATACACAACCACAGAAACATCAAGTGAAATTAAAACACAAAAACTCTAATTTAGAAACAAAAAAACTTAAAGCTACGAATAACACGTGATGGACACATGGCAATTCCGAACACACAAGACTCTTTGCTAATCAATGATTTGCAAAAGTAAATAATAGGAACACCGCACACAACACAATTTTTCTTCAATTAATTCTTAAACTTATGAAAGATACAAACTGGAATAACAAAACAAATTGATATCCTTTAATATAAAACAACTAAAATTGGTTGAAATTCACAAACAAATACAAATATTTTGGACTTAATTACACAGATGATATCATCAATTGAAGCAACTTACAACCAAACTACAAGCTCAAGTCACACCGACAAATTATATAAAAACAAAACTAAATGAATAATGCCGCTAGACCCAAAATTTAATACAAACTGCAACCAAACCTCATCTAAATCTCGTTCAAATAACTCATAAAACACCAATGAATCTGAATCAATCACCAAACGACGTCGCTCTACTTGCCGCCGGTGACAGCTGGACTTTCGTCACCAATGCCACCCATTTCCGCCCCTCTGTGAAATACAAAACCACCACACCGCTGCCACCATCGTTCACCTCCACAACCACCCATCTTCGCCCCTCCCTGAAATACAACCACCACTGTTCACCACCAGTGCCACCCATCTCCACCTCTCTCTAAAATACAAAACCACCACACCGCTTCCACCGCCGTTCACCTCCGTTCACCACCTATCTCCGCCCCCACCAACCACCGTTTACCACCACAACCACCTCTTAGATCTGAAACTGATTCTCTTTCCCTAAATTTTTATCTCACATATTAGGGCGTTTGGTTGCTGATGATGATGGTGGGGTTTTGTTGAAGAAGATGGTGGCTGGTGACAGTGGTCAACTTGCCAGAGAAGGTTGAAGGTAGTGTTAGGTGAGGTGAGGTGGTTGTAGTGGTCTAATGTTTCTGTGAAGGGAAGAATTTAGAGCATTCACATCCAATCTACTAAAAATATACATACATTCCACTAAAAAACAACCCCAATATCAATATATTTCCACTAAAAACAAATGTTTTTTCTTTCTCCTTTTCAATATATATTACATTTTCTCTCTCCTCCACTCACAACCACTTTCAATATATATTAAAAAGTATAGGGGGTGAACAGTGTCCCCCCAAATATACAGATGAACAGTAACATTTTCTCTCTCCTCCACTCACAACCACTTTTTATACTTCTTATATTTTAAGAGGGTGTTTGAGGTTCCTTATTTTGAGGGTAAAATGACTTTTGAAGGGTAAAAGTCCTTTTGAAAGTGTTTGGCTTTTCTTATGTGAGAGAAATTTGCCAAAAGTCAGGAATTCCTGACTTATTTTGGCCAAAAGGACTTTTTAAAAGTTGAAAATAAGCTAAGCCAAACATGCCCTAAGATATAGTAGAGAGATATTAAAGAGAGACAGAGTTAGAGTGAAAGAGTGGGGTGGGTTTTAGGCCATGGGGTATGGGGTTTGGGTTGGGGAAAACGTCCAAGGCACCACCCCGGGTGGGCTTGGGTTGGGGCGTGGCCCTTGGGGCTTGGGTTTCAAGCCGGGCGTGGGGCGGGGGAAGCGAGCTAACATGGCGGGCTGTGTATGGCCAAAAGAAAAGAGCCGTTGGCCAACGGCTATATTAAAAAAATTTAATTTTTTCTTCCATTTTTTCACTATAAAACTCACATTTTTCTTCCATTTTTTACCACATTCAACCACATCTTCTATACATCTTCAATTCTCCTTCTACAAAACGAAAAAATGCATCCTTACAACCGTCCTTTTGACCCGAGCAACCCGTATGCATTCCAAGAAAATAATCCTAGCCCACCACCCACTCGTCCAATGGCTCGTCCATTTTTCATACACTCTTCTATTCCCGACATGGCGAGTTATGCATCGTATATCGGGAATCATGTGTTTACTAACTTCCCACACACTGACGATTCGATACCTACCCCGTTTTCACAATCGCCCATCGACCTTTCACCAACCTCCATCGATCTTTCACAAAACGAATCCGTTCCCGAAACTCAATCACCCAATGATGGTCCTTCCGCATCGAAACCCATCAAAAAGAGAAGTCATAAGAAAAAACCCGAGGCGGATAAAGTAGTTGAAACCGCCAAACGAAAACAACAAAAATGGGTCGTTGCTGAAGAAGTTGCATTGGCGAGGGCTTGGTGTGAACAATCTCAACATTCAACTTTAGGTATTCTTAACCTTTGTTTTTATTAATGGTTATTTTTTATATAAGTTTGTAATATATTAATTTTTTTTTATTAAAATAGGAAATTCGCAACATCGAACCGCCCTGTGGGAATCGGTTAGTAGACTATTCCATGAAGAAATGGGAAGGGAGGCTTATCGTGAAAACGATAGCTTATCCTCAAAGTGGAGCGAGATAAGCACCCAACTTACAAAATTTAGTGGTTTCTTAAATAAAGCAAAGCAAAACCTAAAAGTGGTGAAACCGAAGCCGACATTTTGACAAATGCAGTGGTCACATTCAAATCAAATGTGAAGACCGACTTCTGTTTCATGCAATGTTGGGAGATTTGTAAGTTCCATCCAAAGTGGGCGACTATCCATATTGGTAGCGAAACTAACTCGTCTTCCAAAAGATCAAGGGTCTCGTCCCAAGCCCAATCTAATGCACGAGATCAAGAGTTTGAGGACCTTTTGGATGATTCGCCAACCCCAAACCGGCCTGAGTATGGAAGAAATGCCTCAAGAAGGCGTGCTCAAAAATCTAGATCTGATACGACATCGCCTTCAGCTGGGAGTTCTGGCTCGCGTAGGGGAATATACAGCGAGCAGTTGGATGACATTTCATGCAAGTTGGATACATTCAACGTATTCCAACAACAAAGGGCCGAAATACGAAGGAGCAAAGAAGCTAGAGATGCCTCTAGATATGCCCAGAAACAAAAACGGGATGATTTGAAATTTCTATCCCAGCCCATTGATCACCTACAGGGTGACGAGTTACAACTAGTCTTGGCGTTGAGAGAAGAGATAAAAAACAAATATAAAAGTTAGGAATTTTTTTTTGTTGTAATTTTCTTTATTTAAAAATATTAAAAAAATTAAATTTGTTGTTTTAAATAATATTGAAATAGCCCAGCGGGTCAGCCCCACGTGTCGGCCCAGCGAAGCCCAACAAACCCACGCCCCAAACCCCCGCCCCACCATACCGTGTTGAATGTGGGTTTAGCCCATGTCTGCCACCAATTCCACAAGTGTCAATCGCCCAACTCAAGCCCCAACCCAAGCCCCACCATACCCCACAGTCTTAGGGTGAGAGGGGCACTCCTTTAAGAGAGGAGTGACCTCTCTTACACACACTCAATCAGCACGCGCCACGTCAACTCTCCCTTTAACTCCTCCCATACCCTCAATTTGATGGCGGCACTCCTCTCTTGGGGGACTTGGTTTTATTTTTTTTTATATAAATATTTTTATAAAAGGAAAACATAATTTAAATAAATTAAAACTAAATAAAAATAAAAAATAGAACATTTCATTTAATTAAAAACAAGTTTGAGGGGTATTTTTAAAAGTAATAAAAAAATCACAAGGAAAAAAAAAAAAAAAAGAAGGAAAAAAAAAAAAAAACAAAAACAAAAACTCAAAAATATACATCTATTCTTCTTCTTCTTTCTTCCTCATCCCCTTCTTCTTCTTCATTACCTACCTGCACTTTGTTCTTCATCCTCCTACATCTCTCACAAGGAAAAAAAAAAAAAAAAACTAAAAAAAATGGCATCTCTCATTGGTGAACACCCACCGCTCCCCGCTTAGCCTCCCCGAAGGGTCGGCGGCGGTGTTCCCGCTCGGGGACTTGGCTCACCGCACCCCTCCCCGCAAAGCGCCCCGGACACCCTTATAATAATAAATGTGAAATGACTGTAATACCCTCACGTGCAATACATGTGAGGGCATTTAACCAAGATAACAAACGAGGTTAGTGGTAAAGGTTGACCCCGTAGCAAAACATGAACATAAAGGTTGGTTTTTGCCGATTTCATAGTGAAAGGTACGAAGTGTAGTTTGAGTATAACATAAAGGTTGATTTCTGCAATTTTGTCTATAAAGTAATTAACAAATATAAAACACCTAAGCCCATTTTATACAACTTAACAAATAAACTCATTTAAACTAACCCCATTAATCAGTATACTTAGATATCCAATAACTATTTTAAATATTTAAGCCCAAACACCATTAGCCCACCCATTAATAACAATAAAAATTAACATAATGAGAAAATAAGATAGCGGCATTTTTTATTGACCGCTCCCACCCACAGGTCAACTTTTCAAACTAAAAACTCAATTAGTGATTATGTCAAGACGTCTATTGTTGTCGTTTGTAGGGGTGTGCATGGGTACTCAAATAGTACCAAAAGCCGAAAATTAGGTTTATGGGTTTTTTAAGACCGTCTGGTTTCGGTTTTCACGATGGGTTTAGTTCGATTTCGGTTTTTTCCAGCTTTGTCACTTGGGCTTGAAAATTTTGGGCCAAAATATTTGTTTTAACTTTTTATTACGTTAGTTGATCCGAAAAGAAAAAAAAATATTTAGCAAAAGGAATTTCCGATTCGCATGATAAAAATTCATGAGTCCATCACTACTCCTATCCGTGTCTGATGTTAGATTCAGTTAAATTTGTTACTAACTCCTCACTCACATGTTGGTTTGTTAATTCATAGATTCATAAGCCCATTTACTTAAAAATCATATGAAAGTTTTACACTTTTGAATATGGCTGTAAAAATCCCAACTAGCATTCAATTAGTCATTGATGTGCTAAAATTAGTTTAATAAATATTAACTAAATTAACCCTAATTTAGACACTAAGGTAAACTCTAGACTCTCTAAAACTAGTCTAAACTGCATCAACAGCTCTCAACATAGTGATGTTATGGTTCTCCATAATATCTATGACACGGCGCAAAACATACTTCAATATACGAATCAGAAAAACCAAAGACCAATGCAAAATAGTAAAACAAACAATATGCAGAAACATTATGGACGGAAAACAGAGTTTAAAAAAATAGTGTTTTATTGCAAAAAGATTATCCTATAATGCTATCATATATAAGAAGTGTAAGATTAACACGTAACCAAAATAATGCAGTAATATGAATGACACAATGCGGAAATGAATGGAGTTTTGAAAGAATACTTATAGGAGCAATATGAAAAGGTATATAAGGAAAACATCACTAATCATAATCAACATCAATTTATAAATATAATCAATAATCAATATCAACAATCAATAACCAAAATAAAACATATGAATAATGGATAGTATCAATTTGCATATTCTTTCAAAAAATAGATTAACCTATTTTTAGTAGAATTATTTATAAAGTTCGAAAAATCAAAAAAAAAAAGTTATTATATAAGCATTTATATTTATATTTATATTACTATATTATTAACATCATCAACATCATTTACGGATGTTCTAAAATTAAAAAAAAAAATATAGTTAACTAAAATTCGAATCAATTATATATTATTTCTAAAAATAAATAAACCTATTTTAGGCGAGCTTAGATATTTCAAGTAATAGTATCAATTACACATATATATGAATTAGTATTCTGTTTAACATTTTAATTTTGTATATATATATAACACATATAAGAATATAAGATATAAGAATATAAGAAAGATTTATATAAACAATGTTACAATCATAAATAATCAATTTTATATTCAGAAGGATTGACAGTCACAACACAGATAGGGTTCTAACTATTATTATTACTATATTTTTAACATTTGTACATTAACAGCCATGGTTATATATTTTTAAAAAATAAACAACTATCTTAGTATCTGAATATCTTATTTTCTTAATTTCTACATTATTAAGTATGATTGTTAAATGTAGTTATCACCTAATGTAAGATATATGTAATATGGTTTAGTATTTTAAAAGTTGTTTCTCTATGGTTTTTTATCTATCTTTTTTAACATTCTAATAATACATAGTCACATTTTAAAATAATTATGATACTACGATAATTGACGATACGAGAATGGGAATACAAAGTACTTAAAACATATATTAAACTTTTTAGACATGTCATATTTGATAATTTATATTATATAATATGTTATCAGTATAGTCGTTGAGACCACAGGTAAGATAATATAAAATGTAATAACTTTAACTTCAAAACCCCTTGTTAAAAATATAATAACCATAAAGAAGTTAATATATATCATATGAAAACCAAAAAACCAAACCTAAATGTCAAAGAACTAATAAGTACGCCTCACGTGAGGTACAACAGATTCAACACTCAATACTTGATCAATTTCATCAAAAGAATAATAAACCGTGTCACCCACCTTAATGCCAGCAGTTTTCATGAATCTCGACCACCTTGTTAACGCATATCGATAACCATTATCTTTTTTTTTTCACGTCTGGTGTGACAACTGTCAAATTTGCATGCATCCGTACAATTATTAAACAATGATTAGTGCTTAATGACTGTGCTGAATTACAATTAATGACTTGAATTGCTTTCCGATTATTGCCATATACATACATGTGCACCATATATTGCAAATGACATATCATTACTGCATGCAAACTTTTTTGATTCAAATGATGCACGAAACACCGGCAGTACAGTTATCAGACAAATCAGAAGAATGCTGACAGAGTTCAGTAAATAGACAGACATTGTATTGAGACACAGAATGATCCAGAAACCAAGTATTACACTAGTATAGTGTGTAGGAAAGTAAGGATCATAAAACTGCCTTCCTAGTAATAGTTTAAGTGACGGAAAGTGCCTAAAACTCACATAAACTACAGAATTCTGCAGAATTCAGCAAAATTCAGCATTTAAACAACTTAATATCATGTAGAAATATGATTAAATGATCCTGAATGCTTTCCTAAGTGTCGGGAATCAAAACTGTTACAAAAGGTAACATAAAGCACACTAAACTGCATAGTTTAGCACCTTAATGAACCGGTAACCAACCGAACAACCAGACACTACCCGAAACACCAAATTTTCACTAGAAGCATTATTTTGACATTACCAAGCTAGTTATGGTCCCCGAACATCATAAAACACTATATAACACCTAGTAACTAAATAGCCTAACTAATACTTGATTTCTAACTACTTAACTAACTATCTAGTTGAAACCTAAGCCTAGACCCCCCCCCCCCCCACCTAGTTCATGGCCAACATATGGCCCACATGAAGATTTATTTGAATTTTATATTGGATTATATTTTACTTTACTAAACATATTATACAATAGACATAACACTTGTGGAGTATTATAATTTAACCAAAGATCATAACATTTATTTTTACACAACACCACCAACATTAAGCTCTCTCTCCCTCTCCCTTCTCCTCTCGGCCGTAACCCCATCACCACACACCACCATCATTCAATCTTCATCCATCCATTCCATATACATACAATGGTGTTAGAAGGTGCACAAAGAAGCTTGGAGCTTTCGAAAGTTGAAGGACCTTTCTCTTGTGCTTTTATCCAATTCATTTCTTCTATTGATCATCCCTAGCCTTGAGCTAGTAGTAAGAACACTATACTCTTCATTTTACATCTTGTTTAAGCGGTTAGAAGAAGATACATGTTGTTAATCATGAAGAACACTAAGAATCTTGAACTTGAAACATGAACGTAAGCTTAAAAATCTTAAGAAACCATGTTGTTTAGTGTTGTTGTGCTACTTGATAATTGATTAATGATGTTAATAATGTAGATCATCATATGATCTTGCTAGATAATGATTAAAAACATAATCTAGCAAGATGAGGGGATGAAAATGTTAAAGATCCATAGATCATCCTCATGAGAACCATGAACTTGAAAGAATAAGTTGATTTCATATTAAGTGATGATCAAAGTAAGGTATAAGTCTTGTAAATCTAAGATTTCAAGAATGATTTTTCAAGAAACCAAGTTAAAAATACAAAGTTTACTTAATCTTGGTTCTTAAAGAAATCGACCATGTTTTTAGTGGTTAATCAAGTGTAGGAACACATATGTAACAAGAAAAATCCAAGAAAAAGTATTTTTAGAAAATGTAATTACAAGTTGTAAAGAACTAACTTCTTTAAAAATAATGTTTTTTAAAGAAACAACCACACTTGAAGGGGTAATGTAACGCCTCGTATTTTCATATTTGTATTTTAACTTTTCGAGGCGTTAATCATAATGGTAATATATTTTTTTTATCACATTGTTAATGGGTAACTCATATGGCACTAAGAGGTAAACAAGTGGAAGGTTTGACCTCCCGCCTCCTACGTGGCTAACTATATTATTATTATGTATATATTATTATCATGTATATATTATAATTATGTATATATTATAAACCGAACCCTTGATAGTGATTATATAAAATCTACTACCAAGTTAATAAGTTTCTCACTATGTGTGTAGTTCCTTGTCACGATTCTAATAGGTCTTGAACCTATGAAATCACATATAATCCTTAAGGATTACCATAGTGTCAAGACAAGTGCTAATACCATAGTGAATATTTTCCTAATACATACTTTGTCATTCTTTGAATCTAGGCCCGAATCTCGACCCTAAACATACTTGAACTTTAGCCTCTACACATTCAACCTTCTAAACTCGTCAACTTCCTCACATTGGATAATCGGAAAGTATATGCAATATTGTGAGTATACTCGATCCCTTTTTGCTTTTAAACACTTTTGGGATGCAACATGTATTCTATATTCAAACACGTGACACTTGAAACTTATTTGAAACATACTCTATCCATTTAAACATGAAACATGAAACTTGTGATACTTGATACTATCTTGTGCTATGTGAACGTTTAATCCCTGTGTGTAGTTCCTCCCTAACAATTAGTAGTACTATGCATATGCTATAGGAGTAATGCACCTCCCCCATTTGTATTCGAGGGGTATTGTTAGGATGTATCTTTTACATCCCGTTAAACTTTGGGATAAGCACGTTAACGCATTGGAAACTTGGGCTATCACTTGGACTGCGTGAACTAGCATGGCTGAAACTATTTTTATAATGTTTATGTTGGATATGAGCTTTTATTCTATTATGCTATGTAATCAAACTTGTATACTCGCCAACTTTTTGTTGATTTTATTTTAATACATGTTGCAGGTTGATAGTCAAGATTATGAAGGAATCAAGTTAGGATGGACTAGATACACACCTTTAATCTATTTATCTTTGGATGTTATGTTGTAATTTGAACAATGTTGTTATTTCTATTCTAAATGTTGTACGACAATTTAGCACTTGAAATGAAATTTGAATTTAATTAAATATTTTCACATAGTGTTATGAAGTCTCGAGCAATCTATACACACTTCGTCTCATCCTGATGTTTCCGCCATCGGTTGGGGTGTGACAGATTGGTATCAGAGCCATAACTATAGGGAATTAGGTAGAATTGCCATGCTTTTGACCTAGTCTATAGTTAAGCACCAAATTCGACCATACTTGCTTCACATGCTACTCTTATGGAACATCCTTATGTGCTAATTTTGAAACGTCTCTTATGTGTTAATACTTGACATGCTATTCTTGTACTTGTTTTATCATGTGTTAAATGCTTGTTTTAGTATTCTATACCTTATATGCTATTCATGAAATGTCTTTACGTGTTATTTTCTCAAGATGCTTTATGTTCTTATGCTTGTTATTATTATTTTGAACATATGTCATTTACTCATTATCCTTACAATTAATTAATATTAAACAATATATAAGTTATACCATACATACCTCAAGTGTAAGAAAAAAAAATGGTGAAATCGGCCGTCCCCGGAATTGAACTCGGGTCTAGGCCACACCCTTTCGCGCGCCTAGCCAACCGAGCTAGGTGCCTAGTTTGTGAAATTTCCATTTTTGTTACATATAAGCACATGTACAATAACTTCATTACTTCTTACTATAAGTCATCTACTTATCATCCTTATGTTGTTAATGATTGTTTTATTATCTCATTAATTATGTGCTATTCTTGACATGTTTATACTTGTTTATTAACATTCAACATACGCTTTTCTTCATACATTTTACTCGATTATTCTAAATTCGACAACACTCATATAATACAAACGAGACGAGTTTACCAAAATAGGCGTGAAACCCACAATTTGGTAAACGACTCTCAATCTACCTAATCTTTTTACATGAAATTACACCATTAAGTTAGGAGTGAAATCCACATCTTAATGATAATTTTCATTTCAAAATTCTAGTGGACCCTCGTCAAAGTGTCGAAATTAACTTTTGACCCGACGAGTACCAACCACACTTAGGATACTAAATCGTCAAGTTAGGGGTGAAACCCGCACCTTGTCGACTAGTTCCACTCTTTGATTTTCATTAATCCCGCCAAGTCTCGAAATTTCAATTGATTTGGGGACATGTAGTAACTGGAAGGGTAAATACCGTTAACCGACTTGTCGGCAAGAGTATTTCACCTATTAGGCCAAAGCATGCTCCTCAAACTCGAAAGACTTTTCGGCCACTTTGGTTAGTCAAAGTTCCGTGTTGGAACCATCCTAAATTTCAATCAAGCATGTGCTCTACTACTTATTTTATACGACGCAATCTTTCAAATTCGAATCTACTTTCGATATATTTTTTTTCCTTCTCACACACACATCATATTAAACCTTTCCATAAATTTATACATATACATGATTTCATGTAGTTTAAATTCGTATTCCTTGTAACGACGAGTGAGGACCTATCATCGAGATAGGAGTGATTTCCTTACCTTGGCGATTAACTCTACTCCCCTTTCTTAAAAACGACCTCACCAACGAGTTAGGGGTGATTCCCTTACATAGGTGATCGTTACCAAAATGTTCTTCCAAATATCTTATTATACAAACTCGATTATGTTTTATACCTAAATTATTTATCATTATTCAAAATACATACGTGTACATATACAAAGTACATTGTTTCACCAAGCATACTTCCTATCTTGCAACCTATGATCACTCAACTCATATGCACGAAGTTCTTAATCATGTCTTAAAACGTTTTAATACTCAAATTTCAAAACCTTACGAGATGCTACCTATCAATTTAATCGGTCAAATGATTCTCTTGCCCATAAACTTCATATTCTATTTAATCACTAAAACACACACTCACGTTATATCCCCATACTAAAGACTTTCATTCTCATATACTTATAAGATCTTATAGATATTATACGATCATTTCACCAAAGACGCTTTTCAACATCAACAAATCATTTGTTAAAATATTTTTTTTTTCAATCACTACGTCCTTTTTCAAACTTATCATCGCCGATTTTTTTTACGGCTCCTGATTTCTCGGTAATTGATTTGAACACGTGATTCCACCTTATCGATCAATGTGAACCTAGATTTTTGGTAACGCCTTTGCGGCTCATCATACAGCATTCCGGACTTTACGAGATTTGCATGAGCTATAAAAACCAAACCGTTCTACCTTCTCACATCACCACAACACCTTCTTAAACTCCATATCACTTACACACTCGTCGGAGAAACTCACCACTTAAACCCAAGATTCAAATGGCATACTTCCCAGTAGCACATGCTGAATCCTCAAGTGCAGCAGGAACTCACCCATTCCTCCGGTTTGCTGACCTACCCACTAGTGAGAAGTATCAGAAACTCAAGAAACTTGAAGTTTTTACCATTAGCGGCATTGATTGGCATCGAATAGGAATGGTTGACCCCACTGGTTCACTGACAAGACTACTACCACACAATACACCATGGCGCTGTTTCTTCGACATCTTAGAGCCATCATATGATGAACTGGTATACGAATTCTTGTCCACTTTCTATTACCAACCTAATAAAAACCTTACCGAAGTATCCATTCATTTTCGGCTTTGTGGACAACCTCATAACATGTCATTATCAGAATTCGCAGTTCGTCTGGGTATTTATACCAATGAGGAAGTTAATCAGCCCATTTTTACGAGGGCATTAACCTCCTTCTCTTATATGGGAATGAGAAAATATTGGCAACACCATACATCAAAAACATGGTGCAGCTACAATCATTCTATGAACTTCGAAGACCCTCGTTATCGGTATATGCACCACGTTTTAGCCAACACTATCACGGGGCGCCAGATTTATCAACAAAGGGTTCGTTCAACCGAAGTCTTCTATCTGTACAGTATTTTTGAGCAAGTTCCTTGCAATATTGCCCGCGAACTTGCTGCTTATTTTTCTAGTCAACAAACCGGTTCCCTGAAAAGTCTCATGGGAGGGTCTTATGTCACAAGAATAGCAAAATCCTTAGGTTCCTTAAGTGACCAGGTTATCCAAGGATTATCTCCGTCAAAGGCACCTGGGATTGTGAATTGTAACAATATTAAGCTAACCCCTACTCTTGGCCATGCACCGACTCAACTATCTCAGTCGGAGAGAGCTTCATTTATCTTAAACAGTACCCCCACACAAAATCTACAACAATCATGGTTGCAATTTCCTCCACCATCTTTTTACCGTTATGACATGCTATCACAGCTGTCATACACCCAGGAACCCATTACTACTAACATATTCCAACCATTAGCATCAAACGTTTCACAAGGCCTCTCACCCTTAGTCTTCGAGGAGGCTCCAATGACGCAAGATGAATTGTTTGATGAAAGCATGATGCTCCAAGAACAGTTAGAACCGGATTCACTTTTGCCACAGTCTTTCCTAGCACTAATGAATGAAGTAGAGCAACTACCACCAACTGATGTAGCAGGCCCAAGTATGGTGCCTCAAATGGATCTACATCCAGATCAAATGGTAGTTGAAATGGCTAGGTTAAACAATCAGAACCAAGATTTGCTACGACAAGTACAAGAACTAACGGAAAGAAATCAACAGTTAGAAAGCCTGTTAGCTGCTCGTATGCAATTGGATCCACTACCTCCACTACCTGATAATTTTGAGCCTGAAATTGATCCATTACATAACGTGTTTCAAATATAATTTGTTCACACCATAAAATTTCATGACTGTTTTACATGCTTAAACTTTGCCATGTTTCAAGTAATACTATACACGCAATCATTAGTAGTCGTACTCACACTCATGCTCATACTCATAACAATACATTTGATACTTATGCATGTATTTATATTTATATTCATACGTTTCATGCTTATACTTATACGTTTCATGCTTATACTTATACGTTTCATGCTTATACATATACTCATACTACTCGTACGTTTTATGTCTATGCTCATACTTACGAGAATAATCATATTTATGCTCATACTTTCATTCATACTCGTGATTCATACAGTTATACCAATACGCGAGCGTAATCCGAGTGATTCGCTTACGTGGGCCCTATACATACTTAAGCATGGACTTGCTTACATACTTTATTCTTATACACATACACATTCTTAAAATTTGTATTATGTATACCCTAATTCATACATAACTAGTACAAGCTGTGCAGATCATGCGACGATTAATATAATCACAGGTGCACACGAGATTATAGTGATTGGCTCATGAGAACCATAGAGTGTACTACTAAGTATGATAAAACACAGAACGTAACATAACACCGAATACAACTTTAGACAACTCACAACGCATTATATCCGATTATTCACGACGAGACTTCATTTTAAATACACTGCGTTCATCTATCCAACACTTATGCTATTCCTATACTCATGATCGTTATTAGATCAATCGTTTACCCTTATACCTCAATTATACTCTGTTGTCTCAAACTCCAATGCCTCAATTTTAAACAATCCTCTTCTGTTTGCTAAAACCCTTTCAAGTCTTCCTTCTGAATAAATTTCGGGACGAAATTTCCTAAAGTATGGGAGACTGTAACGCCTCGTATTTTCATATTTGTATTTTAACTTTTCGAGGCGTTAATCATAATGGTAATATATTTTTTTTATCACATTGTTAATGGGTAAACACAAGATTTTTATAAGAAACCGAAAAACTATACAAAGAAAAATTATTAGGAAAATTATTTTTCTAATAAATTTTTATACAAAAGAATTTTTAATAATTTTTAGAAATGGTTTTAGTATAGGTCCCTTTTATAAAAAAGTGATTGTTTTAATCCATAGTATTAAAAAAAAAAAAAAAAAAAAAAAAAAAAAAAAAAAAAAAAACTGTTAGCGTGAATAGTACCCTGCAGGGTACTATTCACATCAGCAACTATATTTGAACGAAAATATGAGCATTTTTCTCATTTCTTGCCTAATTTTGCAGCCATTTGACCAAGTTAGATCACCACCTACCCCCTTCCATCTATAAATACACCTTCCCTAAGGCCTTAGACTCTTGCACAACTCTCAAATCTCTCCTAAATCACTCTCAAATCTCTTGCAAAGTTGAAATTCGGGCAGATTCACCCTTGCATGCAAAAGTGAGCATAACTTGCTCAAAACTCAACCAAATCACTTGATTCTTTTTCCTACTTGTTTGTATAATCATGGGCTTTGATTCCTTGACTTCTCTTGGGAGAAATCAGACCTGGAATTGCCCCGAAAATGTCCATAAACTCTCTGTTTTGCATGAAACTTTCTTAAACTCTTGCATACTTCAAACAAACTTGTGTTCTTATGCTTCTAATATATTGTATGATTAGTAAAGCCAAACCAAGGTTGTTTTACACATAAAAAGAGTGTCTAAACTTTCTAAACTTTCTGTTTTAATAGAGTTTTTAACTCACAAGTGATGCCAAATCTTGAACTTGAAGATGGTGTGACTACTTGGTTAGCATAGGCTAACTTACATACAAGTCCACACATCACTTGATGTTTTGTTTAGTGTAATTGTACCTTTATTTCTTAAACATACTTATGAGGTTCCTAAGTGGAAGGTTCAACCTCCCGCCTCTTACATAACCTATATATTAACATAACAAACGAGGTAACCAAGTGGAAGGTTTAACCTCCCGCCTCCTACATAACTCATATGGCACTAAGAGGTAAACAAGTGGAAGGTTTGACCTCCCGCCTCCTACGTGGCTAACTATATTATTATTATGTATATATTATTATCATGTATATATTATAATTATGTATATATTATAAACCGAACCCTTGATAGTGATTATATAAAATCTACTACCAAGTTAATAAGTTTCTCACTATGTGTGTAGTTCCTTGTCACGATTCTAATAGGTCTTGAACCTATGAAATCACATATAATCCTTAAGGATTACCATAGTGTCAAGACAAGTGCTAATACCATAGTGAATATTTTCCTAATACATACTTTGTCATTCTTTGAATCTAGGCCCGAATCTCGACCCTAAACATACTTGAACTTTAGCCTCTACACATTCAACCTTCTAAACTCGTCAACTTCCTCACATTGGATAATCAGAAAGTATATGCAATATTGTGAGTATACTCGATCCCTTTTTGCTTTTAAACACTTTTGGGATGCAACATGTATTCTATATTCAAACACGTGACACTTGAAACTTATTTGAAACATACTCTATCCATTTAAACATGAAACATGAAACTTGTGATACTTGATACTATCTTGTGCTATGTGAACGTTTAATCCCTGTGTGTAGTTCCTCCCTAACAATTAGTAGTACTATGCATATGCTATAGGAGTAATGCACCTCCCCCATTTGTATTCGAGGGGTATTGTTAGGATGTATCTTTTACATCCCGTTAAACTTTGGGATAAGCACGTTAACGCATTGGAAACTTGGGCTATCACTTGGACTGCGTGAACTAGCATGGCTGAAACTATTTTTATAATGTTTATGTTGGATATGAGCTTTTATTCTATTATGCTATGTAATCAAACTTGTATACTCGCCAACTTTTTGTTGATTTTATTTTAATACATGTTGCAGGTTGATAGTCAAGATTATGAAGGAATCAAGTTAGGATGGACTAGATACACACCTTTAATCTATTTATCTTTGGATGTTATGTTGTAATTTGAACAATGTTGTTATTTCTATTCTAAATGTTGTACGACAATTTAGCACTTGAAATGAAATTTGAATTTAATTAAATATTTTCACATAGTGTTATGAAGTCTCGAGCAATCTATACACACTTCGTCTCATCCCGATGTTTCCGCCATCGGTTGGGGTGTGACAGGTAAGGTCCCAAAAACCTCATAATAAGTATTTGAGACCATACCACAACCTGACCTTTTAACCTTTTAACCTTGCGCGGCCGCCCATTGGTCTTACAAAAGGAAGAAAGTAACCAGCAATCTATAGTCGCGCGCCCAAAGGAAAACATAAATCCTTGCGCCTTCTCCCATTAGCAAAGGATAAAAATCCAGAGATCAATACTTTCGCCTAAATATCCAGACCTGGATAATTATTCAGACTTAGGATTTATTCATTCAGTGGTCTCCACACAATAAGGTGCCACACCAGATTACAGCAGTAATCTTCTAGAAGAAATACAATCGTGCACCACCCAGACGGTTATAACCGTCTGGACACGTGTCATTACCACAGGCACCCCTGAAATCACAACGAAGGCATGCAATTGGAGATTAATCTCCACTTGATCACATTACACGTGGCAAATCCCCAGCCTTTGATCAAGACCACGATCCGTGTGCTCTCACGACGGATCAAAGAACTTAAACGGAAGGAAATGTAACCGCTTACGGGGTTAGCATCTTCCGTTAACTTTTCACTAACGGGTTTTCCCGCCTAAACGACTCCCGGCTATAAATATGAGAAACAACCCAGGTATGAATTCAAGTTACACACACTTCTCAAATACATTCTCTTCTTCATTACCAATACTTATTCTCACACCGGAGTCGGGTCAAGGAGAGAACCCTTTTCTCCCCTTGGCGAGGCTAACGGTGCTCTTTTTTGCAGAGCTTTCGGAGAAGAAGATCAGCTGCAACTGAATCAATCGGGAGAGAGCTAACCTTTTTATGCGGATTCAAACCCCCTAGATATTTCGGTTCCGACCATTTATTTAGTGTTTCTTCATTGGCGCCCACCGATTCCTCTGTTTCTTCAGTTTTCATCTCGTTCGATTCAGTTCATTTCATACTCTGTTTTTCACATGACAGAGAATTCATTATCTCACTCCTCAGGTCCTCGATCTAAGTCCAAGGGTTCCATGACCCAAAATACTCAGATCGACGGAATCATGGGAGCAAACAAAAGCAACGGTCATTCAGACGGAAAGAATTTCTCAGATCCGTTCACAGAGAGATCCCCAGAGCACTGGTTCAACAGATGCCAGGCTACTTTAAACACAATTGTTATGCAAATCGTCAGATCCGAGTCCCCAGATGTCAGATCTGGTGAAGAAATCAACACTATAGTATTGGACCCACCAACACCTTGTCGGGGGGACATCCAATCTAGTCGAAATATTAAAATACAATCCAGAAGTAGCAGCTATCAGAAACCTAAACAAATAAACATGGTTCAAGGAGGTCCGTCACGAAGGCCAAATAAACGGAACTATGATCAACATTGGAGAGAACAGCAAGTCATATTTCCCGTTGTTCCTGGGGGCCCTCAGGAAGAACGACCAGTAATTATTACTGGTATCTTTGGTCATTACCGGACAGACTATATGTTCATAGATCCGGGAAGCTCGATGGACATTATATACGAGCAGTGTTTTAAACAACTTGACCCAGATGATAAAGCACGTCTAGAACCGGTCGATTTTCCCCTCACCGGATTCTGCAATGAAGCTGTATTCCCATTAGGGCAAATAGCTTTTCCTGTGACTCTATCGGATGGCGAGCATTCACGAACAGTCACAGTCAATTTCATGGTCATGCCGGCAACATCACGCCATGATGTCCTGCTCGGAAGAAGGTCACAAAGAGAATTTAGCATGATCACTTCTATTCCACATGCTGCATGTGGATTTCCAACAGAAACCGGAGTCGCAATTCTATACTCAAGCAAAGAAGTTATGTACATAGATGACGAGCCACCGACAAAGGTAGTCAAACCTTCGACATCAAACGAACCAGAAAAATGGGTCCTGAACAACGAATACCCAGAGCAAACCATCCTACTAGGACATGCCATTTCATCAGCAACTCGAATACAACTAAAAGAATTGTTGACCAACAACAAAGATATATTCGCGTGGTGCCCAGCAGACATGACTGGGGTTCCACGCGACATAGCGCAACATTGCCTGAATATCAAGCCAACAGCAGAACCTGTTGCTCAAGGAAGGCGCAGTTTTAGCGAAGAAAAAGCAAAAGCGATGGACGAGCAAGTGACAGAGCTACTCAACGCGGGAATCTTGCGCGAAGTAAAATACCATACATGGGTTGCCAACCCAGTAATGGTACAAAAACATAGCGGCGGATGGAGAATGTGCGTCGACTTCAAAGACCTGAATAAAGCATGCCCAAAAGATTGATACGCGCTTCCAGAGATAGACAAAAAAGTCGACTCTCTAGCATCATTCAGATGGAAGTGCTTTCTCGACTGTTATAAGGGTTATCATCAGGTCCAGATGAAAGAAGAAGACGAAGACAAAACTGCGTTCCGCACAGATAAAGGCATCTTCTGCTACACCAAAATGCCGTTCGGCTTGCGCAACGCAGGCGCAACTTATCAACGCTTAATGGACACAGTCTTCAGCGGGGATATTGGCAAGACTGTCGAAGTATACATGGTTGACCTCGTCATCATGAGCCATGAGGAAGACACAATGCTCAACAATATCCAGCGCACGTTCGACTCTTTGCGCAACGTGAACTTAAAACTTAATCCGACAAAATGCTCCTTCGGCATGGAAGAAGGAAAATTTTTGGGTTTTATAGTTACAAGAGACGGCTTTAAAGTTAATCCAGAAAAAGTGCAGGCCATCCAGCTAATGCCATCACCTGCAACAGTTAAAGAAATGCAAAGGCTCGCTGGGCGTTTAGCAGCCTTAAACAGATTCTTGGCTAATCACGCAGCAAAGTCTTATCCATTCATCAGCACGCTGCGAAACTGCGCAAAGAAAACTGACTTTCAATGGACATCTGAAGCAGAAGCAGCATTCAAACAAATGAAAGAATGTTTAATCCAGCTACCAACGCTGACCGCACCAAAAGAAAAAGAACCACTGATTTTATATCTGTCTGCTGCGGAAGTAGCGGTTGGTGCTGTATTGATGGTAGAACGCGAGAACATTCAGACTCCAATCTACTATATAAGCAAAATGCTCACCGGCCCAGAAACTCGCTATCCGATGATAGAAAAACTAGTCCTCGCACTAGTACACGCATCACGACGCCTGCGCAGATATTTTTCGGGCCACGTCATCACAGTTCTCACCAATTATCATTTGGACCAAATATTATCCAAACCCGACGTAGCGGGAAGGTTGGCCAAATGGGCCATTGAGCTGGGTGGATACAATATCTTCTACAGGCCAAGACCAGCAATCAAAGGGCAAGTTCTAGCAGATTTCGCCACCGAAGTTCCCATTGACAATGTTCAAGAGTGCGAAGCAATCCAGAACCCTATACCCGTTTTCGACGATAGAGTCTGGACCTTACACACAGATGGCGCTTCCAATGACGACGGAGCAGGGGCAGGTCTCCGATTAGTCAGCCCAGACAATCACGAACTCACATATGCCATACGCTTAGATTTCCAAAGCACAAACAACGAAGCGGAATATAAAGCATTCTTGGCAGGCCTCCGCTTAGCACTAAAAATGGGGGCAAGAAACCTTGAAGCTAACGTCGATTCAAAACTGGTGGCCGAGCAAGTCAATGGTCACTACGATGCGAGAGGAGAAGCTATGGCATTATACCTTGAACAAGCGCGGATACTGATCAGCCAATTCCAAACATTCAAAGTTAACTACATAAACAGAAGCGAGAATAAGCATGCAGACGCACTTAGCAAATTGGCCGCTACCAGCTTCAAGCACTTGGCAAAAGAAGTGCGCATAGAGGTATTGTCTAACCCTTCGATTCATCTCAAACAAGTGAACGTTGTAGAAGTCGGTAGCCCATCCTGGATGTCTCCGATCATCTTATACCTACAACACGGAAAACTCCCGGAGGGAAAAGCAGAAGCCAGAAAACTCCAACATAAAGCGATAAATTACGAGATGGCGGATGGCGTCCTTTACCGGAAGTCATTTATGGGACCATTATTATGCTGTGTTGATAAAACAGACGCTCAATACCTGGTCAGAGAAATCCACGAGGGTTTATGCGGAATACACGCGGGACCGCGCATGGTCGTGGCAAAGATAATGAGCGCCGGATACTACTGGCTGGGGATGCATATGGACGCAGTTGATTTATTAAGAAGGTGCGCAGCCTGTCAACGCCACGCACCAAAGACGCTCCGACCAAAAAATCCGCTAATACCTGTCACATCCGCCTGGCCATTCCAACAATGGGGCATCGATCTTGTCGGCCCATTTCCTGACGCACCAGGCGCAGTAAAATTCATCATTGTGGCGGTCGATTACTTCACCAAATGGGTGGAAGCTAAAGCCTTGGCCTCAACCACAGCGATGGTAATCCGCAAATTTATATGGGAACATATCATTTGCAGGTTTGGATTACCATTGCGCATTATCTCTGACAATGGCACAAACTTCGCCTCAGAAGATCTTCAAAAATGGTTCAAAGAAATGAAGATCGAACATAACTTTGCCTCCGTCGCGCATCCACAAGCGAACGGTCAGGTAGAAAGTGTAAACAAACAGATCGTCGACGGCATAAAAGCGCGACTTGGGACAGCACGCAGAGGGTGGGTCGACGAACTCCCCAGCATCCTGTGGGCGCATCAAACAATGCCAAAGACTAGCACAGGCGAGACTTCGTTCAGTCTAGTCTATGGTTCTGAAGCCGTCATCCCAGCCGAGATCGGCCTACCATCACCGCGCATGATAGCCATGGAAAAACAGAACAATGAGCAAGAGCGAAGATTGGATCTAGACCTCCTCGAAGAATGGCGCGAGAATGCCGCCATCAAAGAGGCCAGGTACAAATCCAAACTCGAAAAATACTACAATGCGCGCGTCCGCGTATGCACATTTGTTCCGGGTGATTTCGTCTTGCGCGACAATGAAGCATCAAACGCTGAAAAACCAGGCAAATTAGCACCAAAATGGGAAGGGCCATGCATCATCAATGAGGTCCTAGGCAAGGGGGCATATACCCTAAAAAGGATCGACGGGACCCTAGTTCCCCGCACCTGGAACGCACAACAGTTGCGCAGGTGTTACATATAAGACAGTCTAAACAAGCGGAAGAACATACAGGCAATGTATTTTTTTTTATCTTTTGTATTACGAGCCTTGCGCTCTTATCAATACAAACATCCTCTTCACTTATGTCACTGTTTATTACAAATTGCATGTAATTTCTTTGGTTCGCGCGAAAACAATATGGTCAAACATTGTACACCTCATGAACAGTCTAAATCAGGCAAGCTATTACGCCTTTTGGACAAACGTTCACACATGAGCACAATACCATCTCTCATTCGCCCTATCTATCCAAAAGTAATTAAACACATGCAACATATAGTAATCCAAACATACAAGAATCAAACGGAAGTAGTAGTATACCACAATATACACATCATCAAAAAAGTGTAACATAAACACTTAACAAGATCATAGCAATGATCTTCAAAAATTGTTCAGTACCAAAGTTACAAAAAACATTAGCAAAGGACGAAGAACTAATCCTGAGGTTAAAAACCTAACCAACATTGGAATCATCATCAACAACAGACACCTGCTCAGACCGACGAGTTTTCCAGCGTTGATATACCAGACGGCATCCTCCTTTCTGAAACATCGGAAATCGAGCCATCAAGCTATCAGCATCCAACACAACACCAGCATCATCAGTATCCGTATGCTGAAGAACTTTACAGTCAGAATTAACAGCTGCCGGAATAACAGTTTCGAACGGACTCTTTGCTGTAACTAAAGGTGGAGAACGAGAAAGAAGCATGAGGCCTTCAGCAGCCTTGTAAACCCTGAAAACATCCAACAAAAGACGAGTTTGGTAAGAACGCTTCATCTTCGTTGCTAAAAACCAAACCAGAAGACAAATTATCTTGAATATGCATATATATAAAGGAACTCAACCTAGGGAAAGGGGAAACCTACTCATCATTAACTGTCAGAGCTACATCACATCAAAACGGCGCTACAGGAACCAGGGTCATATCCTCATTAATGAAGACTGACAAAGCGCCATCACCCATCCCAATATAAGAGGACAAACTCTTGGAAAATGCTAACTTTTACTGCCAACAGACGTCATCACACGTCAAGGTATGATTACAAAGTTCACATTTTCCTCCCTCTTTAGAAAAATGAATCTTCATCCAGAAGTTTTCTTATTTCTCGCGCCCAAAAGCATTTCCCTCTCATAAGTCCAGTGCTCCACTTATTTGCATAAGTACAACACTAGACTGGGGGGACTTGAAGGGGTAAGGTCCCAAAAACCTCATAATAAGTATTTGAGACCATACCCCAACCTGGCCTTTTAACCTTTTAACCTTGCGCGGCCGCACATTGGTGACGGGTGGTCCGTAGGACAACCCTTAAATGAGCTAAATACGTGCATATCCCATATTTTACACTGTTATGTATCGTGAATGTAATAACTACGAGTGTTTGTGGATTTACAGGTAAAACGCATAATACGGCAAAGTTAGAGAGCGTAGTGATGAAACGGGAGTCGTTCGGGTTGAGAGATAGCTTAAATGTGAAAGAAATGTGAAACAATGAGATTCAAGAGGCTACGGCTAGATGAACAGGGGATGGCACTTGGTGGCTTTGGTTTTCACAAAGAAATTCATATTAAATCATCATCATACGTAGCATAGTGGAAATTTTTGGGGAAGCACAAGATAATAAGCTTTGTTTCAAAAGTCAACATATGCAGAATTAGTGGACAAGGGTATTGGTGTCACAACATCATATCATCATTCATTTAATTCAAATCATCATCACACAACATCAAGGGAGCGGCTGGCTTGAGCACGTGGACTTGAGGGTTTTACTAGGAATCACATCAACATCTATTCATATATATCACATGCATATACAACATTATCATCACGCCGACATCAGCAGGTTGAAAGACTCATCACATAGTGGGCGGACATATTGGAAGGTTATTGACTTGTTGGGCCGCACATGTTAACAAGGTGGGCTACATCATTGAAGGAGAATAAGAGTCATCATAAAACATCTTGGACGCGCATGGGCTTGGCAGAATTTTGAAAGGGGACTGTTGATTGGGCCGCCAACATGAAGGCAACATCACGTGACTACGGGCTCGCATACAGGAGATACAAAAGGCATTTGACTTTTGATGGCAATATTATTTTAATGAATCATTATCAACATTAATTGGAGGATTAAAAAGAAGTCACGTGGACTTGCTAGACAACATCATCATGATTCTCAATTGTTGAAGGAACATAAGAAGGAGCACACGTGATTTTTGGCGGCAGACATCAATTCACACAGACCAAGGCCCAAAATTATTTATTATTTTTGGTAGACTTGGGGGAGGTTGCCAAAAGAAAACACCTGCACACACATAATTGGCGCCTGGAGAACTTTTGTAACTCCTGCATTTAATTGTCCTTTGATGGGTTTTTATTGTGTCTAATCATCTCATTTCGGTTACCACTTGCTTGGGACTCGAATTTGGAGGACTTTTGGAGACATGGAGCAAGAAGAACACTAGCTTTATCTTTTGTTTTAGGTTGGTGATTTTCGGGAACATGGAAACGGGTATTATGATGTTGCTTCAAGCCATGAGTGGCTAAACATTTGTGATCATCCTGGATTGAAGGTTTACTTTAGACATTTCATGTTTGATTTCATTATTTCTAGAATAACAATCTTTATCTTAATGGTTTGTTTGTTATGGTGTGTGATTGCTTGTTAGTAACTTGTTAATACTTGCGTTAAACTAATTAGAAACCATACGTTCTTGGTGCCGTTGGCAATCGAGATATCATGGGTATAGTTAGGCTTGGGTAAGGGTTGATTGATCATCGGGTAACAACCTCACGTTCTAGGAATCTGAGTACTTAGTTCCCTTTCATCACTGCAAGTAGTCACACACGAGCTATGTCTATGTAGCTCTTTCTAGTAGAAAGTATAACATGAATGTCAATTGAAACAGGAAATCTAGGGTGATCCTTTGTCTCTAATTTGTCTACAATCAAAATTTTCTCTTGCAATTTAATTAGTTAAATTTAGTTTTAAAATCAATCCCAACAAACCAACTCTTGAATTTTACTTTTCTTGCAATTAGTTTAATTTTAGGTAACTTAGATAAATCTTCAAATAACACACATTCCACAAACTCCCTGTGTTCGATACCCACTTACAGCTATCTATTTAGTAGTAATTGGATTAAATTTGATTGTGACCACGACATCACGTCAAATTTTGGCGCCGTTGCCGGGGAGTAGTGCGCAACATGTGTTATTTTCTTTCTTTTTAAGTTTGTTATTTTTCTGGTTTACGCTGGGTGTGTTAGTGTGCAGGTATTGACAGGTGCATGCGTACTAGGAGCTCTCGCAAGCTATCACCTTTGGCATTTGATCCGGAAATGAGTTACCAAGAGGAGTACGATTACGGTGATTATTATGATGAATATTCCCAACTTTCATATGAAGGCCCTCAGATGTACGATCAAGATTATTATCATGCTCAGTATACATTTGATCAGTATGGTTATGAATGTGTAACTCAACAACCTACTTTGCACTATCAGTCACATAAATCTGAAAGTCTTGACGAGATGATGAGAAAGAGACACATGGTTCATGTTGAAAAAGAATTAACAAAACCTCATTTGTCAATGGAAGAATGAGTAGAACTTTTGGAATGGAAATATGATTTGTTACCAAAAGAGGTGAAAGAGATGAGGCCAGGGACGTCGATATTGGAAAAACGTCAAGTAAAACAACACTGGATATATGTGCTGATTGAACAAATGACACCTATGGGTGATGTAGAAGAAAAGGTTGTGAGTCCTCCCGAACTTGAAACTGAATTATTAGGGCCAAATGAGGAATATACAATTGAAATTATTGTGGAGGAACCACCTATGGAGAGCAAAGTTGAGGGCCTTTTACTTGATGAACCAATCAAAGTTGATTACAATTCTCCGGCTGTGGTGGTTATGGAAACCAAGAGTGTTAAGGATGCATGTTTAGAAACTAGGAAGGTGGCACTTCATGATGTGGGAGATTTCATTCATAAGTTATATTTATGGGAGAGTTTGGATTTGTTGGGCACAGAAAACGAAGTAGTGAAGTGGAGAGTAAACTACCGAGCATTTGTTGGAAATTCGGTAGGAAAATGTGGATTTAAAGAATTTTGCAAAGAAAGATGGGACGTGACAAAGCACACACACAATAGAAGAATCAAACACCGTGCTTACATCAGCAACGAAAAAGGTAAATGTGCATTGAGACCACCTTGAGACATATCAGGTACGGTCGGGCTGAAGACCTAAACTTTAGCGCTGCTTGGGAGGCAACCCAAGGTGTTTTTAGATAAGTGTGGGGAAGATGTGCGGAGAGTTGTGTGAAGGTGATGATAGGAAGTCAGATTATCTACAACATCTGTTGTGTCAAACTTCACCAGGTCAATGTACTCTTTCCTTAGTCTTGTTATGTTCTTTAGTATTAAAATATTGGTATTAGTTGTTAAAAAAAAAAAAGAAATTTGGGATTTGAGAGTATTAGCGAAAGCTAATGTTTTTGGTTAGAAGCGATCAAATCCTCTTAAAGCCATACATTGGGACAATGTATCCCAAGTGTGGGGATGAGGGGAATTTTTTTTTTTTTGAGAATTTTAAAAATTTTTGTGAAGCCAAGCGAAAATTGTCAAAATTTGAAAACTTGATATTGTTCCACTTGACACACTGACACCCCTTTATAGTCATTTCTTGGTGAGGGTTTGAGCCACATATGATTATTATAGATATTTCTTTGTTTTGAGTGGCGGTGTGTGTATTGTGTTAATAGAACTTGTGTACAAATTCTTGTTTAATCTTAGAGTTAGCATGCTTTTGGAAATGATAGGGGACTTTTAGGTAGCCTCGTCTAGATGTGTGAGAGTGCGGGATTGGTGGGTTGGACCTCATACTTTACATATATGAGCTTGGTATTGTGAGGGGTGGGGGTTTGGTCTTTAGAAAGCCATGTTTGAGCCTTATACCATTCGGTTGTGACCCAAACCTACTTCCTCCAAAATTTTACCTATTGAGATGACCCGGTTTAGGAGATTTAGTATGTAGTGTTGATGTTCTTGTATATATTGTTGAGTTTTATGTGTTATGAAAAAAAAAAAGAGAGAAAAAAAAATATGAGAAAAATACAAAAAAAAATGTATTTAGTTGCAATAGTAGTTGAGAATGTTTAAGAAGTTGTGTATATAGTTGATGTTTGTTTTTTTTAGTAGTAGAAATAAAAACCGGGTCGAATCAATGAGCTACTTTCACATTCCCACTATTTCCTACCTTTACACATAGCCCCGTTACAACCCGAATGTCCTTTTGATTCATAAGCATGCTAAATACTCAATAGGAGGAGACTTGATTTTTATACAAGCTTATTGTCGCACAAACACACACACGCATTGAGTGGTTTAGCATTATGTGCTAATATTTCTTGTCACTGAGAGCTTTTGTGAGGGGTGTGTCTCGTGGTATGATTGAAGGTTAGTAAAAGGACGATACATTTTAGCTTGGTTTGCATGTTGATCGCTTGTGGTTTTGAAATAGTTTTTGAATGGGTTGCTTGGGACAAGCAACGGGTAAGTGTTGCTCCACTTATTTGCATAAGTACAACACTAGACTGGGGGGACTTGAAGGGGTAAGGTCCCAAAAACCTCATAATAAGTATTTGAGACCATACCACAACCTGGCCTTTTAACCTTTTAACCTTGCGCGGCCGCGCATTGGTCTTACAAAAGGAAGAAAGTAACCAGCAATCTATAGTCGCGTGCCCAAAGGAAATCATAAATCCTTGCGCCTTCTCCCATTAGCAAAGGATAAAAATCCAGAGATCAATACTTCTGCCTAAATATCCAGACCTGGATAATTATTCAGACTTAGGATTTATTCATTCAGTGGTCTCCACACAATAAGGTGCCACACCAGATTACAGCAGTAATCTTCTAGAAGAAATACAATCGTGCACCACCCAGACGGTTATAACCGTCTGGACACGTGTCATTACCACAGGCACCCCTGAAATCACAACGAAGGCATGCAATTGGAGATTAATCTCCACTTGATCACATTACACGTGGCAAATCCCCAGCCTTTGATCAAGACCACGATCCGTGTGCTCTCACGACGGATCAAAGAACTTAAACGGAAGGAAATGTAACCGCTTACGGGGTTAGCATCTTCCGTTAACTTTTCACTAACGAGTTTTCCCGCCTAAACGACTCCCGGCTATAAATATGAGAAACAACCCAGGTATGAATTCAAGTTACACACACTTCTCAAATACATTCTCTTCTTCATTACCAATACTTATTCTCACACCGGAGTCGGGTCAAGGAGAGAACCCTTTTCTCCCCTTGGCGAGGCTAACGGTGCTCTTTTTTGCAGAGCTTTCGGAGAAGAAGATCAGCTGCAACTGAATCAATCGGGAGAGAGCTAACCTTTTTATGCGGATTCAAACCCCCTAGATATTTCGGTTCCGACCATTTATCTAGTGTTTCTTCAACACTTTAAAGGGTAACTAAGCTTACGAAACACACAAGTAAGTTACTACAAATTTTTATAAATTTTCAAGTTCATGAGGAAGTAGTTTATGCTTGTTTTTGGCAAAATTGGTAAGTGTAGATTGATTTGTTGTTGATTGTATTGATAATAAATAAAAGTGACCAAATGTGTATTTATGGAAAATATATATTTAGAAGTCACCATGTGTGTGATTAGTTGTGTATTATGTGTATTAGTTATATTATTTTAGGACTTGGAATAATATAACTCATCAAAATACCAAAAATTATAATCCAAAATATTATCAAAATTCCAAGGGAATGAACATATAAATTATACCCAAAATATTGGACAAAACGAACAAAGGAATATAACTCACAAAATATTCCGGAAAATTATTTACAAGTATATTTTGGTAATTGGTATTTTGGACACCAAGAGAATGAAAATGTGATTTTCATAATTACTACAAAAATAGATCAAGTATAAGAATACGAATACAAATACACCCATCCTTGGGAAGGATATTCACGTATAAATACATAAAGGTGTGATGTTAAAATATATTATTTTACACTATTATTCCAAAATTTAACAAATATAATTTAAGTTAAAATATTTATTATTTTAACAAATAATTATATAACTTAGAATAATATTGAGGACACAATGAAACGTAACTCAAAGACACTAATTAATACTAAGTCAAGGCACGACCCGCTCGTCTAATAGACCGTAGTACGTTGTAGGTAGTCGGGTACACCAGAAGGAGCTTTGAGATACAGTTGGTTACGAAGAACGCAAAACTGTGAATTCATGTCCCCATTTTCTTTTAACTGTTTTCAGTTTTACAACCTCGGGGGTGAAATACATGTTACAAATGTTTCGATGATTACAAATGGTATGGTTAGCTAAGGAATGAACTGCTAGATCATGTGAATGGGTAGGCGATTAACTTAAGACCATTAATCCTCGTAGTAGGACCAAGGGACACGAGTGATAGATCTATTTGGTTGTAGCGAGCCCCACCCATGCGCCCGCCGGATGGACCATGTGGTGACTATGTCTTTAAACTGAAGCCCGGTGCAAAATCTGCTAGGATTGAGTCTTCCTGCACCATTTCACACATGTTAATGTATTAGCTACACATTAATTGATCTGTTTCCTTGTTGCTTTCATACCAATTTACAAGTACATACATACATACTTACAAGTGTTTTCAAGGATGTTCGTGCACACATACAAAACACATGAACTCGCTCAACTTTTGTTGATGTTTTCAAAACTACATGTATTTCAGGAAATTAAGAATGGATCTGGCGGGCGATGAAGTTTACAAGTCATGTTTCTAATAAAAGGTGTCATCCAAAGTCGAAGGGTTTAGGTTATGTATTTTATCTTGGATAAGATACATGGCTCAAAACCTAGTTTGTTAGTGTCTTTTGTGAAGACCTTATGGAACTTAAAACTTGTTGGTATTGTATTTTGAACCTGAAGTCGGTATTTGGATTTTAAGACAACGTTGTTTGTAATATTTTAAAACTATCTATGGATGAACATCTTGGGTTTTATCATATAGTTGTTTGTTATGGTTGAATGCAATGATATTAAGCAAGTCACACATAATCACGCTTCCACAAAAGTCAGGGAGTGACAGTTTGGTATCAGAGCTTCGATTGTATCGAACTAGGATTCCATCTCGAGTCTTGACTACAATCATTAGGGCTCTCACGAAAATATTTTTACAACATGTTTTCATTGCATACACGGAATGCCCAGATCCATGGAACAAACATTTTTACAAAAAGGAAAGACAAGAAACACAATTGTAAGGTTACATTTGTGGTTTAGTCTAGGAGACTAGGAAGGATAGAAAAGATTTGTGAAGGATAATGCGAATACATGACTACATGATAAATTGCCTTTGCTAGCATATACTGAATGTTAGTGGTTACCATATGTATATATGTTAGGATTGGGACGTTGCAGGCACACATGTCATCCTCGGAGAATGGATTATCGGATGCTCGCGACCCGAAGGCAGTCGCATCAGACGACGAGGTTATGCCCGCGCCAGAGATATAAACGTCAAACACTGAGAGTGATCCCGACATGCTGTCCAAGGATGAGGACGACTTCCAGCCGTTCACGCTACTAGACTCTGGCGATGATTTACCCCCTTGCTGATGGTTTCCCTGACGAGAATCCTTTTGTCATTCCTGCTCCAGTCCATGATCACCTCATCATTGGTCACCCTGATGGCGAGTACAACGTGGCTCCGATCCTCGATGCCGTACCTCTCGTGGGCATTCCTCCCGAGGATCTGCCTTTCGACGGTTTGTTTGATGATGGTGTTGATTTGATTGTTGATGGTCCTCCTGTCGACGCCCAGGGTGATGGAGAGATAGATGAGGATGATGTAGCTGTCCCATCTCTTGAGGTTCCTGTTATTGAGTTATCCTCTGATTCTAGTTTGCACTCTGTCTCAGATTCCTTTGAGTCTGTGACGACTTCAGCTTTACGGGCGGTCGGATTGCAGCGCTACACCACTGATTCTGATGATGATACTGCTATGTCTGCTGCACCATCTCCTCCACACGATCCCGAGCTTGATCTTGAGCTAGATTTTGTTCCTGTTGATCCGCCTGATGTTGCACCTGCTGATCCTGAGCCCTTGCCTGATCATGACCCTATTCTTTTTGCCTTACCAGACATTGCACTCCTCATACCCGACCCAGTTCCTGCACCTGTTGACCCTCCTGTGGTTGAGCCATTTGTTCCTGCACCCGCACCCGCTGATGTTGCTCCTTTTCCTCCTGTGGAGTCCGATGTCCATCGTGTTGATTTACCTATCATTTTCTTTCAGGACATACCCGCACCCCGTCCAGGGGAAGATACTTCTGGTCAGCACCTGCGTGACGATCCTTTTGCTTCAACAGCTTTTTCCACAGATCCTTCGGGATGCACCGTTTGCTCCCTTCACTTCTTCACCGCTGGACAAGCCGTTCCGATGGTTCCTACCATACACTATGCCGATTTCAGACCCCTACCATCCCTCACATCATGGAGGCTACACACGGGATGAGTTTCTCCTGTCACATCAGCTACAGTTTGAGGTTTTGAGTCACAAAATTTTGGAACTTAAACTGACACCACGTCATCCACCCTGTCTATGTCAGTATACTTTTGATCTCCCACATTCATCGTCATCCCCTTTTGCACATCCGCCTACTGCTCCTACACCCATCCAGGATTTTGATGCTTGTTTCCTTACTAACGAGCAGCAAATCAGTTACTTACTTCGCAGTGTATACAAGCTCGAGGGGGAGCTCACACATGTTAGCAGTTTTCTTTTCCTCCCTCCTCCACCTCAGTTATCAGTATAGTTGGTTTTTGGTCTTATGCAGATGCATTACCTTTGGTGAGAGCACCACCATTGAGCCGAGATTGTGAAGACTTTTGAAGACCACCTTTTGACTATGTGATCTTTGTACAATGGCAGACTTATTGGACAAGGGTAGTGTGACCCTGTGTCCCTTCTAATCTGTTTAAGAACTCAGCCTTAGAATGGTGGAACACTATCCTCCAGTCAAGAGGAAGTGATAAGGTATACAACATGGAATGGGAGGAATTTAAAAACATGGTAGAAAGGAAATTCTGCCCTCCCAATGAAAAGGAACAGACAGCGAATAAATTTTTGAACCTTAGGATGACCGGGGTAGATAGTAAGGGGTATACTACTACATTCTTTGAATATGCTAGAATAGTACCAACCCTTACATCACCTGAACCAGTATTAATCTCCCGTTACATCTGGGGATTAATTAGAGAGATTAGATATGTAGTCAAGGCAGCTAGACCTCAAACTATAGAAGAGGCTGTAGAACTAGCAAATACCTTGACAGATGAGCTAATCCGTACTAGAGAAGAAGACCAGAGGAGAAACCTAACCCAAAGGCTTACTCAAGAATTCCGTTCTAGGAATTACAATCGTAGGAATATGAATTCTACCTCTGCATCTTTTTGCAAGGTCTGCAAGAAAAAGTATTCAGGAAAATGCTCAACTCTTTGCAATTATTGCAAAATGCCAGGACACAAGGAAGAAGATTCCAGGAAGAAATCCAGTAATGGACTATGCTATAACTGTGGAGAAAAAGGTCATATCAGGCCAAACTATCCAAAATTTGCTCCAGCTGTGAACAATAAGAACACTAAAAATGCTAGAGCATTTGTTCTGACTGCAGATGAAGCCAAGATGATTCCAGATGTGATAGCCGGTACGTTTTTAGTTAATGATGTTTTTGCTAAAGTATTATTTGACTCTGGTGCAAACCAAAGTTTTATTAATACTTCGTTTTGCAAACTTCTAAATCAGTCATTAACTAAACTACCACAAGAATGTCTAGTAGAGACAGCTAATGGAGAAACTGTTAGGATTTCTGAAATCTTGCAGGGAGCAAGAATAGAAATTTTAAATCAAAAGTTTATGGTAAACCTTTACCCAATGAATCTGGCAGGATTTGATATTGTATTAGGAATGGATTGGTTAATAGTCAATAAAGCCAGTATTTTATGTGATCAAAAGTCAATTCAAGTAAATTCACCAAAAGGTAAAAAGATCACAATTAAAGGAGATAAACCATCTAGATCCACAAAATTCATCTCTAAAATGAAAACTGCAAGTTATATAAGAAAAGGTTCTATAGTGTATTTGATTTCCAAAATCACTAACACTAAAGGAAAAGAACTAAAAGACATTCCAGTAGTGTCCCAGTTTTCAGTTGTATTTCCAGAAGAATTACCAAGACTACCGCCAGACAGAGAAGTTGAATTCAGAATCCATCTGCTACCAGGAACAGCACCAATTTCCAAAGCACCTTACCGATTGGCACCCGTAGAAATGCAGGAATTGAAGAAACAATTAGATGAATTGCTGAAAAAAGGATTCATACAGCTAAGTTCATCACCATGGGGAGCGCCGATTTTATTTGTTAAAAAGAATGAAGGATCAATGCGTATGTGCATTGACTACCATGAATTGAACAAAGTCACGATTAAGAACCGGTATCCATTACCGAGAATCGATGATCTGTTCGATCAACTGCAAGGAGCTCGATTTTTCTCTAAAATCGAATTAAGGTCAGGATATCATCAATTAAAGGTACAGGAAGAGGACATTCCTAAGACCGCATTCAGAACAAGGTATGGTCATTATGAATTTACTGTCATGCCATTTGGTTTAACCAATGCCCCATCCGCATTTATGGATATGATGAACCGAATATGTAAGCCATATTTGGATAAATTCATAATTGTCTTCATAGATGATATTCTAATTTACTCTAAGAGTAAAGAGGAACATGCAAAGCATTTGCACGCACTTTTAAGTCTATTAAGAAAAGAAAAGCTTTATGCTAAATTTTCAAAGTGCGAGTTTTGGTTAGAGCAGGTACAGTTTCTTGGACATTTAGTTAATCATGAAGGAATTCATGTGGATCCAACAAAAATCAAGGCGATTACCAAATGGAAAACCCCTGAATCACCAACCGAGGTTAGAAGTTTCTTAGGATTGGCCGGTTATTATAGAAGATTTATTCGAGATTTTTCTAGAATAGCCATTCCTTTAACTAAACTAACCTGTAAATCCATTAAGTTTGTATGGGGACCAAAACAAGAAGAAGCATTTAGAATTCTTAAGCAAAGATTAACTAATACACCCATACTAGCGTTACCAGAAGGAACTGAAGACTTTGTAGTCTATTGTGACGCTTCTAAGTTAGGTTATGGATGTGTGTTGATGCAACGTCAAAAGGTTATAGCCTATGCATCTAGACAACTTAAGAATCATGAAGAGAATTATTTAACCCATGATCTAGAATTAGAAGCTATAATTTTTGCCCTTAAGATTTGGAGACATTACCTTTATGGTAGTAAGTTTACCATATTCACTGATCATAAAAGTTTAAGGTATATTTTCGGACAGAAGGAATTGAATATGAGACAAAGACGCTGGATGGAAATGCTTAGTGATTATGATTGTGATATCCAGTATCATGAAGGAAAGGCAAATGTAGTGGCAGATGCTTTAAGTCGAAAGTATCATGAAAAGTCAAAAAGGGTACGTTCTCTTAAATTAAATCTGCAAGTAGATTTAAATGATCAGATAAGAGAAGCACAAGAATCAGTAATCAAGGATGATACTGAAAAACTAAAATGTATGATTAAGGAATTAGAACAAGGAACAGATGGATTTTGGAGATTCCATAAAAAGAGAGTACGGATACCTAAATTAGGAAACCTACGTCATCATATATTAGAAGAAGCCCATAAATCTAAATATACGATGCATCCAGGAAGTGATAAAATGTACCAGGATTTAAGGCAAATTTTCTGGTGGATAGGAATGAAGAAAGACATAGCAGCATATGTTTCTAAATGTTTAACTTGTTCACAAGTTAAAGCTGAACACCAGAAACCCTCAGGCTTCTTACAACAGTTAGAAATGCCAGTGTGGAAATGGGAATTAATAACAATGGATTTTGTTACTAAATTACCCAAAACAAAGAAAGGAAATGATACAATCTGGGTGATTGTAGATAGGCTAACCAAGTCAGCTCATTTCCTACCAATAAAGGAAACTTTCAGTATGGAACAATTAGCTAAATTGTATGTAAATGAAATTGTTTCTTTACATGGAATACCTTTATCAATTGTTTCTGATAGAGATAGCCGTTTTACTTCTCATTTTTGGTCAAGTTTCCAAAAGGCAATGGGAACCAAGTTAAATCTGAGCACAGCTTATCATCCTCAAACGGATGGATAAAGCGAAAGGAAAATTCAGACAATGGAAGACATGCTTAGAGCTTGTGTAATTGATTTCGGAGGTAATTGGGATGATCACTTACCTTTGATAGAATTTTCTTATAATAATAATTATCACACAAGTATCAATGATGCACCATTCGAAGCACTTTATGGATGAAAGTGCCGAACCCCAGTCAGTTGGGCAGAAATTGGGGAGAAGCAACTATCTGGACCTGAAATAGTGCAAGAAACAACCGACAAGATTATTTAAGTCAAGGAACGACTGAAAGCAGCACGTGATCGACAGAAGAGCTATGCCGATAACCGACGCAAACCGTTGGAATTTCAAGTAGGAGATAAAGTATTGTTGAAGGTCTCTCATTGGAAAGGAGTAGTAAGATTCATCAAAAGAGGAAAGCTAAGTCCCAGGTATATTGGACCTTTTGAGATTATTAGAAAAATAGGACATGTAGCTTACCAGCTACAACTGCCAGAGGAAATGGCAGGAATACATGATGTATTTCATGTATCTAATCTCAAAAAGTGTTTAGCTGATGAATCACTGGTAGTACCTCTTAAGGATATAGAGGTAAATGAACAACTCAAGTTTGTAGAAAGACCTCTACAGATTGAAGACAGGAAAGTCAAGAATCTCAAACATAAGAGATTAATTCTAGTCAAAGTGAAGTGGGACTCCAAAAGAGGACCTGAGTACACATGGGAGCTCGAATCAGAAATGCAAAGGAAATATCCACACTTGTTCCAGTAGATCTCGAGGACGAGCTCTAAAACAAGGTGGGGAGAATGTAACAATCCTCAATAAAACCGACACCCTTGATTATTTTCTGACACCCTAATATATTTTAAAATGTCCCAATATGTCCTAAAATAAACCCCATACGCGAAAACGGGCCTCAAATACATTAAATAGTATTAAAAATAATTAAAAACTGATTTTTAAGTTTAGGCGGGCCGCATAAGCTACCCTTAACACTTACGTGGGCCGCGAGAGATCAAGAACGCAGCAACACCCCAGGCCGACACGTGTCATCATCGTGGCAAGTCTATTCGCTGATCCGGACGAGCTACGCGTTGACCTGGGTTTGACGCGGGCCGCGTAGCCCGTTGTTATCCTTTACGCGGGCCGCGACAAAGTCAATATCAGGCCCTATATAAGGAGGCCTCGGATCTTCAGTCAGTTCGTCCATCTTTCTTTTCTCAATCTCAAATTCTGAATTATAGGCATAATACGCGAGTATTATACCCCCCTAATTAGCGAAGTTCTGCTTCGTTGTAAGTATTATAACCCCTGGATACGTATTAGATACGCCGTCCAATTGATCTAGGGTTCCGTAACGGCTGTCGTTGTTCTGCCCGACGTAGCCGTTGGAATGCCGTCTCGGGGAGGGTATTACTAATGTTAAAATGGGTTATTATACTAACGCGCGTGCTTTTGTGTAAATTATAGATTGTCACCGGGAAACCCTTATGAAAAATCTAAGAAAGCAATGTGAGTAATCTCCTTTTTGTAAACTGATTTTACAAAACCTTCAATATTTTACAATGCAATTTAGCAGTGATTGAGTCTTTGTAATTCTTCAATTACTGCCGGTATGTTGGGGTTTTGTATACAAAATGTGGAATACGTTACCATTGTACAATGAGTTAGCCAATGTATAATATGACCCACAAGTCAGGATTGACAGTACTAAAGGAGTAATTGTGTAGATATAAACATTGTAATCGCTCTCAATACTGTTTAAATTAAATTAATGTTTCTTGATTAAACTGAGATTCACTCACCAGTATTTCCCACTGACAAATGTTTTTAAAACGCGTTTCAGATAACACAATGTGAAAGCCAATTAGAAGCCAGCTGGACAGCACTGAAGGCTTGGAAAAGTGGCTATAAAAGTTACCTAAATAAAGAAGGCGTTTTAATTCAAATAAAAATGGAATTTATTCCTATAAGTCAGTTTGTAATAAAAACATGGGTTTTGTCCCAATATGTTTATTTATATATAAATGGTGGTGTTTTACTCTAATAAAATATTTCCTAACTACGGTCCTGATGAAAAATTCCGCTGCAAAAAATTAGACAATACGCGATACCACCGAAACTGGCTCGCGGCTGCCCGTTCCCGGGACAGATAAGGGATCGGGGGTTGCGACATTGGGCGAGGCTGCTGCGTATGCTTTGACATGGGATGAGCTGAAAGAGTTGATGTGTAGGGAATATTGTTCTCAAACGGAAATCCAGAAGCTGGAAATTGAATTCTGGAACTTGAAGATGGAAGGTCCAAAGGTGGTGGAATATGTGCAGAGACTTCACGATTTGTCGCGAGTTGTTCCATATCTGGTGGAACCAGGGTTTAAAAGGATAGAACAATTCATCTAAGGATTGGCACCTCAGATTCTTAGCCTGATGACGGCATCAACGCCTCCAACAACTATCGATGCAAGTAACTTAAGTGGGGCGCTCACTAAAGAAGCAGTTGGATTGGAAAAACTTTCAAACCCTGACGAGAAGAAGGAGACTCATGTGGAGACATCTGGAAAGAACAAAAGAAAACTCACTGATTTCCAAAAGGGTGATCAGGCGAATAACAACAACAATGCCAAAAAGGGAAAAAAGTACATGGGTATCCTATCTAAGTGCGACGATTGTCGACGTCATCACACCGGGCGATGTAAATATGGAAAATGTGATAACTGTGGCAAAGTGGGGCATGTCAAGGAGACGTGTTGGCTCGGAGCGGGACATGGAAATGAAGGTCAAGATGGTAGCGGAAATCGCGGAGGAAATAATAACAACGACCATCAGGGCGGAAACAGTAATGATCAAGAACAAGGTCAAGGCTGTGGTGGCATAGGGCATCTCAGAAAGGTTTACTTTGGGACTAAGCCAAGATGTGATGAATGCAAGTTTCACCACGAAGGTCGATGTCTGAGGCCTCGGTGCGATAGGTGCGGAAAGGAAGGACACAACAAGGATGCTGCTAGGCGAAGTATTCCAGACAAGGAGGAAATGATGACGACAACCAAGACGGAAACGATGATGGTAGAGTTCCAGGTTGCTTCAAATGCAGGAACGTGGGGCACTTTAGAAAAGATTGCTCGAAGAAGAACCAAGACCGTGGAAGAGCGTACAACATCGGAGCTAGGGAAGCACGCAAGGATCCAAGCATGGTTACTGGTACGTTCCCTATTAATCAACATATTGCATCTGTGCTATTTGATACTGGTGCCGACTATAGATTCGTATCTCTAGAGTTTAAGAATATACTTGGTTTAGTTGCAAGTAAGTTAGATATTCCATACTCGATAGAACTAGCTAATGGGAAGCTAGTAGAAGCTAACGAAGTAATTAGAGGCTGTGTGATAGAGCTTGGAGAGCGTGAGTTTTCAATAGGTCTCCTGCCAGTTGAATTGGGAAGCTTCGACGTAGTGGTTGGAAAGGATTGGTTGTCAAGTAATCGAGCTAAGATTGTATGTCATGAGAAGATTATCCGTATCCCATTGGGGAATGAAGAGACGATCGTGATTCATGGCGAAAAGCAGGATACGCCTCTACAAATTATCAGTTGTTTGAAGGCACGAAAGTTTTTACATAAAGGATGTGTTGCCTTCCTAGCTCACGTTGTTGATAAAGAAGCCGAAGAACCGAAGCTCGAAGATATCCCGGTAGTAAGGGAATATCCTGAAGTCTTCCCCGAAGACTTGCCAAGATTACCGCCCCTACGACAACTCGAATTCCAAATTGACTTGGTTCCAGGCGCCGCGCCTGTAGCCAAAGCACCTTATCGACTTGCGCCTTCAGAGATACAAGAGTTGTCGACGCAACTTCAGGAGCTTCTGGACAAGGGATTCATTAGGCCAAGCTTCTCGCCTTGGGGAGCTCCAGTACTATTTGTCAAGAAGAAGGACGGTAGTTTTCGCATGTGCATTGACTACCGAGAGCCGAACAAGCTAACCATCAAGAAATCGGTATCCCTCGCCGAGGATTAATGATTTATTCGACCAACTTCAGGGTTCAAGTTACTATTCCAAGATCGATCTTCGATCAGGTTATCGCTAGCTGCGGATTTAGGAAGAAAGTATACCGAAGAGCAGTGAGTCAACAATTTGTTCTAAATATACATTAATAATGTGTTTTCTACACGGTACACAAAACAGTTTTACACAGAATACAAAACTTGGAGAATCTAGTAGACATGTACTTAGGACCTTCGGGAACATAGGTCAAAACTCATTAAAGGTTATCCCTTAGGAACCATGCCTATTAACTAGGGAAAACACCATTATTCTGTCATATATGCTAATTTAGTTACCCGAACAGGTGAAGTACTCGAAAATGTTGTTATTGAAAATCTCGTATTTGCATCCAGCAAGTAGATTCTTTTTACATCTCTACTTCTCTTAATGGAAGTTGCATCATGACAATTTTATTCATTAGAGCGAACACTCAATTGTTTCATTTCTGATCATTTCGTATGATACACATGCATCGTTTATTACGCATGTGGCTTTCCCTTCTAATGATCGTTTTTCATCAAAGTTACAAATATCAATTTCGCTATATCCACTTATTGTCTTGTGACTCGGATATTCTGCATTATTGTAAGTATTGACTCCTTGATATCGAGTCAACAAAACCTTCTTGAAATTTCTTTTCTTTCCAGTTACATACACGGTTTATCCTCGTAACCATGCTGAAATTCCTTACATGTATCTATTGTCAGATTACGCTGAAACCAAGTTCAAATGCTTGAACTTGTCCATTTCGATTATTCAATTCAAGACACCATATGATGTATTAGGCGCATCATATTCGAATTTATTTTTGGCAAGTGTTTCTTTTGTTCCGAATCGTAGTAGACTTGTTTGATCTACGTCTCCATTAAATCATTCGATGATTTCAACACCTTGTGGTGATGCTTCCACTAAATTGAAGCTTGCGCTAATCTCGTTTGCACATCGCGCACACGGATTTAGTTGTTTATTTACTGACTTGCTCTAAATCCGATCTGTTTTATCATGATTAAAGCAGTCTTAACACAATCGTGTGTTAAGACAATGGTGCAAAAATTCATTTTTATATTCCAGTGTACCTCCTAACGGTTCTTTCACTATCGATCGAATGCCATACAGTATTCACTGCTTCTCATTTTCGATCAAGAAACAGTAGTTCTTTGGTGTTCTATATTCAATTGAAAAAATCCTACGATGCCATTTGAATCAAGTTTTCAGGTTTGCTTTGTTACACTTTCATTCGATTTTAAACACGGTGAACTTGTTCGGTCACCGATACTATTGATTTATGTCACTCACTACGACACCTTGTGGTGTCGGTATAAACTTGTAGCTCATGCTAAATCATGGTCAACCGTTTCACACGAAACTACACATATTTTTGTTTGACTTGTCATTTAACCATTCTTAATGCAGTTACGACTTAAGACAGTGATACACCAGATTCAGTTGTATTTCATTTCGGTATATTCTCACAATTCAATAATGTTAACACACTAATTTTATTCACTTAATTGTTTGAAAGTTGACGAATCATTTTCATGACACCATTACATTTGAGCTTGCTGATTCTGAGTTCATCTAGAGGATGTTACTGTTTCTAGAACTCATTTGCATATTGTGAACGATCGTTTGGAATTCTATTGCTTGAAACTCCTCTTTTATTGAACCCCTGTGAAATAAGTTACACTAGATTATACATCTATACGTCTCGTATCCTTTGATATCAAATTCTGGAATACATACCTTTTAACCGCTGGGTTCCTATTGTTGCAATATGTCCCTGAATTCACCTGATCCGAATAAGTCTTGTTTCGGTTTCGTGGTTAATCACTTGGGTATTATTCATATCCATACACGCATATGGTAACCCAAAGGAGTTAATGTAGATTAAATTTCGAGGACGAAATTTTCTTAACAGGGGGAGAATGTGACAACTGTCAAATTTGCATGCATCCGTACAATTATTAAACAATGATTAGTGCTTAATGACTGTGCTGAATTACAATTAATGACTTAAATTGCTTTCCGATTATTGCCATATACATACATCTGCACCATATATTGCAAATGACATATCATTACTGCATGCAAACTTTGTTGATTCGAATGACACGAAACACCGGCAGCACAGTTATCAGACAAATTAGAAGAATGTTGACAGAGTTCAGTAAATAGACAGACATTGTATTGAGACACAGAATGAGCCAGAAACCAAGTATTACACTAGTATAGTGTGTAGGAAAGTAAGGATCATAAAACTGCCTTCCTAGTAATAGTTTAAGTGCCGGAAAGTGACTAAAACTCACATAAACTGCAGAATTCTGCAGAATTCAGCAAAATTCAGCATTTAAACAACTTAATATCATGCAGAAATATGATTAAATGATCCTGAATGCTTTCCTAAGTGTCGGGAATCAAAACTGTTACAAAAAGGTAACATATAGCACACTAAACAGCATAGTTATATTATTTTAGGACTTGGAATAATATAACTCATAAAAATACCAAAAATTATAATCCAAAATATTATCAAAATTCCAAGGGAATGAACATATAAATTATACCCAAAATATTGGACAAACCGAACAAAGGAATATAACTCACAAAATATTCCGGAAAATTATTTACAAGTATATTTTCGTAATTGGTATTTTGGACACCTAGAGAATGAAAATGTGATTTTCATAATTACTACAAAAATAGATCATATTTTTTATAAGGAGAAAATATATTATTATGGCAAGTAAAAGTATATATATCTTTCTTGAAATTATTAGAAGATGGATCTACATATATTTTCTAAGTTGGACTTGAAGATATAATATTTTTGGAAATTACATGAAAATGCAACTAATTTTTGCCAAAGGAAAATTATAAATAATTTTTCTGAGTAATATTTCTAAAAATATATATTTTGGAAATATATATTGATGTATTAAAGATATTATTCCGGAAAAGTTAATACAAAATTAAGTATAAGAATACTTAACAATTACAAGAGAATACGTATTCTCGTACGTATAGATACACACCGGAATACGCCACTGAAACTTGGCAAAAATATACAAGTATAAGAATACGAATACGAATACAAATACACCCATCATTGGGAAAGATATTCACGTATAAATACATAAAGGTGTGAAGCTAAAATATATTATTTTTCACTATTATTCCAAAATTTAACAAATATAATTTAAGTTAAAATATTTATTATTTTAACAAATAATTATATAACTTGGAATAATATTGAGGACACAATGAAACGTAACTCAAAGACACTAATTAATACTAAGTCAAGGCACGACCCGCTCGTCTAATAGACCGTAGTACGTTGTAGGTAGTCGGGTACACCAGAAGGAGCTTTGAGTTACAGTTGGTTACGAAGAACGCAAAACTGTGAGTTCATGTCCCCCTTTTCTTTTAACTGTTTTCAGTTTTATAACCTCGGGGGTGAAATACATGTTACAAATGTTTCGATCATTACAAATGGTATGGTTAGCTAAGGAATGAACTACTAGATCATGTGAATGGGTATGCGATTAACTTAAGACCTTTAATCCTCGTAGTAGGACCAAGGGACATGAGTGATAGATCTATTTGGGTGTAGCGAGCCCCACCCATGCGCCCGCTGGATGGACCATGTGGTGACTATGTCTTCAAACTGAAGCCCGGTGCAAAATCTGCTAGGATTGAGTCTTCCTGCACCATTTCACACATGTTAATGTATTAGCTACACATTAGTTGATCTGTTTCCTTGTTGCTTTCATACCAATTTACAAGTACATACATACATACTTACAAATGTTTTCAAGTATGTTCGTGCACACATACAAAACACATGAACTCGCTCAACTTTTGTTGATGTTTTCAAAACTACATGTATTTCAGGAAATTAAGAATGGATCTGGCGGGCGATGAAGTTTACAAGTCATGTTTCTAATAAAAGGTGTCATCCGAAGTCGAAGGGTTTAGGTTATGTATTTTATCTTGGATAAGATACATGACTCAAAACCTAGTTTGTTAGTGTCTTTTGTGAAGACCTTATGGAACTTAAAACTTGTTGGTATTGTATTTTGAACCTGAAGTCGGTATTTGGATTTTAAGACAACGTTGTTTGTAATGTTTTAAAATTATCTATGGATGAACATCTTGGATTTTATCATAAAGTTGTTTGTTATGGTTGAATGCAATGATATTAAGCAAGTCACACATAATCATGCTTCCGCAAAAGTCAAGGTGTGACAGTTTGGTATCAGAGCTTCGATTGTAGCGAACTAGGATTCCTTCTCGAGTCTAGACTACAATCATTAGGGCTCTCATGAAAATATTTTTACAACATGTTTTCATTGCATACACGGAACGCCCAGATCCTTGGAACAAACATTTTTACAAAAAGGAAAGACAAGAAACACAATTGTGAGGTTACATTTGTGGTTTAGTCTGGGAGACTAGGAAGGATAGAAAGGATTCATGAAGGATAATGCGAATACATGACTACATAATAAATTGCCTTTGCTTGCATATACTGAATGTTAGTGGTTACCATATGTATATATGTTAGGATTGCGACATTGCAGGCACACATGTCATCCTCGGAGAATGGATTATCGGATGCCCGTGACCCGAAGGCAGTCACATCAGACGACGAGGTTATGCCCGCGCCAGAGATATATACGTCAGACACTGAGAGTGATCCTGACGTGCTGTCCAAGGACGAGGACGACTTCCAGCCGTTCACGCTACTAGACTCTGGTGATGATTTACCCCCTTGCTGATGGTTTCCCTGACGAGAATCCTTTTGTCATTCCTGCTCCAGTCCATGATCACCTCATCATTGGTCACCCTGATGGCGAGTACAACGTGGCTCCGATCCTCGATGTCGTACCTCTCGTGGGCATTCCTCCCGAGGATCTGTCTTTCGACGATTTGTTTGATGATGACGTTGATTTGATTGTTGATGGTGCTCCTGTCGACGCCCAAGGTGATGGTGAGATAGATGAGGATGATGTAGCTGTCCCATCTCTTGAGGTTCCTCTTATTGAATTATCCTCTGATTCTAGTTTGCACTCTGTCTCAGATTCCTTTAAGTCTGTGATGACTTCAGCTTTACGGATGGTCGGATTGCAGCGCTACGCCACTGATTCTGATGATGATACTGCTATGTCTGCTGCACCATCTCCTCCACATGATCCCGAGCTTGATCTTGAGCTAGATTTTGTTCTTGTTGATCCGCCTGATGTTGCACCTGCCGATCCTGAGTCCTTGCCTGATCATGACCCTATTCCTTTTGGCTTACCAGACATTGCACCCCTCATACCCGACCCAGTTCCTGCACCTGTTGACCCTCCTGTGGTTGAGCCATTTATTCCTGCACCCGCACCCGCTGATGTTGCTCCTTTTCCTCCTGTGGAGTCCGATGTCCATCGTTTTGATTTACCTATCGTTTTTCCTTCAGGACATACCCGCACCCCGTCTAGGGGAAGATTCTTATGGTCAGCACCTGCGTGATGATCCTTTTGCTTCAGCAGCGTTTTCCACAGATCCTTCGGGATGCACCGTTTGCTCCCTTCACTTCTTCACCGCTGGACAAGCCGTTCCGATGGTTCCTACCATACACTATGCCGATTTCAGACCCTTACTATCCCTCACATTATGGAGGCTACACACGGGATGAGTTGCTCCTGTCACATCAGCTACAGTTTGAGGTTTTTAGTCACAGAATTTTGGAACTTGAACTGACACCACATCCTCCACTTTGTCTATGTCAGTATACTTTTGATCTCCCACATTCATCGTCATCCCCTTTTGCACATCCGCCTGCTGCTCCCACACCTATCCAGGGTTTTGATGCTTGTTTCCTTACTAACGAGCAGCAAATCAGTTACTTACTCCGCTGTGTATACAAGCTCGAGGGGGAGCTCGCACATGTTAGCAGTTTGCTTTTCTTCCTTCCTCCATCTCAGTCATCAGTATAGTTGGTTTTTGTTCTTATGCAGATGCATTACCTTTGGTGAGAGCAACACTATTGAGTCGGGATTGTGAAGACTTTTGAAGACCACCTTTTAACTATGTGATCTTTGTACAATGGTAGACTTATTTGACAAGGGTAGTGTGACCTTGTGTCCCTTTTGATGTGATACACCTTGTAAACAATGTAACTGTGGTCGATAATTAATGAAAGCTCAATCGTCATGTTCTCACTAAACATATTGTTGGATTACTTGTTTATGTTATGATTGTGTCGTTGCATGATTGTTTGATATGATGATTTATTATGTGTATGTACATACGACCTCTAGACAACTATATACATTTCCTGAACAAATAAGACCTAACCAATCCGATCTCCTTCTTAAAAGATGCCTCCTCAAGAGATCATTCAGATGCCCGTGACCGAGGCAGAATTACAAGCGCACATCACACAGGCCATCGCAAGGCACGAGGTTCTTCGCTACAGACACAGCGGAGGTACCTCAGGGAATAATCCACCCAACGGTAATGTTTAAGTCACCTAAGACACATTACAATACGTTTGGACATTTCCGAGTGTGCTTTGTTAATACCATCTATGAACGATGTTACGTGTACAGGCTGTACTTAAAAGCAGTTTTTTCACTGCAAGCCTCTGAACTTCGACGGGACTGGAGGTGCCGTAGCTTTTGTGAGATGGGTCAAGAATACGGATTCTGTTTTGCGAATGACCAAATGTACTCCAGAGCAACAAGTCACGTGCATTTCTGGATTGTTTCAAGATGGGGCTCTGTCATGGTGGAACCTTCAGGTTCAGACGTTGGGCGAGGCTGCTGCGTATGCTTTGACATGGGATGAGCTGAAAGAGTTGATGCGTAGGGAATATTGTTCTCAGAGGGAAATCCAGAAGCTGAAAATTGGATTCTGGAACTTGAAGATGGAAGGTCCAAAGGTGGTGGAATATGTGCAGAGACTTCACGATTTGTCGCGAGTTGTTCCATATCTGGTGGAACCAGGGTTTAAAAGGATAGAACGATTCATCTGGGGATTGGCGTCTCAGATTCTTAGCCTGATGACGGCATCAACGCCTCCAACAACTATCGATGCAAGTAACTTAAGTGTGGCGCTCACTAAAGAAGCAGTTAGATTGGAGAAACTTTCAACCCCTGACGAGAAGAAGGAGACTCGTGTGGAGACATCTGGAAAGAACAAAAGGAAGCTCACTGATTTCCAAAAGGGTGCTCGGGCGAATAACAACAATGCCAAAAAGGGAAAAGAGTACATGGGTATCCTACCTAAGTGCGACGATTGTCGACGTCATCATACCGGGCGATGTAAATATGGAAAATGTGATAACTGTGGCAAAGTAGCGGAAATCGCGGAGGAAACAACAACGACTATCAAGGAGGAAACAGTAATGATCAAGAACAAGGTCAAGGTTGTGGTGGCATAGGGCATCTTAGAAACGTTTACTTGGGGACTAAGCCAATATGTGATGAGTGCAAGTTTCACCACAAAGGTCGATGTCTTAGGCCTCGGTGCGATAGGTGCGGAAAGGAAGGACACAACAAGGATGCCTGCTGGGCGAAGTATTCCAGACAAGGAGGAAATGATTACGTCAACCAAGACGGAAACGATGGTGGTAGAGTTCCAAGTTGCTTCAAATGCGGGAACGTGGGGCACTTTAGAAAATATTGCCCGAAGAAGAACCAAGACCGTGGAAGAGCGTACAACATCGGAGCTAGGGAAGCACGCCAGGATCCAAGCGTGGTTACTGGTACGTTCCCTATTAATCAACATATTGCATCTGTGCTATTTGATACTGGTGTCTCTAGAGTTTAAGAATATACTTGGTTTAGTTGCAAATAAATTAGATATTCCATACTCGATAGAACTAGCTAATGGGAAGCTAGTAGAAGCTAACGAAGTAATTAGAGGCTGTGTGATATAGCTTTGAGAGCGTGAGTTTTCAATAGGTCTCCTGCCAGTTGAATTGGGAAGCTTCGACGTAGAGGTTAGAATGGATTGGTTGTCAAGTAATCAAGCTAAGATTGTATGTCATGAGAAGATTATCCGTATCCCATTGGCGAATGAAGAGACGATCATGATTCATGGGGAAAAGCAGGATACGCCTCTACGGATTATCGATTGTTTGAAGGCACCGAAGTTTTTGCATAAAGGATGTGTTGCCTTCCTAGCTCACGTTGTTGATAAAGAAGCCGAAGAACCGAAGTTCGAAGATATCCCGGTGGTAAGGGAATATCCTGAAGTCTTCCTCGAAGACTTGCCAGGATTACCGTCCCTACGACAAGTCGAATTCCATATTAACTTGGTTCCAGGCATCGCGCCTGTAGCCAAAGCACCTTATCGACTTGCGCCTTCAGAGATGCAAGAGTTGTCGACGCAGCTTCAGGAGCTTCTGGACAGGGGAATAATTAGGCCAAGCTTCTCGCCTTGGGGAGCTCCGGTACTATTTGTCAAGAATAAGGACGGTAGTTTTCGCATGTGCATTGACTACCGAGATCCGAACAAGCTAACCATCAAGAAATCGGTATCCCTCGCCGAGGATTAATGATTTATTCGACCAACTTCAGGGTTCAAGTTACTATTCAAAGAACGATCTTCGATCAGGTTATCGCCTGCTGCGGATTTAGGAAGAAAGTATACCGAAGAGCAGTGAGTCAACAATTTGTTCTAAATATACGTTAATATTGTGTTTTCTACACGGTACACAAAACAGTTTTACACAGAATACAAAACTTGGAGAATCTAGTAGACACGTACTTAGGACCTTCGAGAACATAGGTCAAAACTCATTAAAGGTTATCCCTTAGGAACCACACCTATTAACTCGGGCAAACACCATTATTCTGGCATATATGCTAATTCAGTTACCCGAACAGGTGAAGTACTCGAAAATGCTGTTATTGAAATTCTAATATTTGCATCCAGCAAGTAGAGTCTTTTTACATCTCTACTTCTCTTAATGGAAGTTGCATCATGACAATTTTCTTCATTAGAGCTAACACTCAATTGTTTCTTTTCTGATCATTTCGTATGATACACATGCATCGTTTATTACGCATGTGGCTTTCCCTTCTAATGATCGTTTTTCATCAAAGTTACAAATATCAATTTCGCTATATCCATTTATTGCCTTGTGACTCAGATATTCTGCATTATTGTAAGTATTGACTCCTTGATATCGAGTCAACAAAACCTTCTTGAAGTTTCTTTTCTTTCCAGTTACATACATGGTTTATCCTCGTAACCATGCCGAAATTCCTTACATGTATATATTGTCGGATTGCGCTGAAACCAAGTTCAAATGCTTGAACTTATCCATTTCGTATATTCAATTCAAGACACCATATGATGTATTGAGCGCATCATTTTTGAATTTATTTTTGGCAAGTGTTTCTTTTGTTCCGAATCATAGTAGACTTGTTTGATCTACATCTCCATTAAATCGTTCGATGATTTCGACACCTTGTGGTGATGCTTCCACTAAATTGAAGCTTGCGCTAAACTCGTTTGCACATCGCGCACACGGATTTAGTTGTTTATTTACTGACTTGCTCTAAATCCGTTATGTTTTATCATGATTAAAGCAGTCTTAACACAATCGTGTGTTAAGACAATGGTGCAAAAATTCATTATTATATTCCAGTGTACCTCCTAGCGGTTCTTTCACCATCGATCGAATGCCATGCAGTATTCACTGCTTCTCATTTTCGATCAAGAAACAGTAGTTCTTTGGTGTTCTATATTCAATTGAAAAATCCTACGATGCCATTTGAATCAAGTTTTCAGGTTTGCTTCGTTACACTTTCATTCGATTTTAAACACGGTGAACTTGTTCGGTCACCGATACTATTGATTTATGTCACTCACTACGACACCTTGTGGTGTCGGTATAAAGTTGTAGCTCGTGCTAAATCATGGTCAACCGTTTCACACGAAACTACACATATTTTTGTTTGACTTGTCATTTAACCATTCTTAATGCAGTTACGACTTAAGAAGATACACCAGATTCGGTTGTATTTCATTTCGGTATATTCTCATAATTCAATAATGTTAACACACTAATTTTATTCACTTAATTGTTTGAAAGTTGACGAATCATTTTCATGACACCATTACATTTGAGCTTGCTGATTCTGAGTTCATCTAGAGGATGTTACTGTTTCTAGAACTCATTTGCATATTGTGAACGATCGTTTGGAATTCTATTGCTCGAAACTCCTCTTTTATTGAACCCCTGTTAAATAAGTTACACTAGATTATACATCTATACGTCTCGAATCCTTTGACATCAAATTCTGGAATACATACCTTTTAACCGCTGGGTTCCTATTGTTGCAATATGTCCCTGAATTCACCTGATCCGAATAAGTCTTGTTTCAGTTTCATGGTTAATCACTTGGGTATTATTCATATCCATACACGCATAAGGTAACCCTAAGGAGTTAATGTAGATTAAATTTCGAGGACGAAATTTTCTTAACAGGGGGAGAATGTGACAACTGTCAAATTTGCATGCATCCGTACAATTATTAAACAATGATTAGTGCTTAATGACTGTGCTGAATTACAATTAATGACTTGAATTGCTTAATATCATGCAGAAATATGATTAAATGATCCTGAATGCTTTCCTAAGTTTCGGGAATCAAAACTGTTACAAAAGGTAACATAAAGCACACTAAACTGCATAGTTTAGCACCTTAACGAACCGGTAACCAACCGAACAACCGGACACTACCCGAAACACCAAATTTTCACTAGAAGCATTGTTTTGACATTACCAAGCTAGTTATGGTCCCCGAACATCATAACACACTATATAAAACCTAGTAATTAAATAACCTAACTAATACTTGATTTCTAAATACTTAACTAACTATCTAGTTGAAACCTAGGCCTAGACCCCCCCCCCCCCACCTAGTTCACGGCCAACATATGGCCCACATGAAGATTTTATTTGATTTTATATTGGATTATGTTTTACTTTACTAAACATATTATACAATAGACATAACACTTGTGGAGTATTATAATTTAACCAAAGATCATAACATTCATTTTTACACAACACCACCAACATTGAGCTCTCTCTCCCTTCTCCTCTCGGCCGTAACCCCATCACTACACATCACCATCATTCAATCTTCATCCATCCATTCCATATACATACAAAGGTGTTAGAAGGTGCACAAAGAAGCTTGGAGCTTTTGGAAGTTGAAGGACCTTTCTCTTGTGGTTTTATCCACTTCATTTCTTCTATTGATCATCCCTAGCCTTGAGCTAGTAGTAAGAACACTATACTCTTCATTTTACATCTTGTTTAAGTGGTTAGAAGAAGATACATGTTGTTAATCATGAAGAACACTAAGAATCTTGAACTTGAAACATGAACATAAGCTTAAAAATCTTAAGAAACCATGTTGTTTAGTGTTGTTGTGCTACTTGATAATTGATTGATTATGTTAATAATGTAGATCATCATATGATCTTGCTAGATAATGATGATTAAAAACATAATCTAGCAAGATGAGAGTATGGAAATGTTAAAGATCCATAGATCATCCTCATGAGAACCATGAACTTGAAAGAATAAGTTGATTTCATATTAAGTGATGATCAAAGTAAGGTATAAGTCTTGTAAATCTAAGATTTCAAGAATGATTTTTCAAGAAACCAAGTTAAAAATACAAAGTTTACTTAATCTTGGTTCTTAAAGAAATCAACCATGTTTTTAGTGGTTAATCAAGTGTAGGAACACATATGTAACAAGAAAAATCCAAGAAGAAGTATTTTTAGAAAATGTAATTACAAGTTATAAAGAACTAACTTCTTTAAAAATAATGTTTTTTAAAGAAACAACCACACTTTAAAGGGTAACTAAGCTTACGAAACACACAAGTAAGTTACTACAAATTTTTATAAATTTTCAAGTTCATGAGGAAGTAGTTTATGCTTGTTTTTGGCAAAATTGGTAAGTGTAGATTGATTTGTTGTTGATTGTGTTGATTTACAAAAGAAAATGATATGCTTTGAAAGCATGGAAACCTCCATTTTTAGGGGAAACTACGTCAAAAACTTTCTAAAAATTAAACACTTCGAAAAATATTTTTAAACAAATATTTACAAGTATATTTTAAACCATAAACTTTCACATAAAGTTTGCCATAATTTTTGTTACAAAAACTATAAACATTGGAGGTTGGTTTTTATAAACAAAAGTGACTAAATATGTATTTAGGGAAAATATATATTTAGAAGTCACCATGGGTGTTATTACTTGTGTATTATGTGTATTAGTTATATTATTTTAGGACTTGGAATAATATAACTCATCAAAATACCAAAAATTACAATCTAAAATATTATCAAAATTCCAAGGGAATGAACATATAAATTATACCCAAAATATTGGACAAACCGAACAAAGGAATATAACTCACAAAATATTCCGGAAAATTATTTACAAGTATATTTTGGTAATTGGTATTTTGGACACCAAGAGAATGAAAATGTGATTTTCATAATTACTACAAAAATAGATCATATTTTTTATAAGGAGAAAATATATTATTTTTTGCAAGTAAAAGTATATATATCTTTCTTGAAATTATTAGAAGATGGATCTACATATATTTTCTAAGTTGGACTTGAAGATATAATATTTTTGGAAATTATATGAAAATGCAATTAATTTTTGCCAAAGGAAAATTATAAATAATTTTTCTAAGTAATATTTCTTAAAATATATATTTTGGAAATATATATTGATGTAATAAAGATATTATTCCGGAAAAGTTAATACAAAATTAAGTATAAGAATACTTAACAATTACAAGAAAATACGTATTCTCATACGTATAGATACACACCGGAATACGCCACTGAAACTTGGCAAAAATATACAAGTATAAGAATACGAATACGAATACAAATACACCCATCCTTGGGAAGGATATTCACGTATAAATACATAAAGGTGTGAAGTTAAAATATATTATTTTTCACTATTATTCCAAAATTTAACAAATATAATTTAAGTTAAAATATTTATTATTTTAACAAATAATTATATAACTTGGAATAATATTGAGGACACAATGAAACGTAACTCAAAGACACTAATTAATACTAAGTCAAGGCACGACCCGCTCGTCTAATAGACCATAGTACGTTGTAGGTAGTCGGGTACACCAGAAGGAGCTTTGAGTTACAGTTGGTTACGAAGAACGCAAAACTGTGAGTTCATGTCCCCCTTTTCTTTTAATTGTTTTCAGTTTTACAACCTTGGGGGTGAAATACATGTTACAAATGTTTCGATGATTATAAATGGTATGGTTAGCTAAGGAACATGAGTGATAGATCATGTGAATGGGTAGGAGATTAACTTAAGACCATTAATCCTCGTAGTAGGACCAAGGGACATGAGTGATAGATCTATTTGGGTGTAGCGAGTCCCACCCATGCTCCCGCCGGATGGACCATGTGGTGACTATGTCTTCAAACTGAAGCCCGGTGCAAAAGCTGCTAGGATTGAGTCTTCCTGCACCATTTCACACATGTTAATGTATTAGCTACACATTAGTTGATCTGTTTCCTTGTTGCTTTCATACCAATTTACAAGTACATACATACATACTTACAAATGTTTTCAAGTATGTTCGTGCACATATACAAAACACATGAACTTGCTCAACTTTTGTTGATGTTTTCAAAACTACATGTATTTCAGGAAATTAAGAATGGATCTGGCACGCGATGAAGTTTACAAGTCATGTTTCTAATAAAAGGTGTCATCCGAAGTCGAAGGGTTTAGGTTATGTATTTTATCTTGGATAAGATACATGACTCAAAACCTAGTTTGTTAGTGTCTTTTGTGAAGACCTTATGGAACTTAAAACTTGTTGGTGTTGTATTTTGAACCTGAAGTCGGTATTTGGATTTTAAGACAACGTTGTTTGTAATGTTTTAAAACTATCTATGGATGAACATCTTGGGTTTTATCATATAGTTGTTTGTTATGGTTGAATGCAATGATATTAAGCAAGTCACACATAATCACGCTTCCGCAAAAGTCAGGGTGTGACATCTGGTACAGTTAGAAAACTCCTTTTGCGGACTCCGATGCAGAAGTCTGATGGTGATAGGTTTTAAACCCAAATCAAGTTTAGCCATCCTCAAAAATCATCAGGCAGCCGCTGTATTGTTTTAAACAATATAAGTAATAAGAACATGAATCTTAAAATATTTATGTATTATGTCAATAAAAAAATTAATATTTAATATTTAGTAGTTACTAAAATTATATTACAACTTACAAAATATGTAGTAGCCATATGAACAAACCGAATAATACGTCCATCTGGTTGTTCAGCAACAACAGACGGAGCATCTGAAATCGGAGAAACATCATGTACAGAATCAATAGGTGCAACTATAGCCTGAAAATTACATATAAAATTTATTAGATTTATTACATTAAAAATATTGTAATTAAATATAAAGAATCAGCCAAATGTATACTTACCTCCTCGACATATACATTAGCAAAATTCTTTTCAACACCAATTTTACCAAAAATTATTAAATGGAAATAATTACCAAAACATTTTGTAAATAGAAAATAACAACCGGTCTCCAATTGAAACTGACTTAGAATTACATCGATACCATTGGTAAAACAGACTTTACCATCAACCGTTTCAATCTTAACGTGAAACGTTTTGTTGCCTAAATATATACTTGAAATTATATCATTTGAGGTATAATCATAGGACTTGGGCAGTATACACTCAGGTATGACCTGTAGGAATGGTAAGAAAAAAAATTAAAAGATTAGACTTCTAAACAGTTCAGAAAAAGTAAATATATTTAGAAAAATAAACAGAAATTAAAAAATAATCTTACAATAAAGTGAGATGCTGTAGATACCAGAGATGTCCAGAAACAGGTAAGACTCACACCATTAAGAAAATAAGTTAGTTTGAATGCAGTAGAATCTACAGGATTCAAGATTACCAAACAGCCTGTTTTAAGTCCTAAATGTGTAACGACATTGGACCAACCATGGAAAAAGAAAAACTTTCCTTTGCTCCACTTATGCAAACAATAAATTTTCGGCCATCCTCAGTTTCTATCAGAACATTTGTAGGCGCTTTATCCACACCCCACAAGTTACACGCGTCGTCATATGAAATCGCCTTATAAAGCAAACAATTCAATGAAATTATAATTATAATTATAATTATAATGTATAAACAACACAATAATATTAAATTGTCTTTCATGACAAAAAAAACTATATACTTCATGTTAGAATTTATCAATTGCCATAAGAACTTCGTCCGCTCGATTCATATGCCTACAGAAGGAAGGCTCTCTGATACTGATTCAAAAAAGAATAATTTAATAAACAATAACATGTTAATCAAACTGTTCAAAACAAATGATAAGATGGAAACGAATACAGATTCTACAAATCTAAACACATGACTTATAGCAAATATGAAAAATAATTTTTAACACCGTTAAACATAAAGAATGTAAAGAAAATGAATACAAAAACATATATAATAGGAAATCTAATAAAGAAATCCTAAAAATTGAGATAACAAATAAAGAATCTAAAATAAACCTAAAGAATTTTACAAAATAACAATCATCTAAGAAAGACGGAAAGCATAAACAATAAAGAGGCAACGAATACAAAGACAGATTAAATGAAGATAACAAAACAAATGATAAACGAATACAGATTAAACAAACATACCAAAACAGATATTATACAATAACAAAAAAAAAAAAACAAAAACCAATAAGATGAAAAAGTTCTAATAAACATATTAAACAGAAAATATAATAAACAAATCATAACAATCAAAAAAATTTACATAATTTAAAAAAAATTATACAGAATCTACATATTAACCACAAAAATTAAAAGTTATAATACAAAACATAATGAAGAAGATAAACATAAATTACATTGATGAACTTTCCGTCATATTGAAAACCTACAAACAACGGTTACAAAAACAAACAAATCAGATTATATATTACAAAATTTTAAAATAAGAAAAAACAACAATGTGATGGAGTTGTTATAAATAAAAATCTATTAACAAAATCGATAAACTACACAGTATATTAACAGAAATTGATATTCAATTAGAATATGATGATTAATGATTATGAACTTGTACCCTAGATATTCGATTATTCAGTGAGAAGAACAAACAAAACACCTATTCAACGCTGCCGTAAGCGAGGACTAAAATACGTACCGTCGATGTTTGAAGAATCCGTCGATTGGCTGCTAAAGAAGAAGAATGGAAAGAAAAAAAAAACCTAAGAATCCAAAAGAGTATGAGAGAAGAAGACTAAATGGAAAAAATCATCGGTTTCAAAGTTTAAATATGGAACGAAAAAAGAGGACCCGAATCGACAATATGGATCCCGCGTCGGGTTTCACATGAGGGTAATGAAGGGATTGCAAAAATGGCGGGAAAATAAGGTTTATAGGCCCTAGATGGGGGACATGTGTCCCCTAGGTATGACTTTTATTAGGTTGTATAGATAACATTGGGAGAAAGATATTTTATTAATTTAGCGAGATATTATTATATCGATAAATTAATAAATTATTAGTTTAAAGAGTTGGCTTATATTCGTGAGCAACTCTCAAATTAATGCATTCAAAATTTCCATGTCAGTTTCACTTTACCTATTTGAATAAAATAGAAATAAAGAACTTCAAAATTCCCATGTACATAGATCTAGATTGATCACTCGGAAAGAAGCATTCTAAGCGGCAACAACTCTTCACAACTTTTTGTTGCAATACGAGAATATATTGCCTCGACTCTTAAGTACAATGGAAAGATTTAAAGATGAACTCAATATAGATTTGAAGTTCAAAAAAAAAAAAAAAAAAAAACAAGTGGCTATATATTCATTTTTTACTAGACAATCCAAGAATTTTGGAATATTTTAGTAATTACTAATTTATAGTTTCGCTGGGACAAATATATTTACATTGCGATTTCAAAAAAAGTATTATCTTATTATTTTATCGATTGTGGTCCAAGTTTGTACTGATCCCAAGTTGGGACCAGACAAATTATTAATTTTATAGATGTTATTTATTTATCGAGTATTAAATTATAGAGGTTTTACTGTATATCACAAAATAAATACCAATATAATATAATATAATATAATATAATATAATATAATATAATATAATATAATATAATATAATATAATATAATATAATATAATATAATATAATATAATATAATATAATATAATATTGCCTTTTAGCGTTTCTGAAAATTTGTCTTAAATTTGAATCATTACCTTACGTTAGAAGATATATTGATTCATATTGGTTTTTCTTGTACGTAAATGGTTTAAGAGTTAACTGCCATTTTCGTCCCTGGGGTTTGGTCACTTTGGCCATTTTAGTCCATTTTTCAAAAATGCGTCATTTTCCTCCCAAGTGGGAGGGTCCATACGTCATCGACACAGTGCTCGGAAAAGGAGCTTATAAGCTGCGTACCATCGACAACAAGGAGGTTCCTCGAACGTGGAACGCTCAACAGCTGAGAAAGTGTTACCTGTAAAAACGTTATGTAATCGCAACGGGCAAAACGCCAACACATTTATATTAATACAAGAAGTGTTTGGCTATCCCTCTATATCATGCAAATTTCTTGTCACAACTGCATATATTACTTTGGGCATATACGAAAACATCAATGGCTCGACCATTAGGAAACGTTGTAGACCTCCAAGGCCTGTCACAAACAAGTGCACAGCCGGGTCAGACACACAACTAAAGCCTAACAAACGCCAAATAAATACTTCGTGCCCACATAAACACGAAAGCATCGAACACAGGGCAAAAGCACATTGTAAACACCCTTAAGGCTGAGCACAGCTGGGTCCACACAATAGCCTGTACATCGATCACTTCGTATTCACGAACCAATCTGTGCACATAAGCGACAGAACAAAACGTTGTAATAAACACAACACAACCTGTCAGCGCCATCATTCATTCGTGATACCTGAATCAAAGTAATTATACACGCACATATTATGACGTTAACAAAATTCGCAACAACGCGAAGGCATATATTAACATATCAAATGTCAAGCGTACCAAATTATCCAATAACACGACAGATAAGCAAAATTAAAATTGTTCACAAACTCGTCAAACGATTACAAGACCACCCAAGGTCATACGCGGCGCGCAGGCCGGAAGCCTTCATTCTGGATGACTGGAGCCAACACCTCCAGCGGCATGATCCTCATCTCCAAGAGCTTTTTTCAACATCACAACACCGTCAGACCTTCGGGCCAATTTTTTAGCAGCCTTAACAACTGCAAACTCCAAAGACGAGAACTCCTGTCTTTTCGCGGCATAGGCTGCACCACATTCCTCCTTCCACAACTCAAAGTGGTGCTCCTTCTCCTTATTAAGGGCTGCAGCCCTACCCTCGTTATACCCATCTTTGCGCCCGCTATTATAACCAGCTTGCCCTAACTCAAACATATAATTGGCAAGCTCGTGGGAGTTCACTACGTGATCAGCAATCTGCAAGAAAACACAAGTAAGAGAAACAGTCCACGAAAATCATAAAATAAAATAACGGAAGTTACCAGAGGCACCGCGCGCGACAACAACCACTTGCAATCGGCTGATGTTTCCTCAGCAAGGACTTCAGAGGCTCTGCATTCAATAGTTTTCTCTTCAAGAAGGCGATCAGTAGTCTCATACTGTCGAGCAAGGTCTTCCAGTTTAGCAATACGCGCAACATACTCTTTTTCCTTCTCTTCAAAAGCAACACGCGCCTTTTGAGCCTCATCATCAAGATCTGCCTTCTCGCCAGACAAACGTACAATAGCATCACGTTGAGATTTAAGCTCCACATTGGTACGCTCGCACGCAGCCTCCCAATTTTTCTGCTTGTCAGCATTGGCTTGCTTCTCTTGGGCGAGTTTCTCTTCCGCATCAGATACCCTCCATATCAACCCTTTCTTCTCAACATTGAATTTTTCTCTCTCTTCGGTGAATAGCTTCTTCTCATGCTCAAACTCAAGAGTGTCCTCCCCCATCAGCTTCCACTCACGGATAATCTCCTGAGAAGTGGACCAGAAGTTAACCCCGGCCTAAACATGGTCATCCAAAAGTTCTAACAGGCGGCGTCTCTTCTGAAATAACCGCTCAGCCGGGGGGAGAGACAGAGAGAAAAACTCATGACAATTTCCAAGGTCGTTCATCCGGGAGCCCAGGGTCAAGTGCCAGCGAGGCGCATGGGGCAGATCATCGCTTGCTGGGTTATGGGTGTCCCAAGAACCACCACGAGCATACTCAGCGTCCGGACTCCGGACTACCCCGGATGTTGCACCACCACCAGCACCAGGCGGACGCTTGGTATATATCGTTTGATGAGGAGTGGCCTCACTTGATTCCAACTCAACTTCAACATTCTTACCGCGATCAACATCACCAGCACCACCCGCAGCGTCACCGCCAGCACCACCCGCAACATTACCACCTGTATCACCACCACCTTCCCCAACCTGCTCAACAGCCACATCTTCTTTCCTCTTCACACCTGGAGTATCATGGGGAGGAGACAACCCAAATGCCCTCGACGGCAGAGATTCTGGAGGAGTAATTTTGGAAATGTCAATCTTGTGTCCAGTCTTGGCTGATTTGGCACCTGCTCCAAAACGAGCAACACATTCAGAGAAGAGAAAGAAAAACAACCAAAAACAAAAAGACAAACTGAAAACTGAAAAAACGAATACCAGAAGCCTCAAAAATCTTCTGCAGCAAATCCCCGGGTTTCTCAGCAAAAATACCCATGTCAACCTTCGACTCAGAAGGGGCAGGAGGATCCTCCTTTTGGAGTTTAATCCTTTTCGACGCGAGCATAGCAGCGGCCTGCTCGTCAAGCTTCCGTTTTTTATCATCAAACATCTTCTTCTGCATCATCTCTGTTAGAGTCGCGCGGTCTTCAGGGTCTGACTCAGGTCTTTTCTCTCCAACTCCTAAACCAGGCAACGTATCAGAAACGACAACGTAATCAAGCACACGAAGAGTATGAGGTCGCTTACAAGGAGTCTCGGTGGCAGTTTCCTCAGCCTTTTTCCCATTCCCGTCAGGCTTGTCAGCCTTTGTTTTTCTCCTCGTCTCCAATTGCACGGGGGCTTCGACTGGAACCTCCACATCATCACCAACAGGCTCGTTCACCGGCTCTTGCACAACCCCCTGCGCCGGACCTGCACGCGCGGAACGAGAGGTTAGGTCTTCAAAAGATCGGCCGGACCCATCACTCGAGAGAACGATAACTTCCTCTCGAATGGAACCAAATGCATCATCATCATTCTCACTATCTTCACCTAAGACAGTGTTAACGTAAGTGGTGAAACTCTCATCGCTCGGATGCAGAAAACGGCCACGGATCTGATCCAACCAAGGCCGTTTCTCAGGTTTTTGTATCGCCTCAACCATTGCACCCGGTGCCTTAAGATCCAAAACGTTCAACAAAATGAAACCTACTGCAAAAAACGGGAAGATAAAGAACAATGCAAAAATAATACAACGTACACATACAAAAAAAAAGAAGGATGTGGAGCAAAACGTACACTTGCCATCATAACCATAAACCGGAACCCCCAACGGATGTTTAGGGATCCACTTCATGCTCATACCGGCACCCACCAACGCCATCTCCTCAAGCTGGATTATCGGAGTGGCCTTACGAGTTAACTTCTTATACCAATCTTGGTCAGCAAAATTTGCAACCACATCAACCTTGGGGATACCCTCATCCACAGACCTGTAATGCATATCCACAGGAATAACACCCCGGCGAATATAAAAAAACTTTTGTTTCCAGTCATGGAGACTCTTCAACGGCACAGAGCAAACTGGAGAAACGCCGGTACGAGCACTAAAGGAGTAAAAACCACTTGTATATGAAACAGTGTAGAAGGCGTTGAACATCTCAAACGTCGGATCCAAACGGTTAGCCATACAAACGAACTCAAAGTGAGTAATACGAGGGAGCCCGATGGAATTGATCTGAGATATGTGGAGACCATAACCCCTCAGCACATCAGCAGTAAATCGAGTCATCGGAAGCCTGAAGTTGCCTTCTCGGAAGAAAGCAGCGTACAAAGTCATATACCCGGGAGGAGCATCCATGGCGGTGGAACCAGAGATAGGGTACTGAGCACCCCACTCAGGGAGAAAACCCATCTCCCTTACCAAGTTGTGGAATTCCTCCTCTCTCCACCCTATTACCGCCTGATCCGGACCAGGCGGAGTTTTACCTTTGTTCCTTCTCTTCCTCGAAGAAGGATTTGCAGAAGACATTACCAGAAAACAAACAATAATACAGATGAACTCAAGAGAAGAAGAAAGAAAACAAAGGAAGAAGAGAGAAATCCGGAATTCAAATTTTGAAAAGTGGTGAAGAAAGAGAAGATCACCGGATACTTATACCCATCGCATTTAATACGATGGGTAGTGGGCCGTCAGAATACAAAAGGACAACCAACGGGGAGGAAACACGTCAGAGGAAAGAGAAGACGCCGTCTCTTTTTTCGGAAACGTGTGCAACAGACGCCTGCCATCATGACATAAAGTAACTGACATGACTGAAAAGGCAACTGTTCACCTGACACCAGACAGTCACATCAGTCACCCCTTCCCAAGACAGACAAAGCTTCCTCTTGAAGATAACTTTTATAAAGTGCCAAAACCCATGCGCGGTACGCCACGCGTCCATTTGACTCAACTTTTATAAAGGGCCAAAACCCATGCGCGGTACGCGATGCGTCCATTTGGCTCAACTTTTTAAAAGGCCAAAACCCATGCGCGGTGTGCCATGCGTCCATTTGGCTCAACTTTTTAAAGTGCCAAAACCCATGCGCGGTACGCCATGCGTCCATTTGGCTCAACTTTTTAAAGTGCCAAAACCCATGCGCGGTACGCCATGCGTCCATTTGGCTCAGCTTTTTAAAGTGCACAACCCATGCGAGGTACGCCATGCGTCCACCCGGCTTAACTATACAAGTTGCCAAACTCCACGCGCCGTGCGCCCATCAGGTGCAGATTCCTTAGGGACCCCATAAAAACCTCACGCCATAACGAATACTACCTTCATAAGTCCAGAATCCCTCCTAGACGATCAACTCAACTAGAAGGCACACTGGACTGGGGGGACTTGAAGAGGTATGGTCCCAATTCCTTGCCCACATGGCAAGGACCACACCACTTTTCCATCCTATGTGGCGCTGACATCAACGAGACTATCCAGAAGCTTCCAGAAGCTTCTGGAAAATATAAAGGTGGCACCAAAGATGCTCCATCCGACATAAAGGACAACACGTGTCACCAGTCAACAAGCGCCAAGTAGGCCTGCGACGAATCCAGAAGCAGCCCGACAACACCAGTACGACGTCTCCAGAATAGGCAAATGCAGGCGCGCCACGTGTTCCACTACACTGACCACAGCAGAGGAGACCAAGAGGATATTCCCCTTGGTCGGACAGCTGGCGCGCGTCTACAGCTGGCACCGCTGCTCCTCCCTTTTTTCACCCTCCGGCTATAAATATGACCCTTCATCATTCAGGTTAAGGGATCTTGCTCTCTGCACTCTCACACTAAACACACACCGATTATCTTCCCTCAGAGCAGTACTTATTCTCACGCCGGAGCCTGGTTAAGAGGGAAACCCCCATATTCCCCTCTTAACGAGACTAACGGTGTTGCTGTTTTGCAGGACCCGGGTCATTCTTACGAGTAGGAGAAGAGATTGAACCCACCGAAGAAGTAACCCCACTGACTAACCTTGGTGTTAGCCTGTGTTTCATCACCGACGTTCTGGAAAGGTGCCATTTCAGTCCAAAAATCATAACCCAGTTAAGTCGGTTTGTAAATAAGGACTGATTGTGTAAATTTGTAACATAAAGGACCATTTAAGTAAAATGTATAAATATTAATATAATTATAATATATATATATATATATATATATAATGTATACACACCGCCGCCGGAACCGGAGCTCCGGTGGTCACCACCGCCGCCGCCAGAACCACCACCATATATGTTTTTTTTGCAGGCGCCACCGTCATCGTCATCATCTCTCTCTCTCTCTCTCCGACTGTTATCATCACCATCATCGTCATCATCTGTTATCATATAATTATATGTTTTTTTTGAAAGAACAACAATTATTGAAAGAACGGCAACAACATCGTCATGAAGATCACCACCACCATGCCGTTTTTCCGGTGAGTTGTAGGCGCCGCCGGAACCACCACCATCATCGTCATCATCTGTTATCATCATCATCGATCATCATCGACCTTCATCATCATCATCGCGATCTTCATCATCATCATCATCGACCTCACCGGAAAAACGGCACCTCCACCATCGCCGGTTCTCTCTCCCGCCTCCTTCTCTCTCGTCGTTATCTCTCTCTCTCTCTCCGACTGTGATGATGATTGATGAAGATGAGTTGCAGGTTGTCGGTTTTACAGCGGTGAACGGAGGTGATGACAGAGGTGAACGGTGGTTTACGGTGAAGTGGTGGTGGGTTATGGTGATGGTGCAGCGGTGAGGAAACGGTGGTGTTAATGGTTGTCGGAGGTGACTGCGGTGTTCGGAGTGTGCGGTGATGAGGAGCGTGTCGGAGTAATGACGATGGAACGAGAATGGAGATGGTGGTATGAGATGTTGGTGGCAGATCGGAGTGGTGGTGGTGGCAGTGGCTGCGGTGGGAACTGGTTACAAATTATTTAGAGTTAACTGCCATTTTCGTCCCTGTGGTTTGGTCACTTTGGCCATTTCAGTCCATTTTTCAAAAATGCGCCATTTTACTTAAATGGTCCTTTATGTTACAAATTTACACAATCAGTCCTTATTTACAAACCGACTTAACTGGGTTATGATTTTTGGACTGAAATGGCACCTTTCCAGGACGTCGGGGAGGAAAATGGCGCATTTTTTAAAAATGAACTGAAATGGCCAAAGTGACCAAACCACAGGGACGAAAATGGCAGTTAACTCATGGTTTAATTACAACTTTCCAAGTTTCATGACAATAGTAAAATTGAAAATAGCTTTTTGGTGATTTAATTTTAAGATTGCTTAAAAGGCCGGACATGTTTTCACTGATTGTTGGTAGTGAAGAGATGTATTCAACATCTCTAACACGCCATTCTTACAAGATGGCTAAAGAAATTCTTTTGATGTTGTTCTGCACGCTTCTCTTTAGATTGCTTGTGTTAAAAGTCTTATATATTCAATATTAAATGGTTTGATTCTATTATTTAGAGTAATTAAAACATTCATAAGTAATTATGTAAATTTGAATGTAAGGGGATAAAATAAAATTATCCTTTTTTTATTTTGTAAAGTTAAAATATTTTGCTTTGTTTTTTTTTTTATAATAAACGAGACAAAAGTTATAAATGGATCAATGTGCAAAGTAATGCATTTGAGTACTTGCATTTATTTAACAGTTTATGCTAACGAGAATATATTTGTTTTTTTTATAAATATTTTAATTTGTTTTAGTTTATTTATTAAACATGTATCTACTTATTTTAACAACAAATACATAAGACACTCTGGATTATCCTGACAAATGTAACACCCTTCCACCCGAAGAAAGGAACGTGATGACCCGACTCACCGGCTCAAAAAGAAAACCACAATTGTGAATACCCCTAGCTCAACCCAGAGCAGATTGCTTCAGGCGAGGCTCCAATGCATAACCTTTCATAAAGAAAGCTACGGCTGGCATAACGGGCAACTCGATCTGTTAAGACACGAACATGATAAGACACGAACCTGAAACACGTAAACACGAACACGACACGAAATCTTATCGTGTCATATTTTCAAAAAATGAACACGAACCTGTTAATAAACAGGTTACACGAAACGATCTGTTAAGACATGAAAAAAATTACCAACGTATCATACGACCTGTTTAAGACACGAACACGACCTGTTACGACACGGTTTAAGACACGAACACGACCTGTTTAAGACACGAACACGACCTATTTAAGAGACAAACACAACTGAATTGGGGAAGCTATGAACCGAATTGGGAATGGTGGTGTTTGTGAGAGAGATTTGAAAATTATGGTTTGGATTGTGAAAAAAGAATCGCGTGTATTTGTGTATAATTCGTCCAAGGTCCCACGACTAATGACCCAATTTCTACACCCACATATAATATGTTTTTAATTTTTAATTATTAACATGTACTTAACGGGTCTTAACAGGTTAACGGGTTTTAACCTGTTTAGACACGAAACCTGTTAAGGTCTTATCGTGTCGACCTGTTTTAGACACGAAACATGTTAAGGTCAAACACGAAACATGATAACTTCGTGTAGGTTCGTGTCGTGTTGTCATGTTCGTGTCAGAATTGTCAGCCCTAAAGAAATCCATGGTGCGATCGATGAACCAAATGGCTTTTGGTAAACTTGTACCTACTAATATATAACTAGAAAAAAAACGTTTATGAATAATTCTTAAATACTGATTAGATACGTGTTTAAGCTATATTAAAGAACTATAAAAACATATATTCGGGTTAATTTAACATAAAAAAATATTTAAAAATATATTTATTTGCACAATTTTGAAAGAAAAAGATAGATTAGAGGAGGAGAAAAATAAATAAATAAAAAGTGTAGAATTTAATAAATGTGTACCAAACATTATAATATACACATCTACTCTATTAGATGAATAATAATATACTTGTATATAATTTAATACTCGGTTTCCCATTCTAGTTCTGTGTATAGAAATATTCTACAGTTTGGATGGAGTATATATACAGAACAAATGTGGAGAGATTTACAAAGAGGCTGTGTGTGTGTGACTGTCAAATCTACAAATTCTCTCTCTCTCTCTCTCTCTCATCCTTGATATTTCCTGTCTTCAATTCCCTCTTCATCTGATTATTATGTTCCCAGATGTTCAAGGTACGTTTATATAAAAAATAATCATTTTAATTAATTGTATTGTAGTTATAATTATATATGTTTGTTGTGTTGTGTGATCACCAGACAGACAGACAGAAGATATTTATAATCTTTTTTCTGAGCTACTCACTCACTCGCATAATTTGCCTCTGATCCGTCGTTCTCATTGTTTTTGTTTTGTAAACAAAGATTAAATTCCGTTTGGATTTTGATTTTAATGCGTTTTGTTTCAAATTAAGGGCTTCTGCAAAACTGTAGCTTTTATTCTGTTGTACGTTTTTTCCCACATTGAATTCTCACTTTTGTCTGGTCTTCGACTTTCCCAAGCAAACCCCATTTCTGTGGTGAAAATTCCATGTCTTTTGGTTTGGTGTGTTTGATTGATGATGTTCATATCTTTTAGTTATTCTGATTCTTCTTTTTTCAACAACTCCCATCTTTAGATTTAGGTGGGGCATTTTTTAATTAATTTGAAAAATAAAAGAAAGAAAGAAAAGGTTTACCCTTTTATGGAAATGAGATCTGCTTTTTACATCTCATCATGCCTTAACTTATAACTATTATTATAATAATGTAGTAATACTAAATTATTGGCCGAATGATTAATAATTACATCCGATTTCAATGTAGAAAATCCATATGAAAACCCTACCCTACCCTACCAATAGTTTTATCTTTGAAATATGTATGATATAGGGATGGGAGATGGGAAGGGTATGCAGGCGGCATTTGAAAAGAGTTTTGTTCAAGTGCAAAGCATACTGGATCAGAACAGAGTGTTGATCAATGAGATTAATCAGAATCATGAGTCAAAGATTCCTGATAATCTGGGCAGAAATGTGGGGCTCATCACAGAACTCAACAACAATATAAGAAAAGTGGTTCATCTCTACTCTCATCTTTCAACTAATTTCTCCAAAAATATGGATGCTGCTGCTGCTGCTGTTCAACTTCAAGGGGATTCAAGACTAGCAACAGCAGCTAATATGATGCACAAGAGGACTAGATAGGCCTGCCTGCCTGCTTTCTGCAGCTTAATTAATTAATTACTTACTAGATCCAATTTAATTATCTTTTCTTTTTGTTTTAAGATGGTTGTAACTCATGCATTCAAACTAGTACGAACGTACCTTTCAAGATTTTTTTTTTTTTTTAATTTTAACATTTGTAGGAGATGATTTATTTACAGTATTTATTTATTTGTTGGTTGGTGGCACAGAAACAGAAACAAAAACCATACTTCCTTTGCATATCCATCTCTGCAAAGATGCCCTTTAAAGTAACAAACACAAACCGGAACAAGAGAGATAAATAAGCTAAAAAGCAGCAGCAGCTTTTTAGCTCCCAATCACACACCACCACCCAACTCAGTATCATAATCATCGCCTTTCCGCCTTTTTTTTTTTTTTTTTTTTTTTTTTGTCATTCCTGTTTTAAAATGTAGCAATACTAAAAATCTTTCTTTTAGGGGTTGGGGACATTTTAATTTATATGTTTGAATCACGAATTATTTTTTTAGAAGTTAATTAAAAAATGTTATAAAGACAAGTCTTTATAAAATGTTGCCCTTTTTTTTAGTAGATATCTAGAATTTCATTACTTTTTTGTTTAGTGTAAATATCTATTCTACAACTAGATGATTTTATTTAAATAGGTTCCCTTGTATTGTCCTCAATTATCCTTATACATGCCGATCAACAATACATCTATATCTATACTATATAATAAAAGAAACCAACTTTGGGACACGTGTCACTCATTGAAGGCGTCTACATTTTAATTTCCTGCATTTTCATACTTATCTTATATCAATTAATATTTAAATAATAAATAATCAATTAATATTAAATCTTATCTTACTTTAAATGTCGGATAGAATTATTCTATTTAATCTAATAATATATTATCTTCAAATTTAAATTATAAATTAAAGATTTTAATTTTAAACTTAAAAAAAATAATACGCTCATAAAAAAAATTTAAAATACAAACAAAATATACAAAATAAGTTATTAGACCTTAGAACAAACTTTAAAAAACACTAATTAAGAAGAGAAGCTTATAATATAATTATGTTTTTGATTTTTCAAATTGGGGTTCTAATCAATTCGAATTAAACTTAACCAAGTTTATGACTTGATTCGAATTAAACCGAACCAAATTTATGTTTTTTTAAATGAATCCAATAACATATTATTTAATATACAAAATTACATTTATTTAACCCGTGTAATACGTGGTGTTTTTAAAGATATAACTTTTTTTTATTATATAGTATAGATTCGCCCCGCTTGCGGTATGCGCATATAAGGTATATGTGTGGACGCTCGGAAGACAAATGTGAAATTGCACTAATTTTAACATTATTTTACTAAGTTCATGAAAATAACGTTAAAAGCGGAGGACGGTTAATCATGTATCATCATCATGTGGTGGCGTTGATAGTAGAAAGACAAAAGGGACCATGCACTAATCGGTCTTTGTCCCAATTGTTGAGTGTTATGTGCCTTATATCCAAGGCATGATGCAAAACTACTATCGAGTCGGGGCTCTCACTGAAAGCAGTCTCTCTATTCCTACGGGGTAGAGGTAAGGTTTTCTACATCTTACCATCCTTATACCCTACCTTAGCTTTGCTATTGGTGGGATTTACTGAGTATGATGATGATGATAATGATTTAGTATATATAATTGGATTTATTGAACCTGTATAATACACGGAGTTTATAAAGATATAACTTTTTTATTATTTAGTTTATAAAATTACATTTATCCAACCCGTGTAATATACAATGTTACAAAATTACATTTATTTAACACGTGTAATAAATAGTGTTTTTAAAAATATAACTTTTTTTATTCTGTAGTATATATAATTAGATTTAATCAACCCGTACAATGCACGGGTTTTTATTATTTGGTATATAAAATTACATTTATTCAGTACAATACATGGGGTTCTTAGAGATATAATTTTTTTTATTTAATATGTAAAATTACATTTGTTCAACCCATGTAATAAACGAGTTTTTTTTTTAATTATTGTTTTAATTTAGTATATAAAATTACATTCATTCAACCCGTGTAATACACGTGGTTCTAACCTAGTTATAATATAATTCGAGGTGAATTTTCACAAATACTACACTTTTGGAACACTGATTTAATATGATTTGATTATTACATCATCTTCAATATGTACACTAAATATATTGTTTATTAAATTACAAACTATTCATTATTATATTAAAACTAAAAAAAATACACTTTTAATGCATCCAAACCAACTTTTCTTAACCGGATGTTATTCCATGCACAATAATGATAATGATAATGATAATAATGTAAGTATATCTCTAAAAAGATTCATCGTCGTTAATTATATACTACTTCAATTGTTATAGACAGTGGCGGAGCCACATACTCGGCAACGGTGTCGGCCGACACCATTCAAATTTGCGCTATATATGTATCGTGTAATAGAAAAAATACGAGCGACACCATTGTTTTTTTACGAACGACACCATTGTTTTTTTTACGAGCGACGCCATTGCTTTTTTTAGAGTCACTTTTATTTTTTTCTAAACATTTTACATAATAAGCATATATCTAACCTTGCAACAATGATGGTGGAAACAAATAAACATGTTGGATATCCATTGATCTATCGTTTATTAAAATTATCTGCAGTTCTACCGGTTGCAACGTCAAGTGTTGAAAGATGTTTTTCTGCTATGAAGCATGTGAAGACGGAATTACGAAATCGGATGGGTGATGAATATTTGACTGATGCTTGCATTTGTTATATTGAAAAAGAGTTCTTTGCGAAAGTTGCGATTGAAGACGTTATGAATCATTTTCAAAACATGAAAACATGTAGGGAGCAACTATGAAATGTATTTTATTATATATATTATAAATGACTTTGTATTTTTATTTTGTGTTATTTCAATGACATGCCACTTTTATTATGATATTGATTTTTATTAAGTAATTCAACCCGACCCGATCCGAAAATTTGGACTCCAAATTTTTACAAATCTGGATATCGAGAAAAAAACGACACCATAAGAAAAAATTTCTAGCTCCGCCACTGGTTATAGATGTTTAAATATGTGTGATTCAACTTTCAACTTGTTTTGTTTTCTTCTATATCAAAGAATTCAACTCATCCAAACAACTTTTATTAAGTGGATGTTGGTGCACGCTCTTTACATTGTTACTTATTTCTTGGTGTTTTTGTCTCCTCTAAACCAACTTTTATGGTTTGTCAAAAAGATAAGGAATTGTGTTATAGTGTGATCAATAGTTCTATGATATTAACCACATTTGATTTCCAGGCTATAGAAGTATGTATTAGAAGATTATAAATCAATATCAATCCCCTATGGCCCTTTTAAATTATAATCATGAAAAGAATAAAAACCATTTAAATCAAGTGTTACTTCATATGTAATTAAGTTGATGAAATAAATATTAGTGGATGCTATAATGAGTAACACATGGAAGTCGAAAATACTGGGGTTAGTGGCTCACTGGCAGAGACAAAACCATTAGAAGCACCATATGGGAAGGTCTCAGGATTTATCATAAGCAAATATAATATATGGGTTTTGCTTAGGAGTAGGAGTAGGAGTAGGAGTAATATAGTTTTTCATTAAGAAAATATAGAAACCGACAATGTTATTAGAGTTAATTACTGTTTTCGTCCCTGTGGTTTGTCAAAAATCACTATTTCAGTCCATTAGTTTAAAAATTGCGATTTCAGTCCCTGTGGTTTCACTTTCGTAACCATTTCAGTCCACCTCGTAACCATTTCAGTCCCTGTACTTAACAGAATAATGGATTGAAATAGTTATGAAAGTGAAACCACATGGACTGAAATGGTTACAAAAGTGAAACGACAGGGACTGAAATCGCAATTTTTAAACTAATGGACTGAAATAGTGATTTTTGACAAACCACAGGGACGAAAACAGTAATTAACTCATGTTATTATAAATATTTTCTTAATCGGAGAAAAAACTTATATTCTATTGCTTGATGATTTAGACAAACAAAAACAACCCCAATAAATAGGGATACAGGAATGATAAATACGAAAATATGAGCTGGATGAAGGATCCAAAAGATCCTAACGGCTAAATGATTGATGCTAATATGATGAAGGAAATCTCCCAAAAAAAAAAAAGGAAATGATGAATAATTTCTGATCCTATAAAATTTTATTTTCTAATACTCCCCCTCAAGTTGAGTAGTAGGGTCTCCGAAGCTCAACTTGTTGAGGCAACTGTTGAACAATTTCCAGTTGACGGCCTTGGTTAAAATGTCTGCAAGTTGATCTTTAGAGGGAGTAAACGGAAGTTCTACAATCCCTGCTTCGAGCTTTTCTTTGATGAAATGTCTATCAACTTCCACATGTTTTGCACGGTCATGTTGGACAGGATTTTCTGAAATCTGTATGGCGGCTTGATTATCACACATGATTTTACTGGGCTCAGTTTGGGGAAAACCAATCTCTGATAAAAGTTTGTGTATCCAAAGAACTTCTGCTAATCCTCGTGCAATGCCTCGGAATTCTGCTTCAGCGCTAGACAAGGCGACAACCTTTTGTTTTTTTCTTTTCCATGTAGCTAAGTTTCCACCAACCAAAGTAAAGTATCCCGAAGTAGATCTCCGGTCATCTTTGTTTCCTGCCCAGTCTGCGTCTGTATAGGCCTGAATCTTCAGATGTTTGTTTGGCCGAAACAAAATCCCATTGCCTACAGTCCCTTTAAGGTACTTTATGATCCTCAGAACTGCATCCATGTGATTCGTTTATGGTCGGTGCATGAATTGACTGACAACTCCTACTGCGTATGCAATATCAGGGCGGGTATGTGAAAGATATATAAGTTTTCCCCACCAATCGTTGATACTTTTCCTTGTCTGCCAAATCTTTTTCTTCTTCTATGAAGAGTTTCTGGTTGGTCATTATGGGAGTGTCAACTTGTTTGCAGTCAATCATCCCTATCTCAGCCAGGAGATCAAGAATATATTTTTTCTGACATATGAAGATCCCTTGCTGAGATCCAATGTTGTAGAAGGCGATAGGCGCTAGTCGGGCGGTGAGGTACCGCCTAGGGATTAATCGGGATTAATCGGAATGGGATTTTTATATGTATTTTTTCAAAATTATATATATATACCCAATAATATAAAAATAATACTTCAAAATTCACATAAATACTTCAAGTTTTAGATAGTATGGTTCGATTTTGACCGATTTTGACCGATTTTGGCCGATTTTGACCAATTTTGACCGCCTAGGACCGCCTAGGACCGATTTTGACCGATTAATATAGTCCGATTAATCCGATTTTTGACCGCCTAGGACCGCCTAGGTACCGCCTTTGACCGACTTTGACCATGGCCGATTAATTGACCGACTAGCTCAAAATTAGGCAGTAAGTGGCCGCCTAGGCCGATTTCTGCAACCATGCTGAGATCTAAGAACTTCAATCCCAAGAAAGTACTTCAGTCTTCCTAAATCTTTCATTTCGAACTTGGTGAAAAGACTTTCCTTTAACTTCTTAATTTCTTCTTCATCATTACCTGTAATAATCATATCATCAACGTATATAATTAAACAAGTCACAAATTTACCTGTTTGTTTGAGGAATAGTGTGTGGTCAGAATTACTTTGTCGAAAGCCATATCCTTTCATTGCCAATGATGCGTGTGTAGTGTGATATGTTTTTGGTTATATTTTTCGCCCTTTTTAACACTTTAGTCAAGTTTTAAATTTATAAAACACGATATTTTACTAACACTAAACACACATATGGGCAAGTGAACCCATCGTGAGCGTAGTATAGCGTTGGTAAGATACCGAGTTCGTCCAAGGACACAAGAGCTTTTAGTACCGGTTTATCCCCAACGTCTAAATAAATCAAAAATTTAGAAAAAGGTTTTTAAACTAGAAAATAAAAACTAACTAAAAATGCTGAAAATAAAAATAAAAATAAAACAGATAGACAAGATGAATCACTTGGATCCGACTCGCCTTTAGTGTAACCTTTGATTATTTTCGTACTTTTGCACTTTTTAAGAGATTATCTTAGTTATAGTAGTAGGCCCCTCTTTTGAAGGTGACGTTACCCTCAACCCAGTAGTTTGAGTCAGCAAGGATACAATCCTAAAGGGTTGGATTATTGAAAGATAATTAATTAAGTTATTAATGCATAATGTGGTAGGCCCCTCTTTTGAAGGTAACGTTACCCTCTGCTAAGTAGTTTGAGTCAGCAGGGATACAATCCTAAATAACCGGGTTAAACTTTTAATAGTAGTTTACATATGAGGGGGTCAAGGAGTTCGGACCCCCGCCATCAAAAAACAGTGGGTATTGAAGGATGTCCTACTAAACTTGTACCAGATCCTTGCAGGATCTATACACTGAATAAGGCAAGACTCTTACCAAACCATTCCCTTAACCCCCGACCAGGTAGCCAACATATCTCCATATAGACCGTGGAGATATGAATGGTGAAAATCTTTTTTTTTATATAGACAGTAAAATAACGCCAAGACACCACGGACAAATGATAAGGAAGATTCACCTTCAACATAAGAAACTAGTTATTAAAGTCATTAATACATAACCAAATAAAAAGTATTACACTAAACACTTGTCTTCACCAAGTGATGTAAGAGACTTAGGCAAACATGGCCTTTGATTGTTAAGAACTCTTACGATCAATCTTGGATCCCGAGACTACTCACACACTCTATGATGGATGATGGTGGTGGATGTGGGTTGTGATGGTGGTGGTCGGTGGGTGAAGTGTGAGAGAGGTGGTTTGCCAAGGGATGGTTTGCAAGTGAGCCAAGCACCCCTATTTATAGCCTGCACAGAAGCCCGGACACGGCTCCGTGTCCACCCATCTTCTCTTTCTTCATTAAATGCAGTTTGTCTCCATTAGTTGACCACGCCCCCGTGTCCGCTGGGCACGACCCCGTGTGCAGAAGCGTATCTGTACTATCAAGATTTGCCTAGATTCTGCGAATCTTTGCGTTGACCACGGCCCCGTGTCTGCTGGGCACGCCCCCGTGGTGGGTGATAGAAGCTTCTACAACTTTGTCTTTTCTGCAAACACTTGGGCACGCCCCCGTGCTCAGTGAGCACGGGGCGTGTTCAGCCTTCTGTTCTCTTGTTTTTGCTTGGGAAGATGCAGTCGACGGGTCGGGCATGCCACGTTTATTCCTTTTCTTGTATTATTGTTAGATTTGGCTGAATTTTTGCTTTTTTGGTTCATTTGAGCTCATTTAATCCTGAAAATAAAAAGGAAGACAAAAACACACTTTTTCCAACATTAGTACTAAAAAAGGGTTAGTTTTATGCCACATTTGATGTAATTTATATGTTGCATTTTGCACACATCAAATACCCCCACACTTGAATTTTTGCTTGTCCTCAAGCAAAACTCTTTACAATGTGGCTTACACTCCCAAATGGAATGGGTAGAAGAGAAGGTTTTTGGGCTTGTCATAGAGTGTCGGGATTCCAAGATTCTTTATTAGGTTTTATTTTTATTTTATTTACAATCCTATTCGTCATGATTTATTTAGAACATTACATAAGATAAATTACTTATTAGGGCATAACATGCCTTTTTAAAATTCCATTTATATACAAGTTCACATACCTCACGGGGGATCACTCAACACTCGGCCGAAGGTGTAATTTTGTGAAGCACTCGAGAGCGGCATGAAACTTACTCCTACCATAAGCTTGCCAAGCAATCAATCATTCTCCTTTTTAACTATAAACCTTTGTAAATATCAAGAGGATTTTGGGGGGAGGGTTAGGCTTGGGTTAAAGGTAGGTGGTTGGGTTAGTGGTTAGTAGAGAAGGGCGAAAGGCGTAAAAAGCGTCGGTTTTCGTAAAACCTTTTGTTTTTGTGACTTTTTATTCCAATGAAGCATTATTCAAAGAAGCCTTCTTTTAATGAGCTTTGTTTGTTTATTGCTAACTTCATTTTTCTTTTCTTCTTTATGATTTTTTTTATAAGGAAGTCACAAGAAAACCGAGCTTTGTTACTAAAATAAAGGGTTTAAAATGAAAAAGGGTTTTGGTGGGTAAAAAGGGTGTTTGATTTGGGTTAAGAAATAAAAAGGTTTAGGCTCAAAGGGGTTAACTAGGGGGATTTTGGGTAGGTGGTAAAAAAAAGAAAAAAAATAGTGTTGAAATAAAAAGGGTTAGTCCTAATGCCTCCATCATTTACTTACTTGGGTTTAAGTTGGTAAGGACCGGGAATGTATCGTCGTGGCAAGTTCTAGAGTCGTAAGAACCAAGCGGCTATTCACACAAGAAACGAAAAATGGGCATTTAGTTTAAAGATGTGTATTTTTATGCTCAATAAAGGTTCAAAACTCACTTTTTGTGGGAATGGGTTTTTATGTGATCAAGTATATATAATCAAATTTTAACTAGATTTGTCATGCCGTTTCATAATTTTCTTATATTGGTTCTTTTTATCACGACGCTATCGGTTGTAAATTTGTAAAAACATAACCTTTTTAGAACTTGTAATTCCCAAATTAAAACAAGACAAGTAAAAAAATGAAAAGATTTTGAAAAAAATTTGGGGTGTTTAGCGGTTCCAATAGAGTTTTGTGTAAGGCTTGTAATTAGGACTTGCACAATTCAAGGTTTTAGCATCCCCCCCACACTTAAATTACACATTGTCCTCAATGTGTCCCAAAAATAACTTTTTAGGTTGATTGAATGTGTAAAAGTGTGTTTAAAAACAAATTTTTATGTTACTGGGCATCTGGACACGGGCCCGTGATGTCCGGGCACGACCCCGTGTTCAAGTTGCCAATAACAAAAATTAGTAAAAAGTAACAGAAGCCTGGGCACGGGGGCGTGTTCGGCGAACACGCCCCGTGTCCAGTTACCTGAACTGGGCTATCCTCTGCAGATGGTTCAGCACGGGGCCGTGTTGGCTGGACACGGCCCGTGCCGAACTTGCTGTAATGATGAAAAATTTGCGGGAGACTCTGTTTTTGTGCATGGGGCGCTGGTTCAAGTTTCCCTTGGTATCCTTCACCATCCTGAGTGTGTTTTATTTCTGAAAATTAAAACTAAACTAGAAAACATAAAAAGAAATTAATCTAAACTAAACTAAGGATAGTTTCGCGGAATGCCTCCATGGTGCGCCATGTTTATAAGGGTTCTTGGCTAGACCCAAAGCTAGTCATATGTTACCCAATTGGGATGTTTTGCATCCCATGTTGCACCGTCGGAGAGCATCATCCAAACTTGAGTCTATGACCTTCATGTAATTGACCGGGTCATCGTCCTCTACTCTCTTACCAACTCCGAACTTCATTTCCTTGTCCCCAACCCTTAATGTTAGTGTTCCATCATTCATGTCTACCACTGCGTGGGCCGTAGCTAGGAATGGCCTTCCTAAGATGAGTGGTACTTCGGTATCTTCCTCCATATCTAGTATGACAAAGTCAGACGGGAAGACAAATTCTCCGACTTTAACCAATAGATTTTCGGCGACACCTTGTGGATATTTAACAGACCTATCGGCGAGTTGTATGCTCATTTTTGTAGGGCTCGTTTTTCCTAGGCCGAGTCGGTCGAACATTGATGCGGGCAAGAGGTTGATGCTAGCCCCAAGATCGGCTAGTGCATTGCGTATGGGTGACTCCCCAATCGAACAAGGGATGGTGAAGCTTCAGGGATCGATCTTCTTTTGCGGGAGTTTGTTGAGTAGCAAAGGCGGAGCATTCTTCACTTAAATTAACTAATTGCAATGATTCAATTTTCCTTTTGTGAGTGAGGAAGTCCTTCATAAATTTTGAATATTTAGGCATTTGGGTTAGGACTTCAACAAATGGAATATTAACATGCAATTGTTTTAGTAAATTTATGAACTTTGTGAATTGCTCATCGGTCTTTTGGCGAATTAACCGACCGGGGTACGGAACCGGAGGATTCTTGGGGGGCTCTTGATTTTGTGTAGGAGTCGTCTTTTGTTGGGGTGTTGGTGGAGTTGTGGTTTGGCTAGATCGGCTCTTTTCAGCTAGAGGTAATGGAGCCTCCTCGGGACCCACGGTACGGTTTCTCAATGTGATGAGATGTACTTGCGCCTTTGGGTTGGTTTCGGTATTGCTTGGTTACGCGCCTTGTGGTCTCTTGGACATATTTTGAGCTAGTTGATTTATTTGTTTTTCAATGTTTTGAATACTAGCTTGTTGATTTCTAAAATTCGATTCCTGTTGTTGAAATCGATCCGAGTTTTTCATTTCGGTGTCGGAGATGAGGCGAGATACGGTATCTTCAAGCCTTTCTCGTCCCCCTTGTTGTTGAGAGAAATTTTGTGACTCGTTTCTTGGTTGTTGAAAGTTTGTTTGTTGGTTTAGATTTTGTTGGTTACTACTATTTCCGGGTTCTCTCCAACCAAGGTTAGGGTGGTTACGCCATCCTTGGTTGTAGGTACCCGTTGGGGGACCCGACGGCCTAGGTCTATTATCAATGTAGTTTACCGATTCTGTTTGATTATCCATTTCTTTCATATAACTCCAATTTTCATGTAGCCCACCACACCCCTTTCAAGCCATAACCGAAGCCATTTTTGCCATTTCTAACTTTTTGATTTTTGAAGAAAAAACTTCGATTGGGCTTGCAAGGAAGTGCTCTCATCAACCTTATGGGCGCCCGGGGGCAATAGATTTCGTACCTCGGGGAGTGTGCCATTGAAAATTGGTTTGAGCAATTTCCTCAATTTGATTATAAATTTCATTTGGGCGGCGATTACCTAAAAGTCCCCCAGAGCTAGAGTTGAGTGTTTGTCTTGTGTGTGGCAACAACCCATTATAGAAAGTGGATATTTGTTGCCATACTGCAAGACCATGATGAGGACACTTTCTTAGTAGCTCCTTGAACCTTTCCCAAGTTTCATATAAGGATTCCCTGTCCTCTTGTGAATATGTGTTAATTTCATTCATTAATTTAGCCGTTTTAGCAGGAGGGAAATACTTATATAGAAACTTTTGGGCTAGTTCATCCCAGGTGTTTACCGAGCCAACTGGGAGGGTATTAAGTCAAGTCTTAGCTCGGTCTTTTAGTGAAAATGGAAACATTCGAAGGCGGATGGCGTCATTTGATGCTCCATTGATCCGAAAAGTATCACATATCTCCTAGAAGTTAGTGATATGTAAATGGGGATCTTCGTCCGCAAGCCCATGGAAGGTTGCGGAGTTTTGGAGCATTTGTATCAAATGCGGCCGAAGTTCGAAGTTGTTAGCCTCGACATTCGGTGCATTGATAGCAGCGCCGAGATTACCTACGGTGGGTCATAGGTAATCCATGAGGGTACGTTGATCCGCTATTGGAATTGGGTCCCCCAAAACTTTCTCTTGATTTTTAGCTTTAAGTCTTTTTCTTAGAAAGCGTTCGGGTTCGTCTAGAGGCTCTTTTATGTCTCTACTAGAACTGGAGCTCATACACTACGTAGAAAGTTCAGATGTGGCGCCTGGGTTCCAAGTCCTGCGATAAAAACAGAAAAGAATGTTGGTCAGAAGGTTCACCACGACCCCGTGTTCAGGTGAACACGGCCCGTGGTCGGAGATACAGTAGTTGTTTTCTGGATCCCTGTTACCGGGGAGCTCGACATGGCCCCGTGTTGCACCGACACGGCCCCGTGCTCGACTCTCTATAACTCGGAAAATAAAAACTGCCAGTGACAATGCTGGGCACGGCCCGTGCTGAGCTCTGCAGAAACTGAAAATTTAAGAAAAATCCTAAAAAAAACAGAAAAATAAGAAAAAACGATTAGGCCGTTGATTCCTAACTTTCTTAAAATCCTTGTGTCCCCGACAACGGCGCCAAAAACTTGATGCGTGTGTAGCGTGATATGTTTTTGGTCATATTTTTCGCCCTTTTTAACACTTTAGTCAAGTTTTAAATTTATAAAACACGATATTTTACTAACACTAAACACACATATGGGCAAGTGCACCCATCGTGAGCGTAGTATAGCGTTGGTAAGATACCGAGGTTGTCCAAGAACACAAGAGTTTTTAGTACCGGTTTATCCTCAACGTCTAATCAAATCAAAAATTTAGAAAAAGGTTTTTAAACTAGAAAATAAAAACTAACTAAAAATGCTGAAAATAAAAATAAAAATAAAACAGATAGACAAGATGAATCACTTGGATCCGACTCGCCGTTAGTGTATCCTTTGATTATTTTCGCACTTTTGCACTTTTTCAGAGATTATCTTAGTTATAGTAGTAGGGCCCTCTTTTGAAGGTGGCGTTACCCCCAACCTAGTAGTTTGAGTCAGCAAGGATACAATCCTAAAGGGTTGGATTATTGAAAGATAATTAATTAAGTTATTAATGCATAATGTGGTAGGCCCCTCTTTTGAAGGTGACGTTACCCTCGGCTAAGTAGTTTGAGGCAGCAGGGATACAATCCTAAATAGCCGGGTTAAAGTTTTAATAGTAGTTTACATATGAGGGGGTCAAGGAGTTCGGACCCCCGCCATCCAATACTAGTGGGTATTGAAGGAGGTCCTACTAAACTTGACCCAGGTCCTTGCAGGATCTATACACTGAACAAGGCAAGACTTTTACCAAACCATTCCCTTAACCCCCCGACCAGGTAGCCAACATATCTCCATATAGACCATGGAGATATGAATGGTGAAAATCTTTTATTTTATATAGACAGTAAAATAACGCCAAGACACCACGGACAAATGATAAGGAAGATTCACCTTCAACATAAGAAACTAGTTATTAAAGTCATTAATACATAACCAAATAAAAAGTGCAAAAAGATTAAAAATAAAAAGTATTACACTAAACAATTGTCTTCACCAAGTGACGTAAGAGACTTAGGCAAACATGGCCTTTGATTGTGAAGAACTCTTACAATCAATCTTGGATCCCGAGACTACTCACACACTCTATGATGGATGATGGATGATGGTGGTGGTAGTGGGTTGTGATGGTGGTGGTGGGTGGGTGAAGTGTGAGAGTGGTGGTTTGCCAAGGGATGGTTTGCAAGTGAGCCAAGCACCCCTATTTATAGCCTGCACAGAAGCCCGAACACGGCCCCGTGTCCACCCATCTTCTCTTTCTTCATTAAATGCAGTTTGTGCATTAGTTGACCACGCCCCCGTGTCCTCTGGGCACGACCCCGTGAGCAGAAGCGTATCTGTACTATCAAGATTTGCCTAGATTCTGCGAATCTTTGCGTTGACCACGGCCCCGTGTCCGCTGGGCACGCCCCCGTGGTGGGTGATAGAAGCTTCTACAGCTTTGTCTTTTCTGCAGACACTTGGGCACGCCCCCGTGCTCAGTGAGCACGGGGCGTGTTCAGCCTTCTGTTCTTTTGTTTTTGCTTGGGAAGATGCTGTCGAGGGGTCGGGCATGCCACATTTATTCCTTTTCTTGTATTATTGTTAGATTTGGCTGCATTTTTGCTTCTTTTGTTCATTTGAGCTCTTTTAATCCTGAAAATACAAAAGGAAGACAAAAACACACTTTTTCCAACATTAGTACTAAAAAAGGGTTAGTTTTATGCCACATTTGATGTAATTTATATGTTGCATTTTGCACACATCAGCCAATGTAAATCTACCAAACCAGGCCCGGGGGGATTGTTTAAGACCGTAAAGAGCCCTTTTTAATCTACACACTTCATTAGCTTTAAAGTCTTTGGCAAAACCGGGGGGAGCCTCGATGTAAACTTCTTCTTTTAATTCTCCATGTAGAAAAGCATTTGTGACGTCAAATTGATGAAGGGGCCATCCTTCGTTTGCAGCGATGGAGAAAAGGACGCGAATAGTGTCAATTTTATCAACCGGTGAAAAAGTTTCGGAATAGTCAATCCCATATGTTTGGGTATAGCCTTTAGCTACGAGTCAAGCTTTATATCTTTCAATGGTTCCATCAGCTTTGTGTTTGATTGTAAAGACCCAACGACATCCTACTGGTCTTTTTCCTAAGGAAAGAACACATTTTTCCCATGTATCATTTCTTTTGAGTGCCTTCATTTCTGTTTCCATAGCGTTTTTCCAATTTTTTGAATTCAAGGCATGTTCTATGGAGGTTGGTAGTTGCTCCTTATACAAGGAAGTGGTGAAGGCTTTGGCTTCTTTCGATAAGTTACCATTTGCAGTATTTGCCAAGGGATATCTAGATGACCTTGTTTCTTTTTCTGGAGAGTATCGTTTTGGAGGAATTCCCCTATTTGCTCTTGGAGGCAAGACATATTTTCCTGTTGTTTCTTCTACCATATCGTGTTCTTCTTGTGCTTGTGTTGGTTCTTCTTGTTCCTGTATAAACTCTTCCTGCAAATTTTGATCTAATGCACTCTCATTGTTGTTAGTTTCAGTATTTTGAGTTTCATTTATTTCAACGTGACTTACCCCAGTATCTGGACTAGGGAAATCTTGGTTAGTGGCACTAACGGTGGGAGCATCAATTTGTGGACTAGGAGCAGGTGCCTCATCCTGGTTATTGTGATTGACTTCTTCTGAAAAAGGAATCTTGGTTAGCCAGCTCAGTGTGTCATATGCCTTCTCTCCCTGACCACTGTGCTGGGGGGTATAGAAGTATTCGGTTTCAAGAAAGTCACAATTAAGGGTAGTGTACATATTTCGTCGTTTTGGACTATAGCATCAATATCCTTTTTGATCGACACCATAGCCAACAAATACACACTTCTCAGCGTAGGGGCCAAGTTTGCCTCGATCATGTTTAGGTATATGAGCATAGACCGTGCATCCGAAAACCCGTGGTTGTAATGTGAGAGGTGGAGGAATTTTAGTCAAATCGGACAAAGCTTGGATGGGAGTTTTTGAATCAAGAGCTTTAGTTGGGAGACGGTTGATCAAATAAGTTGCAGTAGAAGCTGCTTCAGGCCAAAAAAAATGCAGGAACCCTTGACTCAAGCAATAGGGCGCGTGTAATTTCTAAGAGGATCCGATTTTTTCGTTCGACAGTGCCATTTTGTTCGGGAGTATGTGGACACGTTTTTTGGTGAATAATGCCTTTGTCTTGACAAAATTGTTTCATGGAATTGTTGACATACTCTCCTCCATTATCGGATCGAAGGATTTGAATATTAGTCTTAAATTGTGTTTGTATCATGGCATAAAATATTCTAAATTTCTCGAAAACTTCATTTTTGTTTTTCAAAAAATAAATCCATGTCATACGAGTGCAATCGTCAACAAAAAGAACAAAAAAACGAAAGTTTTGTCCTTCAATGACCTCAGCGGGTCCCCAAACATCTGAGTGAATAAAAGAAAAGGTAACGCAACTTTGGTGTTATTTAATTTATAAGTTTGTCGATGACTTTTAGCTAAGACACAAGTTTTACAATGGAAATTATTATTATTAGAAAAAAGTTTTGGAAATAAAAGACGTAAATAACCAATAGATGGGTGTCCTAATATCCTATGCCAGAGCCACGCTTCCCTATTTGTTGTTCCATGAGCAAGCATCACACTTCCCGGTTGAGTCACTTCGTCCACATAGTACAATCCCAATCGTTCAGTGCCACGCCCAATGATCATTCCCATCCTGATATCCTGGAGAATACAAAAGGTTGGATGCATCAAGACGGTGCAATTTAACTCTTTTGTAACATGACTAATGGATAACAGTTTATGCGACATGGATGGGACGTAAAGACAGTTTGAAAGTTTTAAAGTGGGAGATATCTCAACAGTTCCTCCTCCTTTGACAGGAACAACCCCCCCCCCCCCCGTTAGCGGTTTTGATATGGTCAATTCTAGGGGTTTTATTATTTCTAATATCTAATAAATCATGTGTCATGGTGTCAGTAGCACCACAATCAAATATCCTGGATTCATCCGAGTTTTCACAGGTTTTAGCTATATTGGCTTGGGAGTTCGACACATGTCCTCCTCCTTTACAATATTTAGAATTTTTAAAATATCTAGTTTTTTAAAACATTTAGATTTTATACCTTTATTAATATTATTCTTATTTTCCCTAGAAAATGTTTTATCCTTATTATTATTTTGTTTAACAAAAAAGTTTTTATTAGTTTTGTTCAATTGACCAGTATCATACACATTATATTCTAAAGGGGTTTTGTTGAGTAACTGTAACACCTCGTAAAATCACGACCAGTATAATAAAGACACGTGTCATGGACTTTAAACGTGTAATGGATTGATCTTGAGGGACTAAAGTTGTCAAACAATGTAAATATGTAAGTATAAGGATCCAAAGTGTCAACATGCCATTCTTGTGCCTCTGATTGACCTCATACGACGTTCGTATTCTTTAAGGAATAAATATCGAACATAGAAAGTTGTTTGTGTTTAAAATAAGGATCTTACGAAACATGGGGGTTAAAAGTGTTAACATGTTAAAAGATACCTCTGAGTGGCCTTTTAACGATCCCAAGAACATTGTAATAATTATATATTTTGTTCTCAAGAATATTGGATATTTATTTTGTGGAGTTTTGAAGAAATCAAGACTTTTCGGGTGATCGTATGACTAACCGGGAGCTTAACGGAGTTAGTTTATGACCCATGGTCCTTAAAAGTTAACTATGGGGGTCCTAAATGCAATAAATGAAAGTTAAATAAAGTTTATATGGACCAGGGACCAAAACTGCCAAGTTTGAAAGTTGATTTCCGGTCATCAGGGAGTGTCGCGGCCCGCGTAGACTCTCCCTGAGTCTTACGCGGCCTGCGTGGAACCACCAGATGCAGAAAAACAGGACAGCTGCAAGTCCAGCCATTTCCACCGCCTTTGCATGCATTCCGAGCGATACCTGGGGCTTGTAAACGGTTTTTACTGCCCTAGGGACACCTGTAACATCTGAATTACCTCCTAGGTGCAGATGGAGTGATCTTGGAGCATCAAATTTGCTACATAAGGGACTTGTGTTCATAAGTTCATTTGCTCATTTCAAGTTTTACTTCAAAGCTTACTCTTGGAAGCCTACTGGAGCTAGAGGAAGTTTTCCTAAGTTCTAATCTCGTGCTAAGAGTCCTTGTAAGCATTCTTAGCCTCCTAAGTTCAAGTTTTATTAGTTTAATGACCAAAAGTCAAAGTTATCGTAATTAAACTTTGACTTAGTGATTAATCACTAATGGTCCAGCCATTTCTCGAATTGAAAGTGGCTATGAGTTGGTAATTATATAGGTAATAAACCCTTAAAAGGGCACTTACTGATTTCCACTCTAACTTGGTCAATTGTCGGGTCAAACTTATTAATAAAAAGTCAACAGAAGCAATTTTTACAAATTAATGCATAACTGATAATGTAGAAGTTATGAAACATGTTTTAACACTAAAATAACTTGGTAAATAATATAAGAACATGTTTAGGCATGTTCAACCCGACAATTCTGAGTTTAGGCTCGGTTCGCAACCGAAAGTCGCAAAAGTAGACTTTTGCTTTGACTTTCAGTTCTGACCCGATTTAGCTTGTTTTAGATATGCCTTAAGGTTTCTTTAGGACTATATTATAGGTTAGTATAACCCTCTGAGGTTATACAACTTGGTTCCATAGAAATCCTAGATCATTTGCATGTTTCCGTTAAATGCTTAAATGTTTACCATAATGCCCTTTTGATATTAAAACGAGATTTTTGAAAATGTGAGAGGACAAAAACCTTTATTACTGATATTTAAGTATGTCCTAAAATTTTGACATCGGTTTATGGTCTAAAATGAGAGTTATGATCAATATCGTAAATGAAAGCCTTTTTATTAATTAAACGGCATTTTCGACATAAATCCTATTTAAACCCAAATTTTGACACCAAACCTTTTACCCACTGATGTAATATAATATTTAGAGATTTTTGGAAATTTTTATTAAATTTTAAACTGATCATAACATAGAGTTCTTGCATAGACTCGGTAATTGACGATAAATCCCCTTTTGCTAATAAAATGAGTTTTACACATCCTTTACATGTCAAACCTTTTTCTACTAACTTTATAAAATAAATAAGTTATTTTAAACTGTAAAGGCTGGTCAAAATCTCGGATTTCCTTAATCAACCCGAATATCGTCAAATACCGACTTTTATGCGATTTAGGCGCATAATATGGTTTAAAGTCATATTTGGCACCTAAGACTTGTTACCTACTGATGTTATGAATAAATTTATATACTTAAACAGTAAGTAAAAGTTTTGAACTCAGATTCCCAAATTTAACCCTTAAAGCATATGTGAAATGACCAAAATGCCCCTACGGTGCGTAGTTTGGCCATAAATGATAAATTTCACATATGTGAGATATCTTACTGATATAGCTTGATAAAATAAATATTTTTACTGATTATTTTAGATCAGAACCTCAGATTGTTATTTAACCTCTTTTATAATCTTTAAAATGACCAAAATACCCTTACATGGCTTAAATTGAATTTAAATTCGTTTTGGGCATAATGGAAGGTATCCTACTGATATCACAACATATTTAAGGCATATTAACTTGTGAAACCTGTTCATGACTCAATTGGTTACCCATTATGCATTTTTCACGTTCGGTACGGTTTATGTAACTAGTTTGCATAAATTAACCGAAACGGGTTAAACCTTATCATTTTTACTTCAAATCCAGAATGTGTTTAGTTTACCCATATTATACAAGTCTTCAAACTTGTCGGGTCTAAATTACACTCTAATCCGGTCTTCGCTTAATCTTGCGTTTTGAACCGTAAACCTTTCATTAAAACTAACCGGTCTAAGTTAAGACTTAAATAAGACCCGTTAGGAATCTAATAGGTTATTAAAAACCTTCATTCCAGATTAGGAGCCCGGTAAAAGATATCTGTACTTGCTTGATTGATATACGGCTGGGATAGAATTTATATTTTGCTCAGGTAAATACTTTTAACTTATTTTCCCTTATACGGGCTTGGGGTACGGTATTTAATAATACCGCTTGGTCGGGTATTGAATTTTTAATCGAATAATGGTTAAATCATTGAGATAACCCGTTTAATCTGTTTTGTTTGTTTTAAGCCTTTGGGGGTTAATGACCATGTCCTGGATATCCTCGGCTCATTCATTGAAATGGCCACGACTTAAGCACGGGGTGTAGGCATACACCTACGGTGCGTATGTAAAAAGATATACCTGCTCGTTGAGAGTAACTCGCTGTGGGTTTATATTATGTGGTGTGTCTATTAATCTTTAACCCGGTACTTCTAACCCGGGCTACTGAATGTATAACAAACATATAATTCTTTTACAAGATTATCTTTAAATAATTATCACAAGTTATAAAAGAATATTTATGCCTTGTGCCTTTAAATCAATTTTCTCAAATATTTTCAAAAAGAGTCAGTTAATTGTATTTACCAGTGTAAACTGACGTATTTTCCAAAAAGGTTAAGTGCAGGTACTAAGCGAAATGGGGTGGAACTCCTGAGTGATTAAATAAAGAGTCTTGCAAGCTTTTATCACTTTAAATCTGTTGAACAATATTTCTTTTTATCTTAGATCCGCTTGTGGATCCTTTTACAACCCGTTTGTAATATTTCATGTTACTTTCAATCGGTTTGTATAATTATTACTTTTAGACTTCCACTGTTCATTGAACTGTGATTAACTGACCATGATGATATCAACTACATCACGATACTCCCCACCGGACCCACCGGTAATACGTGGAAATATCGGGGTGTGACAGGTTGGTATCAGATCTAACATTGAGTGAATTAAACACTAGCCTTTTGCGTTTAATCTCAATGACACAGTTTGCACATTCCTTGACCTCCGAGTCTAGGCTAACAACATAGGACTAATCCTAATTTTATTGTTTTTCTTTTGTTGGGGTGTTTGTTTGTTTTGGAAGATACGAAGGATGCCGCCACGAATTCGAGGAAGAGGTGGACGAGGCAAGGTCCCGATGCTAGGAAGAAATGACCATGAGGCCGGGCCGTCACACCGGCGAACTCCTTCTGCAACAATAAGCTCAAGTCCTCAAGAAGACTGGAGGACGTACTTTGAACCCGCGAGGCGTTCTGTCTTGCTCATCTCTTCACCTTCTTACCACGATTCCTTTGGACTCCACCAGAAGAACGAGTCCGACCACTCGCGCCACTCCTACCTCCCGTTGCAGCGTTCGGGTTCTCATCGGGCCTTCCAGGACCCGACCCCGTATTTTCAGAGCCGGTTCAACCCGGCAAATCAGATTGAAGAACCAATGGGCCATAACCCATTGGGGCCAGAAGACCATTTTCCTGAAGCTCAGGATATGGATATGGATGATGACCCCGATCCTGCCGATCCACCAACTGGGACGCCCACGCATCCCATAGAGATTTCAGACGGATCATCTTTCCATGGTTCGCCTTATAGAGGTCCCGATTCATTTGCTCAATGGTGGAGCAATTATCACTGGGAGTATACACCCTCCCACAACTCCTCACCACACCAGCAGGTCCCCTCTGAGGACCCACATTTTGAGGCGGTCACGCCACCGCCACCGCCACCGCTAGAGCAGCAGTTGCCTCCAGAACCACCGAGGCGAAGAAGATCAGGTGCACAGATGTCCGTGCGAAGAGGGGATTTTCACTTCAGCACCCCTCAACACTCCAGTGGCAGCCACTACCTGCCACTGTATGAAGACCCGCAGATGGGTGGGCCTTTAAGCCCAGTTTCAGAGGTTGACTCAGCTCCAGTCGCACCACCACCACCAATGGGTTATGATAACCCAATTCCTTCCTATGCCGGTGCAGCGGCATATAACCCTTTTGAGCAGCCAGCTTATCCTGGCTACAACTACTACAATGCCCCTCCCGTCGACCCATACCTCGAGGCGGCCAACTACAATGTTCTCCATCCTGATGGGCCTTATGCAGCTTCGTACCAGTCTGGGTACCAAGCACATGGGTATCAATACCCACCACCTCCTCAACCTCCACAACAGTAGCCGCCACAACCGCCACTGATCCAGCCACCGCAGCAACAGGAGATTCTTCAGAGGTTGAGCCAGGTGGAACGAGAGGTTCAAGAGGAGCGTAGAAGCCACTGGGGATTTCTTAAGGGTTTGGCGAATCTGATCAAGGGGAAGAAGAAGAGGGATTTTTGAAGATTCTTTATTTATTTGTGTTGTAATTTTTATTTCCAATTAAGTCCCTGTGTGGACATTTATTTATGTACTTGGTCCCTGCGTGGACCTGTCTTTCTTGTTTAGCCCCTGCGTGGGCAAGTTATTTATGTAAAAGTCCCGTTTAGGGCATCTATGTATTTTTTTTTTTAATTTAGTGGAATGTTTTAATTCAAATTTTTATTTTGCCATTATATGTATAAATATAATATATGAAATAAATCAAAATAACATTTCATTTTATATTGATCTGCTAATAAACATTGAAAGAAAATATTAAAGGCAAAACCTAGTCCATGTGTCATTTTAAGACAGGACCATAATGGTAGTTCCTTTTTAAAGATTCAAATCCTTGTTAACATCTGAAAACATGTTAACACTCCTGGAAAATGTGATTCGATAAAATCACACAAGTTATCCTTATATTGAATTCTTCCAAATTCCTTTCTTTAATTATTATTGAACATCCATTAGTGATGAAGTGCCTACGGGCCACACTTATTGTCCTATAAGACAAAAAGACAGTTGTAGTCTACGACTCCCTCTCAAGAAGAGGTGATGAACTATGTTCAAGCCTTAATGCCTCGATCCTATAAGATCATGGCTTATAAATAGGCCTTATGTGCCATTAATAATACCTTTAATGTTTTACAACTAGGATAAAATATAATGAAAATCCTAAATAAATATGATTAACAAATTAACCAAATATGGTCTATGTTTACCATGGTTAATGAGTCGTCAAAAATGATGATTCCATAATAACATCTGAATAAAATATTTTCAACTGTTTTGTAGCAATCAAGCTACATGGCTGAATCGGAGGAGGTTAACAGTCATCCGAGAGAGAATAATGATGCTACCAGAGTTAATGTAGCTGGTGCAGAACTACAGGCATTAATAGATAATGCCGTTACTCGAGCTCTCGAGAGACAGTTTAATGAATCAAGTGGTACTCGCGCCAGAACTCAGTCTGTACCACACACAAAACCACGCTCTAAGACTCATTCTGAGGCTCATAGTAAGCCTCCTTCTAAAGTGAATGAGTCAAAGAAGGACGATGCTCGTCACTCGTCAAATCAGCAGAGTGTCCCATCTAAGAAGATTGTACTCAATCAAGAGCCCCATGTTAAGACCTGCTCATATAAATATTTTGTCTCCTGCAAGCCAAGAGACTTCACAGGGAAGAAAGGAGCCATCGATTGTATGACTTGGCTCGATGAGATAGACACTGTGGTTGATATTAGTGGATGTGCTGAACAAGACATTGTGAAGTTTGTGTCGCAGTCATTTAAAGGTAAAGCGTTAGCTTGGTGGAGATCCCTAATCCAAGCTACAGGAAAGATCCCGTTGTATAGCATGTCTTGGGATCAGTTTATTACTCTAATCAAGGAAAATTTATGTCCTCAACATGAAGTTGAGAAAATTGAGACTGACTTCTTGACCTTGGTCATGAAGAACCTAGATTGTCAGGCATATCTTACGAGTTTTAATACCATGTCTCGATTGGTTCCATACTTAGTCACACCAGAACCAAAGCGTATAGCTCGTTTTATTGGAGGTTTAGCTCCGGAGATTAAAGCAAGTATGAAAGCATCTAGACCTACCACATTCAGGTCTGTGACTGATTTGTCGTTATCTCTTACTCTCGATGCGGTCAGGCAGAGATCGCTTAAGAATTTCGATGAAGGAAAAAGGAAACGTGAGGATGAGAACTCACGCCGTTCTGATAAGAAGCATAAGGGGAACTCTGATCACAAAAAGAGTTCCGAGTTTAAAAAGGATAGCCAGCAGACGGGTGAAAAACCCAAGTGCAAAACCTGCAAGAAGCGTCATCTAGGGAAATGCAGATTCGAATCAAAATCCCAATCGCAACCTAGAGCTTGTGGGATCTGCAAATCAAGTGAGCACAAGACTTTGGATTGTAAGAAGATAAAGGATGCGACTTGTTACAACTGTAACGAGAAGGGGCACATCAAGTCCAACTGCCCAAAGTATGCGAAGAAGCCTGAGGAGGCTAAAAAGACCAATGCTCGGGTCTTTCAGATGAATGCACAGGAGGCCATTCAGAATGATAACGTGATAACAGGTACCTTTCTTATCAATGATGTTTATGCTAGAGTATTGTTTGATTCGGGCGCAGACAAGTCTTTTGTGGATAATAAGTTTTGTAAGTTATTAAATCTGCCTGTTAAGACTCTAAGCATAAAGTGTGAAGTAGAATTGGCCGATGGCACGATAGAGACTGCTTCAACCGTGTTAGATGGATGCTTTATATCCATTAGGAACCACTCTTTTCTGTTATCCTTGCTTCCGTTGAAACTAGCAGGTTTTGACATAGTGATATGCATGGATTGGTTATCTCATAACCAAGCCCAAATTGTATGTGATAAGAAGCAAGTGGTTATCAAGACTCCTTATGGTGAGCCGTTAACAATACAAGGAGATACTCAGCATGGATTGCCTAAGCAAGTGTCTATGCTTAAGGCATCTAGGTGTATGAAGAAAAGTTGTGTCATTTATATGGCACAGGTGACCATTGATGAGCCAAAACCTAAGATTGAAGACATCCCCATTATTTCTGAATATCCAGAAGTATTCCCTGAAGAACTACCTGGTTTACCCCCAGATAAGCAAGTGGAGTTCAGGATCGATATCATTCCTAGAGCTGCACCAATTGTAAGAGCACCTTATCGGTTGGCACCGACTGAGATGAAAGAGTTAAGTACTCAGTTGGATGAATTGTTGGCAAAGGGATTTATTAGACCTAGCTCGTCCCCTTGGGGAGCACCAATTCTTTTTGTGAAGAAGAAAGATGGATCAATGCGTTTATGCATTGATTATCGCAAGCTGAATAAGGTAACTATCAAGAACAGATATCCGCTACCCAGGATCGATGATCTATTTGATCAGCTTCAAGGAGCAAGTTATTTCTCCAAGTTTGATTTAAGGTCGGGATACCATTAACTGAAGGTCAGAGATGAAGATGTACATAAGACTGCATTCAGAACTCGTTATGGTCACTATGAGTTCTTAGTGATGCCTTTTGGGCTCACTAATGCACCTGCAGCGTTCATGGATCTCATGAATCGCGTTTGCAAGCCATACTTGGACAAGTTTGTTATTGTCTTCATTGATGACATCCTTATTTACTCGAAGAATCAAGCCGATCATGAAAAGCATCTCCGATGTATTCTTAAACTTCTACAGCAAGAGAAGCTCTACGCCAAGTTTTCTAAGTGTGAGTTTTGGCTTCGTGAAGTCCAGTTTCTTGGACATGTAGTGAGTGAGCATGGTATTTAGGTGGATCTCGCTAAGGTTGAAGTGGTTATGAATTGGCAAGAGCCCAAGACTCCTACAGAGATTCGCAGTTTCTTGGGTCTAGCAGGTTACTATAGGCGTTTTATCGAAAACTTTTCAAGGATTGCAGCACCCCTAACTTCATTGACGCTTAAGAATATAAAGTTCAATTGGGGTCCCAAGCAACAAGAATCCTTTGAGATTCTTAAACAGAAGTTAAGCAATGCACCTGTGTTGACAATGCCAGAAGGAATTGAAGAATTTATGGTTTATTGCGACGCATCGCACACGGGCATGGGTTGTGTGCTTATGCAGAAAGGCAAGGTTATCGCCTATGCCTCACGTCAGTTAAAGGTGCACGAGAAGAATTACACCACCCACGATTTGGAGTTGGGTGCCGTTGTATTTGCACTAAAGCTATGGAGGCACTATCTTTATGGAACTAAGTGCGTGATTTATTCTGATCATCAGAGCCTTCAGCACCTGTTTAATCAGAAGGATCTTAACATGAGGCAGCGTCGATGGATGGAGGCACTGGATGATTATGATTGTGAAATCCGATATCATCCAGGAAAAGCGAATGTAGCCGCTGATCCCTTGAGTAGAAAGAAAAGGGTTAAGCCCATTAGAATCAATGCCAAGAGCATTGAATTGAACAAACAGGTTGAATGAGAGATTATTAGCCGCTCAAAAAGAAGCCGTATTAGAAGCTAACTATCCAAATGAGAAGTTAGGCGTCATTGCTGAACAATTGTCGTATGGCAAGGATGGAATCCTAAGATTGAATGGATGAATATGGGTTCCAATCTGTGGAGGACTTAGGGAAGTGATTCTTCAAGAAGCCCATAGTTCCAAATATTTTGTTCATCCTGGCAGTGATAAGATGTACCAGGATTTAAAAGAAAATTATTGGTGGATAGGCTTGAAGAAGTCTATAGCCACTTATGTGGCCAAATGTCTGACATGCGCGCAAGTTAAAGCAGAGCACCAGAAGCCGTCAGGTTTGCTACAACAGCCTGAACTTCCCACCTGGAAATGGGAAATGGTAACCATGGATTTTATCACAAAGTTACCAAAGACAAAGCAAGGAAATGATACTATTTGGGTGATAGTCGACAGGTTGACTAAGTCAGCCCACTTCTTACCGATTAAAGAAACTCACAGCTCCAACAAGTTAGCTTAGTTGTACGTGGATGAGATTGTATCTCTTCACGGAGTGCCAGTGTCTATTATCTCTGATAGGGATACGAGATACACATCACAATTTTGGAAAAGCTTTCAGCAATCTTTAGGCACTCGATTAAAGTTCAGCACTGCTTATCATCCTCAGATGGATTGTCAAAGCAAACGTATAATTCAAACACTCGAGGATATGCTACGAGCTTGTGTTATCGATTTAGGAGGGAGTTGGGATGACCATCTTCCATTGATTGAATTTTCGTACAATAATAGCTATCATTCGAGCATTCAAGCAGCACCTTTCGAAGCTTTGTACGGAAGGAAGTGTAGAACGCCAGTTTGTTGGGCAGAAGTTGGAGATGTCCAACTATCAGGACCTGATATAGTCCTAGAGACGACAGATAAGATTGTTCAGATTCGAGATCGTCTCAAAGCTGCTAGGGATAGGCAGAAAAGTTACGCGGATAAAAGGCGTAAACCTCTGAAATTCGAGGTAGGTGACAAAGTGTTACTTAAGGTATCACCCTGGAAAGGGGTAATGCGTTTTGGAAAGAAGGGCAAGCTAAGCCCAAGATACATAGGACCATTCTAGATCATCGAATGTGTCGGAACCGTAGCTTACAAGCTAAATCTGCCTGAAGAGCTCAGTGGAATCCATAATGTGTTCCACATCTGCAATTTGAAGAAGTGTCTAGCCGATGAATCGCTAGCAATGTCGCACAAGGACGTGCAGATAGATGAGAGCTTAAAGTTTGTTGAAAAACCTTTGTCGATTGAGGATCGACAGGTTAAGAAGCTTCGAAAGAAGCATGTGCCGATCGTGAAGGTAAAATGGGATGCCCGAAGAGGCCCAGAATACACGTGGGAGGTAGAATCCACAATGAAACAGAAGTACCCTCATTTATTTCAGTAAATCTCGAGGTCGAGATTTCTTTTAAGGGTGTGAGGATGTAACACCTCGTAAAATCATGACCAATATAATAAAGACACGTGTCATGGACTTTAAATGTGTAATGGATTGATCTTGAGGGACTAAAGTTGTCAAACAATGTAAATATGTAAGTATAAGGATCCAAAGTGTCAACTTGCCATTCTTGTGCTTCTGATTGACCTCATATGACATTCGTATTCTTTAACGAATAAATTATCGAACATAGAAAGTCGTTTGTGTTTAAAATAAGGATCTTACGAAACATAGGGGTTAAAAGTGTTAACATGTTAAAAGATACCTCTGAGTGGCCTTTTAACGATCCCAAGAACATTGTAATAATTATATATTTTGTTCTCAAGAATATTGGATATTTATTTTGTGGAGTTTCGAAGAAATCAAGACTTTTCGGGTGATCGTACGACTAACCGGGAGCTTAACGGAGTTAGTTTATGACCCAGGGTCCTTAAAAGTTAACTATGGGGGTCCTAAATGCAACAAATGAAAGTTAAATAAAGTTTATATAGACCAGGGACCAAAACTGCCAAGTTTGAAAGTTGATTTCCGGTCATCAGGGAGTGTCGCGGCCCGCGTAGACTCTCCCTGAGTCTTACGCGGCCCGCGTGGAACCACTAGATGCAGAAAAACAGGACAGCTGCATGTCCAGCCATTTCCACCGCCTTTGCATGCATTCTGAGCGATACCTGGGGCTTGTAAACGGTTTTTACAGCCCTAGGGACACCAGTAAACATCTGAATCACCTCCTAGGTGCAGATGGAGTGATCTTGGAGCATCAAATTTGCTATATAAGGGACTTGTGATCATAAGTTCATTTGCTCGTTTCAAGTTTTACTTCAAAGCTTACTCTTGGAAGCCTTCTGGAGCTAAAGGAAGTTTTCCTAAGTTCTAATCTCATGCTAAGAGTCCTTGTAAGCATTCTTAGCCTCCTAAGTTCAAGTTTTATTAGTTTAATGACCAAAAGTCAAAGTTATCGTAATTAAACTTTGACTTAGTGATTAATCACTAATGGTCCAGCCATTTCTTGAATTGAAAGTGGCTATGAGTTGGTAATTATGTAAACCCTTAAAAGGGCACCTACTGATTTCCACTCTAACTTGGTCAATTGCCGGGTCAAACTTATTAATAAAAAGTCAACAGAAGCATTTTTTACAAATTAATGCATAACTGATAATGTAGAAGTTATGAAACATGTTTTAACACTAAAATAACTTGGTAAATAATATAAGAACATGTTTAGGCATGTTCAACCCGACATTTCTGAGTTTAGGCTCGGTTCGCAACCGAAAGTCGCAAAACTAGACTTTTGTTTTGACTTTCAGTTCTGACTGTGACAACCCTCATAATTACATGTATCTGTACGATTAATTAATATTATATTGTGCTTATTGATTGTATAGAAAATTGGCTAAATGGTCCTGAATGTTTTCCTAAGTGTTAGGAATTAAAAGTGTTATAAAAAGTTACATAAAAGACACTATACGGAATAACTTAGCACTTTAACGAAACGGTATCTAACCGAACAACCGGACATTACCCAGGACACCAAAATATTGCAAGAAAAATTGTTTAATTTTTCTTGGCTAGTTATGATCCCCGTACACCATAACACCCACTAGAAATCTACTAACTAAAACATGTAACATTATACTTGGATTTGAACTATTATTTACATACTATCAATCAAATTTTACAATTATACCCCCCCCCCATGCTTACTTACGGTCACAAAGGACCCACCAAAGATCACACCATACCCTCCTAGATATTGTTTCATATCTTATTTGATCTTTACTTGTGTAAGTGGACAAAATATTAGAAGACATGATTAAGTATGGTGCATATATCTTCCAAGATCATTTCACATATTCACAATCTTCACTCCATCTCCTCACACTCTCTCTCTCCCTCTCGGCTCACTATATAACTGCCACCACCACCACCTTGCAACCTCCATCAATCCATTTTTAAGCTTCATTCATGTATTAGAAGGTGTCTTGTGATGATTGAAGCTTGAAGGAGCTTCATACATTGCTTTCATCCATCATACTTCTTCATCATTTTCTCTTGAGATCTCCCCTAGCTTAAAGCTAGTTGTAAGCTTCTTTTTAACTCTTGGTTTCTTCCTATTTTTAGTAGTTAAAGGATGTATTATGATGAAATAATGCTAGTATGATGTTGTCTTGTTTATGTTGGTTACTTGATGAAAACTTGTACTCTGGAAATCTGATATGAACGATGGTACTTGACATGATAAATCGGAGTTAAATAAACGATAACCTGCTGCAAGTGATGTTAAATGTCGTTGTTGATCACTAAGGATGTTAACGGAACAAATAGAACTTGCGTTAGAGCGCTATAAGCTGAAAACAGGAAGCTGTCAAACTGTTACAGCCGCTTTCAGTCGGCTGTAACCGGGTCATAACTTAATGAAAAATTGATTTTCTTGAGTCTATAACGTGTTATTTCGAAATACGGTTCTAATGGCAAGGGAATCATAATTTTTGGACTTCGTTTGCTATTTTTAAAGGGTCATTTTTCACAGCAGCAAAAGCTGCGTTTTTACTGCTGAAAATGTGTGTTATGTTTTTCATCATAACTTGAAATCTGTGTAGAATTAGGTCACAAAATTTGTACTGTAGATGGACATTGATGTCGTTGTAATGTTCCAACTGGAATTTCATCAATCAGAGTTACGATGAATTTTAAATGAATTTTTCCATAGACTGCAATCAGAAAGTGACGAATCTGATTGCAGTTCGGTAAAGGATTTTTTATAAAATATTGGTAATGAATTGGATACCGATATTTTTACACAGTAATATTTGGATTGTCTAAAACATTCTGTAAAAGATTGTAGATTTTTGGAGCAAGTTAACTATTTTATTAAAATTCCCGAAAACAGCCCAGTTTTGAATGTTAATGCTGAAACGACATAAGTAGCAATTTGCGTGTCTAAATGTCGGGTAGGTTATCTGAGAATGGTCTAACGTGTTATATATCAATGAAAGTGTTATGTGCAATATCGTATGTATGCTTTTGAATGGGTATAGATGGGATGTTTATATGGGCGTGAAATGTTAACGTGAGTGCGTGCTATGTGATAGAAGTAATGAGTAGATAAACCATACGTAGGATACGTATTATGCATGCATGTGAAACTGATTGTTATCTGCACCATGTTAGGACATGCTTAATTCCTGATTATTAGAGTAACTAATCTAACCGAGCAAACCAAGGTGAGTTCACCCTTTTCTACAAAGCATGGTAATTCCCGGTGGGAATGGGAATGGGTTAAAGAATAGGGATTCCTCGTCCTGTTGGGACGTGTTCAGGAATGTGAATTCCTCGTCCTGTTGGGACGGATTTAGATTTACTAGACTAGAACTCTATCAACGAAGTCCCTCATTTTATATCGATTTAATCGCCGAGGCCAATGGCGAGCGGGTCATTAGTTAATAGCGCTATTAGGTTTAACAAACCTCACACCGTGCCGTTCGGACAGGCGTGTACTAATGGACTATGGCACGTCGGTGATGATAGATACCGACGCTAGGGCACAACTTATTTTCGTTAGTAGTCGATATGGTAACGAGTCTGGTAGTTTAAAAATGGGGTAGCCCCCACGGCCGGAGTGCCGGGCTGGATAGCCAGGGATCATGAACATGGGGTAGCCCCCACTGCTGAAACGGCTGAAGGAAAAATGGGTTAACTAATAAACTTTTTCGAACTATGGGGTAACCCCCACGGCTGGATAGCTGGTTAAGATTAAACTACGTTTTTGGAAACAACTCTAAAATGGACAACCAACTGTGAACTCACTCAACTTTGTTGTTAACTCGTTACTACATGCTTTGCAGGTCGTTAGATGCTTATGGAGCTTGCAAGAGGAGGAGGTCGTTGTGGGATATGGACTGTTATGTCCCGTTCTAAACATTTAAACTTTATGAACTTATTGAACTTATGTTTTGGTTTTACGTCTTATGCTTCCGCTGTTTAATTTGAACTTGGTTAACTAGTTTTTGAACACCAATTATATTGCGTGGTTGGATTTTATCTATTTTAAATACATTGTTCAATATGATTGGTGGCTGGATCCTGGTCATGTCACGCCTCCAAGCGGTGATACTCCGCGGGTGGATTTTAGGGGTGTGACAGATTGGTATCAGAGCCATTGGTTATAGTGAACTTGGTTTTAAAAAGGGAAAAGCTTTTTGACAAAACCAGACTATAACCTGTACAGTGCTTAACGATCCACAACGACGCTTCGCTCCACGTGCAAGACTCGACACAATAGGTGGTATGATTTATGTTTATATTGACTGTTAGATAGTTCACATAGTGCATTAGTTAACGTGATAACTGCTATTTGAACCTTGTGTGCTTACTCTCTTCTGTCAACCCACGCTTACGCACTTTCGCTATACTTTTCTCACTTACGTTGCTTCGTTGTGAAGATCATGAGTGGACGTTTGAACTTGACTCAAGCCCAGCTGACGGCTCTAATCAACGAACGAGTGGCTGAGGCACTCACAGCTGTCCCTGCAGGAGGTATAACCTGCCATATCAACCCATCTTAGGACGTTTAGATCCTACCCTCGCGAACCAACTCTTGTGCTTAACCTTGTCTTTTATTCTCGCGCCACAGGTCAACATGCTCAGCCACCCGTATGTACGTTCAAAACATTCATGGATTGCCGACCTTGTACCTTCAGCGGCACAGAAGGAGCTGTAGGTCATCTTCACTGGTTCAAGAAGATTGAGTCTGTTTTTGAGATGTGTGAATGCCCTGAAGATTGTAGGGTGAAATTTGCTACTGGAACACTCGAAGGTGCTGTGTTAACCTGGTGGAAAGCACAGGTTCAACTGCTAGGGCTGGCGGTTGCTAATGCCACCCCATGGAACGACTTCAAAGATTTAATCAAGGAAGAGTACTGTAGTCGTGACGACATCCACAAGCTAGAGGTGGAATTTTTCAATCTGAAAATGACGGGGTCTGAAATTGAGGCATATACGAAGAGGTCAAACGAGCTGGCCATCTTGTGTCCTACTATGGTGGGCCCTCCCATCAAACGTATTGAGCTGTACCTCAAGGGTCTTGTACCAGAGATTCAGAGTCACGTGACTTCAGCTAGTTATACGACTAGCTCATCGTCTCACTGACCAGGCGGTGGAGCAAAACAGGCTGCCCAAACGTATCAGTGCCACAGCTACTCCTGATGCTCCTAGCGACAACAAGCAAAAATGGGATGGAAATTCGAGCAAAGGTTCTACCTCTGTTCAGTCTCAGTCACAGCAATGAAGGACTGAGGACTATAAGAGCCCCAGTCAGCAGCCTTCTGGAAGTCAAGGGCAGGGTGGATACAAGGGGAATCACCCCAAATGTAATCCCTGTAACTTGCACCATAGCGGGCCATGTAGTAGAGGCAACTGTCATCAGTGCAACAAGCTTGGTAACATTGCAAGGGATTGCAGGAGTCAGCGTCCAGCGAATCAGAATCGGCAGCAACAGCAAGCCCCACCGAATCAACGCCAGCAGCAGCAACAACAAGGTAACAACAAAGGGTGCTTTCAATGTGGTGCTGAAGGCCATTTCAAGAGAGACTGCCCCCAGCTAAATCAGAACCAGAACAACAACAATCAGGGGAATGGAAACGGCAATGGGGGAAACAACAATGGTAATGGGGCAAGGGGTCGTGCCTTCGTGATTGGACAGGGTGATGCTAGGAATGATCCCAACGTTGTGATGGGTAAGTTTCTACTGGATGACTTTTATGTTACTGTTTTATTTGATTCGGGTGCCGATACTAGCTACGTGTCCTTAAAAGTTAGTCAAATGCTTAAGCGTACTACAACACTTTTGACCACCAAACACATGGTAGAGCTAGCAAACGGTAAAAGTTTAGAGGCCACACACATAATTAAGGGTTGTAATCTTATTCTTGCTGATCAGACCTTTTCTATCGACCTCATTCCTATCGTTCTGGGTAGTTTCGATGTTGTTATTGGGATGGGTTGGTTATCTCATCAGCAAGCGGAAATTCTTTGCAACGAGAGGATTGTCCGCATCCCTCATTCTGGTGAAGAACCCCTCGTGATTCGTGGCGACAAGAGTGGTGCTGTTGTGGGCATCATCTCTTTCCTTAAGGCCCAGAAGAGTTTGCGAAAGGGCCACACTGGCATTCTAGCTCTCGTTACTGACGCATCAATGGAAGAGAAGAGAATTGAAGACATTCCTATTGTACGCGATTTTCCTGAGGTATTCCCCGAGGAATTACCTGGTCTTCCGCCACATCGTCAAGTCGAGTTTCAAATCGAGCTAACTCCTGGGGCAGCACCCATAGCCCATGCGCCTTATCGCTTAGCCCCATCGGAACTAGAGGAATTGTCCACTCAATTGCAAGACCTCTTGGACAAGGGTTTTATTCGCCCTAGCTCTTTGCCTTGGGGAGCTCCAGTGTTATTTGTGAAGAAGAAAGACGGTACCTTCAGAATGTGTATTGACTACCGCGAACTCAACAAGGTGACCGTGAAGAATCGTTATCCTCTTCCACGCATTGATGACTTATTCGACCAGTTGCAAGGGTCGAGTTTCTACTCCAAGATTGACCTGAGGTCAGGTTACCATCAACTGAGAGTCCGAGACGAGGATATCTCTAAAACAGCATTCAGGACTCGTTATGGGCATTACGAGTTTCTGGTTATGCCTTTCGGATTGACGAATGCACCTACGGTCTTCATGGATCTCATGAACCGAGTGTGCAAGCCTTACCTGGATAAGTTTGTCATAGTTTTCATCGACGATATCCTGATCTATTCGAAGAGTCAGGAAGAACACGAGCAACACCTGAGGCTTATTTTGGAACTTCTTCGAACAGAGCAGTTGTATGCCAAATTTTTGAAATGTGACTTCTGGCTTCGCGAAGTCCACTTTCTAGGCTACGTGGTAAACAAGGATGGGATTCATGTTGATCCATCCAAGGTTGACTCGATCAAGAACTGGTCTGCACCCCTTACACTAACAGAAATCCGCTAATTCTTGGGTTTGGCAGGATATTACAGAAGGTTTATCAAGGATTTCTCAAAGATTGCGCAACCTCTCACGTCACTGACTCAGAAGGGTGTCACCTATCGTTGGGGTGATGTACAGGAGTCCGCATTTCAGTACTTAAAGGAGAGACTTTGTAGCGCGCCTATTCTTTCGTTACCTGAAGGCACAGATGATTTTGTGGTTTATTGCGACGCGTCCATACAAGGATTGGGCTATGTCTTGATGCAACGAGATAAAGTCATTGCTTATGCATCACGCCAACTTAAAGTTCACGAAAGGAACTACACTACGCACGACTTGGAGCTGGGAGCAGTTGTTTTCGCACTTAAGATATGGAGACATTACCTGTACGGTACCAAGTGCACCATTTACACCGATCACAGGAGTCTCGAGCATATCTTCAAGCAAAAGGAGTTAAACATGCGACAACGTCGATGGGTCGAGCTCTTGAATGATTACGAATGTGCGATCAAGTACCATCCAGGCAAAGCCAATGTTGTAGCCGACGCCCTCAGTCGAAAGGATACTACACCTAAACGTGTGCGAGCATTACAACTTACCATCCAATCTAGTCTTCCTACCCAGATACGAGATGCTCAGGTTGAAGCGTTGAAAGCAGAGAACATCAGGGCTAAGTCCTTACGAGGATCAAGAAAATGGATAGAACAAAAGGAAGATGGCGCCTACTATGTAAACGGGCGCATCTGGGTTCCACTCTATGGTAATCTACATGAGCTTGTGATGGATGAGGCACACAAGTCTCTTTATTCAGTACATCCTGGTTCGGATAAGATGTACCACGATCTCAAGACTACGTATTGGTGGCCTAGTATGAAAGCCAACATAGCAACCTACGTCAGTAAATGTTTGACATGTGCGAGAGTCAAGATTGAATATCAGAAACCATCAGGCCTACTCCAACAACCAGAGATCCCGACATGGAAATGGGAGGAAATTTCCATGGATTTCGTTACTGGCCTGCCTAGATCTCAACGCGGAAATGACACTATTTGGGTGATAGTGGATCGATTGACCAAGTCTGCACATTTTCTGGCTATCAAGGAAACGGGTAAGTTTTCTACTCTAGTAGACGTCTACCTAAAGGAAGTAGTATCAAGGCACGGAGTGCCAACCTCCATCATTTCTGATCGTGACTCACGTTTTACATCTGAATTGTGGCAAGCTATACACATGTCTTTTGGCTCACGCTTAGATATGAGCACCGCTTATCATCCATAGAGGGATGGACAGTCTGAACGTACCATTCAAACCCTTGAAGACATGCTTAGGGCATGTTTGATTGATTTTGGTAACGGCTGCGAGCGACATCTACCTCTTGTAGAATTTTCGTATAATAACAGCTACCACACCAGTATCCAGGCCACTCCATTTGAGGCATTGTACGGACGTAAATGCCGATCACCCCTTTGTTGGGCAGAAGTTGGTGACAGCCAAATCACAGGCCCAGAACTTGTGGTAGACATGACTGAGAAGATTGCTCAGATACGACAACGAATGACGGCAGCTCGTGACCGTCAGAAAAGCTATGCTGATAAGCGAAGGAAACCACTCGAGTTCCAGGTTGGGGATCGAGTGCTACTTGAAGTCTCACCTTAGAAAGGTGCAGTTCGTTTTGGCAAACGAGGCAAACTCAATCCGCGCTATGTCGGACCGTTCGAAATCTTTGAGAAAATTGGCAAAGTCGCTTACAAGTTGAATCTACCGGCAGAACTCAGCGGAGTTCACAACGTATTCCATGTGTCGAATCTGAAGAAGTGTCTGTCAGATGAGACCCTCATAGTTCCTCTCAAGGAGCTCACTATCACCGATCAGCTGCGATTCATCGAGGAACCAGTAGAGATTACTGATCGAAATGTTAAGGTTCTCAAGCGTACCAGAATACCTCTTGTTCGAGTTCGTTGGAACTCCCGTCGTGGCCCAGAGTATACCTGGGAACGAGAAGACCAAATGAAACACAAGTATCCCCAGTTGTTTGAGAAAAGTGCAACCACTACTGATGCTGAAGCTACTGCGGAATTTCGGGATGAAATTCCAAACCAACGGGGGGATGATGTGACACCCCAGGAAAACCAGGAAACCACGCAACTCAACTAGCTTCCTCAGTAACCACGTGCTAAATTTCGGGGAGAAATTTTCTTAACAGGGGGAGAATGTGACTACCCTCATAATTACATGTATCCGTACGATTAATTAATATTATATTGTGCTTAATGATTGTACAGAAAATTGACTAAATGGTCCTGAATGTTTTCCTAAGTGTTAGGAATTAAAAGTGTTATAAAAAGTTACATAAAAGACACTATACGGAATAACTTAGCACTTTAACGAAACGGTATCTAACCGAACAACCGGACATTACCCGGGACACCAAAATATTGCAAGAAACATTGTTTAATTATTTCTTGGCTAGTTATGATCCCCGTACACCATAACACCCACTAGAAATCTACTAACTAAAACATGTAACCTTATACTTGAATTTGAACTATTATTTACATATTATCAATCAAATTTTACAATTACCCCCCCCCCCCATGCTTACTTATGGTCACAAAGGACCCACCAAAGATCACACCATACCCTCCTAGATATTGTTTCATATCTTATTTGATCTTTACTTGTGTAAGTGGACAAAATATTAGAAGACATGATTAAGTATGGTGCATATATCTTCCAAGATCATTTCACATATTCACAATCTTCACTCCATCTCCTCACACACTCTCTCTCCCTCTCGGCTCACTCTATAACCGCCACCACCACCACCTTGCAACCTCCATCAATCCATTTTTAAGCTTCATTCATGTATTAGAAGGTGTCTTGTGAAGATTGAAGCTTGAAGAACTTGAAGGAGCTTCATACATTGCTTTCATCCATCATACTTCTTCATCATTTTCTCTTAAGATCTTCCCTAGCTTAAAGCTAGTTGTAAGCTTCTTGTTAACTCTTGGTTACTTCCTATTTTTAGTAGTTCAAGGATGTATTATGATGAAATAATGCTAGTATGATGTTGTCTTGTTTATGTTGGTACTTGATGAAAACTTGTACTCTGGAAATCTGATATGAACGATGGTACTTGACATGATAAATCAGAGTTAAATAAATGATAACCTGCTGCAAATGATGTTAAATGTCGTTGTTGATCACTAAGGATGTTAACGGAACAAATAGAACTTGCGTTAGAGCGCTATAAGCTGAAAACAGGAAGCTGTCAAATTGTTACAGCCACCTTCAGTCGGATGTAACCAGGTCATAACTTAACGAAAAATTGATTTTCTTGAGTCTATAACATGTTATTTCGAAATACGGTTCTAATGGCGCTGGAATCATAATTTTTGGACTTCGTTTGCTATTTTTAAAGGGTCGTTTTTCACAGCAGCAAAAGCTGTGTTTTTACTGCTGAAAATGTGTGTTATGTTTTTAGTCATAACTTGAAATCTGTGTAGAATTAGGTCACGATATTTGTACTGTAGATGGAAACTGATGTCATTATAATGCTCCAACTAGAATTTCATCAATCGGACTTACGATGTATTTTAAATGAATTTTTCCGTGGACTGCAATCAGAAAGTGACGAATCTGATTGCAGTCCGGTAAATGATTTTTTTATAAAATATTGGTAATGAATTGGATCCCGATATTTTTACAAAGTAATACTAGGATTGTTTAAAACATTCTGGAAAAGTTTGGGAATTTTTGGAGCAAGTTAACTATTTTATTAAAATTCCCGAAAATAGCCCAGTTTTGAATGTTAAAGCTGAAACGACATAAGTAACAATTTGCGTGTCTAAATGTCGGGTAGGTTATCTGAGAATGGTCTAACGTGTTATATGTCAATGAAAGTGTTATGTGCAATATCGTATGTTTGCTTTTGAATGGGTATAGATGGGATGTTTATATGGGCGTGAAATGTTAACGTGAGTGCGTGCTATGTGATAGAAGTAATGAGTAGATAAACCATACGTAGGATACGTATTATGCATGCACGTGAAACTGATTGTTATCTGTACCATGTTAGGACGTGCTTAATTCCTGATTATTAGAGTAACTAATATAACCGAGTAAACTAAGGTGAGTTCACACTTTTCTACAAAGCATGGTAATTCCCGGTGGGAATGGGAATGGGTTAAAGAATAGGGATTCCTCGTCCTGTTGGGACGTGTTCAGAAATGTGAATTCCTCGTCCTGTTGGGACGGATTTAGATTTACTAGACTAGAAATCTATCAACGAAGTCCCTCATTTTATATCGACTTAATCGCCGAGGCCAATGGCGAGCGGGTCATTAGTTAATAGCGCTATTAGGTTTAACAAACCTCACACCGTGCCGTTCGTACGGGCGTGTACTAATGGACTATGGCACGTCGGTGATGATAGACACCGACGCTAGGGCACAACTTATTTTCGTTAGTAGTCGATATGGTAACGAGTCTGGTAGTTTGGGGTAGCCCCCACGGCCGGAGTGCCGGGCTGGATAGCCAGGGATTATGAACATGGGGTAGCCCCCACGGCTGAAACGGTCGAAGTAAAAATGGGTTAACTAATAAACATTTTCGAACTATGGGGTAACCCCCACGGCTGGATAGCTGGTTAAGATTAAACTACGTTTTTGGAAACAACTCTAAAATGGACAACCAACTGTGAACTCACTCAACTTTGTTGTTGACTCGTTACTACATGCTTTGCAGGTCGTTAGATGCTTATGGAGCTTGCACGAGGAGGAGGTCGCTGTGGGATATGGACTGTTATGTCCCGTTCTAAACATTTAAACTTTATGAACTTATTGAACTTATGTTTTGGTTTTACGTCTTATGCTTCCGCTGTTTAATTTGAACTTGGTTAACTAGTTTTTGAACACCAATTATATTGCGTGGTTGGATTTTATATATTTTAAATACATTGTTCAATATGATTGGTGGCTGGATCCTGGTCATGTCACGCCTCCAAGCGGTGATACTCCGCGTGTGGATTTTGGGGGTGTGACACTGGCCCAATTTAGCTTGTTTTAGATATGCCTTAAGGTTTCTTTAGGACTATATTATAGGTTAGTATAACCCTCTGAGGTTATACAACTTGGTTCCATAGAAATCCTAGATCATTTGCGCGTTTCCGTTAAATGCTTAAATGTTGACCATAATGCCCGTTAGATATTAAAACGAGATTTTTGAAAATGTGAGAGAACAAAAACCTTTATTACTGATATTTAAGTATGTCCTAAATGTTTGACATCAGTTTATGGTCAAAATTGAGAGTTATGATCAATATCGTAAATGAAAGCCTTTTTATTAATTAAACGGCATTTTCGACTTAAATCCTATTTAAACCCAAATTTTGACACCAAATCTTTTACCCACTGATATAATATAATATTTAGGGATTTTTGAAAATTTTTATTAAATTTTAAACTGATCATAACATAGAGTTCTTGCATAGACTCGGTAATTGACGATAACGCCCTTTTTGCTAATAAAATGAGTTTTACACATCCTTTACATGTCAAACCTTTTTCTACTAATTTTATATAATAAATAAGTTATTTTAAACTATAAAGGCTGGTCAAAATCTCGGATTTCCTTAATCAACCCGAATATCGTCAAATACCGACTTTTATGCGATTTAGGCGTATAGTATGGTTTAAAACCATATTTGGCACCTAAGACTTGTTACCTACTGATGTTATGAATAAATTTATATACTTAAGTAGTAAGTAAAAGTTTTGAACTCAGATTCCCAAATTTAACCCTTAAAGCATATGCGAAATGACCAAAATGCCCCTACGGTGCATAGTTTGGCCATAAATGATAAATTTCACATATACGAGATATCTTACTGATATAGCTTGATAAAATAAATATTTATACTTATTATTTTAGACCAGAACCTCAGATTGTTATTTAACCTCTTTTATAATCTTTAAAATGACCAAAATACCCCTACAGGGCTTAAAATGAATTTAAATTCGTTTTGGGCATAATGGAAGGTATCCTACTGATATCACAACATATTTAAGGCATATTAACTTGTGAAACCTATTCATGACTCAATTGGTTACCCATTATGCATTTTTCGCGTTCGGTATGGTTTATGTAACTAGTTTGCATAAATTAACCGAAACGGGTCAAACCTTATCATTTTTACTTCAAATCCAGAATGTGTTTAGTTTACCCATATTATACAAGTCTTCAAACTTGTCGGGTCTAAATTACATTCTAATCCGGTCTTCGCTTAATCTTGTGTTTTGAACCATAAGCCTTTCATTAGAACTAACCGGTCTAAGTTAAGACTTAAATAAGACCCGTTAGGAATCTAATAGGTTATTAAAAACCTTCATTCCAGATTAGGAGCCCGGTAAAAGCTATCTGTACTTGCTTGATTGATATACGGCTGGGATATAATTTATATTTTGCTCAGGTAAATACTTTTAACTTATTTTCCCTTATACCGGCTTGGGGTACGGTATTTAATAATACCGCTTGGTCGGGTATTCAATTTTTAATCGAATAATGGTTAAATCATTGAGATAACCCGTTTAATCTGTTTTGTTTGTTTTAAGCCTTTGGGGGGTTAATGACCATGTCCTGGATATCCTCGGCTCATTCATTGAAATGGCCACGACTTAAGCACGGGATGTAGGCATACACCTGCCGGTGCGTATGTAAAAAGATATACCCGCTCGTTGAGAGTAACTCGCTGTGGGTTTATATTATGTGGTGTGTCTATTAATCTTTAACCCGGTACTTCTAACCCGGGCTACTGAATGTATAACAAACATATAATTCTTTTACAATATTATCTTTAAATAATTATCCCAAGTTATAAAAGAATATTTATGCCTTGTGCCTTTAAATCAATTTTCTCAAATATTTTCAAAAAGAGTCAGTTAATTGTATTTACCAGTGTAAATTGACGTATTTTCCAAAAAGGTTAAGTGCAGGTACTAAGCGAAATGGGCTGGAACTACGTCACGATACTCCCCACTGGGCCCACCGGTAATACGTGGAAATATCGGGGTGTGACAGTAACTCTAAAACTTTATAATCAAAATATCTAGGGTTCAATAAAAAAGGATCTAAGATTAGTCTCTCAGACCCATTACCTCCTTCATTTGGCTCAGTTTCTCCGGCGAAAGCAACACCATCAAATCCCCCACTGTTCTGCTCGCCGCTCCTGCCGGAATCTTCGGTACGGTTGGTGGCGACTGCTGCTTTCCCTCTATCTTTAGTACTCTTCTTGTGGCCATCGCTCCACCATTCAGGGTAGCCAACAATTCTGAAGCATTGGTCTTTGGTATGCCTCATCATTCCACAATGGCCACACTTAAGGTTATTTTTATCGATCTTGGGTTTAGACGGGAAGTCTAAGCGGCGCGCCTGCCCCCTGGCCGCAAGCCCTAGGGCTCTGTCACTGTGGTCAGGTCGAGTAGTAGCTAGCCCCGCTCCGATTCCTGATTGAGTTCCGGTGGTGGTCCCAAGGATGTTTTGGTGTGCGGTCTCCTTCTGGACCGCCGCATATGCTTCTTCTGCCGAGGGAAGCGGATCCATCCTAAGGTTTTCTCTCTTGATAGTATCATATTGTCTGTCAATTGCGTTAAGGAACTGGAATAATTTCTGCTCTGTTCTCAGTTTATTGTAAGTGGTAATATCAGCTGGGAATGTCATGGGATTTGGATCTCTTCGATCTATTTCTCCCCAGATTCCTTGCATTATGATCCAAAATTCCTCAAGAGGGGTTCCATTATGTTTAATTCCATTCGCTTTGACATGTAAATCAAAGGTTTGGAGCTTATCTTTACCACTGTTGTATGTGGTAACGAGAGTATCCCACAAGGCTTTGGCAGTGGGAAACTCGGTCAGGTTGCTTGCAATTGTTGGTTCAATATTTTGTATTAGCCATGAAAACACTACGAGGTCGTCTTGTTCCCATCGCTCATACCCGTCTTCGGTCAGTTTGGGAGGAGCCGGATTTCCTGACAAATGACCGAGAAGAGTTTTTGATTTACCTCCAATTGCTACACGAATCATACGAGCCCATAGGACATAATTTTGATTGTTAAGTTTAAGGCTGATCGTGAGGCTATCGGACAGATTGTGTTTGGTGTTTAGGTTTTGGGATGATTGAAAACCATTGAGAAGGTTGGCTAATTGGATTGAAAGGTCGGTATTTTTTTAAACCACCGGGCCGCCGTCGGAAGATATGGTGGCCTTAGCTATGGTTGTTTGAAGCGGAAAGGGTAGATGATGAGCAGTTCCCTGAATCGATTCAGAACTGCTCTGATACCATATTTTCTTGATCGGAGAAAAAACTTATATTCTATTGCTTGATGATTTAGACAAACAAAAACAACCCCAATAAATAGGGATACAGGAATGATAAATACGGAAATATGAGCTGGATGAATGATCCAAAAGATCCTAACGGCTAAATGATTGATGCTAATATGATGAAGGAAATCTCAAAAATAAAAAAGGAAATCGCCCAAATGCCTTTTTTGTTTATATATACACTAACACAAACTACTTTTTAGTATACCCGGATAAATTATTTTTAAAATAGACCATTCTACAGAATTTAGGATCTTTAGACGATGTGTAGTGGGTAATGTGGGCATGAAGTGACAAAGTTGCCTCGTACACCACCCCCTAGGCGTGATCTTCTAGAAAATTAGTGTTGCCGTGATTGTGAAAATGGCAGTGAAGAAAATTAAGGGGATTAAAAGGGAGTGCTTTAATGCCACATATCACATAACCCCATAGGAAGGGCATTATCATTATATTCCATTTGCACATTAAGAAGAATTTCAAAAGGTGTTTAAGTTTGGGTTCCCAAACCAAATTTAAATTGTTGGAAAAAAAGTTCTTCTAGTACCAACTTGTAACTCTTTCCTTTGTTTTTCAAAATTAGGTTTTTCTGTATATATAATAAGTCATATAAAGCATTTTTATCATATGGATTGTCAAAGAATATTTACTTACAAACGTCATAATCTAATAAGCTTTCTCGCAACTGTGAATTAGATGATGACAATATTTGAAACAATTATTTAACGATGAACGAATACGATTGTCCCTATAGAGTGTTTGGCGTATACATGTTTAGTAGTGAGTTAGCTTATAACATTCTAATATTAAAAACTACATAGTGGCTTTTTAGATTTCACCCAATTCCTAAATGGCACAATTTCTTCTTTTCTAAATACCAATTGACACATCAAGGCAGAGAAAGCTTCTTTTTTTTTTTAATATATATATGGGTGAGGATGAAATAGGAAGTTTATTTTTGCTAGGAAGGATAGGAAGCAATAGGATTATGACAAGTGGCAAAATTTAAAATAAAGAGAAAGGGTATTTTAGTCAATCGTATCATTTATTCTTCCTTCTTCTCCCCAGTAACTTCAAAACCCACCATTTTCAAAACCCACAATCTTCAACCTTTTCTTCACTTACTATCTCAATAATCACTACATTGTTGGACCAGTTATGTTTAATCATAATGGAAAACATGAAAACATACCTGTTACAGCAGACAATGCAGTGGAGAATCCAGTGATAGATGATGCCATCGAGTTCGACATAGTTGTCAGTCTGATCTGGTTCCTCCTTAGGGTGCTGACTAATGATGGTGATGATGAAAACCGAATAGGGGATTCGGTTATGGAGAAGTGGCCGATTGATGTTATGCTAATTAGGTTATGTCTAAGTGTGTAACTGAGTAACCCTTTAACATCTACATATGTCTAAGTGTGTAACTGAGTAACCCTTTAACCTCTACATAATTCTCCTTATATAAGCACCCAAGAGGAAACCCAATTAGTTAATAAGGGTAATACGGTCCATCAACAATTACCAACTAATTATTTAATAGGTTATTATATATTTTGATCTATACAATGTAAATGATTATAATGGCTACTAGATTAAATATTAGAACATAATATATTTAATCTTACATTCTCCCACTTAGCCAAGTAATCATTTACTATGAGTATTAGACAAGCCTGATCAGGAGTTAACACTCATTTTAGCCTTAAACAAGTACTATAGCAGAGAAATACAGCCGTTGAATCATTATGCGACTCAGGACCCCCATTAGTCATACTATAGCCTTAATTTAAAACCTAATCGTCATGATCAAAATACGCATAAGCCCTTTGTTTGATTTGTAACTTTATTTGTCTATATGCCATTATACCGGTTGAACATATTCTAAGAGATATACAAAATCAAACTGAGGAAATTTCATTAACATAAAACATAAGCTAGTACAATATGCTTAAATAAGGTCTTTACTAAATCCCATATCCCGAACATGTTCTTCGTAAACCTTAGGAGGGAGACCTTTAGTCATCGGATCCGCAAGCATATCTTTAGTACTAATATACTCGATACAAAGATTATTTTCCTCAACTCGTTCACGTACGAACAGATATTTTGTATCGAGATATAAACCAGCTCCAGTCGAACTGTTACTGTTCGAGAAACTAACGGCAGCTGAATTATCACAATAAAGCTTCAATGGTCTAGAAATGGAATTAACGATTTTGAGTCCAGTGATCAGATTTCTAAGCAACATTCCATAACAGGTTGCATTATAAACAATAATGTACTCTGCCATCATTGTGGAAGTTGTGGTCAACTGTTGTTTATGACTCTTCCAAGAGATAGGGCCGCCTGCTAACATAAAGATATAGCCCGAAGTGGATTTCTTGTCATCCTTGCATTTGGCAAAGTCAGAATCAGAATAGACCACCACTTCTAAATGATCACTTCTTCTATAAGTCAGTTTATAGTCTTTCGTCCCTTGCAGATATCTAAGGACCTTCTTTGCTGCTTTCCAATGATCTAGGCCAGGATTAGTCTGATAACGGCCTAGCATTCCAGCAATATAAGCGATATCTGGGCGAGTACAGACTTGAGCATACATCAGGCTCCCGACTACTGACGTGTAAGGTATCTGGCTCATTTGCTCCTTCTCAACCTCTGTTTTCGGACGTTGGAATGAACCGAAAACATCTCCCTTAACTACTGGAGCGACGGAGGGTTTGCATTGTTGCATGTTATAACGTGTAAGGACACGATCTATGTAAGCCTTTTGAGACAATCCTAAGATCCCTTTGTGTCTATCTCGGTGAATTTCGATGCCAATGATGTAAGAAGCATCTCCGAGATCCTTCATGTCGAAGTTATGCGAGAGTAACAGCTTCGACTCATGCAACATGTCTAAACTATTACTTGCCAATATAATATCATCTTCGTAAAGGACAAGTATAGTAAAGTTGCTCCCACTCATCTTGAGGTAGGTGCATTGATCCACTTGATTCTTCATAAAACCTTGTTTCTTCATGACTTCATCAAACTTAAGGTACCACTGACGTGATGCTTGTTTTAACCCGTAAATGGATTTCTTCAACTTACAGACTAGATGCTCCTGACCTTCAGGTTTAAAGCCTTCAGGTTGTTTCATGTAAACATCTTCGTCTAAGTCTCCGTTAAGGAAAGCGGTTTTAACGTCCATCTGATGTAATTCTAGATCAAAATGAGCTACTAGGGCAATGACGATCCTTAATGAATCTTTACGAGAGACAGGTGAAAACGTCTCTTGATAATCAATTCCCTCTTTCTGAGTGTAGCCCTTTGATATTCGTTAATTTACACATATTTTAGTCCCCCGTTTTACCCCTATTTTATGCGTTTTTGGCCGTAAAACTGTCATTCGGATACTTAATTATCTACACTTTTGTTTACAGTCCTAAAACAGCATACCAGACAAGATGATAGCGAAAACGAGGACTTTCTGGACAAAACGACGAAGCTGCGAACCTTCTGTTAGAAAAACTGACCTGGGCCTGTGGAACGGTCGTGCCACCTGATGCACGACCGTGCATCTCCGAAAAACATTGATCAACCCGGTAATGAACGAGGGTGCGACTAGGCGTGCAAGGCATACAAGGTCAGCCCGGTGACGCACGGACGTGCCATCTGAAGAACGACCGTGCGGATCCGATGATCAGCCAGAGTCCCGGTGATGAACGACCAGTGCAGCAGCTCGTGCAACAAGAACCCGGCGAAGAACAACCGTTCCATATGAAGAACGGTAGTGCGATTTCGAATCTGGTCAACGATCTGATGACGTCATGCAGTATGGTGTGCCAAACCCAATAATTGCTTAAAGTGCACGGTCGTGCCACAGGGAGAACGACCGTGCCACATCGAAAAAATATAAAAACAGAACAGAAACAGTCTGTCGATATTCTGGAATTTTGGGAGCTTCACAGGCGATTTTACAGGCTCCGGAGGCTTTGCTTTTGACCCGGATTCAAGCCACATTGTTCCGTTTAGCTCCATTACTATCCGGATTCTTAGTCTAGTGCTTGTTTATGGTTTGGTTTTCTAATCTTTCCATGATTTTGTTAATCTTTCAAGTACTTAGATTAATGTTTATGTATTATTGTAGCCTTTGGGCAAAAACACAACAATCCCTTGCTTGATTATAGCCATTAGTGTGTTAAGCTTTGTTTGTAAAGACATTTATCAATTGCACGTTAAAGAACAATTTTAGGTGGTTAAAGTGTGTTTATCGTTTTAGCTTTCCGAATGATTGTCATGTTAGGATTCCCGAAAGGGATACTAATTGTCTTAAATTGGAAAATTGACCGAATGCTTCTAGTGCCAAAACCGACTTAGTTGACATGCTGTGGTTGTGTATTAAGCAAGGCTTTTTATCTATTATCTATTATGTTTTTATTATGTATTTGTTTACGCTTACTTTAGTTTAATTAAAATCAAACAAAACTTATGTTTTTACCGGTAGTTTAGTGATAAAGGTCTAGTATTATTTCTCCGCCCATTTCCTTGGATCGATACTTGGTTCTTACCGATACTTTACTATATATATGATGGGGTACACTTGCCTCTTTCGTGTGTGTTTTGATGTAAAAGTAATAATCACTTTTATAAATTTAAAACCAAATCGTGTGTAAATTCATTGCAAAATTATGTATATATACGCACACGTCAAGTTTTTGGCGCCGTTGCCGGGGAAATGGCGAGTTTTAGGAACGACCCGAGTCATTGTGTTATCGGCGTATATACTTGTTTATATTTGTGAATACTTTCTTGATTATTTATTTGTTTATTTATTTGTGAGTATTTCTTGTTTTAATTCGATTTATTCGTTTTCGTGTATATTTTTGTCCATTTATTTATTTGATCCGGATTTATTTATTCACTTATTCTTTGGGTTTTCGGCACCCTAAAACCATTTTTGTATTAGCCGATTCATTTATTTTATTGTGTTGATTTTTATAAAAATTTTGGGCCCATTTTCGGATTTTTATAAAATTTTCATCCCATTTTTAATAAAATTCTGCTTCTATTCAGCTGAAAAAAAAAACAGCATGATTTAATTAATAAAATATTCATTGTGTCAAATTTTCGTTTGCAGGTTAATGTTCTCGACCCCCGCTCCAGAAGTTGTTGAACCGTCAGACGAGCCCGAACGTGATCTTAGGAGACGTCTTCGTGCGAAAAGTCGGGCGGTTGGGCTACTGCTCGCCAGTGGTGAGCCGGAGCCGGTGGTACCTGTTGAAGCCGAGGGCTCAGGAGGAGACGCAATCATGGCAGACGATGAGCGACCGTTGAATGAGACAAATCAGCCCGGAAGGGCAGGCCTGGAGCCGAGTATCCTTCAACCTACTATTGATGTACCTACTTTTGAAATTAGATCTAGTATTATTAATATGGCACAAAATTCAGTACAGTTTGACGGACGTGAGCACGAGGATCCCGGGAGGCATATTGCTGCTTTTCTCCATGTTTGTTCTACGTTTAAGATTACAGGTGTTTCGGAGGATGCAATTCGGTTGAGGTTGTTTCCGTTTTCGTTACGTGACAAAGCTAGAGCTTGGCTTATGTCGCTTCCAGCCGGGTCCATCAGGACCTGGAATCAGTTGGCGGAGCAGTTTATGCAGAAATATTTTCCACCTGAGAAAACGAACAAGCTACGGAACCGAATTGTATCTTTTCACCAGGACGAGGGCGAGTCGTTGCATGCGGCTTGGGAGAGATTCAAGGATTTGTTGATTGATGTGCCACATCATGGTTACTCCAAGAGACAGCTGGTTTTGACGTTCTATCAGGGGCTCAGTTACAACACACAGGAGCGATTAGACGTGAACGCGGGAGGCGATCTAGGAACTAAGACGCCGAATGAAGCGTATGTTATTATAGAGAAAGCCGCGTTGAAATCCAGCTCACGTCGGGAAGGAGATAGAGGCCGGGCATCATCATCATCATCTCGCGCAGGAGTCCATGCTGTAGACGACTATACGGCCATTACTGCACAAATCTCGGCTCTCGCATTGAGATTCGACAGGTCCCAGATGATTGCGCATGCGGGCTCGGGATGTGACCAGTGTGGAGTGTCACACGAGCCTGGGGCACGTTTTTAGGGAGTCGTATACAAGGGCCACGAAGAGGTAGATTTCGTGAGTAATCAGGTAAGGTCGCAGAACAACCCGTACAGCAACACCTATAATCCCGGTTGGAGAAATCACCCAAATTTTGGGTGGCGAGCGAATACAGGCAATCAAAATCCATTGGGGTTCACTCCGCGAGCTCCAGCGCAACAGGGTCAGGGTCAGGGTCAGCAGTTCCAGCAATACAACCATCCATACCAGCAGCGTCCATATTCATATAAAAATCAGGGCTCTGGGAGTAGTTCCCAGCAGCAGGCCCCTCAGTCTAGTTCTAAGCTGGAGGATATGATGGCCCAGCTTCTTACTAGCTCCTCAAGCGCGAATCAGTTAGCTGAAAAACGCTACCAGCAGAGCGAGGATCGTTTTCTCTCTCATGAGGGAGAAATGAGGAGTCACAAGGCCTCGATTCAGAATATAGAGAATCAGGTTGGTCAGCTGGCACAGATGATGTCTAAAAGACCCCAGGGTTGTCTTCCGGGTAATACCGAACCTAACCTGGGCGGGCACAGGGATGTGAACGCCGTGATGACCAGGAGTGGAAAACCTACCGGAGCCGTCATATCGGACTCAACGCCGATCACTGAAGCGGTCCCGACTGACACACCGGACGAGGTGCATGCCAGGCTACGCCCAGCAAGTACAGCACAAGTCCAGGAGCCGGTCAAGGGTTACACGCCTCCTGTGCCTTATCCAGGAAGGCTGAAGAAGCAGAAGAATGATGAACAATACGGTAAGTTTCTCGAAATGTTTAAGCAATTGCATATAAACATACCGTTTGTTGAAGCTTTGGCCCAGATGCCAAAGTATGCAAAGTTTCTGAAAGACATCCTCTCAAACAAACAAAAGCTCGAGGACATGTCTTGTGTGGTTATTAATGAAAGTTGCTCTGCTATTCTCCAGAATCGCCTGCCTACAAAAATGGGAGATCCAGGCAGTTTCACGCTTCCTTGCCTCATTGGCAATATGTCTGTCAGTAATGCGTTAGCAGATCTAGGAGCGAGTATAAACCTTATGCCCTATAAGGTTTTTACAAAGTTGGATCTAGGTGAGCCGTCACCTACGAGGATGAGTATTCGACTTGCGGATCGTTCTATCAAGTATCCAAGCGGGTTTGTAGAGAATATGCTTGTTAAGATTGACAAGTTTGTATTTCCCGTGGATTTTGTTATCCTGGACATGGATGAGGACTCAAGAGTGCCTCTGATACTTGGACGCCCGTTTCTGAATACCGCCCGGACGATTGTGGACGTGGCGGCGGGCCAAATCACACTCCGAGTAAATGATGAGCATGTGACGTTTGACATTAAACGTTCTATGCAGCATCCTCAGAGTCAAGACGACGCGCTCTATTATGTCGACATCGTCGACACTTATGTGAGCACGCATTTCCAGGGTGCGATCGAGGAGATAGATTCGGACACACATCTGTTATGTGGGGACCTAGATGGCATTACGCAGGAGGGCCACGATTTAGAGCAGCCAGTCTATCAGATTGGTGACGATGGTCCCCAGAGTCCGGATCGATTCACAGAAATTGATCGCGAAAGTGAAGTGAAGTCGAAGCCTTCAGTGGAAGATCCTCCTACCTTGGAGCTTAAAAAGCTCCCACCGCACCTGGAGTACGCATTTCTGGATGAGGAGCGTCATTTTCCTGTCATTATTTCATCTGGATTGGCAGAAGAAGAGAAGAGCAGACTGCTTAATGTGTTGAAACTTCATAAGAAAGCAATAGCCTGGAAAATCATGGACATAAAAGGAATAAATCCCTCCTTCTGTACACATAAAATTCTAATGGGGGATCAGTTCAAGCCGTGTGCGCAGCACCAGAGGCGGCTGAACCCAAACATGCAAGAGGTCGTTAAAAAGGAAGTGATTAAGTTGTTAGATGCTGGTATGATCTATCCCATTTCTGACTCTGTTTGGGTCAGTCCTGTGCAGGTAGTGCCCAAAAAGGGGGGCATGACTGTGGTCACAAACGATAGGAATGAGCTCATTCCAACCAGGACGGTCACTGGATGGCGGGTTTGCATTGATTATCGCAAACTCAACGACGCCACTCGCAAGGACCACTTCCCGCTTCCATTCATTGATCAAATGTTGGAGCGTCTGCCAGGGAAGTCATATTATTGTTTTCTGGATGGGTTCTCTGGTTACTTTCAAATTCCTATCGCTCCTGAGGACCAGGAGAAGACCACATTTACCTGTCCCTTCGGTACATTCGCCTACCGGCGTATGCCATTTGGGCTGTGTAATGCACCGGCCACTTTCCAGCGATGTATGGTCGCCATTTTCCACGACATGATTGAGGATTCCATGGAGGTGTTCATGGACGACTTCTCGGTATTTGGGGATTCCTTTGATCAATGTCTGGAAAATTTAAAAAGAATGTTGAAGAGGTGTGAGGAGACGAATCTGGTCCTGAACTGGGAGAAATGCCACTTCATGGTGAAGGAGGGCATAGTTTTGGGACACAAAATTTCTCACGCGGGTATGGAAGTCGATCCAGCTAAAGTCGACGTTATATCACGACTTCCGCCCCCCACCTCTGTTAGAGCTATACGGAGCTTTCTCGGTCATGCCGGGTTCTATCGGCGATTCATCAAAGATTTTTCAAAAATCGCCAGACCCATGACCCGTTTGTTGGAGAAAGATGCTCCGTTCGTGTTTGGAGATGATTGCTTGAGGGTTTTTCACCTTCTCAAGCAAAAGTTGATTGAGGCCCCTATTTTAGTCGCACCGGACTAGAGTCTGCCATTTGAAATTATGTGCGACGCAAGTGATTACGCTATAGGGGCCGTTCTGGGTCAAAAGAAGGAAAAGCACTTCCATCCGATCTATTATGCGAGCAAAAATCTTCACGACGCTCAAGAGCATTACACCACGACTGAAAAAGAGCTCTTGGCGGTCGTTTTCGCATTTGATAAATTTAGATCGTATTTAGTGCTTTCGAAAACCGTTGTATACACTGATCACACAGCCATTAGATACCTCTTCAGCAAACATGACGCTAAACTGCGTCTAATCAGATGGATCTTGTTGCGGCAGGAGTTTGATATTGAGATACAAGATAAAAAGGGTGCTTTGAATGTAGCGGCTGACCATCTATCTCGGTTAGAGCATGGAGACATCGAGGATTCGCGTTGGGATTCAATCAATGACAAGTTCCCACACGAATCTTTGATGGGTGTTGAGATATGCGATGAGTCGCCATGGTTCGCCGACTTTGCGAACTATCTTGCTTGTAGAATTCTGATAAAAGGGTTGACTCACCAGCAAAAGAGGAAATTCTTTTCAGATCTAAAGGACTACATATGGGACGACCCTTTCTTGTTCAAGGTGGGTGCTGATCAGGTGATCAGAAGATGTGTATCAGGGACTGAGGCGACCGATATTCTGCGCCAGTGTCATGAGGGACCTACCGGAGGCCACCACGGAGCCAACTTCACCGCGAAGAAGGTGTTAGATTCTGGGTTTTACTGGCCGACCATTTTTCGTGACGCGCAGAGTTGGGTGAAAGCGTGCGATGCTTGTCAAAGGGCGACGAACATATCGGCACGCGACGAAATGCCCCAGAACTGGATACAAGTATGTGAAGTCTTTGATGTCTGGGGGATAGACTTCATGGGACCATTCCCCCCCTCACGTGGAAACAAGTACATACTCGTGGCTGTTGACTATGTATCAAAGTGGGCGGAGGCGCAAGCCTTTCCCACTAACGACGCCAGAGTAGTTGTGAGGTTTCTTAAGAGTTTGTTCGCCCGATTTGGCGCTCCGAAAGCGTTCATTAGTGACCGAGGGACTCATTTTTGTAATACACAGCTTGAAAAGGCTTTGTCCCGATACGGTGTGCATCACCGTTTGTCCACGCCCTATCATCCGTAGACAAGCGGGCAGGTGGAAGTCACGAACCATGGGCTTAAGCGCATCCTTGAGCGGTCTGTTGGAGCGAACCGCAAGGAGTGGTCAGACAAACTTGAGGATGCATTGTGGGCATTCCGTACAGCTTATAAGACCCCTATAGGGACCACCCCCTTTAGGTTGGTTTACGGAAAGGCATGCCATTTACCGGTGGAGTTGGAGCACAAGGCTATGTGGGCTTTGAAAACCGCGAATTTGGACCTAAAAACCGGAGGTGAGGCCCGGTTTCTCCAAATTCATGAATTGGAATAATTATGACAACAAGCCTACGAAAGCTCCGTACTCTACAAAGAGCGCACGAAGAAACTTCACGACAAACGCTTGAAGGACCATAAAGAATTCCAAGCGGGTGATCTTGTTCTTCTGTACAATTCAAGGCTGCGCTTATTTCCTGGGAAGCTTCATTCACGCTGGACAGGACCATACACGGTTAAGGAAATATTTCCGTATGGTACTGTTGCAGTAGAGAACGCGGATGGCGTTACATTCAAGGTAAATGGTCACCGGTTGAAGTTGTACGTTGCCGGGCCGATAGAGTCGGCGGTGGAGGTAATTGAACTCCAAACCCCGCACACATCATAAGTGTGGGGAGGAGAGAGTCTACGCTACTGACTCGCGGATCAAAAATGTAGCAAGAGCGTATTTTGCGCTTTAGGGGTAGTATCGTCTTTTTAGTAGTTTTTCTAGTCTTAGCTATGAGTCTTGCTATCGACTCGCCGACAAAAATTTAGCATGAGTCTACGCTACTGACTCGCCGACAAAAGTGTAGCAGGAGCGTCTTTGGCGCTATAAGGGTAAAATAGTCCTTTTTTGTATTTTTGTAGTTTTACGTAATTTAGGTTAGTTAGGTAGTTTCCGTTAGTTTGTTTAGTTTTCATACGTACCGGGCGAGGGTTCTGTGTTGAAATATTGTTTAAACAGTTTGTGTGTCGAAAAAATGGCTAAAAACGGCCGAAACAGTTGCTGGAAATACCTTCTGCGGAAAATTCTGATCTGCACCTGATGCACGACCGTGCCAGGATTCGCACGACCGTGCGTCTCCGAGAGCCGGCACGGTGGATCGCACCCCCGGTGCATTTCCGAGAATAGTTGCTAGGGTTTGGGAGATGTCGGTGACGCACGACCGTGCCACACGGAGAACGACCGTGCATCAGGCTGAGGGCAGTTTTGTCATTTGGCACTATAAATACCCTCATCTGCAGCCCCCATTCACAATTCGCGAAACCCTACCAGCACCAGGCCATTCCAGAGCGATACTTCATCAAATCGCATGGTTTTTCGCACGATCTCACACCCTTCTTCGCACGGTACGTTCCTAGTTGTAGATTTCTTGTTTCCTTGCTTTCTAGGTTAGATTTCCTCCGATTCTTCAAGGGATTTATTAGGGTTCTCTTCATAAACAAATCGAAACCCTAACCCTTCTTGAATCGTAGTATCGTGAACATCTGGTGCATTTTTCTGACCACTGTTTATGTAAAAACTTGAAGATTTGTGAAAAAATCGGGCTACTTAGAGCCTGGGTCAAAATCTGCAGAAAACCAAGTCGCACGGACGTTCCTCGTATGGAACGGTCGTGCCTCGCCGTTGTTTCACGATAGTTGTTTGTTGGTCAGTGTTGCACGGTGGTGCCGTTGGTCGCACGCCGTGCAGTTCCGACATTTCTGGGCAGATGGTCATTGTTATCGGCGACGCACGACCGTGCGTCTCGTCGCACGACCGTGCCATATGTCCGGATCAGTTTGACAGTTTCTTCATAACCAGCTGCTCGGCTGTTCTTGATTCAAATTTTTCCTGTTTCCATCTTTCTAATGTTTTTCCTCTTACAGATGGACCATCCCTTCCTTCAGTTTGACCCCAACGATGAGCGAGAGGCTTTGTGCATCCCGAAACGAGACGCATTGTGGGCGAGACGGGGGCAGTTTGGAGTCCCCCGATGGTTAGATTGGGAAGTCATGCGAGAACTCAATCAGTATGACAGATTAGACGACATGATGAGTCGCCCGCTTGCAAATCTGGTCGGTTGCAACCGACCCGTTTACCGTGAGTTGACCATTGAGTTCTTCGCATCTTATGCCTACGAAAAGCCGGTTGCTCATCGGAGAACCAAATTCCGCCACAAGGAGCGGATAGCTTTCCGGTTATGTGGAAGATGGCATTCGTGGTCGGTTGGTCGTTTGGGTAGAAGACTAGGGATTTATACTAGGGACGACATGGATGATACCGATGTCTTCACAGAGCAGTTCACCTTCCCTTCTGATGTAGCGCGGGATGAATTTTGGGCTGAAAACGCTATTGTGGACCCCTACAACCCGAGGATGTCGAAGGCCTCGCGACTCAGAGACCCTTTGGTGCGAGTGATGCACCATGTATTTAGCCATACGATATGCGGTCGCATGGACAGTCTCGGTAACTGTCCAACACCTGATTTGATCTTTCTATATGCGTTGGTTGATAAAGCACCTATCAACCTGGCCGCACGAATGGCTGGGTATTTTGTGAAGAGCTCGGGACGAACTACCAGTAGTGAGATACATGGCGGTCAGTATGTGACTGAAATAGCGTACAACGAACGCTATATGACTGAGGAGGTGGTTCAGAGTCTTACTCTGAATACTGAGGGGGTTCATGTCGACATTCGGTCTCTGAAGGCCATGGGGTTGATTGTTGAGTTACCGCATGGGGATAGGTTGAAGGGGTTGAACAACGAGGTCTGGGACCCGTTACCTCCAGGTGAGGAGGAAGATGAGGATGTTGAGATGGGAGAGCAGAATCCGCAGCAGCAGCACCAGCACCAGCCGCAGACACCACCACACTCGCCGCAGCACCATGCATTCCATCAGCATCAGGACTGGCCCGAGTTCTACCAGCAGTTCCAGGATATGCGAGTGACTCAGGAGCAGCATGGTACCTACTTCGACCAGATTAGATCTAGCCAGGACGAGATTCGGGCCAATCAGGCTCAGCTTCGGGCCACACAGGACCAGCTTCGGCAGAGCCAGGATGCTTTATACCAGGGGGTCAGTGCGGGATACTCATATCTTTTCGGGGAGATGCATCACGCATATCCCGACTATTTTTAGCATCCGCCGCAGTTCCCACCGTGGAACCCCCTGGTTATGGCGATGCCGGCCCGTCCAATACAAGGGACGATGATGACGATGACGAGTAGTTGGCGGTGGTGATAGCAGTTGGTGGTGTTTTCTATTTCAGTACTTTATTTATTATTGGGTGTTTATTTTGACTGTTATTTCAAACACCCCGGTTATGTATTTCAGACATTTTACTTTATGTTTTGTTTGGATTTTAGTATTTATGTATATTATGGTTGATTTGTGATTTTTCTGTTTCTGTTATGTTTTGGGTGCACATGTGACATACTAGCAGGTTTTAGCTATCGGATCTTGGACCGGAGCACGTACCAGATACAGCTTCGGAAGTCTCGTGGCATCAACATCATCTTGAGGGGAGTATTGTTATCCCTTTCTCTATATTTCGGGTCTCGCATTGGGGACAATGCGAAGTTCAAGTGTGGGGAGGGGGTTAACTTTGTTAACTTTGTTTGTCCTTTAAAAAAAAAATCAGAAAATCAGAAAAATCATTCAAAAATACTTGTGTTTTGTATATATTTTAGTAAATAAACCGGTTGGTTGTGTTTTTAGAAAGCGTCGGACTTGATAAAAACTCGACAAGCAAAAATATTTTTGAAAAAGGAAACCGGAAAGCGTGACAAACAAAGAAAAACTTATATGATAGTTTTCACACTTTTACCCATTCCTTCCGTTACATGAGCATATTTGAGCCTATTGATTATATATTTGTTCATTTCGGATATAGGAGTGAGCCGGATGTTATGTGCAAATTAGAACTTGTCACTAGTATGCTTGTTAAGACCATGAACTTGTGAATTTGTGTAAAAGTGATAGAGGCACTTAGATTACCCCTTTGTTGTGTACTTGTTCTTTGTGTTGTGCTTCCCGTTCACCTTATATTACCCTTTAGGATTAACCTTGTCGAGCCTTCCCGTTCACCTTTGTTTACCCACATTATCGCCCACTTAACCAAATTTAGCCTTTTTATGTTTTAAACCTTTTTAGTGTTGAAACTCGGTCAAAATAATCGTTTAACTAGCGTTTGTTATTGTGTATGTTTCATTGTATAAATCCATTAGTTTAAAAAAAAAAAAAAACAGAAAATAAAACACCCTAAAATAGGGTGAAGTTGATAGAAATCGAGCAATTTTGAATGCTTAAATGTTAAAATTTCGTTGATAAGCTCGATTGCGCGTTAGTCGCCTTTTTAAGGCGTTTGTATGTATAGTTGTATTATTTCGTGCTAGTTAAACGCTACTACCGAGTTTTAACCATTTTCGCCACTTTAAATGTCCACTTCCATACCCTTCGCCCAAGCCTAACGTTACAACCCGTAAAGACCTCTTGATTTACACTTGTTTGCATGTTAGTTGGTGGAGACGAGATCTTATGACAAGCTTATGATATTGCACATTTCATTGACTGGGCGTTGAGTGTTTACACATACACATTTTATGTATGTTTTATAAATAAAACCGAGTGTGTGTGAACATTGTGAGTTGTGTGTAGATTAACATGTGAGTCAATTAAATGTGAAGTCACGGCTTTTTGGTTGTCGCTTTATAATTGCATATGCTTGTTGGGTTTGAGTCTTTTGATGTTGTCTTTCGACAAACCGGCTAACCGTTTATAGTAGTTTTCAATAAAATAGTGTGTAATTTATCGTTCTTGTTTGTTTATATCTTTTATTGCTTTTTAGTTCAGCTTGCTTGAGGACAAGAAAGGTTCAAGTGTGGGGAGATTTGATATTCGTTAATTTACACATATTTTAGTCCCCCGTTTTACCCCTATTTTATGCGTTTTCGGCCGTAAAACCGTCATTCGGATACTTAATTATCTACACTTTTGTTTACAGGCCTAAAACAGCATACCAGACAAGATGATAGCGAAAACGAGGACTTTCCGGACAAAACGACGAAGCTGCGAACCTTCTGTTAGAAAAACTGACCTGGGCCTGTGGAACGGTCGTGCCACCTGATGCACGACCGTGCATCTCTGACAAACATTGATCAACCCGGTAATGAACGAGGGTGCGACTAGGCGTGCAAGGCATACAAGGTCAGCCCGGTGACGCACGGACGTGCCATCTGAAGAACGACCGTGCGGATCCGATGATCAGCCAGAGTCCCGGTGATGAACGACCAGTGCAGCAGCTCGTGCAACAAGAACCCGGCGAAGAACAACCGTTCCATATGAAGAACGGTCGTGCGATTTCGAATCTGGTCAACGATCTGATGACGTCATGCAGTATGGTGTGCCATACCCAATAATTGCTTAAAGTGCACGGTCGTGCCACAGGGAGAACGACCGTGCCACATCGAAAAAATATAAAAACAGAACAGAAACAGTCTGTCGATATTCTGGAATTTTGGGAGCTTCACAGGTGATTTTACAGGCTCCGGAGGCTTTGCTTTTGACCCGGATTCAAGCCACATTGTGCCGTTTAGCTCCATTACTATCCGGATTCTTAGTCTAGTGCTTGTTTATGGTTTGGTTTTCTAATATTTCCATGATTTTGTTAATCTTTCAAGTACTTAGATTAATGTTTATGTATTATTGTAGCCTTTGGGCAAAAACACAACAATCCCTTGCTTGATTATAGCCATTAGTGTGTTAAGCTTTGTTTGTAAAGACATTTATCAATTGCACGTTAAAGAACAATTTTAGGTGGTTAAAGTGTGTTTATCGTTTTAGCTTTCCAAATGATTGTCATGTTAGGATTCCCGAAAGGGATACTAATTGTCTTAAATTGGAAAATTGACCGAATGCTTCTAGTGCCAAAACCGACTTAGTTGACATGCTGTGGTTGTGTATTAAGCAAGGCTTTTTATCTATTATCTATTATGTTTTTATTATGTATTTGTTTACGCTTACTTTAGTTTAATTAAAATCAAACAAAACTTATGTTTTTACCGGTAGTTTAGTGATAAAGGTCTAGTATTATTTCTCCGCCCATTTCCTTGGATCGATACTTGGTTCTTACCGATACTTTACTACATATATGATGGGGTACACTTGCCTCTTTCGTGTGTGTTTTGATGTAAAAGTAATAATCACTTTTATAAATTTAAAACCAAATCGTGTGTAAATTCATTGCAAAATTATGTATATATACGCACACGTCACCCTTTGCAACCAATCTCGCTTTGTAGCGTTCAACGTTCCCATTCGGATCCAGTTTTGTTTTGAACACCCATTTAAATCCTACTGGTTTGACACCATTGAGTAATTCTACCAAATCCCAAACGTCATTTTTCTTCATGGATTCAAGCTCATCAATCATTGCTTTATTCCATTCAGAAGACTGATCACTGCTAATGGCTTCATTGTAAGAGATAGGATCATTAAGCTTTCCGGGATCCATTTCAGTCAGGTAGGTAACATAATCATCCCAATTAGTAGGCCTTCTTTGCCTAGATAACCTCCTGAGTGGATTATCGGGTTCAGCATTGTCTTGGTTTTGAGCGTTTGATGTGCCTTCGTCATGAGGTATAATGGGTTCTGATTGTAGAGGTAAATTTGGAGTTGGTGCAGTAGCTTCAGGTGCAGTAGTTGCATTGGGTACAAGAGGAGTAATCGGAGTAATGGTAAGCGACGAGTCTCTCCCCCCGCGTCTTGTACTTCTTGCAATTCTTCGTAAGGGTTGGTACTGCTCCCACTGACCTTGAAATCCTCCAGGAACGCAGCACGCTTGGTTTCAACAATACAGGTGACATGAGAAGGACAATAGAAACGATAACCCTTTGAGTTTTCAGGATACCCAATAAAGAAACAAGTAACTGTTTTAGGGTCAAGTTTCCTTAGGAAAGGATTGTAAAGTTTTGCTTCAGCAATGCAGCCCCATACTTTCATATATTTAAGACTCGGTTTCCTTCCTGTCCAAAGTTCATAAGGAGTTTTAGGGACAGACTTAGAAGGAACTCTATTGAGTATGTGAACAGCTGCTTTTAATGCTTCAGTCCAGAGGAATAATGGCAAATTAGTGTTGGCTAACATACTGCGCACCATGTTCATAAGGGTACGATTCCTTCTTTCAGCGACATCGTTCTGCTGAGGTGTACCAGGCATGGTGTATTGGTTCACAATCCCCTGGCCCTTACAAAACTCATAAAACGGACCAGGAGCTTGACCCACATCAGTATGTCTTCCATAATATTCACCGCCTCTATCTGATCTCACAACTTTAATCTGACGATCTAACTGCTTTTCAACTTCAGCCTTATAATCTTTAAAAGTTGTAAGAGATTCAGACTTCTCCTTAATTAGATACAAGTACATGTAACGAGAATAATCATCAATGAAAGTGATAAATGAAGTATGTCCTGTTATGCCAGCGATTTGGTGGGGACCACTAATGTCAGTGTGAATGAGTTCTAATAAATTAGAGCTCCTAGTGGCACCTTTCTTATTCGCTAATGTCATTTTACCTTTAAGACATTTGACACATGTTCCAAAATCAAGAGGAGGTAAGACTTCATCCTTTACGAGATGATTTAATCGTTCTCTTGAGATGTGGCCTAAACGTTGATGCCACAACATGGATGAAGTTTCTAAGTCTCGCTTCTCTTTCATCTTTGTGAGTGATTCATTAATGTTATATGACAACAAAGATTTGGAAAAATTATCATCTAGTTCTAATCTATAGAGACCACCATCCAGAATACCAGAACCATAAAGAACAGAATCATAGATGATAGAGAGTTTGCGCTGACCATGGGAAACAATAAAACCGTCCATGTCTAACTTTGGTCCTGATACAAGGTTCCGAGTTACCTCAGGAACATATAAGGTATCATAAAGTTTAATACATAAACCAGTTTTCATAAATAATTGTAATGTTCCAATGGCCTTCACTTCTAATTCTCGATCATCCCCAACCTTAAGCGTTCTTTGGTTTCTTTCCAGCTTCCGGATTGTAAGGAATCCCTGAGTTGAATTGGTAACATGAACCATAGAACCAGAATCAAACCACCAAGAATTAGCAGGAACACTTAAATTATAGGAATCAAGTATCATAAAATAATCGTTACCTTTCTTAGCCAGCCACTCCTTAAAGTCAGGGCATTCCTTCTGCATGTATCCTGCCTTTTTACAGAACTTGCAATGGATTCTGCCTAAGGAGTTCTTAGAGCTGGAAGGTGCACTTGTATTAGGATTAGGATTAGGCCTTTGGACTTTTGAAGCATCCTTCCTCTGATGATTGTTCTTCCTTTTCTTAGAGTTGGAGGTGGTGAGGTTAGCAACATCAGTAGTGCGATCCATCCTCATACGCTCTTCCTCCTGTACGCACATAGCGACCAGCTCACTCATCGTCCATTTGTCCTTCTGAGTGTTGTAATTGATCTTGAATGCTTCAAAGGACGAAGGAAGCGAAGTAATGATGAAATGAACGAGGAAACCATCACTGATTTCCATTTCCAGCCCCTTCAGCTTATTGGCCATGTCATTCATCATCATGATGTGCTCGCGAATGCCACTCCTCCCATCATACTTAGTTGTCACCAGCTTGAGAATAAGAGTACTAGCATGTGCTTTAGACGTCCCCTTGAACTGCTCCTCCACAGAAGCCAAGTAGGTTTTAGCATCTTCAGAATCAGGAATAGCTCCCCTGATTGCATTGCTTATGGACTGCTTCATGAACATGAGAGACATGCGGTTACACCTAGTCCACTTTTCATGAGTTAACTGCTCAGCAGCAGTACTTTGTGTAGTAAGGTCCGCTGGCTTATTCTCTCTTAGAGCATAGTCAAAGTCCAACAATCCAAGTGTAAGCATGAGAGCATCCTTCCATGCAGCAAAGTTATCACCGGTCAAAAGTGGAATCCCGCAATTGGGCGCTGATAGTGGAAATAAGATGAGCAAGTTATGATACTAAGGAAGAAGTCCTAATGTGATCTAAGGGCACGTTAAACTAAGGCAGGCATAAATAATGACCATTTTACATTATGAAGCTGTGATATTGTCTATTACTAACATCAAAATAATAGACTTAGTTAAAATTCTACTTAAACGAAGACAAATCAGCTTTGGCCAGAAATGTAATCATTTAAGCATGTGTGCAAAGTGATTGTAACAAATCAGCTTTGGCCAGAAATTGAGACAATCACTTTAGTTATGCACTTGTTAAGTATGCCATCTATGAAGGAATTAAATCAGCTTTGGCCAGATATTAAGACATTCATGTTTATGATGCACACTTAACATAGCTTTCGTAATAGTTGAATGATAAGTAGATGTATCAAATCAGCTTTGGCCAGAAATGATACACCAAAAGCTCATTCAAGTTAAGCCATTTTTGTTTTGTAAAACATTATCTGATTCTGATTAATTAACTAAGTAATTACAAAACCCAATTATTTAATAGCAAACCACCTGTTAGGTTCGGGGCGGAGCCCCGAGCTAAATCTTAGTTCACATTAAACAGCCTAAAATAATGAGGGTTCGAGTGAGATCTCGACTCAGTTATGAGGTCTCGAGTGAGATCTCGAGTCAAGTCTCGACTCATCATTATGAGGTCTCGACTCATTAAGGTCTTGAGTCGCAACCTCAGTGTCTCGAGTCGTAATCATGGTCTCGACTGCTGTGAATTATGAGATCTTGACTCCTTATGAGGTCTCGAGTCGTAACCATGGTCTCGAGTTGTGAAGATTGAAGCCCTTAGTCGAAACCTTAGTGGTCTCGAGTCGAGACCTTATGATCTCGAGTCGAAATCGTTGTCTCGAGTTGTAAACATTTTAGAACACTTATGATTTCGAGTCGAGACCTTGTGGTCTCGAGTCGAGATCTTGGTCTCAGCTCATTAGAAGGGATCTCGAAACTTCCTGTTAACAGTTGTTAATGTGAAAACATAACTGAAAATTCGAATTCTAAGGGATTATGAGATATGGTTTCTTGTTTTTAAGATGATCTAATTTTATCAAAAATATTTCAAAAATTATAACTGTATATCTTTTAACAGTTTTCGAATAAACTTAAAAGATAAAATTGGATCAAACAGGAAAAAACACTCATCAATCCTAATTACATTCCAAAACATAAGGGAATTTTCGAATTTTCCTAAGAACTTGATGAACCCTAAAAAAACATAAATTCTGGAACCCGAAACCTGAATTTTAAGGCTTTTCTAAAACAGATTTCGGTTATAAGATTACCCATATAGGTTTCGAGTGAACATATAATTAATCATTTTCCGAAAACAGGGATTTCGAGTGGTCATATTCGACTCGAAACCGGCTGTGAATGTTCATTAAGTTATCAAAATTCCGTTTTCCAGATTTCTATCCCAGAATTGATGGATACGTAAACAGAACCGACTAATCAACATATGCTCTGATACCACATGTTGGATCAGTTCTGTTTAATCATAATGGAAAACATGAAAACATACCTGTTACAGCAGACAGTGCAGTGGAGAATCCAGTGATAGATGATGCCATCGAGTTCGACATAGTTGTCAGTCTGATCTGGTTCCTCCTTAGGGTGCTGACTAATGATGGTGATGATGAAAACTGAATAGGGGATTCGGTTATGGAGAAGAGGCCGATTGATGTTATGCTAATTAGGTTATGTCTAAGTGTGTAACTGAGTAACCCTTTAACCTCTACATAATTCTCCTTATATAAGCACCCAAAAGGAAACCCAATTAGTTAATAAGGGTAATATGGTCCATCAACAATTACCAACTAATTATTTAATAGGTTATTATATATTTTGATTTATATAATGTAAATGATTATAATGGCTACTAGATTAAATATTAGAACATAATATATTTAATCTTACATACACTATACTGCGATTTTCGTCACCAATCAATGATTCAAACACCCGATCAACCTGTTCTTCAGCTTTTTTGAAGAAAACCCAGTTTAATTTCATACAAAATCTCGTTTTTCCCATGATTTTGAAGATAATCACTCGATCCGTTCGATTCGATCGCTAAAAAGTGTTTCTATCATTCAAATTCCGTCAATCGTTGAAGAAATCGGCTTCGATCCATGTAAGAAATTCTTTAATTTCATTTTTATGATCTGGTTTTTTTATTTAGTCATTGCGTTTTACGATCTTGGCGGGGGTCCGGGGGCAGTGCCCCTGGTAGCAGGGTCCAAGGGGAGGCATCCCCTGGCGGGGTCCAAGGGGCAGAGCCCCTGGCTGGGGTCGACATTTTTATGCGTTTTAGAGAGAACACTTTCTTTGGTGTTTTTAGGCTATTGCGTTTTAGAACTAAGACATTTTTATGTGTTTTCAAGCCATTACGTTTTAGAAAAACACATTTTTGAAGTGTTTTTAGTCATTGCGTGTCATGGCCCCAGGCCCGGTTTGACCTGGTCCAGGAGCCGCGGGACAGAAATCCCGTGGTATTTATTTAATTTGGCAGCCGAATTATTAACAGGATCGTTTAAAACTTGAAAATGTTTGAATTCTTTATTTCATAATCCGGGACAAACCCCGTAATTTACAATAAGGGAATTTTACTGGGAAACCCCTATTTCTTTTACAAAAACATGTTTCGTTATTTAATCAAGCCACTTCGTCAAGCGTATAGTGCTACACGGCACTTTTTCTGGGATCACCGCAAATCACCTGAAACATGTTTTAAAAATATTTTTTTGTCAGCAGGGAAATACTGGTGAATCATTCATTTGCACATAATGACACATTGTTATAATATACAGTATTAAGGGCGATTACATTGTTTATATATCAACCAATTACCCAACGGTATTTGTCACTCGACTCGTTTCTGTGACTATGGTCATATCACCCATTGGCTAACTCGTTGTCCAATGGTGACGGTTATCTAGTATTGTATACAAAACCCCACATACCGGCTGTAATTGAAGATTACAAGGACTTAATCCCTGTAATTATAACTTTTGAAAATAAACATGCTTTTGAAAACATATTTGGTAAAAAGAGAATGACTCATATTGCAGATTTAATCGGGCAGAGTTTAGCCTACTGATAAGCTTGTTAATCTAATTCAAATAACAATGCACACGAAAACGAGGTTAGTAACTGTAATCCAACTTTTTACGACAACTCACGAGATCAAAACCTTCACAATGAATGACAAAGTGCGATACTTAAACATCCATCGAATTCACGACGAATGACAAAGCATAACCCAAGTTTAAGCAGCACTTAAACATCCATTGGATTGGTTTCTATCGATCGGACATTAAATCGTAGAAGTGATCGAGTTATTACCCTGTTATCACGGCAGAATTTGTGTTAGTGTGTGTTTTTTGAGTATTTAGACGATATCTCAGTGTACAATTTGAGTTTTTACGTCGAACCAATGCAGAATTGCAAGTGCCAAACTCCACTATATATACTGGAAAAACAGCTCCCTCGCGTGGCGCGAGGGAGTGTCGCGTGGCGCGAGGGGCAGCCCCCTATCATAGGGTAGCCTCGTGTCTTGGTAGCTTAGCTGAGTTGGCGGTTCGTTCAAATTCGAATTACACGTAAAACTGTGTTGATAATATTAACTAGGAAACACCCCCCCCCCCCCTGAGTTTTAGGGGCCCTGATCCTGATTCTGATTTTTCTGAAAATTTGAGGGTTTATGCAGGATCACTTGAGGGTCTTAATTAGGGTTTACTATTGGACAAAATATAATAAGAAATAATAGTTTTGGTGAGAGTTGTTACATCCTCCCCACCTTAATAAAAATCTCGTCCTCGAGATTTACTGGAACAAGTAGGGATATTTTCACTTCATCTCCAATTCCAGCTCCCAAGTGTATTCAGGTCCTCTCTTTGAATCCCATTTGACTTTAACCAGTACTAGTCGCTTGTGCTTGAGAAACTTGACCTTTCTGTCTTCTATCTGCAGTGGCTTTTCAACAAATTTTAACTTTTCATTTACCTCTACATCTTGAAGAGGTACTACCAGGGATTCGTCAGATAAACATTTCTTGAGATTGGACACATGAAACACATCATGTACTCCAGCTAGCTCTTTTGGTAGTTGTAATCGATAGGCAACTGGTCCTATTCGCTGGATTACTGGGAATGGTCCTACGTACCTTGGACTTAGCTTTCCCTTTTTACCGAACCGAACTACTCCTTTCCAAGGAGAAACTTTCAAAAGTACCTTATCTCCGACTTGAAATTCCAGTGGCTTGCGTCGATTGTCTGCATAACTCTTCTGGCGATCTCGAGCCGTCTTTAGTCTTTCCTTGATTTGGGTGATCTTGTCGGTAGTTTCTTGTACAATTTCCGGACCTGATAACTGACTTTCTCCTATCTCTGCCCAACAGACTGGAGTTCTACATTTTCGTCCATATAGTGCTTCAAATGGGGCAGCTTCTATGCTTGAATGATAACTATTATTATAGGAGAATTCAATTAAGGGTAGGTGGTCATCCCAGTTTCCACCAAAATCTATCACACATGCCCTGAGCATGTCTTCCAGGGTTTGGATCGTCCTTTCACTTTGTCCGTCTGTTTGAGGATGATATGCAGTGCTCAAGTTCAGTTTAGTCCCCATGGCTTCTTGGAAACTTGTCCAAAAATGCGAAGTGAAACGACTATCTCTATCCGATATAATGGAGAGTAGAACTCCATGTAAGGATACTATTTCATCTACATACAACTTGGCTAACCTTTCCATGCTAAAGGTTGCTTTCATGGGTAGAAAATGAGCTGATTTGGTTAATCGATCCACAATTACCCAAATTTCATCATTACCTTTTCTGGTTTTGGGCAACTTAGTAACAAAATCCATTGTTATGAGTTCCCATTTCCAAACAGGCATTTCTAATCGTTGAAGTTACCCTGAAGGTTTCTGGTGTTCTGCCTTAACTTGTGAACAAGTAAGACACTTAGAAACATACCTAGCTATGTCCTTTTTCATTCCTATCCACCAGAAATTATTCCTTAAATCTTGATACATCTTATTGTTTCCCGGGTGCATGGTATACCTGGATTTATGGGCTTCCTCTAAAATCTTATCTCTTAATTCTCCTTGCTTAGGTACCTAAATCCTTTTCTTATGGAATCTCCAAATTCCATCAGCTCCTTGCTCCAATTCCTTTATTCTTCCTTTCATTCCTTCAGCATCATCCTTGATTGCTGTTTCCTGAACATTCTTCAGTTGTCCCATTAAATCTAATTGTAAATTTAATCTAAGGGCACGGACTCGCTTTTGTTTTTCATGATACTTACGACTTAAGGCATCTACAACTACATTTGCCTTTCCTTCATGATATTGAATATCACAGTCGTAATCACTTAGAATTTCCATCCACCTTCTTTGCCTCATGTTCAATTCTTTTTGCCCAAATATGTATCTTAAACTCTTATGATCTGTATAAACAGTAAACTTACTTCCATACAGATAGTGTCTCCAAATCCTAAGGGCAAAAATTATGGCTCCTAATTCTAAGTCATGAGTCGTATAGTTTTCTTCGTGTTTCTTCAATTGTCTTGAGGCATATGCAATTACCTTTTTGCGTTGCATTAGCACACATCCTAATCCTAACTTAGAAGCATCACAATAAACTTCAAAATCTTTTGTTCCTTCTGGTAAGGCTAGAATTGGGGTGTTTGTTAACCTTTGTTTCAGAATTCTAAAAGCTTCTTCCTGTTTAGGTCCCCATTCAAACTTAACTGATTTACAGGTTAGCTTAGTTAATGTTACAACTATTTTAGAAAAATCTTTAATAAAGCGCCTATAGTACCCTGCTAATCCTATAAAACTTCTGACTTTCGTAGCTGATTGCGGGACCTTCCATTTGGTGATCGCTTCTATCTTGGAGGGATCTACGTGAATACCTTTGTGATTCACTATGTGACCTAAAAATTGTACCTCTTGTAGCCAAAATTCACACTTTGAGAATTTGGCGTAAAGCTTTTCTTTTCTTAACAAAGTTAAGAGAGCAAGCAGGTGCTCACAATGTTCCTCCTGGCTTTTGGAATAAATAAGTATATCGTCGATGAAGACAATTACAAATTTATCCAAGTATGGTTTACAGATCCTATTCATCATGTCCATAAATGCTGCAGGAGCATTTATTAACCCAAAGGGCATGACTGTAAACTCGTAATGACCATACCTAGTTCTGAAAGCAGTTTTAGGTATGTCTTCTTCATGTACCTTTAATTGATGATATCCGGAGCGCAAGTCGATCTTAGAAAAATATCTAGCTCCTTGAAGCTGATCAAATAGATCATCAATCCTAGGTAATGGGTATCGATTCTTGATTGTAACCTTATTCAGTTCTCTATAATCGATACACATTCGCATCGAACTATCCTTTTTCTTTACGAACAACACCGGTGCTCCCCAAGGGGATGAACTAGGTTGTATGAATCCTTTACTGAGCAATTCATCTAATTGCTTTTTCAGTTCTAACATTTCAGTGGGAGCTAATCGGTAGGGTGCCTTTGCTACAGGTGTAGTTCTAGGAATCAAATGAATTCTAAATTCTACCTCCCTATCTGGTGGTAATCCTGGCAACTCTTCTGGGAATACATCTGGGTATTCTGAGACTACGGGAATTTCCTTAAGTTCTTTACCCTTAGTGCTAATGATTACTGAAATCATATATACTACTCCTTGCTTTCGTTCATAATTAGCAATTTTCATTACTGAAATGAACTTCATGGGTTTACGCGGCTTATCCCCTATAATCCCAATTACTTCTCCGGTGGGTGCACGAATTTCTATAGCGTTTTTATCACAAAGGATCCGAGCATGGTTGGCTACTAACTAATCCATTCCTAACACGATGTCGAATCCAGCTAAATTCATTGGTAATAGGTTTGCTGAAAATTTATGACCTGGAAGTTCTATATTTGCTTTTTGCAAAACCGTATTTACGTTAACATAGTTCCCGTCTGCCGTTTCTACTGTAAAAACTTGTCTAAGTTTCGTTAGGGGTAGCTTAAGAGCTTGGCAGAATGAAGTATTTATAAAACTTTGGTTTGCACCAAAGTCAAATAATACTTTCGCGTAAACGTTGTGAACTAAGAACGTACCAGCTATGACGTCTGGGATTAGCTCTGCTTCCTGGGTAGTCAACTGGAATGCTCTTGCATTCTTCTTGGTAGCTCCGTCTGCCAGTTTGGCTTTGTTGTCTGCTGGTTTGACCAATTTAGGGCATTCTGGTTTGAAATTCCCAGCTTCTCCACAGTTATAGCAAACCCTTGTTTTCTTTCTACAATCTTCTTCACGATGTCCTACAACTTTGCAGAAGTTGCAGGTTTCATTACACTTTTCGAAATGTTTCTTTCTGCAGTTCCTCCAGAACAGCGGAGTGGAAGATTGCCCAGTTCCTCTTTTCTTGAAATTGCTATTATTACCCACACGAAATCCTCGGGTAATTTTCTGAGCCAATTCCTTCTTCCTATCTTCTTCTCGCGTACGCACCAGTCCGTCTGTCAAAGTGTTGGCTAGTTCGACCGCATCATCGATCGTGCGGGGTCTCGAAGCTTTGACAATGTCACGGATCTCACTAATTAAACCCCAAATGTAGCGAGAAATAAGTACCGGCTCTGGCGAAGCCAGAGTAGGCACAATTCTGGCATACTCGAAAAACTTCGAAGTATACCCTCGACAATCCACATTCATCATCCGGTGGTTTAGGAATTTGTTTGCCATCTGCTCTTTTTCATATTCTTGGCATAATTTTCTTTCCACCAGACGCTTAAACTCCCCCCAACTCATGGCATAGGCTACGTCACTTCCCTTGGCTTGCAACACTGTATTCCACCATTCTAATGCTTCTTCCTTAAAAAGATTCGACGTGTACATGACTTTGTCTTCCTCGGCACATTTACTTATTTTAATTACTACCTCGGTTTTCTCCAACCAACGTAGTGCGGCTGTCGCCCCTTCATTGCCTGCGAACTCAACAGGTTTACAGGCAAGGAACTCCTTGTAAGTGCAACCAGGCGTTGCAGCTTTCATTCTTTTGAGAATTGGGGCTTGCCGTATATCATTATCGTTGTTAGCATGATTAGCGCCTCCGTTTACGCTATTACTGAAATTGTCTTCATGAGTACGTTTGCTAGGAATAATTTGTTGAGGTTTAACTGGGTTTCGAGCAGCAGCCAGGATTGCTGGAATAGCATTGGCTATTCCTTGAGCAACGATATTTTCGATATCTTGCCTATTCAGAAATTGATCCTCCTGGGGTTGCTCAGATTGGTTAACTTCGTTAATTGGTTCATTATTAGCGTGTTCCGTCTGGTAATTAATATATATACAAATTAGTATAAAATAAATAACAATTATATGCAAAACAATCATGCAAATTTCACAACACACGTATAGCCAAAACTACCGATTTCTCGACTTCCATTTTCATATATTATATTATGCATCCGTACACACTGTTTATCTTACAAAAGTTTTATTTTTAGGTTATTTTACAGACTTATATTTTATTGTTTATTATTATTACACAACCATGGCTTCACAATCACACTATCCCTTGTCTGCTGGCATCTCAGAAGCGACGTTCCCTCTCGTCGTATTTCCAGGAGATCTGTTCTCCCACTTCCCGGATCCTATTCCCTGCGTCCACCAGCTCCTCGCCAAAATGGCGGAGTTCAGCTAAGTTTTCATTACTCATTGGTGGGTTTGGTGCAGGTTCTGGGTCGAACTGAGAGAAAAAGGTGTAAGGGTTATTTAGGAGGTTTTGAAACTGCCAGTCGTTGGTCCACCATTCGTCCATTTCTCCTAGAGGTTGAGTGTGGATCAGAGGGTCTGGGATGGCTGGTTCCAAGTTTATTGGAAGTTGGGTTTCGGCCAGATAAGGGAAGAGGTTTTCATTGATAGGCCTAAGGATATCACAACTTGCCAGTATGCGATCTAGTTCCTCTTGCAGGGGCAATTCCTCGGCTTGCCTAGAACTTTCCCCAATTTCTATTCCTGCTTGCCTAGAACTTTCCCCGATCTCGATCCCTTTTCCTTTATCAATGGGATTCTCTATCTTGGGAACCTTCCTAGTTGCTGGTTTCCTTCTGCGCACACGCCTCCATCCCACAAATCTTCTTCTTTTCTTAGGCTTTGATTTCTCCGGAGGTGGAGCTTGAAATTCCATAGGTTCCTCAACATCGGCCAAGTAACCAGTAAAATCTCTGGAAACTTCCACTTTCACAGGATAGAGATTGAGATTCTGAAGAGCTTCAGATAACTCATTCATGTTGTTTAGCATATATGCAAAATGCACACAAATGCTAAGTTAAAAATTTCACAGACTAATATTTAATACAACTATTCAAATCTCATTGCACATACTGCGGCTTTTATATATTTGTCTAATACAAAGTACAACTAAAATTCAAAATATACTAGGGGTTACATATTCATAATTTATTTTCTTTTACTAAGTGGTTTATCTAAAGGGCAACATTTCTTTAAAGTTTCTGGCTTGCAAGTGATATGGGTGCTAGTAGTGGGTCAGGGTATTTAAAAGTTAACATTTACTGCGGTAATGGCTAACATATAAAGATCTGCCCATTTTTCATCTAATTTATCTTCCCATGGTGGGTTATTGCCTATTTCCTGGGTTTCCTGATTAATCATCACTTCTTTTGGTTGTGACTTCTTTATTTTCTCTTGACTTTTTCTAATAATCCATCCTCTTTTCTTAGTGGTAAGTGGTTTCTCAAACTGTGCTTTACGAAAAAATATTCCTTCCTCAGTATCTGCTAAGTATTTCGAGGATGAAGTTCCTTTTTCTTTTGGTGAATTATCTAATTGACGATAGATGTCCGAAAGTCTTTGCTTACCCATACTGTAAACAAATAGTCAAATGACACAGAAAACACATAATCACAGAATGGTAATCAGAAAAATTTAAGTATTTCTAAATACTCAATTGGCTTAAATCAGTGGCTCTGATACCACATTTTTCTGTCACGGCCCCCGGCCTGGTTTGACCTGGTCCAGGAGCCGCGGGACAGAAATCCCGTGGTATTTATTTAATTTGGCAGCGGAATTATTAACAGGATCGTTTAAAACTAGAAAATGCCTGATTACTTTATTTCATAATCCGGGACAAACCCCGTAATTTACAATAAGGGAATTTTACTGGGAAACCCCTATTTCTTTTACAAAAACATGTTTCGTTATTTAATCAAGCCACTTCTTCAAGCGTATAGTGCTACACGACACTTTTTCCGGGATCACCGCAGATCACCTGAAACATGTTTTAAAAATATTTTTTTGTCAGCGGGGAAATACTGGTGAATCATTCATTTGCACATAATGACACATTGTTATAATATACAGTATTAAGGGCGATTACATTGTTTATATATCAACCAATTACCCAACGGTATTTGTCACTCGACTCGTTTCTGTGACTATGGTCATATCACCCATTGGCTAACTCGTTGTCCAATGGTGACGGTTATCAAGTATTGTATACAAAACCCCACATACCGGCTGTAATTGAAGATTACAAGGACTTAATCCCTGTAATTATAACTTTTGAAAATAAACATGCTTTTGAAAACATATTTGGTAAAAAGAGAATGACTCACATTGCAGATTTAATCGGGCAGATTTTAGCCTACTGATAAGCTTGTTAATCTAATTCAAATAACAATGCACACGAAAACAAGGTTAGTAACTGTAATCCAACTTTTTACGACAACTCACGAGATCAAAACCTTCACAATGAATGACAAAGTGCGATACTTAAACATCCATCGAATTCACGACGAATGACAAAGCATAACCCAAGTTTAAGCAGCACTTAAACATCCATTGGATTGGTTTCTATCGATCGGACATTAAATCGTAGAAGTGATCGAGTTATTACCCTGTTATCGCGGCAGAATTCGTGTTAGTGTGTGTTTTTGGAGTATTTAGACGATATCTCAGTGTACAATTTGAGTTTTTACGTCGAACCAACGCAGAATTGCAAGTGCCAAACTCCACTATATATACTGGAAAAACAGCTCCCTCGCGTGGCGCTAGGGAGTGTCGCGTGGCGCGAGGGGCAGCCCCCTATCATAGGGTAGCCTCGTGTCTTGGTAGCTTAGCTGAGTTGGTGGTTCGTTCAAATTCGAATTACACGTAAAACTGTGTTGATAATATTAACTAGGAAACACCCCCCTGAGTTTTAGGGGCCCTGATCCTGATTCTGATATTTCTGAAAATTTGAGGGTTTATGCAGGATCACTTGAGGGTCTTAATTAGGGTTTCCTAATGGACAAAATATAATAAGAAATAATAGTTTTGGTGAGAGTTGTTACATTGCGTTTTAGGTAAAACACATTTTTAGGTGTTTTCAGTGCATTGCGTTTTAGAGAGAACACTTTCTTTTGTTTTTTTAGGCCATTGCGTTTTAGAAAGTAGACATTTTTAAGTGTTTTCTGGCCATTGCGTTTTATAAATAAGACATTTCTTTGGGTTTTTGGTGCATTGCGTTTTAGGCAAAACACATTTTTATGTGTTTTCAGTCCATTGCGTTTTAGAAAACAGACATTTTAAGTGTTTTATGGCCATTGCGTTTTAGAAATAAGACATTTGTTTGTGTTTTTTGTGCATTGCGTTTTAGGTAAAAATACATTTTTATGTGTTTTCAGTCCATTGCGTTTTAGAAAACAGACATTTTAAGTGTTTTCTGGACATTGCGTTTTAGAAATAAGACATTTGTTTGTGTTTTTTGTGCATTGCGTTTTAGGTAAAACACATTTTTATGTGTTTTCAGTCTATTGCGTTTTAGAAAGTACACTTTCTTTTGTGTTTTTAGGCTATTGCGTTTTAGAAATAAGACATTTTTTGTGTTTTCTGGGCATTGCGTTTTACAAATAAGACATTTCTTTGTGTTTTTTGTGCATCGCGTTTTAGAAAAATGTCATTTTTTAGGTATTTTTTTCCATTGCGTTTTATGCAACTGGGTTTTCGAATATTTTTTTTCGAAAACATAGCAATAGTATACTCGTTTTAAAGATAAAAAAACGCTCGTTTTTTTGGTGCAATTTTTATAAAAAAACAATGTCGTATGAAAGAGTTATTAACGTTTAAAAAATGAGGGGGGTGTGGAATTGGAGGAGAGAGAAAATATTGCCTTGGATTGACTAGAATGCCCTAGACAAACCTACGCGCCTCCTTTTTCTCCTTCAATTTCACTCATTTAATCTTAGCCAATTATTAAATAAATGGATGGTCAAGATTACTTCCTAGGCTTTCTACCCAAATAAACTTACTATTATATCATAACCCATATATATGTTAATTACTTATTGCAATATCTGTTAAGGGGGAGGTTCAAATGAAAACCACTTTTATTGTGAAAACTCGAAAACTAACTAAAAATAGCATAAAAAACACACCAAATTTTTTTTGTTTACAATTTTTCTTTTTAAATCGCTAATTTTTATATATAAAAAAACACTTTTTTTCAAAAAAAAAAAAAATTTGTAGGACACATGTGTAATAATACACATGTGTAGTATTACACATGTGCACTACAATTTTTTTTTTTGAATTTTTTTTATATATAAAAAATAGCAAAAATTGGTATGCAAAAAAAAAAAAATTGGTATTTTTTTTTGGCTTTTTTAATTAGTTTTTAAGTTTTTGCGATAACTAGTGGTTTTTATTTGAACCTTCCCCTATCTGTTAAAAGATTAAAAAAATAGATATATTAAAAGTTTGTCCATTTACTGTTAAAACGCAGATAATAATTGATCCAAACAAGATATAATATATGAAACGACAATGATGATAACTTGACAAATCCCAAACTCAGGACACGATGACCCCTCAACCTTACGTTTGAATTCAACTCTATTATATTATGTACAACTCTATTATGTACTTTTGTTCCCTCTTTCTGTTTTCCATATTTATTCTTACTTTTGTAGTTATTTTCATATTATAAAGAGTTAAATGCCATTTTAGTCTCTGTGGTTTGGGTCATTTTGCCTGTTTAGTCCAAAGGTTTCATTTTTAACCTGTGGGTCCAAAAAGGTTTCACCGTTGCCATTTTAGTCCACTGGGTTAAGTTCCTTTATTTTTTCTGTTAACGAGAAGGGCAATTCGGTCATTTTATATGGCCAAATTGCCCTTCTAGATAACAGAATTACATATAAAATGACCGAATTGCCCTTTTCGTTAACAGAATTAATGGTTGAAGTTAACCCAGTGGACTAAAATGGCAACGGTGAAATCTTTTTGGGCCCACAGGTTAAAAATGAAACCTTTGGACTAAACTGGCAAAATGGCACAAACCACAGGGACTAAAATGGCATTTAACTCTATTATAAATTAGTAACATGTTGGTGTTGGTGTTTTATGTAATTACACTCTAAGCATAGGGAGTATTTCAAAAGAAAAGTTGGGCTTCTCACTTTTAATTTAAAGGTTTATATCTTTTTTTGCATTTTAACCTCATTAGTTTTTTTTTTTTACTTTTACCCAATGTTTTTCAACTTTTTCAAGTTAACCCATAAAAATTTTTTGTTTACAACTTTGATCTCCCATACTTTTTATATTTTTCAAATTTTTCGTTATACGTTTCGTTCTACATTTTGTGAGTGAATACGCTGCGACATGCGTGTGGATTCAACGTTTTTTTGTCTATTTTATTTCCATTTGACAAGCCTATCGCAATACGTCTTTATTTCCCTGCTTGGCAGGTTCGTCGCAACGAGCGAGGGTCCTAGATTTACTTATTCTTTTCTATGTTTTACGTTTGAGTCTAATTTTTTCGCATTAACACGACGACGCAACGGATGTGCATGGTTCAACGATCTTACGTATGCTTATGCTTTTCGTTCGGTGTTATTGTTTCCTTTTATGTTATTTTGTTTTTACCTGTGTTTTCGTGTGTGGGTGGTCGCTAGTAGTGATATAGTATTGGTACTACTTGACACAGTTTACGCCCCCCGCCGCAACGCGGGGACCTTAATACTAGTTTAAAATAAAAAGAAATGTTATACTATTACATGTCATATACAATATTCTATTAATAAAATGGCAAATATTGTTTGTTTTTTTTTTTCACAGTCAATAATTTGTGTACATAAAAAACACTGTATTAACTGTTTTTTCTTGCGATCAGCACTTTGGTGGGGTGGTAGAGGCTTTGTGTCTTTTGGGGAAGAGACCAGGGTTCAAATCCTAGCATGGGATAAAATTGATGTAATTTAGGGAGGGTGTTTATGTAATCTTTTGCTGTTAAAAAAAAAAAAAACTGTTTTTTCTCGTAAAAGTCACTCAACAATTTTTTTCACCTAAAAAGCCTCCAATGTATCAATTTTTGGACATAACTGTACAATTCTTAACCAGGAAAAAAATATTAAACACATTAGCCATTGTTTTCTAATCAATGTAAGACATTTGAAGTACTTAATTTTCTTGTTCAATAACTTCATCATTTTGAATTCTTTTTTAAGGATAAATAATACATAGGTCACGTATGAAACAAAAAATTACATAAGGGTGTAAGGGGTGCTCACCTAAGAGGTGAGTCCCCTCTCTTACGCCCAACCAATCCTCGTGTGCCACGTCAACTCCCCTCTTAAACTCCCCTAACACCCTAAATTGATGGCGGCACTCCCCTCTTAGGTGACTTGGTTTTTATTAAAAAAAAAAAAAAAAAAAAAAAAGAAAAGTTTTGATTGGTCCACTCATCCTCTCTCCTCCCTCTCTCCTCCCCCTCTCTTCGGTGAAGCCTCACCGATTTCACTCCCTCTCTCTACCTCACCGCTATGTTGGCGGTGCTTGTCCCGCTCGGCAAAAGGGGTCCCCGCGTGGGTTTCGGTGGGTGCCCCGCCCACCCTAAGCAAACACAACTGGGTATTCCAATTCTAGGTTATCGAAAATAAATAAAGTCACAATTTTGTACCAAATTGACACGTGAAGGAATTTTCATGTGCAAATTATTGAGTGACTTTTGTGACTTGTGAGAAAAAAAAAAAAATCTATAGTGTTTTTTTATTTACAAAAAATTGTTGAGTGATTTTGTGAGAAAAAACAAAAAGTAAAATAATTATTTATGATATTTGCTTTTGATAAAAATCACATTTTATTAGGTTATATGTTACACATTCTTTAAGGGGCTGTTTGTTTACATCTAAATGGATCTATTCAGAGCTTACCTCGAATCGGTCAGAGGCTGGGTTGTTTGGTTTATAAAACCCTTACCTCTTAATGGTTCCATTCAGATCTGAATGGTTCAGATTTGAAAAGTCGCTGAATGAAACACTGGACATATATGCCCCTTCCTCCACAGCTCCTCCCATCTCCTCCACGGCACCTCCAAACATCAATCAATCTCGTATTATTCAAACATCATAAAATGGCATGAACAAAGCAAACCGCCCGCAAATCAACCGACGGAAAAGCTCCGAGGAAACAACTGGCGACAAAAGCCGCTAGAAAATCAGCTCCGGTGACAGGAGGTGTGAAGAAGCCGCACAGATTCCGGCCAGGAACCGTTGCGTTGAGAGAGATGTTGATCCGAAAGCTTCCATTTCAACGTCTGGTGAGAGAAATCGCACAGGATTTTAAGACCGATTTGAGGTTTCAGAGCAGTGCGGTTGCTGCTCTTCAAGAGGCTTCTGAGGCATATCTGGTAGGGTTGTAAGTTTAATGGGCTTATTTTTTGGTTGCTTTTGTTATTGGACTAATTAACAACGTATATACACAGACCAAGTATGTTGATCTATATTTGGAGTGGATGCACTAGATTTCTTTCAGTTGAGCTTCATTTGCAATTTCTGATCTGTTAATTGTTTGGTTATATTGGTATATTGATTTTATTGCAATTGTTTATTATTTATGATGTGAGACTGAGAAGTTTGATGTTGGGATTTTTATATATACGTATGATTAGATATATAAGTAGTTTTGAGGGGTAAAAATGTCATTTTACATAGTCATTCAGAGGTGCAACCAAACAACACTTTACTGGTTCAGCACTTAATGGTTCAGAGCCTCTTAGCCATTCAGACCTCTTATTCATTCAGCACTTATTGGTTCAGATGTTGCCAAACAGCCCCTAAGTGTACTTTTAAGTGTACACTTAAATGTACTTTTAAATCATTTTTTTTTTAGAAAAGGTCTTAAACCCTCACCAGTTAAAGATATACATTACATTCTAACACCTTAATATCATTAGTCCAGTGTTCCATTTTTATATATAAAAATCAAACAACAATAGGGGAGAACCAATTTATAAGTCTGTCAAAAGCCTTTTAATGAACTAGTCATTACTAGCGTGCGACAAACTTCTAATTAGAGCTGTCAATTTTGACACGAACACGACACGAACCTACACGAAGTTATCATGTTTCGTGTTTGACCTTAACAAGTTTCGTGTCTAAAACAGGTCGACACGATAAGACCTTAATAGGTTTCGTGTCTAAACAGGTTAAAACCCGTTAACCTTATAAGACCCGTTAACTACATATTAATAATTAAAAATTAAGAAATATTATATGTGGGTGTGGTCATGGAGTTATCAGTCGTGGTATCTGGGATGAATTATTCACAAACATACGCGGTTCTTTTTCCACAATCCAAACCCTAATTTATAAACCTCTCTCACAAACACCACCATTCCTAATTCGGTTCACAACTTCCCTAATTTAGTCGTGTTCGTGTCTTAAATAGGTCGTGTTCGTGTTTTAACAGGTCTTGTTTTTATCCTAAACAGGTCGTATGATACATTAGTAATTTTTTCGTGTCTTAGCAGGTCGTTTCGTGTAACCTGTTTGTTAACAGGTTCGTGTTCGTGTTTCGAAAATCTAACACGATAAGATTTCGTGTCGTGTTCGTGTTTACGTGTTTCGGGTTCGTGTCTTATCATATTCGTGTTTTAACAAATCGAATTGATCCGTTATGCCAGCCCTACTTCTAATGTAAAATAAATTATTATATAGGGTAAATTACTTTTTGAGTCCCTTTGTTTTAGGGGTTTTAACCACAGTGGAGGGTTCAAATGAGAAGAATTTTTTTGTAAGAAGAAAAAAGAAGTTTCAACCAATAAGAATGTTTCATTTTACTTCATTTAATATTTGCATTTAATTTTAATATAAGGATATATTGGTAAACTTACAAAAATCATTAATTTATATTCTTCCCCTTTAATAACTAACTAAAAAAAATTTGTAACTCCTTTTCAAAATATATACTTTTTCCAAATTAAAAAAAAACAACTTAATTTAAAGTGTAGAATAAGTTACTGGTTGTGTAGGATAAATTACGAGTTATGTAGGATATATTTAGAGGTGTGTAGGATAAATTTCGACTGTGTAGGATAGAATTCTATAATATGTTGGGTATATGTAGGAAAATTTTGATATGTGTAGGTTTTGTAAATTATATGTAGGATAATTATGATTACTTGACTAATTAATTAAAGAGATAAAAATTAATGATATGAGTTATAAATGAAATAGTATTTTACTAATATGTCGTTTCTTCTTTTTTCTTCTCACATTAAATTTCTTCTCAAATGAACCTTCCCCTTTAATCACTTGAGTTCAAAATCAAAATGTTTAACGCCCTGTGTCCCTATAGCCACTTTTCTTAACCATTTGAGTCCAAATTTCTAACACAGTTAGAGTTCTGTTGTTAAGTTTTGTTAAATGACCAAATTACCCCTATAATTAAAAAATAAAAAAAACTAATTTATTTAGATTTCTCTCTCTCTCTCTTATACATCTCTCTCTCTCCTTATTTGTATCTCTCTTAAACCATGAGATCTGCATCAACGGCCACACTGCACAAATTCAAAATGTTAGCTACACAATGCGTTGTCGCCGGAAGGATCAACATCGCTTCCTCCACCAGCCCCGTTCTCAACCTCCGCATCGAATCCGTTCGATACCAACGAAGTAGTGACGAGAGTTGAAAACCCTCACGCCGACGTCAAACTCCTTCTCGTAAGCCGATCTAACTTCAATTTTGTTCTGATCGGTTCGTTGTTTCACATTATAAGATTCGTTTTTTAGATTTGTTTGAATCGAGACCGAATTTTGCTTTGTTTTCAACTTTTTAGCTATCAATGGCGTCAGATCCGAAAACTTTTGTGTTTAGTGATGTCTCCGTGCATAACAAAACTAAGGATTGCTGCTTATAATCGATGGAAAGGTTAGGTGTTTTCTGATTTCAATTTTGACTTTCGTGAGTTAATTTTACTAATTGTTATTGTTATTATTATTATTATTATTATTATTATTATCATTGTTGTTGTTGTTTTGTTTGTAATTTTAGTCGATCTGATATGGTAGTTTGATACGGTGTTCCCATGACGAATCAACATCGCTTCCTCTCTGATCTACGAACTCGTTAGTCGAAGGCAACCGGCGACGGTTGAGGAGATAGGAGGTCATAGTGGAAATGAGGCTAACCGATGGAGCGGTTATGATTGCGATCTGATTTTCCAACGCGGTGGGGGTGGTGCGATGGTAGGGAGGGTGGTAATAATGGTGGAGGTGAGCTCAGACTACATGATTTGTTTGATTTTTAAGTTAGAATCTGGATAATTTTTGGTTTTATCTACTGGACAACTTGGGGATGATGGCAAATCGGTGGTGGGGATGGTGGTTGAAGGCGTCGGGGATGGTGGTTGTTGGGGGGTTTTGAGAGGCTGGTGGTGTTGGTGGTTATTCAAAGGTGGCGATAGTTGGATGGTGTTGTTGGGGTTTCAGTGGGATGGGGGTATTGGCGGCAGTGGGATGGTGGTGGTGGGGATGATGCGATGGTGGAGATGGTGGTGGTGTGGTGGTGGAGGGTGGTGGTAGGATGTCTAGAGAGAGAGAGAGAGGGTGTGTGCAGTTTGTGAAATTGATTTTATATAATATTAAAATTATTATGCATCAACGACTTGTTCATTATACTCTTATGCATATAAGAGTTGTACTTTATGTCTAAATGACTAAATTGCCCTCGTAGTTAACATATTTGATGAATGAAGTTAGAAATTTGGACTCAAATGGTTAAGAAAAGTGGCTATAAGGACTCATGGCATTAAACATTTTGATTTTAAACTCAAGTGGTTAAAACCCTAAAACACAGGGACTCAAAATTTAATTTACCCTATTATATATCAAATTAACATGAGATAAGGTTATTTTCTATAATGATTATAAATTAGAGGTCTAACTTATGATTTTCTGAAAAGAAAAATATATATTTAAAAACAAAAATCAAACAAATTATACTGACTAAAGACAGCAGACCACCCTGACCTCCTCCATCCATTCTTGATAGTTTTTTTATTAATTTTTTTAAAACGGTGAGAATCTTTAACTTGTTGTGAGAGATCTCACACTCTCCTAAGAGAATATTTCACAAAATAGCAATCAACTTTTAAGAATGCTCTAGTCAAGCTACTTATAAAAAATTTGTTCTGATTAAATCATTCAAGTTTATTTTGATATTTCAATTCTATATACTTCACATAAATAGCAGGTCATCTATCCAACATGAAATTTCTTTGATTTTCATTTTTTTATTATATGATGACATGTTTAAAAATGCCAATATGGATTAAAAATATAAAATATTTTTAAAAAAGTGTTGATTTTTTAATTGTGATTTTTTAAAAAGCCAAGTTATTATAGGATGACATGCTTAAAAATGCCAGCATAGATTAGAAAATATTTTAAAAAGGTGTTGATTTCTTTAATTACGGTTTTCTAAATGCCGAAATTTAAAACAATTCATAAAATCGGCATTTAAAAAATTGGTGTTTAAAAAATTGGCGTTCTTTTTTTATTTATTGGCATTTTTTTAAACCAGGCACTTGCGCTAACACTTTGGAAGTTGGAACAAAGGCGTGAAGGTGGGGAGTGGCTTACTTCATGGGCGCTCAGGCGAGAAGATGTCTAGATGGTGGTGTTAAACAAATGAACCGGGGGGGGGGGGGATTCAACACAATATCGCTTACTTGGTGTGACATAGCAGACCACCCTGACCTCTTCGATTGTAACGCCTCGTATCTTCATATTTCGATTTTAAAAATGTTCGTATTTGTATTCTAATTTTAGAAACCTTACATTCGTATTTTAATTTCAATCTCACAATTCGAGGCGTTAATCATAATAAAATTCATGTTTTATACATATTTTTTATTCACACAACCGATCATTTAAATACGTATTTATACGCAAACCGACATAATTATACGTATAAATATTTATACGCACATCTTCAATACTTGAATTATACTTTTATACTTTTTATATACTCAATTACATAATATATACTCAAGAAATACCAAGAAATATACCAATCATTAGGGCTGGCAATTTTTACACGATACACGAATACACGACACGAACCTACACGACCTTAACAGGTATCGTGTATGGGCTTATCGTGTATCGTGTACTAAACAGGTAGACACGAAAAAACCTGTTAATTTTCGTGTCGTGTTCGTGTATAGCGTTTCGTGTTTTCGTGTCTTATCGTGTCTGTTCGTGTATAGCGTTAATATATGTTAACACTTAACATCGAGTGGGTAAGATACCTGTTAAATACCCGTTAAGATACCTGTTTACCTGTTAGATACCCGTTAATACATGTTAGATACCCGTTAATACATGTTAATACCTGTTAGATACCCGTTAATACATGTTAATACCTGTTAGATAGTTAGATACCCGTTAATACATGTTAATACCTGTTTACCTGTTAGATGCCCGTTAATACATGATTATTCTAGTGTTCGTTAACAGGTACTAACAGGTAATTTTCGTGTTTTCGTGTCGTGTTCGTGTTTGAAAAAATGGACACGAAATCTTATCGTGTCGTGTTCGTGTATGGCTTATCGTGTATCGTGTCTTATCGTGTCGTGTCGTGTCTTATCGTGTACGGGTATACACGATTTGACACCCCTACCAATCATCTTTCCACCTCATCAATCCTCTTCCACCTTCTTTAGCCAATCATATTTCAGCCTTTTCCACATCCTTTCTCCACCAATCATCTTTTCAATCCTCTTTCACCTTTTTTAACCAATCATATTTCACCATTTTCCACCTTCTCTACCTATAAATACCAACCTACTTCTACCATTTTCTTCACACCATTCTTTTCTCCATCTCTCTAATTCTCTCAATCTCTCTAAATCAAGAATTCTAAAAGGACATTAAGTGTTCCAACCATTCTTCTCTCAACCTCTCTACTTCTCTCAAATCTTCAAAGCAATGAAGAGATCTCTAAGAGTTCTATAAGAAAACACTAAGTGTTTTAAAGGAAGCTTTGAAGCTCCAACCTCTAACTCTTCACAGAATCACCAAAGGAAACTTTGCAAAACTGTGAGTATACTTGAACCCCTTTTTCGTTTACCACCTTTTTGGGGTGTAACATGTTAATCTATAAAACTTACACTTAAACTTTATTCTTAAATGCACAAACATTCCTTATACATGCATGCTTACTTGATACTTTAAACTTGGGGTTATACCTTTTGTGTTAGAATTATCATTAACTTCGTACGAGCATATCCTTGACATATATAGCGCTATAGGATTAATGCACCGCCTGTAAACTTTGGGTTATGTTAAGAGCTTATTGCGTTTCATCATTGGTTTGATTAGTTAAACACATGCCAATTTTATTGTTTATCTTGTTTCAATATCTTGCCATGTGGAATTGTTTACAACTTATTTTTATGCTATGTATGAAAACCTGTATACTCGCCAATACATCTTTGTATTGAACTATGCTTTTAAAACATGTTGCAGGTTTTGAGATGATCTTGATGATGCATGGAACATAGTAGGATGCTTAGATACACATTTAAAATTTCGTATTCTTATTGTATTGTATTGTCATTCTTGTATTTCAAGTTGTTGTATTTGATTCCAACCTTTGTAATTGACTTTTAGAAATGAAATGAAATCTATTATTTAATTACTGTCACTAATAGTGTTATGAAGTCTCTTGCAATCTCGTTTTCGTCTCAATCCGATGTTTCCGCCATCGGTTAGGGTGTGACATCGATCCATTCTTGATATTTGTGTTCATTAATTAATTAAGAAAATATTTTACAAAATAGCAATCAAATTTTAAGAATGATCTAGTTAAGCTAATTATAAAAAAACTGTTTGATTAAATCATTCAATTTATTTTGATTTTTCAATTCTATATACTTCACATGAATAGCAGGTCATCTGTCCTATATGACATTTATTTTATTTTCATTTTTAATTATATGATGACATGCTTAAAAATGCCAATATGGATTATAAATATAAAATATTTTTAAAAAAGTGTTAATTTTTTAATTGCGATTTTAAAAAAGTTATTACAGATGACATGCTTAAAAATTCCAAAATGGATTAAAAAATTATAAAATATTTTAAAAAGTGTTGATTTTTTTAATTGCGGTTTTTTAAATGCCAAAATTTAAAACAATTCATAAAATCGGAATTTAAAAAACCGGCTTTCTTTTTTTATTTTTTGGCAATTTTTTAAACCAGGCACTTGTGCTAACACTTTGGAAGTCGGAACAAAGGCGTGAGGGTGGGGAGTGGCTTATTTCATGGGCGCTCAGGCGAGAAGATGAACGATGGGGTGTCTAGTGGTGGTGTTAAACAAATGACCCGGGGGGGGGGGGGGGGGTCACCACAATATAGCTTACTTGGTGTGGCATGGCAGACCACCCTGACACCTTCGATCCATTCTTGATACTTGTGTCCATTAATTAATTAAGAGAATATTTCACAAAATAGCAATCAACTTTTAAGAATGCCCTAGTTAGGCTACTTATAAAAAATTTGTTCTGATTATTTCTAGCAGGTCATCTATCCTACATGACATTCTTTTATTTTCATTTTTTAATATATGATGAGATGCTTAAAAATGCCAATATGGATTAAAAATATAAAATATTTTAAAAAAGTTTTGATTTTTTAATTGCGATTTTGTTAAAAAGCCAAGTTATTATTAAATGATGACATGCTTAAAAATGCCAACATGGATTAAAAAATTATAAAATATTTCAAAAAAGTGTTGAGATTTTTAATTGCGGTTTCTTTTAAATGCCAAAATTTAAAACAATTCATAAAATCGACATTTAAAAAATTGGCGCTCTTTTTCTATTTTTTGGCAATTTTTTAAAACAGGCACTTGCTGTAACGTCTTGCATTTCGCAGCTTTCCGTTTTTAGAAAGTTCATCTTGTAATTCTATTTTCGAAAACTCGTTTCCTTTGTAATCGTATTTCGTTTCAAGCTATTGTAAATCCGAGACTTTGATCATAATGAAGCGAATCTTTTATATGAAATATAAATCGTTTATACATTGTTTATACATTGATACGTGCATTCGTTTGATACATAATTCATGATTTCCTTAAACATACGTTAAACTCTTAAACAACTATCGTGTATTCGTGATACCTAAATGCAAACGTTTGGTTAAGCGAATACGAGACTTATACACATTCAACGCTTCATTACTTGCTACATATACTTGTTACATCATTTCAACACTTCTTACAACACCGAATCCATGTTTAATTACTTGATTAAACCCTCGTTTCATGTTTGTTATGTATGTTAGGACATGTTATATGACACATAAACAATTGGTACACCTTAAAATACATAAAATACACAACGATTAATCATCTAATATGTTACATATACTTGTCATTTGCAATCATGTTACATACTTATACATCACACTTTTTGTCTAGTTAAATCATGTTTTATTTCATGTTAGACCTAGTTACAAGTTAGGTGAACACTGGTACATATTATTTACATAACTGATGTGTGCAAAATGCAACATATAAATTACATCAAATATGGCATAAAACTAACCTTTTTTTAGTACTAATGTTGGAAAAAGTGTGTTTTTGTCTTTCTTTTGTATTTTCAGGATTAAATGAGCTCAAATGAACAAAAGAAGCAAAAAGGCAGCTAAATCTAACAAAAATACAAGAAAAGGAATAAACGTGGCATGCCCGACCCCTCGACAGCATCTCCCCAAGCAAAACAAAAGAACAGAAGGCTGAACACGCCCCGTGCTCAATGAGCAAGGGGGCGTGCCCAAGTGTCTGCAGAAAAGACAAAGTTGTAGAAGCTTCTATCACCCACCACGGGGGCGTGTCCAGCGGACACGGGGCCGTGGTCAACTCTAAGATTCGCAGAATCTGAGGAAATCTTGATAGTACAGATACGCTTCTGCACACGGGGTCGTGCCCAGCGGACACGGGGGCGTGGTCAACTAATGCAGACAAACTGCAATTAATGAAGAAAGAGAAGATGGGTGGACACGGGGCCGTGTCCTGGCTTCTGTGAAGGCTATAAACAGGGGTGCTTGGCTCATTTGCAAACCATCCCTTGGCAAACCACATCTCTCCCACTTCACCCACACTCCACCACCACCACACACCATCATCCACCACCATCATGCATCATCCATCATAGAGTGTGTGTAGTAGTCTCGGGATCCAAGATTGATCGTAAGAGTTCTTGACAATAAAAGGTCATGTTTGCCTAAGTCTCTTACATCACTTGGTGAAGACAAGTGTCTAGTGTAATACGTTTTATTTTTAATCTTTTTGCACTTTTTATTTGGTTCTGTATTAATGACTTTAATAACTAGTTTCTTATGTTGAAGGTGAGTCTTCCTTATCGTTTGTCCGTGGTATCTTGGCATTATTTTACTGTCTATATAAAATAAAAGATTTTCACCATTCATATCTCCACGGTCTATATGGAGGTATGTTGGCTACCTGGTCGGGGGTTAAGGGAACGGTTTGGTAAGAGTATTTCCTTGTTCAGTGTATAGATCCTGCAAGGACCTGGGTCAACTTTAGTAGGACCTCCTTCAATACCCACTGGTATTGGATGGTGGGGGTCCAAACTCCTTGACCCCCTCATATGTAAACTACTATTAAAACTTTAACCCGGCTACTTAGGACTGTATCCCTGCTGACTCAGATTACTTAGCCGAGGGTAACGTCACCTCTTGAAGAGGGGCCTACCACAATATGCATTACTAACTTAATTAATTATCTTTCAATAATCCAACTCTTTAGGATTGTATCCTTGCTGATTCAAACTACTGGGTTGAGGGTAACGTCACATTCAGAAGAGGGGCCTACTACAATAACTAAGATAATCTCTTAAAAAGTGCAAAAGTGCGGAAATAATCAAAGGTTACACTACACACGAGTCGGATCCAAGTGATTCATCTTGTTTATCTGTTTTTTATTTTATTTTACTTTTCAGCATTTTAGTTAGTTTTATTTTTCTAGTTAAAAGCCTTTTTCTAAACTTTTGATTTGATTAGACGTTGAGGATAAACCGGTATTAAAAGCTCTTGTGTCCTTGGACGACCTCGGTATCTTACCAACACTATACTACGCTCACGATGGGTGCACTTGCCCATATGTGTGTTTAGTGTTAGTAAATATCGTGTTTTATAAATTTAAAACTTGGCTAAAAAGTGTTAAAGGGCTTAAAATATATATCAAAAACTATACGACACTTCACACGCATCAAGTTTTTGGCGCCGTTGCCAGGGACACAAGGATTTTAAGAAAGTTAGGAATCAACGGCCTAATCATTTTTCTTATGTTTCAATTTTTTTAGGATTTTTTTTTAGATTTTCAGCTTCTGCAGAACTCAGCACGGGGCGTGCCCGTTGAACACGCCCCCGTGCCCAATCTTTGGTACTGGCAATCCTGTTTTAAGTCAGACAGTAAGCTGAACACGGGGCAGTGCCCACTCAACACGCCCCATGCCCAAGTTTTAGTTACTGAAAACAGAACCGTAAGATCCCGACGGTTGGTAATTTCTGACACAAACATGAGTGATACTGATATTTTTTACTTTCGGCATTCTTATGGTACGTGGTGTCAAATATGTGGCGGCCCTCATAAAGATTTAGAATGTTATTTTCTAAATTATAAGCCCCATTATATAGACCCATTGTTTTCCTGTAGCCTTAAGAGGGGCGAAAGTAAAAATAATCCCTATCTCTCCCTCGAATGCTCTCAATCAACCCTTCTAGGAGAAATGCTTCTCGATGAATTATTTCAAATGGAAGATCTAATTCTTAATTGGGTGAAAGAACTTGAGATGGATATCATTAATTCATCTCAAGACGAAGCCCAGGAAGAATTATTGAGATCGCACTCTAATAAAAACAACTTCGTTGTTCCCAAAATCACCTCTAACTCTAGCGAGGACTTGAGCGATAGTCGTCCCTGTGTCGATTGTGCCGTGAAGGACTCCCCACCGACTTCGTTCGGTGCGTACATAGACCTGAGCGATTCGGTATACACCTTCTTTAACGAAAGCCCGGGAAAGGGTTGGACTTGTCCACCTAGATTTAGCATAGGAATCACCCTCACCGACAACCTCTTGCGTTCTCGTCTTAGTCTAGAGCAATTAAGGTATCTCAGGCACTGTGGGGTTGTTCCATCCAGTAAGAACCACCCGATTCGAATGAATTCCTTAAAATAGAAGAAGCTTCATAAACAGCCTCTAGACACGGGGCCGTGTCCAGCTCAGCACGCCCCCGTGTCCACCCAAAGATTCCCATCTGATTTCGTGTCAGAATACGGACAAAATGTGTCAGGATCTTGCCTGCACACGGGGCCGTGTCCAGCCGACACGGGGCCGTGTGCAGCGTGCTGTCGTTTTCTATAAATGCAGCAAGATTCCTGCACATTTGGACCACTCCAAAGACAAAGATCTGGTGGATCTTCACACATACCATCCTAGGTATATTCTAAAGAAGGTTCCCAACAACCATCTTGTCTTTTCCACTTTTATCCATTACCTTCTTCTTCAATTTTTCCTTAATACCTCCATTAGAGCTTGAAATCTCCATAATTCCAAGCCTTATTGAGATGTTTGTTAGATTTTTATTCAAGAAATCTTGTTAAAAATAAGTTTTACAACAATGTTTTAAGTTGTTTCTACTTAAAAACGTTTTAAAAATCACGAAAACAAATTAAAACTCCAAGATTTCTTGTTCCAAAAATCTGCAGACATCTGAACATGGGGCCGTGCTCATTGAGCACGGGGCCGTGTCCGAGGTACTGTTTCCACAAAATTGAACTCTTTTCGGTATGTTTTCTCAGAATGGCGAGCAGAACTAGCGGAACATCTTCATCGCACTCCAGAAACAACCGACAAGGGAGAAGGTCATCAACGGTTGAAGATTCTCTTGTAAACTACATTTACGCTTTAAGAGAAGCTATTGATGAAATGACGGGAGTGAAAGAAGCATTGGTCGACCGTATCAATCATTTGACGGTGGGACTAGAGGGATGTCTTCGAGAGGTCAACCTTTTGCACCAAAGGTTGAACATTCTCGCTTATCCTCCTTTGGTGCCAATTATCACCCAAATGTAATGGAATGTGGTATCGGAAGTCATCATACCGGCCGAATGGTACACCATACACCCGGAGCCCCCTCAAGACATACTACAAGGGGTTCCGGTTGGTGTCACTCCCCCTACGCAAGATGTTGAGGAAAACGAACCCGGCTTCTTCCTCCCAAGAGAGATAGATCACATCTAGGGAATACCCCTCGGTCTAAAAGTTCTACGAGGCTTTTAAATACCGGAAAGCTACTTCCGGAATTTTGATTCTTATTAAAGTAGAACTCCTTAGGATGATTTTATGTACCATTTGACCCATCTATCTTATGACCTTTAGTTTTTATTTTTCTGCTTTGTCTTTAAATTCTCTAGGACCTTATGTAATGTGCTAGTTTTAATGAATGATGGTTTTAATTAATTTGGTGTTTGGATGATGATGTAATGGGTAAAACACACTTGGGGTGGTGAAGGTTACCAAGGGAAACTTGCACCAACACCCCATGCACAAAAACAGGGCCACCCGATAATTTTTCTTCATTACAGCAAGTTCAGCACGGGGCCGTGCTCAGCCAACACGCCCCGTGCTCAACCATCTGCAGAAAAATGCCCAGTTCAGGTATTTGGATACGGGGCATGCTCACTGAACACGCCCCCGTGTCCAGCCTTCTGTTACTTTACTTTATTTTCTGTTACTGGCAATCTGAACACGGGGCCGTGCTCGGACACCACGGGGCCGTGTCCAGACGCCCGGTAACATAAAATTTTGTTTTTTCACATATTTTTACACATTCAATCAACCTAAAAACTTATTTTTGGGACACATTGAGGACAATGTGTAATTTAAGTGTGGGGGGGGGATGCTAAAACCTTGAATTTTGAAAGTCCTAATTACAAGCCTTACACAAAACTCTATTGGAACCGCTAAACACCCCAAATTTTTTTCAAATTTTTTTTTTACTTGTCTAGGTTTAATTTGGGAATTTCAAATTCTAAAAAGGTGATATTTTTACAAATTTACAACCGATAGCGTCGTGATAAAAAGGACCAACATAAGAAAATTATGAAACGGCATGACAAATCTAGTAAAAATTTGATTATATATACTTGATCACATAAAAACCCATTCCCACAAAAAGTGAGTTTTGAGCCTTTATTGAGCATACAAATACACATCTTTAAACTAAATGCTCATTTTTCGTTTCTTGTGTGAATAGCCGCTTGATTCTTACAACTCTAGAACTTGCCACGACGATACATTCCCGGTCCTTACCAACTTAAACCCGAGTAAGTAAATGATGGAGGCATTAGGACTAACCCTTTTTATCTCAACACCATTATTTTTTTACCACCTACCCAAAATCCCCCTAGTTAACCCCTTTGAGCCTAAATCTTTTCATTTCTTAACCCAAATCAAATACCCTTTTACCCACCAAAACCCTTTTTCATTTTAAACCCTTTATTTTAGTAACAAAGCTCGGTTTTCGTGTGACTTCCTTATCAAAAAAAATTTGATAAAGAAGAAAAGAAAAATGAAATTAGCAATAAACAAACAAAGCTCATCAAAAGAAGGCTTGTTTGAATAATGCTTCATTGGAATAAAAAGTCACAAAAATGTTTTGCGAAAACCGACGCTTTTTACGCCTTTCACCCTTTTTTTTTACTAACCACTAACCCAACCACCTACCTTTAACCCAAGCCTAACCCTTCCCTCAAAAGTCCTCTTGATATTTACAAAGGTGTATAGTTAAAAAGGAGGAGGATTGATTGCTTGGCAAGCTTATGGTAGAAGTAAGTCCCATGCCACTCTCGAGAGTTTTCACAAAAATACACCTTTAGCCGAGTGTTGAGTGATCCCCCGTGAGGTATGTGAACTTGTATATAAATGAAATTTTAAAAAGGCATGTTATGCCCTAATAAGTAATTTATCTTATGTAATGTTTTAAATAAATCATGACGAATAGGATTGTAAATAAATAAAAATAAAACTTAATAAAGAATCTTGGAAATCCCGACACTCTATGACAAGCCCAAAACCTTCTCTTCTACCCATTCCATTTGGGAGTGTAAAGCCACATTATAAGGAGTTTTGCTTGAGGACAATCAAAGATTCAAGTGTGTGGGTATTTGATGTGTGCAAAATGCAACATATAAATTACATCAAATATGACATAAAACTAACCCTTTTTTAGTACTAATGTTGGAAAAATTGTGTTTTTGTCTTCCTTTTGTATTTTCAGGATTAAATGAGCTCAAATGAATAAAAGAAGTAAAAAGGCAGCTAAATCTAACAAAAATACAAGAAAAGGAATAAACGTGGCATGCCCGACCCCTCGACAGCATCTCCCCAAGTAAAAACAAAAGAACAGAAGGCTGAACACGCCCCGTGCTCAATGAGCACGGGGGCGTGCCCAAGTGTCTGCAGAAAAGACAAAGTTGTAGAAGCTTCTATCACCCACCACGGGGGCGTGTCCAGCGGACACGGGGCCGTGGTCAACTCTAAGATTCGCAGAATCTGAGGAAATCTTAATAGTACAGATACGCTTCTGCACACGGGGTCGTGCCCAGCGGACACAGGGGCGTGGTCAACTAATGAAGACAAACTGCAATTAATGAAGAAATAGAAGATGGATGGACACGGGGTCGTGCCCAATGGACACGGGGCCGTGTCCGGGCATCTGTGCAGGCTATAAATAGGGGTGTTTGGCTCATTTGCAAACCATCCCTTGGCAAACCACCTCTCTCCCACTTCACCCACACTCCACCACCACCACACACCATCATCAACCACCATCATGCATCATCCATCATAGAGTGTGTGTAGTAGTCTCGGGATCCAAGATTGATTGTAAGAGTTCTTGACAATCAAAGGCCATGTTTGCCTAAGTCTCTTACATCACTTGGTGAAGACAAGTGTCTAGTGTAATACTTTTTATTTTTAATCTTTTCGCACTTTTTATTTGGTTATGTATTAATGACTTTAATAACTAGTTTCTTATGTTGAAGGTGAGTATTCCTTATCGTTTGTCCGTGGTGTCTTGGCATTATTTTACTGTCTATATAAAATAAAAGATTTTCACCATTCATATCTCCACGGTCTATATGGAGGTATGTTGGCTACCTGGTCGGGGGTTAAGGGAACGGTTTGGTAAGAGTCTTGCCTTGTTCAGTGTATAGATCCTGCAAGGACCTGGGTCAACTTTAGTAGGACCTCCTTCAATACCCACTAGTATTGGATGGCGGGGGTCCGAACTCCTTGACCCCCTCATATGTAAACTACTATTAAAACTTTTACCCGGCTACTTAGGACTGTATCCCTGCTGACTCAGACTACTTAGCCGAGGGTAACGTCACTTCCAGAAGAGGGGCCTACCACAATATGCATTAATAACTTAATTAATTATCTTTCAATAATCCAACCCTTTAGGATTGTATCCTTGCTGACTCAAACTACTGGGTTGAGGGTAACGTCACCTTCAGAAGAGGGGCCTACTACAATAACTAAGATAATCTCTTAAAAAGTGCAAAAGTGCGAAAATAATCAAAGGTTACACTAAACACGAGTCGGATCCAAGTGATTCATCTTGTCTATCTGTTTTTTATTTTATTTTATTTTATTTTTCAACATTTTAGTTAGTTTTATTTTTCTAGTTAAAAACCTTTTTCTAAACTTTTGATTTGATTAGACGTTGAGGATAAACCGGTATTAAAAGCTCTTGTGTCCTTGGACGACCTCGGTATCTTACCAACACTATACTACGCTCACGATGGGTGCACTTGCCCATATGTGTGTTTAGTGTTAGTAAATATAATGTTTTATAAATTTAAAACTTGGCTAAAAAAGTGTTAAAGGGCTTAAAATATATATAAAAAACTATACGACACTTCACACGCATCAAGTTTTTGGCGCCGTTGCTGGGGACACAAGGATTTTAAGAAAGTTAGGAATCAACGGCCTAATCATTTTTCTTATTTTTCTATTTTTTTAGGATTTTTTTTAGATTTTCAGCTTCTGCAGAACTCAGCACTGGGCGTGCCCGCTGAACACGCCCCCGTGCCCAATCTTTGGTACTGGCAACCTGTTTTAAGTCAGACAGTAAGCTGAACACAGGGCCGTGCCCACTCAACACTCCCCGTGCCCAAGTTTCAGTTACTGAAAACAGAACCGTAAGATCCCGATGGTTGGTAATTTCTGACACAAACATGAGTGATACTGATATTTTTTACTTTCGGCACTCTTATGGTACGTGGTGTCAAATATCTGGCGGCCCTCATAAAGATTTAGAATGTTATTTTCTAAATTATAAGCCCCATTATATAGACCCATTGTTTTCCTGTAGCCTTAAGAGGGGCGAAAGTAAAAATAATCCCTATCTCTCCCTCGAATGCTCTCAATGCTTAACCCCTCCTAATCACTTCCAAAGCCCAACCCATTGAAACCCTAATCCCTTACCTTTATAATAAGCACTTCCCCATCCTTTATCCCACCTTTACCACTCTCAAACACACTCAAAAACCCTCTCAAACACAGCTGAGTTTCAGCAACATTTTAGAAAGTTCCAGCTACAAAAAGTGAGTTTTAACTCACTTCCACTTCAATTTTCTTCTTGTTCTTTTTTTAAAACACTTGGATTACCTCTAGGAAGGTTTTCTCAAGTCTTCTTGGGCAAACTAAGGTAAAACCTCACCATTTTTGAGGTCTAAAGTGCACCTATAATTCTGCTCATTTTTATCTTTTTAATTCTTCATGTTTTGGAAGAAAACTCATGTTTTACTCATGCAAACCTATGTCCTTATGTCACTAATCAAGTCTATTATAAGTGTGCTTAAAAACAAGGTTGTTATATACAATTAGGAGGTGTTTTACTCCTCTAAACTTTCTGTTTTGTAAGGGTTTTCAACCCACAAGTGTTGAACAAGACTTGAGCTTGTGTAGTGTGATTATTGGAAAGCTTTGGCTATCCTACTTTCAATCCACCCTCACTTGATGTTTTCCTCTTAGTTAATATGTATGTTTCATATCCATATTGTTCATTCATGACCATCCTTGTTGTTTTTAACAACTTGTGCAATGGTGAATCTAAGAAAGAGGATTTAAAAGGAAGGTTACCCTCCTACCTCTATGCATGACTTATATTATAATCCTTGATATTCTTGTTGGACTTAAACTATAAAAAATATATAAAATACATATAATACATATAAAAACCGAACCCTTGATGATAATCAAATGGTTATTCGTCAAGGTACTAAGTTACAACATCTAGGTACTTAGTTTCTCGTTACGATTCTAATGGGTACTTTTATAACAACCCTCCAAAATAATTTTCGACACCCCTAATATAATTAAAGTATCCCAATATGTCCTAAAATACACCCCGTATACATAAACGGGCCCCGAATACCTTTATTTTTATTAAAATTAAATAAAAACAAAATTTTATGGTCTCTCACGGGGCGCGTAGCCTTTGGCTACCACCTACGCAGGCTGCGACAGCTACGAGATCAGGCGGCACCCGGTGCTGCCACGTGTCATCATTGTGGCGAAGCTAGTGCGATGACTGGGCCAGGATAGGGCCTACCCAATCTACTACGCGGGCCGCGTAGGCCTCTCCCTTCTCTTATGCGGGCGCGAGGGAAGGTGAAAGGTCACCTATAAATAGCAACCTCGGGCCTTCAGTCTCAATTCGCTCACGATCTCTTTCTCTCTCGAATTTCTGAATAGGAAACATAATTTTCGGGCATAATACCCCCTTAATTAATGAGGTTCTGCCCCATTGTAAGTATTATAACCACGGTTACGTATTAGATACGCTGCCCGATTGATCCAGGGTTCCGTAATGGCTGTCGTGGTTCTGTCCGATGTAGTCATTAGAATGTCGTCTTGGGGAGGGTATTACTAATGTAAATATTGGGTTATTATACTAACGCGTGTGCATTTGTGTGAATTATAGATAATTACCAGGAAACCCTTAAAGGAAACCTAAGACAACAATGTGAGTAATCTCCTTTTTGTAAACTGTTTTTACAAAACCTTAAATATTTTACAATGTGATTAGCAGTGATTGATTCTTTGTAATTCTTCAATTACTGCCGGTATGTTGGGGTTTTGTATACAAAATGTGGAACACGTTACCATTGGACAAAGAGTTAGCCAATGGGTAATATGACCCACCAGTCAGGATTGACAGTACTGAATGAGTAATTGTGTAGATGTAAACATCGTAATCGCTCTCAATACTGTGAAAATTGATAAAACTCTTCTTGATTAAACCGGGATTCACTCACCAGTATTTCCCACTGACAAAATGTTTTTAAAATGCGTTTCAGGTAACAAAATGTGAGAGCCAACTAGAAGCCAGCTGGACAACACTGAAGGCTTGGAAAAGTGGTTATAAAAGTTACCTAAATAAAAGAAGATGTTTTATTCAATAAAATAAGGATCTTCCCTATGAAAATGTTTCTAATGAAAACTTGGGTTTCATCCCAATATGTTTAATATTATAAAAGTGTGGTATTTACTCTGATAAAATATTTCCTAACTACGGTCTTGATGTAATTTCCGTTGCCAAAATGATAAATACCGATACCACCAAAACTGGTCTCGCTGCCGCCCGTTCCCGGGACAGATAGGGGGCGGGGGTTGCGACAGAAGGTGGTATCAGAGCTAAGCCACTGATTCAGCCACAGAAGTGTTCTGCTGACACCAAGATATTATTTAAAGTGTTAGGAAATAAATTATAGAAATACGTGTGTTGGTGCACTAAATGTCTGTTGATTACGTCATAATCAAGTCTTGTGTCTAGATTGTTTGATTGAACACACAACAGGGTATTAATTAGGGTTTGGATATGTTTAACATGAAGATTTCGCTTGAAATCAGTTCAAGCGAAATCAACAAGACATGATTTCGCTTCAGACCATCTCAAGCGAAATCTACATTCTATAAATAGGGTTGTGTTGTTCATTTGTGTAACAGATCTGGATCATTGCTTGTGGAACGAAACTCTGTCAAATTGAAATCAGAAAGCAATAAAAGAGAAGAAATTAAAGAGAATAGCTGTTGTAACTTTGCATGCATTGTTTCCGCCTTCGTATGTAAAGATGAACTGCTTTGACTGACGTTTTAAGGTCGTAGAACGGTCCAACAAGTGGTATCAGAGCTCAGGACGAGGAGTTCATACTACTACAGCTTGATTCTACCGATTTCTCTCATTTCTACTCATTTCTTTTTATATTTTTCTGATCTGAACAAGTTCCAACGGTCGAAATGGTCTGATTTTCGAGTATATCGTGTAAAACGTAGTTTTAACAAAGCCTACAAAGTTTCGGACTACAATTCAGACTAAAACATGTTAAAAATGACCTAAAACAGGTTTTCGCTTGAAAGAGTTCGTAGGTTTATATTGATTTCGCTTGAAAAACAGACAATTTCACTTGATATTTGGAATATTTCGCTTGAACATTTGAAGCGAAATAGTGTTGTGAGTTTTCGCTTGAATCTGCTGGACTTGTTTTTTCGGATTTCGCTTGAAACAGTTGAAGCGAAATAGATCATCTGGATTTCGCTTGAGACTGTTTGACTAGGTTATAGCAGATTTCGCTTGAATCTCTTGAAGCGAAATTGGATTGCTGAATTTCGTTTGAAATATAGCTAGGATCAGATTTCGCTTGAACGGTTATATAGTGCTGATTTCGCTTGAAATCAGTTTATTTCAAGGAATTTCGCTTGAACTTGCTGATTTTTCAAAAACCTAAAAATTTTCTAAGTGTTTGACTGATTTTTTCAGGTACGTTCACGATGGATGATATTTTCATAAACCCGTTTAGCGATATGTACGCATTCACTTCCGAATCGTCAGATAGAAGATCTGAGATGAAAGAATATTCAAAAGAGATTTCGGAGAATTTGAAGTTTGAGAACATGTACGGGAGCCAACAGAAGCCACCAAAGCTAATGAAAGTGGAAGATTATCACTGGTGGAAAAATAGATTTGAGGGTTGGGTAAAAGCTTTCGCTACTGAAAGCTGGTTAAAACTGATAGATGGATACAATAAACCTGTAAAAGAGGGAGGAGAGTTAATAGACCCAAAAGATTTTACAGAAAAAGATATAAAAAATGTTGTGGCTGAATATAGAATGATAACATTGATCAAGCAGTCAGTAAGAGAGGATATTATTTCATTGCTCGAACAAGAAAAGACTTCAAAGAGTTTGTGGGAAGCGTTAGAGAGAAAATGTGTAGGAAGTAATGAAATTGTTAAAAACAAAAAGAAATTGTTGCGTAAAGAGTTTGATTTATTCAGTTGTATGAAAAATGAGTCTGTTTGTAAAATGATTGAGAGATTCGGACATCTAAAAATGGAGCTGATTAGACACCAAATCTTACCTTCTGAAGAGGAGCTGGTGGATAAATTGTTTGATTCATTGCCAAATGATCAAGAGTGGCAATACTTCGCTCTAATGTTGAAAAATACAATAAAGCCGGAAGAGTTAAAATTGGATTTGCTGATTGAAAGACTTGAAAGCCATGAGTTGGAGATAAAGAGATCTAAAGTCAACAATCCGACTTATCAGCAAAATGTGGAGCTTTACTACAGAGGAAATGTACCACAGGCTGGGTCTCCAAGAACAGCATTTTCTGCAGAAAGTTCAAATTCAGTGAACAATGAAAGTCTTCACAGTGGTTTTCACAGTGGATCTTCTTTAAACATTTCAAGTCAATCTGCTTCTAAGAATTTGTTTCAGTGTAATATCGCAGTGGATTTGAAGAATGGGCAGAATTTCAGCGAAGAGTCGGCAAAACAACAGATGGTTTTCTTGGCATCTGTACTTGAATCGTATGAAAGCCTCGTTGCAGGGAAGATTGGCAACACCAACTTGACGAAAGAAGATTATGATCAATTAGACCCCGAGGAGATGGAACTGATGGATATAAGATGGTGCATGGCCAGTGCGGTTCGTCGGGCACAGCGGTTCATGGAGATAACGGGGAGAAAGTCAATTGGTGGACCATCTACCAAATTGGGATTTGATAAATCTAAGGTGACATGCTTCAAATGCAAACAAAGAGGTCACTTTAAGCGCGAGTGCAGAAATGCGTATGCTGCTGATGATTCTGAAAATCCATTCAATGAAGATTACTACAGAAAGGCGATTTACCATCAGAACAAGTCTGAGCCACCAAGATTAAAGCAACCAGAAGAAAGATCAAGGGCTCTTGCAGTTATATATGATGATGAAGGTTATGATTGGAGTCAAGTTTGCCCTGAAGAAGATGCAGTTGGATATGCATTTGTTGCAAATGATGAGCATGATAATTGGTGGAGAAGAGACAGTGCGAGATGGGAGATTGGCAAATTGTATGAACCATTCAAAGAAGCCCAGAGAGCTAAAAGATGGAATGAAGAGTTAGAGTGTTACATGGATCCACAGGGTAATCCAGTAGTTGATCCATCAAAAGTGGATTTTGATGCTGTAACCAATGTGTTTCCAAGTAAGGGTACTTTCAACACAAGAAGGCTTTCTGATAAAAGCTATTTGCCAAATTTGATGAACAAGTTAAAAGAAGTTTTTGAAGCAAGTTTACCGAAGGTGGTAGAACTGAAGAAAAGAAAAGAAGAAGAATTGAAGAAGATAATTGAAGAAGTGAAGACTGTTGCAAAGCTTGCTGGAGAAGAACAGAGAGCTGAAGAAGTGCAGAAAAATGAAGAAGCTCAGAAAGAGGAGAACAACGAGCAAGATCAGAAAGTTGAGTCAGAAGAATCGGTGCTGAATGAGACTGAGGTTAGAAAATCTTCTGATCTATCTAATGTTGAAATGGTTGATGAAAAAGAAAACAAGTGCAGGAATTGCATAGAAATGTGCAAAGCCTGTACTCAAAAGGATGACATTATAAAAGCAAAAGAAATTGAAGCAACCAAATTTGAAAATGTTTTCAAAATAAAATGTAAAGAAATGGTTGAAACAGAAGAAATTTTGAAATTAAAAGTTGAAAATTTGACACAGAAATGTCAAGGTCTTGAAAAGGATAATGATGTTTATAGACAACTGTGTTCTACAAAATGTGTCGATTGTGTTGAAAAAGAATCGAAATTTCAAGATTTACAAAAACAGTATGATTCTTTAAAGTGGTCGAGTCAGAGAGTACAAGAAGCTTATGATACTTTGAAGAGCCAAGTCAAAAGTTTTGATCAAAGACTGTCTGAAACTTTAACAACTAAAGAAATGTATGAAAGAAAGTTTAAAGAAAAGCAAATTGAATTGAACAAATGTGTTGATGAAATTGCTAATCTTAAACAAGTCTTGGCTGAAAAAGAAAAGGTTGTAACCAAACTTCAAAGTTATCATAACTCTTCGTACATTCTCGAACGCATTTTCAACATCACACCAGATGACAAAGATACTGAAAATTGCAAAAAGGGTATTGGTTCAGAATTTCATCAGGTACCACCACCATTGAGAAACAACTATACTTTTTATGATGAGGAAAAGGTGGCAAAGGGTTTGAACATAGCTGACCAGTTACCTGATAGTATCGATGTGACTTACTCCAAATCTGATGATGCTAATGATTCAGAGGTGGTAAGTAAGGTTGTTGAAAGCGTTTTGAAAGATGAGTCTACAAAAGGTAAGTCTGAATCACAGGATGAAGATGAAGGAAATCTTTATGATGGTTATCTGAAAAACACAAAATCCGAGAAAAATTTGAATGATGATTCAAAAGGATTGGTTTATACCATGATTGGATCGGACAAATTATTCTTAGATGTTGTATTCCCAATTCAGAATGTGATTTCAGAGAAGGTCAATAAAGTTTTCAAAATGGTTGAGATTGAGAAGTCTGAGATTTCAAAGTTTGCTGGTAAAGGTCATAAATCTTTTTGTAACAAACCTGGTTTTAAGAAGAAAAACATGAAGGCTGGTTTGGGTTATAAAAAGAAACGGAATTGGAATCAAAGTAAAATACCAAATTTGCAACAAAAGATGAATTTTGTTCAAGGGAAAAGCTTGAAAGAAGAGGAAAAACTCAAATTTGGACAACAGTCTAATGAGGAGTTTGATGCTATGAAAAAGAAACAACAACAGGCCAAGGATGTTTCAAAGAAAGTGTGTTTCAAATGTGATCAAATTGGACATGTTGCACGAAAGTGTCCAAATCCAAAGCCTGTTGATGTTGAAAAACAGAAATCTGAGGATGTGAAATCAAGGTCAACCAGATTTGATTCGAAACAAACTTGGAGGTACAATACAAACAAGTTTGCTTCAAATCAAAATTGGAAATCAAACCCGAACAGGTTCGATTCAAGACAGACCTGGAATTCTCACACACCCAGATTGAGAACAACACAGAGTTGGAGAACATCTGTTGATATGACAAAACCTCAAGAGTTTTGGAAACCTAAAAATGTTGTTCAAAAACAAAAGGTTCAAAAAGAGACAAATTTTTACAAAAGAGGTACTCCGGAAGGTCAAATGTGGAGTGCTAAGAAACAAGTGACGTTGGAAAAAGATGAGAAAGTTGAAGTCAAAGTTGAACAAGTTTTAAATGACAAAGAGTTTCCGAAATTAAATGAACATTATTGTGTTGAAATGCCTAAGGTCCAACAGACCTGGGCTAAATTGTTCAAATGATTGATAAAGTTTGAATGTGCAGGTGCTCAACGAAGCTGAAGATTGTGAGAATGGTAGTTGGAGCAACCTGGCACAGGAAGAGGTTGCAGGACCCTGGTTTGGTTGAACAGGGAGTTTAGTTTGAGTGTTTTCTGTACATAAATAAACAATATTTTCAAAATTCTAAAAATTGGAAAAATTAAAAACCAAAAATATGTTTTTAGTTTGTTAAAATTTGAAAAACCAAAAATATGTTGTTTTTAATTTTGTTTGAATGTATGTTGATTGAATACGCCGAAACCCTCACGGCTGAACAAACATGATTACTTTCATCAGATTGAAAAACGGTTTTCAAACTGTTAAAATCAATGGGTTGTAAATCATGGGGGTACGTTATATTTTCTGCAAATCAGAGCACTTGAAGCAGAAAATGGATGGCGAGATAAAGCTATCAGTGTTGGTTGTCAAATTTTTCTTTAAATGGTTTTGCATTTTAGGGGGAGAAATATTGTTATAGAAAATCCAAAAACATTTGAAAAATTTGAAAATGACAAAAACATGATAAAATTTAAAAATTGAGTTTTGCGTAAAAAGAGGAAATGATAGTACATCAGTAGACAGTTACAGTACGCTAAAGAATTGAAAAGTCAAAATGTGTTAAACGATCTCACCGTGGATGTGTCGATAGATTTTTATACACTTAGTAAACTTTTTCGGGATATAAACCTAAATTTCACACTTGCTTATTTCGTGGGGAACACTACTTGGATATATAGGTAACCCCTGAAATCTCGTTTGAAAGGTCTTGTATTCTGATATACTAGGTCTTTATACTCAATGATGTCTGGGGTATTATTCCGGGACTTCTGCTGAACGGTGGTTCTGACCTAGTCCTCGAATAATACTTGCTGCAATGCTTGAAACACAGCATTAAACCCTCAGCATGCTGAAACAATAAAATTGATAAATGCTGCTGTTGTAAGCAAAAAGATCCTCTAAAGGGGACATACCGAAAAGTCGAAGCTGATATCTCTCTGCGTATACGGAAGTATCGACCTGAGATCCCTCGGCCCTCGCATACCTAAATTATATACAGATATCATTGTAGTATACTCACCTGTAAGACTGATTATTGGGATTCTGGATACGGGAGTATATTCAAGAGGTGGGACACATGAATGAGTTTAAGTTCTTAATACACCTAATTCGTATCCTGAATCAGTTGAAATTTGTGTGAAAATTTAAGTGGATCAGTATATCGACAATCTAAGTGAATTGTTTAATATTTACTGTGAAATTAAGCTCAACGGTACTTGTGACTTGTCATAAACTGATATGATCCTCTGACGCATACTCAAAACAAAAATATTGTCTGTAAATATGTTTGTACATATTTCGTTATTGCTTTATATTTTCAGAAAATACAAAAAGATTTTGATTTCTGCTTTATTTTCGATAACCGATGTCTGAGTGCTGAGTTTCAAAATCTAAGTAAGCTGATTGTGTTTCTGAAAATAAAACAAGTTCATTAATTTGAAACTTGAAATTTTTTTAAAAATCAAAAGTTCAAAAACAGTTTGTGATATCTCCAAGGTCATTAAGTTGGACTTGGATGATTAACTGTGGGGGATTTGGATGCTTATAGTGTTATAGAGCTAGTTTCCGATACGATTCGATGAAACTGCCAAATTCATGATAAGTGGTTTAGAAGGTTTAAATTGTCAGATTACAATATCTGGAAGTTTTAAATGTTGTTTCTTATAGTTGGATGAGTGATTGCAGGTTTCAGGAATTTCCACGGAAGCTAAATGTCAAAGCTTGAACCAGATATCTCAGATTCTAGCATATCGAGAGGGGGAGTCTGTGAAAGGGGGAGTCTGGGTCAACGGTCAAAGGAAAGATTGAAGTTTGAAGATAAAGATTGAAGAGAGTTTTTGCAATGTTTGAAGAATGATAAAGACAAAGACTTGAAGCCAAAGACTTCATCAACATCCAAGGGGGAGTCTGTTGGTGCACTAAATGTCTGTTGATTACGTCATAATCAAGTCTTGTGTCTAGATTGTTTGATTGAACACACAACAGGGTATTAATTAGGGTTTGGATATGTTTAACATGAAGATTTCGCTTGAAATCAGTTCAAGCGAAATCAACAAGACATGATTTCGCTTCAGACCATCTCAAGCGAAATCTACATTCTATAAATAGGGTTGTGTTGTTCATTTGTGTAACAGATCTGGATCATTGCTTGTGGAACGAAACTCTGTCAAATTGAAATCAGAAAGCAATAAAAGAGAAGAAATTAAAGAGAATAGCTGTTGTAACTTTGCATGCATTGTTTCCGCCTTCGTATGTAAAGATGAACTGCTTTGACTGACGTTTTAAGGTCGTAGAACAGTCCAACAACGTGCATATCTGTATTTTATTGTTATGTGTTATTTGACTATTTGTTAGTTTACAGTATGAGTGATCAAGGACCATCCGACACGTATCTTCAGTTGTCCGGCTCACCTAGAAGCGAAGGCACCTCTTCACAGCCTGCCCTCTCAGGGTATTCTGCTGACAATGAAGACGGGATATTCGTATTTAAGGCTCAGTCTGAAGAGTCATTCCCTCAGAAAAAGAGAGGATGGTTCAGTAAGGGAGCACACGAGCGTAGGAAAAGAATGAAAAAGTTACAAGAGCAACGAGTGCTAGCAGCCGCTAAAAGAGAAACCGATGCCCACACCCAAGACATGCTTAATAGGAGTTTAGTAAACTTCCATATTTTAGCATCCACAACTGCCGATCCAAACCTAGAGCAACTAGTAGCCCCTCAACCATTACCCTTGTTTCCCACCAAGCCAATGGAAATAGAAAACAACCCAGAAAACCAAGTTGAAATGCATGATTTCAATCCAGAGGAAATACCTAGGGTACCAGCACCCAATCCCTTAGACCCAGACTACGATCCGTGGTTTGATGATCATAGGGATTATGTGCAACGCTACCACTTAGCAGACTTACCCATTCCAAACCTAGCAGCTTACCCAGGTCTGGACCCTCTAGATCCCTACTATAATAATGATAAATACATTAGGGAAATCCAAGAGAATCCGTATCCTCAGGAAGAACCCATACCACAGTACCCAGATCAAGTACTAGCACCTGCACCCCCAATGAGTGCAGAAAATGTGCAAGAGCCCCGAACTTTCGGAGAAGAAATTTTAGAAAGTAGCGAGAGGATGAGGCAGGTAGGAGAACAACTCGTCTGGAAGTACGACGAGCGTCATATGGATTTTTGGATGAATCCATATCAGTGAAGGTGATGGTGGAGGTAGTAATAATAATAATATAATAATATATAAAATATGTGTATAAAATATATATATATATATATATATATATATACCGTAGTATAGGCCACTTCGTGGTTAGTGATGCATAGTAGTATTGTAATTTTAAATTTCAACTCTGGTTTGTATCAGATGCATACTATAAGAAAAAGTAAGTCGCAATGCTCGACGTTTTTGATCAAAATGCGTGTCATGTGATTGATCGTATTAAGATATTATCCTGTGATATTAATATGTGGTAAATGTTTAAAATTCAGATGGCCGACCAAGTGAATCAAGAGAATCCGGATAATAACCCGGAAAACCAGAATAACGATAACCAGGGTAACCATAACCCGGGTAATGAAAACCCAAACAACAACAATAATGGAAACCAAGTTGATAACAGTGCCATCCAACACATAGTGGCAAAAGGAATAATAGATGTAATGCCATATATTATTCAAACGGTTAGAGAAGCTGATAATAAAAGTAATCGTGATAGTAAACGACCCTCCGAACCAGAAAACAGCGTGAACAATGGACCTATACTTCAAGCGCCCATTCCCAAAAGAAGAAGAACCATGCCTTATAGTTGTTCTTATAAAGAATTCTGGTCTTGTAAACCAATGGAATTCTCAGGCAATGAAGGGGCCGTTGCATCTCTACGCTGGATAGAAAAGACTGAGGCAGTCTTAAGAATAAGCAAATGCGTGGAAGAGGATAAAATAATGTTTGCTTCCAATCTGTTTAAGAATTCAGCCTTAGAATAGTGGAACACTATCATCCAGTCTAGGGGAAGTGACAGGACTTACAGTATGGAATGGGAGGAATTTAAAAACATGGTAGAAAGGAAATTCTGCCCTCCCAATGAAAAGGAACAGATAGCAAATAAATTCCTAAATCTTAGGATGATTGGGGTAGATAGTAAGGGTTACACTACGTTATTCTTTTAATATGCTCGAATAGTACCAACCCTTGCATCACCTGAACCAGTATTAATCTCCCGTTACATCTGGGGATTAATTGGAGAGATTAGACATGTAGTCAAGGCAGCTAGACCTCAAACTATAGAAGAAGCTGTAGAACTAGCAAATACCTTGACTGAAGAATTAGTTCGTACACGAGAAGAGGATCAGAGGAGGAACCTAACCCAGACGCTTACCCAAGAATTTCGTTCTGGAAATTCTAACCGTGGGAAAAATGTAGGTTCTACCTCTACACCCTATTGCAAGTATTGCAAAAAGAAGCATTCTAGACGATGCTCCATCTACTGTAATTTTTGCAAAATATCTGGACATAAGGAGGAAGACAGCAGGAAGAAACCTAACAACAGGATATGCTACAACTGCGGATAACAAGGCCACATCAAGCCAAACTGTCCGAAATTAGCTCCAGCTACGAACAATAAGAATACTAAGAATGCTAGAGCATTTGTTCTAACTGCCGAAGAAGCAAAGATGATCCCGGATGTGATCGCCGGTACGTTTTTAGTTAATAATGTTTTTGCTAAAGTATTATTTGACTCTGGTGCGAACCAAAGTTGTATTAATATTTCATTTTGCAAACTTCTTAATCAACCATTAACTAAAATCCCACAAGAATGTCTAGTAGAAAGAGCAAATGGGGAAACCGTTAGGATTTCTGAAATCTTGCAGGGAGCAAGAATAGAATTTCTAATCAGAAATTTATTGCAAACCTTTATCCAATGAATCTGGCAGGATTTGATGTAGTATTAGGAATGGATTGGTTGGTAGCCAATAAATCCAGTATTTTATGTGATCAAAAGTCAATCCAAGTAAATTCACCAAAGGGTGAAAATATCACAATTAAAGGAAATAAACCCTCTAGATCCACAAAATTCATCTCTGTGATGAAAACAACAAGTTATATACGAAAAGGGTCATTAATGTATTTGATTTCTATAATCATTAACACTAAAGGAAAAGAATTAAAGGATATTCCAGTAGTATCCCAATTTTCAGATGTATTTCCAGAAGAATTACCAGGACAACCTCCAGACAGAGAAGTTGAATTCAGAATTCATCTGCTACCAGGGATAGCACCAATTGCTAAAGCACCTTACCGTTTGGTACCCGCAGAAATGCAGGAACTGAAGAAACAGTTAGACGAATTGTTGGAGAAAGGATTCATACAGCCAAGTTCATCGCCATGGGGAGCGCCAATCCAATTCGTCAAAAAGAAGGACGGATCAATGCGTATGTGCATTGACTACCGTGAATTGAACAAAGTCACGATTAAGAATCGGTATCCATTACCGAGAATCGATGATCTGTTCGATCAGTTACAAGGAGCTCGATTTTTCTCTAAAATTGATTTAAGATCAGGATATCATCAATTAAAGGTACAGGAAGAGGACATTCCTAAGACCGCCTTCAGAACGAGGTATGGCCATTATGAATTTACTGTCATGCCATTTGGTTTAACCAATACCCCAGCTGCATTTATGAACATGATGAACCGAATATCTAAGCCATATTTGGATAAATTCATAATTGTCTTTATTGATGATATTCTTATTTACTCCAAGAGTAAAGAAGAACATGCAAAGCATTTGCACGCACTTCTAAGCTTATTAAGAAAAGAAAAGCTTTATGCTAAATTTTCGAAGTGTGAGTTTTGGTTAGAACAGGTACAATTTCTTGGACATCTAGTTAATCATGAAGGAATTCATGTGGATCCTACCAAGATCGAGGCAATTACCAAATGGAAAACCCCTGAGTCACCAACTGAGGTTAGAAGTTTCTTAGGACTGGCTGAATATTATAGAAGATTTATTCGAGATTTTTCTGGAATAGCGCCATTCCCTTAACTAAGTTAACCTATAAATCCGTTAAGTTTGAATGGGGATCAAAACAGGAAGAAGACTTTAGAATTCTTAAGCAAAGACTAACCAATGCACCCATACTAGCGTTACCAGAAGGATCTGAAGACTTTGTAGTCTATTGTGACGCTTCTAAGTTAGGTTATGGATGTGTATTGATGCAACGTCAAAAGGTTATAGCTTACGCCTCTAGACAACTTAAGAATCATGAAGAGAATTATTCAACCCATGATCTAGAACTAGGAGCCATAATTTTTGCCCTAAAAGTTTGAAGACATTACCTATACGGTAGTAAGTTTACCATTTTCACCGACCGTAAGAGTTTAAGATATGTTTTCGGGCAAAAGGAATTGAATATGAGACAAAGACGCTGGATGGAGATGCTTAGTGATTATGATTGTGATATCCAGTATCATGCCGGTAAAGCAAACGTAGTTGCTGATGCTTTAAGTCGAAAGTATCACGAAAAGCCAAAAGAGTACGTTCACTCAACCTAAATCTGCAAGTAGATTTAAATGAACAGATTAAAAAAGCACAAGAATCAGTAATCAAGGATGATACTGAGAAATTGAAAGGAATGATTAAGGAATTAGAACAAGGAACAGATGGAATTTTGAGATTCCATAAGGAAAGGATGTGGATACCTAAATTAGGAAACCTACGCCACCGTATATTAGAAGAAGCCCATAAGTCTAAGTATACGATGCATCCTGGAAGTGATAAGATGTATCAAGACTTAAGAAAGAATTTTTGGTGGATAGGAATGAAAAAGGATATAGCAGCATATGTTGCAAAGTGTTTAACATGTTCACAAGTCAAAGCTGAACATCAGAAACCCTCAGGTTTGTTGCAACAGTTAGAAATGCCGGTGTGGAAGTGGGAATTGATAACAATGGATTTTGTTACCAAATTACCCAAAACAAGAAAAGGTAATGATACAAACTGGGTGATTGTAGACAGGCTAACCAAGTCAGCTCATTTCCTACCAATGAAGGAAACTTTTAGTATGGAGCAATTAGCTAAATTATATGTAAATGAAATAGTTTCTTTACATGGAATTCCTCTATCAATTGTGTCTGACAGAGATAGTTGTTTTACCTCTCAATTTTGGACAAGTTTCCAAAAAGCAATGAGAACCAAGTTGAATCTAAGCACAACTTATCATCCTCAAACAGACGGACAAAGCGAAAGAACAATTCAGACAATGGAGGACATGCTTAGAGCTTGTGTAATTGATTTCGGAGGTAATTGGGACGATCATTTACCATTGATAGAATTTTTTTTATAATAATAGCTATCACACAAGTATCAATGCTGCACCATTCGAAGCACTTTATGGACGAAAGTGCCGAACGCCAATCTGTTGGGCAGAAATTGGAGAAAAGCAACTATCTGGGCCTGAGATAGTACAAGAAACAACAAACAAGATCATTCAAGTTAAGGAACGACTGAAAGCAGCACGAGATCGACAAAAGAGTTATGCTGATAACAGACGAAAGTCATTGGAATTTCAGGTAGGAGATAAAGTGTTATTAAAAGTCTCTCCTTGGAAAGGAGTGGTAAGATTCATAAAAAGTGGAAAGCTAAGTCCCAGGTATGTTGGACCTTTTGAGATTATTAGAAGAATAGGACCTGTAGCCTATCAGCTACAACTGCCAGATGAAATGGCAATAATACATGATGTATTTCATGTATCTAATCTCAAGAAATGCTTAGCTGATGAATCACTGATAGTACCCCTTAAGAATATAGAGGTAAATGAGCAGTTAAAATTTGTAGAGAGGCCTCTACAGATTGAAGACAGGAAAGTTAAGAACCTCAAGCACAAAAGATTATGTGACAACCCTCAAAATTTCATGTATCCGTACGATTAATTAATGTTAATTAAAGTGCTTGATGTCTGTGCTGAATTACTTAACTGCTTTCTGATTACTGTGTCATACTTACATGTGCTTGTTAACATACTAGTCTTGCGCAGAAAAGTTACTAAATAGTCCTGTATGCTTTCCTGAGTGTTGGGAATTAAAAGTGTTACAAAAAATATATATAGGACACTATATGGAATAACTTAGCACTTTAACGGAACGATATCTAACCGAACAACCGGACATTACCCGGAACACCAAAATAATGCTAGAAGCATTGTTTTTTTTATTTTTCTGAACTAGTTATGGTTCCCGAACATCATAACACACCTTATAATTGCATAACGTCTAAAACACTAACCTTTATACTTGAAACCTAACTAAACATCTAACTAACTAGTTGAAACCCAACCCTATACCCCCCCCAAACCGGTTATGAGACAAGTAGGACCCCCCCCCCCCCCCATGATTTTATTTAGTTGTTTATTAGATATGTTAAGTACTTAAGAAACACATGGACTAATGGTTAAAGAATTGGTGGAGGATTATAAGACTAACTCCTAGATCTTCATACTTTCATTATCATCTTCACACCAACAACAAAACTCCTTCTTCCTTCCTCCCTTGGCTTCGGCCGAACTCACCACCACCATCATCACCTTCATTCAAGCTCGTTCCATCCATTCCATTCATATATAAAGGTTTATCAAGGTGAATCACGAGGTGTGGAACTCACGGATCATCAAGGACCTTCTTCACGAGCTTTTATCCACTCATTTTCTCTAGTGTTTCTTCCATATCATAAAAGCTAGTAGTAAGCTTCTTTGATCTTCATTTACTTCATGTTTATGGTGGATAATAGTTATTTTATGATGAACTCTCTAGAACACTAAAAGATCATAAACAAAGTCTTGAACATAAGCTTTACATGAGATGAAATAATGCTAGAATGATGTTATTTTGAGTATGTATGATGTTACTTGGTGATTACTAGTAATATGATGATTGATCATCATATGGAACTTGTTAAAGCATGATTAAAAACATGGTTTAACAAGTTAGAGGTGATTATGTGCTTGTATGAAATAATCATTTTCTAGTCTACACATGAACTTGAAAGAAAAATGATTGTTCTTGAAAAATAATAAACCAAGTGAACTAGTGACCTTGTAGATCTAAAACTTGTGGATGATTTTCCTAAATAAACCAAGTCTAAAAGACGGGTTTCGAAGGATCATAACTTTTCTTGCATACACATTATTTTTGGAAAATAAAAGGAGTATAAGGATGCAAGTGAAACATGAAAATGCGGTAAATAAATATTTTTATAAAATATGTTCACAAGTTGTGAACATCTAAAAATCACGAGAATGAGATTTTAAATAAAGTAAACACACTTTGGAGGGTAACTAAGACCACTAAATACCTTACCAAGTTACTACGCATTTTTACGAAAACTCAAGTTCATGTTACTACGTAGAGTGCATTGTTTTTACACTTGGTGAATGTAATATTGTTTAGTGAATGATTGTGGAATGTTGAATAATGTTTGGAAAAGAAAATGATATGCTTATTAGCATGGACACCTCCGTTTACAAAGGAAACTCTGGCGAAATTTTCTAAAAATTCCAACACTTAGAAAATATTTTTCTAAACAAGCGTTACGAGTATATTTTATAACTTGTGTTTCGAATATAAACTTCGCCATAATTTTTGTAACAAAATACAAAGTGTCGGAGGTTGGTTTTTGTAAATGAAAATGGGTAAATATATATTTAGAATATATATTTTATACAAGAACACTTGTGTGGATACTTGTTTATTTTGTGAGATAGTTATACTATTTCAGGGTAAAATAATATAACTTAACAAAGTACCTTGACATTAGAATTGATAGAAGTAATGAGTAGATAAACCATACATAGGATACGTGTTATGCGTGAGAAACTGATTGTTATCCGTACCTTATTAGGACGTACTTGATTTCTGATTGTTAGAGTAACTAATCTAACCGAGCAAACCAAGGTGAGTTCACACACTTTCTAAGGCATGGGATTCCCGGTGGTTGGGAATGGGGTTAAGGAAATTAAAACGGAACCTACATATCCTCCTTGGGTAGGATATGTACCGCCATCCTCCATAGGTAGGATGCCAATATTAATCCTGCGTATTCTCCTTGGGTAGAATACGTACGTTCGTCCTCCTTGGGTAGGACAACAACCTTAAAACTTACTAGACAAAACTCTATCATGAAGTCCCTCATTTTATATCGACTTAATCGCCGAGGCCAATGGCGAGCGGGTCATTAGTTAATAGCGCTATTAGGTTTAACAAACCTCACACCGTGCCGTTCGGACGGGCGTGTACTAATGGACTATGGCAAACTGTCAATGATGATGGACATTGACGTAGGGCACAACTATTGTTCGTCAGTTGTCGATATGGTAACGGTCTAGTGGTTCACATGGGGAAGCCCCCACTGATTATGGATATGGTTTGGGTAATAAAGAAGGAACTGGTTAATCATACTTTCAACTATGGGGTAACCCCCACGGCAAATAAGCCAACGAAAGACAAACCAAGTTTTCAGAAACAACTTAAAACTAAACAACCAACCGCGAACTCACTCAACTTTGTTGTTGACTCGTTGTTACATGCCTTACAGGTCGCTAGATGCTTATGGAGCTTGCACGAGGAGGAGGTCGTTGTGGGATATGGACTATTATGTCCCGTGCTTAATAAATAAACTTTATGGAACTTATGTTTTGGTCTTTAAACTTATGAACTTATTGAACTTATGTTTTGGGTTTTTAATGCTTCCGCTGTTTAATTTGAACTTGGTTAACTAGCTTTCGGTCACCAATTGTATTGTGGTTGGTTTTATTTACTTAATTACGTTGTTCAATATGATTGGTGGCTCGATCCTGGTCATGTCACGCCTCCAAGCGGTGATACTCCGCAGGGTGGATTTTGGGGGTGTGACAGATTAGTTCTGGTCAAAGTGAAATGGGACTCCAAAAGAGGACCAGAATACACATGGGAGCTTGAATCAGAAATGCAAAGGAAATATCCACACTTGTTCCAGTAGATCTTGAGGACGAGCTCTAAAACAAGGTGGGGAGTAAATAACAACCCTCCAAAATAATTTTCGACACCCCTAGTATAATTAAAGTATCCCAATATGTCCTAAAATACACCTCGTATACATAAACGGGCCCCGAATACCTTTATTTTTATTAAAATTAAATAAAAACAAAATTTTATGGTCTCTCGTGGGGCGCGTAGGCTTTGGCTACCACCTACGCGGGCCGCGACAGCTACGAGATCAGGCAGCACCCGGTGCTGCCACGTGTCATCATCGTTGCGAAGCTAGTGCAATGACCGGGCCAGGCTAGGGCCTACCCAGTCTACTACGCGGGCCGCGTAGGCCTCTCCCTTCTCTTACGCGGGCCGGGAGGGAAGGTTAAAGGTCACCTATAAATAGCAACCTCGGGCCTTTAGTCTCAATTTGCTCACGATCTCTTTCTCTCTCGAATTTCTGATTAGGAAACATAATTTTCGGGCATAATACCCCCTTAATTAATGAAGTTCTGCCCCGTTGTAAGTATTATAACCCCGGTTACGTATTAGATACGCTGCCCGATTGATCCAGGGTTCCGTAATGGCTGTCGTGGTTCTGCCCGACATAGTCATTGGAATGTCGTCTCGGGGAGGGTATTACTAATGTAAATATTGGGTTATTATACTAACGCGTGTGCATTTGTGTAAATTATAGATAATTACCAGGAAACCCTTAAAGGAAACCTAAGACAGCAATGTGAGTAATCTCCTTTTTGTAAACTGTTTTTACAAAACCTTAAATATTTTACAATGTGATTAGCAGTGATTGACTCTTTGTAATTCTTCAATTACTGCCGGTATGTTGGGGTTTTGTATACAAAATGTGGAACACGTTACCATTGGACAAAGAGTTAGCCAATGGGTAATATGACCCACCAGTCAGGATTGACAGTACTGAATGAGTAATTGTGTAGATGTAAACATTGTAATCGCTCTCAATACTGTGAAAATTGATAAAACTCTTCTTAATTAAACTGGGATTCACTCACCAGTATTTCCCACTGACAAAATGTTTTTAAAACGCGTTTCAGGTAACAAAATGTGAGAGCCAACTAGAAGCCAGCATGACAGCACTGAAGGCTTGGAAACGTGGCTATAAAAGTTACATAAATAAAAGAAGATGTTTTATTCAATAAAATAGGGATCTTCCCGATGAAAATGTTTGTAATGAAAACTTGGGTTTCATCCCAATATGTTTAATATTATAAAAGTGTGGTATTTACTCTGATAAAATATTTCCTGACTACGGTCCTGATGTAATTTCCGCTGCCAAAATGATAAATACCGATACCACCAAAACTGGTCTGGCGGCCGCCCGTTCCCGGGACAGATAGGGGGCGGGGGTTGCGACAACTTTAACCCATGAAAACATTCTAATCCCTATAGGTTTCATAGTGTCAAAAACGAGTATTAAAAGCTAGATGATTATTTTTCTCGTATACTTACTTTCTATATACTTTAAATTCCGAATTCCTAATCCTCCATTATCATCTAAATACTCATATACCTACGTTTCCTCGTGTAGAAGGACTTGGTGTTCCATCCTTAAACAACCAACAACTCGTCATGGAATAACAAGTGGAAGCTTGCAAAACCGTGAGTACACTTGACCCATTTTCATTTTAACACTTTTTGGGTGCAATATGTTAACGTTATCAAAATCACAATACTTCATTCTTTATGCAAATGCACAAAACAATCCTAATACATGAAAACTACTTTTTATACTTGATACATAATCTTGGGTGATTCTTATGTGATACTATAGTCATTAGCTTTGTACGAGCCTCCATTTAACATGTATAGCGCTATAGAATTAACGCACCACCCGTGAACGAGAGGTCATGGTAAATTTCATTCTTTATTGCGTAAACAGAGGGTTGAATAGAAATATTGCATGCCATGATATGTTGATCTTAAATAACTTAGGTTGCCATGTGGATTCGTTTTAAACTTTTTATACTTATACTTATTTACTTAAACTTGTGTACTCGCCAATGCATTTTTGTGTTGAACTATACCTTGTTAACATGTTGCAGGTTGATGAGGTTGATTGTAATGAAATCTAGCAGGGACGACACTAGAAACACATTTCAAATTACTAGACTAGTCATTTTATTTATTAAACTTGTTGTATTGTTTTTCATGTTGTACTTGAATTTCATGTTATAATTTAAACAATTTTGTTATGATATTAAATCGATTTTGAATTAATTATTGTCGCCTATAGCGTTATGTGTGATGAGCAATCTTTTTCATCTCACTCCGATGATTCCACCATCGGTTGGGGTGTGACAGATTGGTATCAGAGCCATAACTATAGGGAATTAGGTAGAATTGCCATGTTCGACCTAGTCTATAGTAGGTACCTTATTTTTTACCATTCTTGTTATACGCTTAAAATGTTATTCTTTCTATTTGCTTCATTCTCTTCTTCTTGGTCTTAATACTTACAACTATGTCTTTCCTAAGACATTTCTACACAAATACACTTTTGAAGACTTGAAGACACTCGTAATACAAACGAGACGAGTTTACCAAAATAGGCGTGAAACCCACAATTTGGTAAACGACTCTCATTCCGCTTATTCTATTTTGCATGAAATTACACCATTAAGTTAGGAGTGAAATCCACATCTTAATGGTAAATTTTCAATTCAAACTCTAGTGGACCCTCATCAAAGTGTCAAAATGAAGACCCGACGAGTACCAACCACATTAGGGTACGAAATCGTCAAGTTAGGGGTGAAACCTGCATCTTGTCGATTAAGTCCCATTCCTCGATTTTCAATCTCGCCAAAGATTCGATTGTTTCAATCGATTAGAGACGTGTAGTAACTGGAAGGGTAAGATACCTTTAATCGCTTCTCGACGAGAGTATCTTACCTATAGGCCAAAGCACGTTTCTCTAATTCGAAAGGACTTTCGATTCACTTTGGAATAGTCGACGTTTCTAAACCCGAAACAATCCTATGTTTTATGAGCCTCTCTTTTATGCTATCTCAATTTATATGTGATTTTATACTTGTTAAATAGTTCATTTCAAAACCGTTACCCGATTTGCACGTCTCTCGGAATCAAAAACAATAATAATTCTCGTGAATAAACTAAATTTATACTCTTTTTACGCATTCATACGTGTTTATGCTTTATGAATACTTGTTAAATTCATATTAATTATGTGAACCATACATGATACGTCATGCTTACACGCTTATACATGCAAAACTTATTTTGAATTTATGATCAAGTCTCATCCTTTTCCCTTATCTTTTGATTCTCAAATGTCGTCCAACGCTGTGTCAAAGAAGACTAAATCGAAGAAGGGTTCAACCCCCAACTCCAACTCTGACACGATGTCGAAGTAGGACTATATGAAGTTTATGGCCAATCATATGGCTAAGGTCATACCAAACATCGTCAGCAAGATTCAGATGTCACACCCCGATATTTCCACATATTCCGGTGGGCCCAGTGGGGAGTATCGTGACGTAATTGAGATCATCGTAGTCAATTAAACACAGTTATGGCACAGTGGAAGGCTTTAAATTACTATTACAACCCGAATGTTCAAAGTACGAATAAAAGAATATACAGACGGTTGTAAAAGAAAGGATCCACAGCCGGATCTTTATATAAAATGTAAAACCAAGTTCGACAGACTTTAAGGCATCTAGGGAATTGCAAAATCCTCTTATTGAACGCCAAGTAGCTCCAGCCTATTACGTGAGGTACCTGTCACTTAGTCTTTTGAAAATACGTCAGTTTACACTGGTAAATACAATTAACTAACTCTTTTGAAAGATTTAAGAAAATTGGTTTAGGTGCACGTGGCACGAAAATCTTTTACATTTTTGTCATACATTTGGGGCTCGGTTTAGAAACCGGGCCATGATTAACTGACTCATCACTTATAAAACCCACAAAGGAGTTATCCCCAACTTGTGGGTAAATTTATATTTTAGCATTTGCATATGTCGGGTGTATGCCTACACCCCGTGCATAGGTTGTGGCCATTAATAACTAAAATGAGCCAAGGATATCCACTACACGGTCGTTAACCCCTAAAGTTTATGTTATCAAACAAAACAGATTAAAACGGGTTATGCGGATTTATTAATCACAATCCAACCAAATGATCCCACACCCGACCAAGCGGTAATAATTTACCGTATCCCAAGCCCATATAAGGGAAAATAAGTTAAAAGTATTTACCTGAGTTTTAAATGCAAGAATTTCTACTCAGTCGTAATTTACTAAGACTTTATGAATGGGGCTCCCTAACCTGGAATGAAGGTTTTTTTAACCTATTAGAATACTAACGGGTCTTATTTAAGTCAAGGACTTAGACCGGTTAGTTTAAAGGATGATTTACGGTACGAAACGCTAGATTAAGCGGTGACTGGCCGGAATGTAATTTAGACCCAACAAGTATGGAGACTTGTATAATATGGGTAAACTAAATACATTCTGGATTTTGAAGTTTAATTGATAAGGTTAAACCCGCTTTGGTTAATTTATGCAAACTAGTTACATAAACCGAACCGAACGCGTATAAGCATAAACGTAATAATTTATGATATTATAACAGTAGGATATCATATATATGTGTGGTTTATAATTTATGGCCAAACTATGCTCCGGAAGGGCATTTTGGTCATTTCACATATGGTTTTAGGGACTTATTTGGGATTCTGAGTTCATGACTTATACCTACTGTAAAAATATTTAAAATCATTTATAAATTCAGTAGGTAACAAGTCTTGGTGCTAAATATGGTTTAAAACCATACCATGCACTTAATTTACGTAAAAGTCGATATAAGACGATAATTTCAAAGTTTAAGCGATTCTGAGATTTTGACCAGCTTTGAATGGCCAAAATATTTTATTTTTCATAATATATCAGTAGCAAAAGATTTTGCATGTTAATTATATTTAAAACTTATTTTATTTACGAAAAGGGTATTATCATCATTTGTAGACTTTATTCAAGAACTCAAGGTTAAGGTCAGTATATAATCTGACCCAACACCCCAATAAATCCTAAATATGATATCATAACAGTAGGTAAAGGTTTTTATGTAAAAATTATGTTTAAAACTTGATTTACATGCTAAAGGGCATTTTAGTCCTTATAAAAGCATAAATTTCGATTTATTTCATAACTTCAGTTTATGACCCGATTGTAAACATCAAAATATTCTAAATATGTTCACTAATCAGTACTTAGTCCATTTGCATATACATTTATATCAAAACCCTTAATTTTTGACAAAAAGGCATACTAGTCAACATAAAGCATATCAACGGAAACATGCATATAAACTCAGATTACTAAGTGACCCTGCAATATAACCTCGGAGGGTTATGCTACAACATATAATGGTCACAAAGGAACCTTAAGGCATAAAGGAAATAAGCTAATTTGGGTTAGAACTGAAAGTACAAGTAAAAGTCAAGCTATTGCGACTTTCGGTTGCGAACCGAGCTTAAACTTAGAATTGTCGGGTTGAACATGTTTGGACATGTTCTAATAATGTTTACCAAGTTATTATAGTGATAAAACATGTTTTATAACTTCTACATTATCAGGTTTGAATTTATTTAAAAACTGACCCGTTTGACGTTTTATTTTAATTACTTTGACCCGACAATTAACTAAGTAAACATGGTAATTAGGAGGTGCCCTTTTGAGGGATTAACACATACCTAATTACGATCACGTAGCCATATTCTTCTCGAACAATGGTTGGACCGTTTAGGTCTAAATCGAAAGTTGATGTGTGTAAAATGCAACATATAAATTACATCAAATGAGGCATAAAACTAATCCTTTTTTAGTACTAATGTTGGAAAAAGTGTGCTTTTGTCTTCCTTTTGTATTTTCAGGACAAAATGAGCGTAATTGAACAAAAGGAACAAATATGCAACCAAATCTAACATAAATACAAAAAAAGGAATAAACGTGGCATGCCCGACCCCTCGACAGCATCTTCGCAAGCAAAAACAAAGGAACAGAAGGCTGACCACGGCCCCATGCCCAGCGGACACGGGGGCGTGGCCAGGCACCTGCAGAAAAGACAAAGTCATAGAAGCTTCTATTCCCAGCATGGAGGCGTGCCCAGCTCAACACTGATCGTGGTCAACGCTAAGATTCGCAAAGTCTTGCAAATCTTGATAGTACAGATTCGCTTCTGCACACGGGGCCGTGCCCAGTGAACACGGGGGCGTGTGGAGCTAATGCAGACAAATTGCAATTAATGAAGAAAGAGAAAGAGGATGGACACGGGGTCGTGCCCAATGGACACGGGTCCGTGTCCGGGCTTCTATACAGGCTATAAATAGGGGTGCTTGGTTCACTTCAAAGGCATCCCTTGGCAAACCACCTCTCTCCCACTTCACCCACACTCCACCACCACTACAACCCACATCCACCACCATCATCCATCATCCATCTTAGAGTGTGTGTAGTAGTCTCGGGATCCAAGATTGATAGTAAGAGTTCTTGACAATCAAAGGCCATGTTTACCTAAGTCTCTTACATCACTTGGTCAAGACAAGCATTTAGTGTCATACTTTTGATTTTTAATCTTTTCGCACTTTTTATTTGGTTTTGTATTAATGACTTTAATAACTAGTTTCTTATGTTGAAGGTGAAACTTCCTTATCATTTGTCCGTAGTGTCTTAGCATTATTTTACTACCTATATAATATAAAAGATTTTCACCATTCATATCTCTATGGTCTATATAGAGATATGTTGGCTACCTGGTCGGGGGTTAAGGGAATGGTTTGGTAAGGTTCTTGCCTTGTTCAGTGTATAGATCCTGCAAGGACCTGGGTCAACTTTAGTAGGACCTCCTTCAATACCCACTGGTATTGGATGGTGGGGGTCCGAACTCCTTGACCCCCTCATATGTAAACTACTATTAATACATTAACCCGGCTACTTGGGATTGTATCCCTGCTGACTCAAACCACTTAGCCGAGGGTAACGTCACCTCCAGAAGAGGGGCCTACCACAATATGCATTAATACCGTAATTAATTATCTTTCAATAATCCAACCCTTTAAGATTGTATCCTTGCTGACTCAAACTACTGGGTTGAGGGTAACGTCACCTTCAGAAGAGGGGCCTACTACAATAACTAAGATAATCTTTTAAAAAGTGCAAAAGTGCGGAAATCATCAAAGGTTACACTAAAGGCGAGTCGGATCCAAGTGATTCATCTTGTCTATCTGTTTTTATTTTATTTTATTTTTCAGCATTTTTAGTTTTTATTTTCATGTTTAAAACCTTTTCTAAAATTTTGATTTGATTAGACTTTGAGGATAAACTGGTACTAAAAGCTCTTGTGTCCTTGGACGACCTCGGTATCTTACCAACGCTATACTATGCTCACGATGGGTGCACTTCCCCATATGTGTGTTTAGTGTTAGTAGAATATCGTGTTTTATAAATTTAAAACTTGACTAAAGTGTTAAAAAATGCTTAAAATATAAACAAAAACATATCACACCTAACGCACATCAAAAGTCAAAGCCGATTAGCGGTAACTTTGACTTTCGGCTTTTAAATGCTTAAATACCAAACTAGAGTGGCTAAGGACACTTACAGCAGGTCCTAGCTCGAAGGTTAGACTAAAGGGAGCTTCCTTTTTTATCAGGAACCTCAGAGATGCAAGAGAGAAAAGTGATGGTGCAAGTCCAAATGGTGAAAAATGGCACCTATTTATACTAATTCAAGGATTCTCAAGATTAAGCCAGGTGTATTGAGGCTTCCTCTAATCATCCCAGGTGTCCTAGAGGTTTTTAAAAACCATCTACATGCTCCTTGTATCGAATTAAGGCCGCATGGTGATTTGATTGGGGAACAAGGCTGCATTACATGCAACTGTCTTTATTTTACGTTACTGGGCACTTACTCGCGGCCTGTGAGAGAAAAGGAGAGGGGTTCGCGGACCGCGATTCTCCCTTCGACCTGTTTAACCAGTTTTCCAACTTGGCAATTTCAGTCCCTAGTCCTTAATACTTCTTGTATGTTTTGTTTTGAGCACTCTTGGCCCCTATAGTTAGTTTTTAAATAATAAACCTCTTTAGGCTCTCATGTGGTTAAAAGATCACCCGAGGATACTAGTTTCGCTCGTTGACGCTTTTAATCCTTCTTCTTGAAATCTTGAACATTTATCATATAATGATTCTTACACTTTTCGTAATTAATATCAAGTATTATCAGAAGTATAATTGGACATTACGAAACCCCTGGTTCATTAAAAGGTCACTCAGAGGTAAGAATTACATCTTAACACTTTTAACCCTTTTGTTACCCTAACTTTCATTTGTTTTCACAAACGGTTTCTTACGTCCAACACTTGACTTGTTTGAGAATACGAACATCGTGAAAGGTCACTCAGAGGCATAAGTTTAGCATGTTGACACTTTTAGTCCCTCCGCATACATCTTTTCACTGTTTGTCAACTTTAGTCCTTCATAGTAAACTTTTTACATGTTTAGGGTTTAGGACACGTGTCTTCACATTATTGGTCATGATTTTACGAGGTGTTACATCCTCACCCCCTTAAAAGAAATCTCTACCTCGAGATTTACTGAAATAAGTGAGGGTACTTTTGTTGCATAGTGGACTCAACCTCCCACATATATTCTGGGCCTCTACGGGCATCCCACTTTACTTTCACAATTGGTACACGCTTCATTCGGAGCTTTTTAACCTGTCGATCCTCGATCTATATAGGTCTTTCAACAAACCTCAGGCTTTCATCTATCTGAACGTCTTTATGAGACATCGCTAGCGATTCATCAGCTAGGCACTTCTTTACGTTGTAGATGTGGAACACATTGTGAATTCCACTAAGCTCCTCAGGCAAGTTTAGCTTACAAGCCACACTACCGACACATTCGATGATCTCAAATGGTCCAATGTACCTTGGGCTTAGTTTTCCCTTTTTACCAAAACGCATTACCCCCTTCCAGGGTGATACTTTTAGTAACACTTTATCTCCTACCTCGAACTTTAGAGGTTTACGCCTTTTATCTGCGTAGCTCTTCTACCTGTCTCTGGCAGCCTTTAGACGATCACGGATCTGAACAATCATGTCCAGCATCTCAAGGACTATCTCAGGTCCTTATAGCTGGGCCTCCCCAACTTCTGCCCAACAGATGGGCGTTCTACATTTTCTCCCATATAAAGTCTCAAAAGGCGCAACCTGAATGCTGGTATGGTAACTGTTATTGTAGGAGAACTCAATTAAGGGGAGATGGTCATCCCAACTACCACCTAGATCAATGACACATGCGTGAAGCATGTCTTCTAATGTTTGAATTGTACGCTCGCTTTGCCCATCTGTCTGAGGATGGTAAGCAGTACTAAAATTTAAACGAGTGCCTAAGGATTGTTGGAAACTTTTCCAAAAATGAGAAGTATATCTAGTATCTCTATCGGGTACACTAGATACTGGCACTCCATGGAGAGACACAATCTCATCAACATATATCTAAGCTAGTTTATCGGAGCTATGAGTCTCCTTGATGGGTAAGAAATGAGCTGACTTAGTTAGTATGTCAACTATGACCCATATTGTATCATTTCCATGTCTTGTTTTAGGCAACTTGGTGATAAAATCCATGGTTACCATCTCCCACTTCCATGTGGAAAGTTCTAATTGTTGCAGTAATCCTGGCGGCTTTTGATGTTCGGCTTTAACCTGTGAGCACGTCAGACATTTAGCTACACGTGTGGCTATGGATTTCTTCAAACCCATCCGGCAATAATTTGTCTTTAAATATTGATACATTTTGTCACTTCCAGGGTGGACTGAGTATCTTGAATTATGAGTTTCTTGGAGGATTATATCTCTAGGTCCTCCATAAATAGGAAACCAGATTCGACCATTTAATTTGAGGATTCCATCATTCCTAGGTGACAACTAATCAATAGTTGCACCTAATCTTTCACCTGGAAGGTTAGCTTCCAATACGGCTTCATTCTGGGCAGCTAACAGCTTTTCGTTCAAACTGTTCTTAAGCTCAATACTTTTAGCATTAATCCGTATTGGTTTGACCCTTTCCTTTCTGCTAAATGCATCGGCGACCACATTCGCTTTTCCAGGATGGTAGCGAATCTCGCAATCGTAGTTATTTAATGTTTCCATCCAACGGCGTTGCCTCATATTAAGATCCTTCTGGTTAAACAAGTGTTGGAGACTTTTGTGATCTGAGTGTATCACACATTTAGTTCCATACAGATAATGTCTCCACAGCTTAAGTGCAAATACAACGGCACCCAATTCCAAGTCGTGGGTGGTGTAATTCTTTTCATGCACCTTCAGTTGTCGTGACGCGTAGGCAATCACCTTACCTCTTTGCATAAGCACACAGCCCATGCCAGTGTGCGAAACATCACAGTAAACAACAAATTCATCTATACCTTCAGGCAAGGTTAGTACTGGAGCATTACTCAACTTCTACTTGAGGATCTCAAAAGGCTCCTGCTGTTTAGGACCCCCAATCAAATTTTACATTCTTACAGGTCAGAGTAGTGAGAGGTGATGCTATCCTTGAGAAGTTCTCGATAAATATTTTGTAATATCCTGCCAATCCCAAGAAGCTGCGAATTTCAGTAGGTGTCTTAGGTGCTTCCCAGTTCATGATTGCTTCTATTTTAGCGGGATCCACTTGGATACCACGTTCACTTACAACGTGTCCAAGAAATTGGACTTCTCGAAGCCAGAATTCGCACTTAGAGAATTTAGCATACAGCTTCTCTCGTTGTAGAAGTCCTAGGATGCACCTAAGATGTTTCTCGTGATCAGCCTGATTTCGAGAATAGATAAGTATGTCATCTATAAAAACGATGACAAACTTATCCAGGTACGGCTTGCAGACTCGATTCATGAGGTCCATGAATGCTTCAGGTGTGTTAGTGAGCCCAAAAGGCATTACTAAGAACTCATAGTGGCCATACCTCATTCTAAACGTGGTTTTAGGTACATCTTCAGTTCTAACTTTGAGTTGATGATACCCCGACCTTAGATCAATCTTTGAAAAGAAGCTTTCCCCTTGTAGTTGATCGAACAGATCATCGATCATGGGCAATGGATAGCGGTTCTTGATTGTTACTTTATTTAGCTCACGATAATCAATGCACAGACGCATTGGACCATCCTTCTTCTTTACAAACAGTATGGGTGCTCCCCAAGGTGACGAGCTGGGTTGTATAAAACCTTCTCCAGAAGTTCATCCAATTGGGTTCTCAGCTCTTTCATTTCGGTTGGTGCTAAGCAGTAAGGAGCTCGTGCAATCGGTGCTGCTCCAGGCATGATGTAGATCCTAAACTCTACCTGCCTCTCGGGAGGTAATCTAGGTAGCTCATCAGGGAAGACATCTGGGTATTCAGAAATATCTGGAATGTCTTCTATCTCAGGTTTCGGCTCGTCCATTGTTACCTGCGCAATATAGATGACACATCCGCTCTTTAAGCACTTGGATTCCTTAAGTATAGACACATTATTAGGTAATCTGTAGTGCGTATCTCCATGAATGGTGATCGATTCACCAGATGGGGTTTTGATGTTGACTAGTTTCTTATCGCATGCGATTTGGGCTTGGTTACATGATAACCAATCCATGCCTAAAACTACATCAAACCCCGCCAATTTCATTGGCAAAAGAGATAACGGAATTGAATGATTCTTAATGGATATAAAACATCCATCAAGAAGAGTCGAAGGAGTTTCTAAGGTACAGTCAGCGAGTTCTACCTCATATTTAATTTCTAGAGTTTTAATAGGTAGATTTAATAGTTTACTAAACTTAAGGTCTACAAAGGACTTATATGCACCTGAATCAAATAAAACTCTAGCATAAATATCGTTTATGAGGAAGGAACCTGTTATAACTTTATCATCCTTCACTGCTTCTTTGGCATTCATCTGGAATACCCTAGCATTCGATTTCTTAGCCTCCTCAGGCTTCTTTGCATTCTTTGGGCAGTTTGTCTTGATATGACCCTTTTCATTGCAACCATAACAGGTTGCATCCTTCAAATTCCTACATTCAAATGACTTGTGCCCCTTTTTCTTGCAGATCCCAGTCTCTTGGTTTGCAAGAGATGAAATGCTTATAGGTACAACCTTTGTTGAAACGTGGTGCCTGATCAAACACAATATGCTTATGTGGTTCACTTTTCAGATTGGATGAATGTTCAGATTCATCTTTCTTTGATGTATGTGGTTTTGAAAGGGATTTAGAATGAGTTTTTGAATGAGCATCACTTGACTCTTTTAGTATCTTATTTACAGCTTTTGTAACAGCTATGTTTTTCAAGGCTTGTAATTCAGCGCCGGTGATATTCAGTTTAGTTGTATCATTCCCTTCAACTGGGTGACTGTGAGCTTCATCTGAACCAGCCATGGTGAAGTTTTGAATGCTATAAATCAAGTAATAATAATTTGTTTAGTTGTCATATGGCAAATCATCATATTTGATGATTAACTAGCCATGGTATAAATAAACCATATAGGCTAATAGGTTAAGTATTTCTGAGGAGTGTGTATTTTGATATTAATTGATTATAATTAGCGTAGGTTACAAATGAACCATCAAAGGCATTTAAATAGGATATCATCCTTTACATATATTAGACAGGGGACATATGTCACAGCTGTCAATGTCGTATAAACACTTTTATATAGCACGAAGGCTCTTCTCGAAGGACATTTAAATGGCACGAAAGGCCTTGTCACTTGGACAATTTGAAATATAAGCTATGATCTTGTTGGATCAAAGGTTTTAAGGTTTGAACATAATTCATCATCCTTTGACGGTGAGTTATAGTCTACAACTGTCGTCGTTATGAAAAAACGACATAACTTGGCCCGTAGTCAAAACAAATAACATCACTAATGGATGTTTTAATATGGACATCATATTGATGATACTAGCCATGATTCACATTGATCATTTAGGCTGTATAAAGGCTTGGAAAAGTCCAAGTATTTTGATGACTAGTGTGGTTTCTCAAGCCACATTGTCAGGAGTGTCAACATGTTCTGGATGTTAACAAGGATTTATTGTCTTAAGAGGGTTGTACCATCATAGCCATGTTCATATTGACATATAGGCTAGGTTATACCATTAAGAAGATCTTTTGGAATTTTCTTGGCAGATCAATTAAAAATTGAATTGATTGTTTGCACGTTATAGTAATGAAAGTACGTATATATAAATTCCAAAAGAAAATTTCCATTAATAATACTAAATATTACAAAACTGCCCTAAACGGGTCTTTCAAATAACATAAATTGTCCACGTAGGGACTAAAAGAAAAACAAGTCCTCGCAGGGACTGATACTTAAAAGGAATGTCCATGCAGGGACTTAATTTTAAAATGACAAATTATATAACTATTAAAATGAAAGGTCGGTGACACAAGAGTACAAAACCATGCATATATGACCTGAGCAAAAAGTCGCCGTACAAAGCCACAGCCACTGACCAAAACAATAATGTTATTTGCTGTTTGGTGCATGATTCAATGGAGCTTTAAATAAAAGGTCAAAGGCCTGACGCGTGTCCCTTTGCTTAATTTTCTAAATGCATTTTGTTATGTACTTTTTCAAAAGACCCTTCACTTCCATGTATATTACAATAATCCCCCTTCATTTCTCCAAAGTTTGATTTTTTCATTTACACATTTCAATCAGTATCAAAAATGATAATAATCAAATCAATTAAACATGCTATCTTTGTTATTATTTAACTTAAATTTTAATTTACGATCAAGATATAGTCTTTTTTATATTATCTATATCTAATAACATTAAGGTCACGACCGTAACGTGTTTAACAAAGTCAAAAACACGTAATATCACGTACGGACACCACACGTTAATGTCTTCATTATACACTGTAACCGAAATGCATATATAGGTTACACTGAGTTACATATGGTTAACGCATTACATAATGCGTCGTGTCGCTAGCTATATATATTCAAATTAAAATTTGTTGAAAGGTTCCTTTGACAAAAAAATGATTCTTGGATTATCGACACGTTGACCCGTAACTTTTGATATTTAACAACTTTGGCCCCTCATTTATCTCTACTTGATAACTTCAGACCTCATCTTTTCTAACACTTTAATTCTTTTGATTAAATCACTTAACGGCTTTACACTACAACATGCGAGACATTATACTCCTTTTATCTATGTCTAATCACATTAATGTCACTAACATAGCGTGTGTAATAAAGTCAAAATCGCGTTACGTCACACGTGGGCACATCATCTTCTCTAACGCTTCAATTCTTTTGATTAAATTACTTTTACGACTTTACACTGCAACGTGTGATACATTATACTCCTTTTTACCTAACCACGTTAATGTTACTAACGTAACGTGTGTGATAAAGTAAAAAACGTGTCACATCACGCGTTGGCACATGTTAATGTCATCATTGTAACGCGTGTAACGAAGTGACAAACGTGATGTTGCCGCCGCAACGCGCGGCACGGGTAAAATCTAGTATAAAATAAAAGTAAGAGTCTTCAATCGTCATTCTTTTTCCCTTTGATAAACTTTGCAAGACCCTTAAGAAACTTATGGGTTTTTCTCTCACCTCTATCCATCCTACGTTCAACATTTTGCACCGTTTGTAAGGTTTCTTGTTATTGTTGGGGTGGAGGTTGAGGTTGTGGCTGTGGTTGAGGTGGAGGGTATTGATACCCATAGACAGGATACCCAGTTGGGTATGCAGGTGGGTAAGGTGAAGGATATAGAGCATTATAGTTGACTGCTTCGACGTATGGGTCGTAAGCAGGTGGTTGGTAGTTATAACCTGTAGGAGCTTGTGGCTCGAATGGGTTATACCCAGTCATATCTGGGTAAGTAGGAATTGGGTTTTTGTAACCCATCGGAGGTGGTTGTGGTGCAAAGGAGGCCGGTGTGACATCAATTTCCGGCACTGCATGTGAAGGTCCACCCATTTGTGGATCTTCAGGGATGGGAGGATAGTTGCTTGAAGCTTAGGGGGAGCTAAATCGTGGTCCCCCACGCACGGACATTCGTGCGTTTCTCATCCGCCTTGACTGTTCTGGTGGTGGCGGAGGTTGTCCCTCTGCCGGTAGTGGTGGTGGTGGGTGACCACTTGAAAGTGCGGCTCCTCAGAGGGAGGTTGTTTCGGTGGGGTGTTGTGGTAGGAAGGAGTGAATTCGAATTTCCACTGCCCCCACCATTCTTGAAATTCATCAGGACCTTGGTAAGGAGATCCCGCAAAGGAAGAACCACTTGAAATATCGATGGGATGCGTGGGCATCCCAGATGGCGGCATTGCTGGATCTGGATCGTCATCCATATCCATGTCTTCAGGGAAGTGATCTTCTGGACCCAATAAGTTATGACTTACTGGTGCGTTGATATAATCGTTAGGGTCAAAGTGACCCTGGGAATAGGAGTGGTGAGAATGATGAGAAGAAGAATGATGAGAATGGTGTGAAAGTGCGGCTCCTCAGAGGGAGGTTGTTTCGGTGGGGTGTTGTGGTAGGAAGGAGTGAATTTGAATTTCCACTGCCCCTACCATTCTTGAAATTAATCGGGACCTTGATAAGGAGACCCCGCAAAGGAAGAACCACTTGAAATATCGATGGGATGCGTGGGCATCCCAGATGGCGACATTGCTGGATCTGGATCTTCATCCATATCCATGTCTTCAGGGAAGTGATCTTCTGGACCCAACAAGTTATGACCTACTGGTGCGTTGATATAATCGTTAGGGTCAAAGTGACCCTGGGAATAGGAGTGGTGAGAATGATGAGAAGAAGAATGATGAGAATGGTGTAAATGCAGCGAATGCTGCGAATGATGAGAGTGTTGGGGCTCTTGTGGTTGTTGTAGCCCAAAGGAATGGTGGTAAGATGTCGCAACCCCCGCCCCCTTATCTGTCCCGGGAACGGGCGGCCGCGAACATCAGTGTCGGTGGTATCATTTTGTTTATTAATTTGGCAGCGGAAATTTCATCAGGACCGTATTTAGGAAATGTTTATCAGAGTAAAACCACCATATTTTATATTAATAACCACATGGGTAAAACCCAAGTTTCTTATTACAACATAGGGATAAACCCTATTTTATTGAATTTAAAACATCGTCTTTTAGGTAACTTTTATAGCCACATTTTTCCAAGCCGTCAGTGCTCTCAAGCTGGCTTTCTTCTAGTTTGGCTTTCACATTTTGTTACCTGAAACGCGTTTTAAAAACATTTGTCAGTGAGAAATACTGGTGAGTGAATCCCAGTTTAATCAAGAAGAGTTTTATCAATTAACACAATATTGAGAGCTATCACATTGTTTATTTCTACACAATTACTCATTCAGTATTGTCAATCCTGACTGGTGGGTCATATTACCCATTGGCTAACTCGTTGTCCAATGGTAACGTGTTCCACATTTTGTATACAAAACCCCAACATACCGGCAGTAATTGAAGAACTACAAAGACTCAATCACTGCTTAATCAAATTGTAAAACATTTAAGGTTTTGTAAAACAGTTCACAAAAAGATTTACAAAAAGAGGATAAACTCACATTGCTGTCTTAGACTTCTTTTAGGGTTCCTGGTGATTTATCTATAATTTACACAAATGTACATATGTTAGTATAATAACCCTTTATTTATATTAATGATACCCTCCCCGAGACGGCATTCCAACAACTACGTCGGGAAGAACCACGACAGTCGTTACGGAACCCTGGATAAATCGGGCAGCGTATCTAATACGTAACCGGGGTTATAATACTTACATCGGGGTAGAACTTCGTTAATTAGGGGGATATAATACCCGAGTATAGCTTATACTATGTAATATTTCGAGAGAGAAAAGAATTTTGAGCGACGAAAACTGAAATCCCGAGCTCCCACTTTATAGGGCCTGAAATCAGGTTTCTCGCGGCCCGCGTAAGGTTATTCCTCGGGTTACGCGGCCCGCGTAGTAGGGGGGTCTAGGCGTAGCTGATCCGGGTCACGAATAGGTCCAACACGTGTTGACACGTGTCAGCACCGGGTGCGGCCTCGTTGTTACTCGCTCGCGGCCCGCGTAGGCAGTAGCCAAAGGCTACGCGCCCTTTGACAGCCTTAATTTTCTTGTTTTTATTTTATTTTTATAAAAATAAACGTATTCGGGGTCCGTTTTCGCGTACGGGGTGTCTTTTAAGACATATGGGAATAGTTTAAAATATATTAGGGTGTTAGAAAAAAATTTCAGGAGGGTTGTTATATCCTCTCCACCTTGTTTTAGAGCTCGTCCTCGAGGTCTACTGGAACAAGTGTGGATATTTCCTTTGCATTTCTTATTCAAGCTCCCATGTGTATTCTGGTCCTCTTTTGGAGTCCCACTTTACTTTGACCAGAACTAATCTCTTGTGCTTGAGGTTCTTAACTTTCCTATCTTCAATTTGTAGAGGTCTTTCTACAAATTTTAACTGTTCATTTACCTCTATATCCTTAAGAGGTACTACGAGTGATTCATCAGCTAAGCATTTCTTGAGATTAGATACATGAAATATGTCATGTATTCCTGCCATTTCCTCTGGCAGTTGTAGCTGATAGGCTACAGGTCCTATTCTTTTAATAATCTCAAAAGGTCCAACATACCTGGGGCTTAGCTTTCCCCTCTTGATGAATCTTACCACTCCTTTCCAAGGAGAGACTTTTAATAATACTTTATCTCCTACTTAAAATTCCAACGGCTTTCGTCTGTTATCAGCATGACTCTTTTGTCGATCACGTGCTGCTTTCAGTCGTTCCTTGACTTGAATGATTTTGTCTGTTGTTTCTTGTACTATCTCAGGTCCAGATAGTTGCTTTTCTCCAATTTCTGCCCAACAGACTGGCGTTCGGCACTTTCGTTCATAAAGTGCTTCGAATGGTGCAGCATTGATACTTGTGTGATAACTATTATTATAAGAAAATTCTATCAATGGTAAGTGATCGTCCCAATTACCTCCGAAATCAATTACACAAGCTCTAAGCATGTCTTCCATGGTCTGAATTGTCCTTTCGCTTTGTCCGTCCGTTTGAGGATGATAAGTTGTGCTTAGATTTAACTTGGTTCCCATTGCTTTTTGGAAACTTGACCAAAAATGAGAGGTAAAACGACTATCTCTGTCAGAAACAATTGATAGAGGAATTCCATGTAAAGAAACTACTTCATTTACATATAATTTAGCTAATTGTTCCATACTGAAAGTTTCCTTCATTGGTAGGAAATGAGCTGACTTGGTTAGCCTGTCTACAATCACCCAGATTGTATCATTACCTTTTCTTGTTTTGGGTAATTTAGTAACAAAAATCCATTGTTATTAATTCCCATTTCCAAACAGGCATTTCTAACTGTTGCAATAAACGTGAAGGTTTCTGATGTTCAGCTTTGACTTGTGAACAGGTTAAACACTTGGCAGCATATGCTGCTATATCCTTTTTCATTCCTATCCACCAAAAATTCTTTCTTAAATCCTGATACATCTTATCACTTCCAGGATGCATCGTATACTTAGACCTATGGGCTTCTTCTAATATACGGTGACGTAGGTTTCCTAATTTAGGTATCCACATCCTTTTATTATGGAATCTCCAAATTCCATCTGTTCCTCGTTCTAATTCCTTAATCATTCCTTTTAACTTCTCAGTATCATCCTTGATTACTGATTCTTGTGTTTTTCTAATCTGTTCATTTAAATCTACTTGCAGATTTAATTTAAGTGAACGTACTCTTTTTGGCTTTTCATGATACTTTCGGCTTAAAGCATCAGCAACTACATTTGCCTTTCCTGCATTATACTGGATATCATAATCATAATCACTAAGTAATTCCATCCAGCGTCTTTGTCTCATATTCAACTCTTTTTGCCTTAAGACATACCTTAAACTCTTATGGTCTGTGAAAATGGTCAACTTACTACCATATAGGTAATGTCTCCAAATCTTAAGGGCGAAAACAATAGCTTCTAACACTAGATCCTGGGTTGAATAATTATCTTCATGATTCTTAAGCTGTCTAGAAGCGTAAGCTATAACCTTTTGACGTTGCATCATTACACATCCATAACCTAACTTAGAAGCGTCACAATAGATTACAAAATCTTCAGTTCCTTCTGGTAACGCTAGTATGGGTGCATGGGTTAATTTTTTGCTTAAGGATTCTAAAGGCTTCTTCTTGTTTTGGTTCCTATTCAAACTTAACGGATTTACAGGTCAGCTTAGTTAAGGGAATGGCAATTCTAGAAAAATCTCGAATAAATCTTCTATAATAACCGGCCAATCCTAAGAAACTTCTAACCTCGGTTGGTGATTCAGGGGTTTTCCAATTGGTTATCGCCTCGAACTTGGTGGGATCTACATGAATTCCTTCATGATCAACTAGATGTCCAAGAAATTGTACATGTTCTAACCAAAACTCACACTTCGAAAACTTAGCATAAAGCTTCTCTTTTCTCAATAAACTTAGAAGTGCGTGCAAATTCTTTGCATGTTCCTCTTTATTCTTAGAGTAAATGAGAATATCATCTATAAATACAATTATGAATTTATCCAAATATGGTTTACATATTCGGTTCATCATGTCCATGAATGCAACTGGGGCATTGGTTAAACCAAATGGCATGACAGTAAATTCATAATGGCCATACCTTGTTCTGAAAGCGGTCTTTGGAATGTCCTCTTCCTGTACCTTTAATTGATGATATCCTGACCTTAAATCAATTTTAGAGAAAAATACTGCTCCTTGCAACTGATCAAACAGATCATCAATTCTTGGTAATGGATACCGATTCTTAATTGTGACCTTGTTCAATTCACGATAGTCAATGCACATACGCATTGATTCGTCCTTTTTTTAACGAATAAGATCGGCGCTCCCCAGGGTGATGAACTTGGCTGTATGAATCCTTTCTCTAACAATTCATCTAATTGTTTCTTTAGTTCCTGCATTTCTGCGGGTGCCAAACGGTAAGGTGCCTTGGCAATTGGTGCTGTCCCTGGTATTAGGTGGATTCTGAATTCAACTTCTCTGTCTAGAGGTTGTCCTGGTAGCTCTTCTGGAAATATATCTGAAAACTGGGATACTACTGGAATATCCTTTAATTCTTTTCCTTTAGTGTTAGTGATTATGGAAATCAAATACACTAATGACCCTTTTCTTATGTAACTTACTGTTTTCATCACAAAGATGAACTTTGTGGATTTAAGGGTTTTATTTCCTTTAATTGTGATCTTTTCACCCCTTGGTGAATTTACTTGGATTGACTTTTGATCACATAAAATATTGGCTTTATTGGCTATTAACCAATCCATTCCTAACACAATATCAAATCCTGCCAGATTGATGGGGTAAAGGTTTGCAATAAACTTCTGATTTAGAATTTCTATTTTTGCTCCCTGCAAGATCTCATAAATCTTAATGGTTTCCCCATTTGCTGTCTCTACCAGACATTCTTGTGAAAGTTTAGTTAATGGTTGATTGACTAATTTGCAAAATGAAGTATTAATAAAACTTTGGTTTGCACCAGAGTTAAATAATACTTTAGCAAAAACATCATTAACTAAAAACGTACCGGTGATCACATCCGGGATCATCTTTGCTTCTTCTGCAGTTAGAACAAATGCCCTAGCATTTTTAGTATTCTTGGTGTTTGTAGCTGGAGCTAGCTTTGGACAATTAGGCTTGATGTGGCCTTGTTCTCCGCAGTTGTAGCATATTCTGTTGCTAATCTTTTTCCTGCAATCTTCCTCCTTGTGTCCCTATATTTTGCAGAAGTTACAGTATATGGAGCATCTTCCGGAATGCTTCCTTTTGCAATACTTACAGTAGGGTGCAGGGGTAGAACCTACATTTCTCCCACGGTTAGAATTTCCAGAACAAAATTCTTGTGTAAGCTTCTGGGTTAAGTTCCTCCTTTGATCCTCTTCTCGTGTACGGACTAATTCATCTGTCAAGGTATTGGCTAGTTCTACAGCTTCTTCTATAGTTTGGGGTCTAGCTGCCTTGACTACATGCCTTATCTCTCCAATTAATCTCCAGATGTAACGGGAGATTAATACTGGTTTAGGTGAAGCAAGGGTTGGCACTATTCTAGCATATTCAAATAATAACCTAGTGTACGCCTTACTATCCACTCCAGTCATTCTAAGGTTTAAGAACTTGTTTGCTATCTGTTCTTTTTCATTAGGAGGGCAGAATTTCCTTTCTACCATGTTTTTAAATTCCTCCCATTCCATATTGTAAGTTCTATCAGTTCCTCTAGTCTGGAGGATAGTGTTCCACCATTCTAGTGCTGAATTCTTAAACAAATTGGAAGCAAACATTATTTAGTCCTCTTCCGCACATTTACTTATTCTTAAGACTGCCTCAGTCTTTTCTATCCAGCGTAGAACTGCAACGGCCCCTTCATTGCCCGAGAATTCCATTGGTTTACAAGACCAGAATTCTTTGTAAGAACAACCGTAAGACACGGTTATTCTTCTTTTGGGAATGGGCACTTGAAGTATAGGTCCATTGTTCACGTTGTGTTCAGGTTCAGTTGGTCTCTTACTGCTATGCTTACTTTTATTATCAGCTTCCCTAACCGTTTGAATAATATATGGCATTGCATCTATTATTCCTTGTGCCACTACGTGTTGGATGGCACTGTTATCCACTTGGTTTCCATTGTTGTTGTTTGGATTTTCGTTACCTGGGTTATTGTTACTCTGGTTATCGTTATTCAGATTTTCCTGATTCACTTCGTCGTTCATCTGAATTTTAAACAATTATCACGTATTAATATCACAAGATAATATCTTAATATGATCAATCACATGACACGCCTTTTGATCCAAAACGTCGAGCATTGCGACTGTACTCTTTCTTATCTATTATACATCTATTACAAACTAATACTGAAATTTGAAAATTACAATACTACTATGCATCGCTAACCACAAAGTGGTCTATACTACAACATATATTATTATTACACATATTATTATTATTATTATAAAATCTTTTTTTCCATAAAAACATATTATATATTATTACCAACTCCACCGTCATCTTTACTGGTCTAGATTCATCCAGTAATCCATATTGCGCTCGTCATATTTCCAGACGAGTCGCTCTCCTACTTGCCTCATCCTCTTACTACTTTCTAAGATTTCTTCTCCGGATGTTCGTAGCTCATGCACATTTTCTGCACTCATTGGGGGTGCAGGTGCTGGTACTGGGTCTGGGTACTGGGACATGGGATTCTCCTGAGGGTACGGATTCTCTAAGATCTCCCTAATTTATTCATCGTTTTCATAGTAGGGATCTAGAGGGTCCAGACCTGGATATGCTGCTAAGTTCCGCATGGTTTCGTCGTTTAGGTGATAGCGTGGCACATAATCCCTATGATCATCGAACCATGGATCATAATTTGGATCTAAGGGATTAGGGGTTGGTATCCTAGGTATCTCCTCAGGGTTGAAATCATGCATTTCTATCTCCATCGGCTGAGTGGGGAACAAAGGTAAGGGTTGTGGGGCTACTAGTTGTTCCAGATTTGGGTCGGCAGCAGTTGTTGCTAGGATATGAAAATTGTCTAAGCTCCTATTAAGTATATCCTGTGTATGGACATCTGACTCTCGCTTAGCGGCTGCTAGGACTCTTTGCTGTTGCAACTTTCGCATTCTTTTCCTACGCTCGAATGCTCCCTTACTGAACCATCCTCTTTTTTTCTGAGGGAATGGCTCTTCAGACTGAGCCTTAAAGACAACATCCCTTCTTCCTGATCAGCAGAATACCCAGAGAGGGTAGGCTGGGAAGAAGTTCCTTCACTCCTAGGTGAATCAGAAAACTGACGATACACGTCCGAGGGTCCTTGATCACTCATACTGTAAACTAACAAATAGTCAAATAACACATAACAATAAAATACAGATATGCACATATTTTCATAATTTATTTCCTAACAATTTGGATAATATATTGATGTCAGCAGAACACTTCTGTGGCTGAATCAGTGGCTTAGCTCTGATACCACCTTCTGTCGCAACCCATGCCCCCTTATCTGTCACGGGAACGGGCGGCCGCGAACATCAGTGTCTGTGGTATCATTTTGTTTATTAATTTGGCAGCGGAAATTTCATCAGGACCGTAGTTAGGAAATGTTTATCAGAGTAAAACCACCATATTTTATATTAATAACCACATGGGTAAAACCCAAGTTTCTTATTACAACATAGGGATAAACCCTATTTTATTGAATTTAAAACATCGTCTTTTAGGTAACTTTTATAGCCACATTTTTCCAAGCCGTCAGTGCTCTCAAGCTGGCTTTCTTCTAGTTTGGCTTTCACATTTTGTTACCTGAAACGCGTTTTAAAAACATTTGTCAGTGGGAAATACTGGTGAGTGAATCCCAGTTTAATCAAGAAGAGTTTTATCAATTAACACAATATTGAGAGCTATCACATTGTTTATTTCTACACAATTACTCATTCAGTATTGTCAATCCTGACTGGTGGGTCATATTACCCGTTGGCTAACTCGTTGTCCAATGGTAACGTGTTCCACATTTTGTATACAAAACCCCAACATACCGGCAGTAATTGAAGAACTACAAAGACTCAATCACTGCTTAATAACATTGTAAAACATTTAAGGTTTTGTAAAACAGTTCACAAAAAGATTTACAAAAAGAGGATAAACTCACATTGCTGTCTTAGACTTCTTTTAGGGTTTCTTGGTGATTTATCTATAATTTACACAAATGTACATATGTTAGTATAATAACACTTTATTTATATTAATGATACCCTCCCCGAGACGGCATTCCAACAACTACGTCGGGCAGAACCACGACAGTCGTTACGGAACCCTGGATCAATCGGGCAGCGTATCTAATACGTAACCGGGGTTATAATACTTACATCGGGGCAGAACTTCATTAATTAGGGGGATATAATACCCGAGTATAGCTTATACTATGTAATATTTCGAGAGAGAAAAGAATTTTGAGCGACGAAAACTTAAATCCCGAGCTCCCACTTTATAGGGCCTGAAATCAGGTTTCTCGCGGCCCGCGTAAGGTTAGTCCTCGGGTTACGCGGCCCGCGTAGTAGGGGGTCTAGGCGTAGCTGATCCGGGTCACGAATAGGTCCAACATGTGTTGACACGTGTCAGCACCGGGTGCAGCCTCGTCGTTACTCGCTCGCGGCCCGCGTAGGCAGTAGCCAAAGGCTACGTGCCCCGCGACAGCCTTAATTTTCTTGTTTTCATTTTATTTTTATAAAAATAAAGGTATTCGGGGTCCGTTTTCACGTACGGGGTGTCTTTTAAGACATATGGGAATATTTTAAAATATATTAGGGTGTCAGAAAAAATTTTTAGGAGGGTTGTTATATAAGATGGCAAAGTGCTTAACGAAACAGATCACCTTGCGGGTTCTAGTGAATGTCTCCAATCGTCGTAAGGATCAGAGCTAAATGATGCCGAGGGTGTGCGGCGGTGAGAAGGCCCCGCTTGGCTAGATGGTCCTCCTCTCATAGGACCTTTTCCTTTTCCTCCTCTAACACGTGGTGGCATCTTCTATGTGTGAACCTGTCAAAAACAAGAAAACAATATATATAAACCAAATAAGATTAAGATTAATCCTAGGTCATTTGCCTAGACTTGGAAGTCTAAGGAATGTGCTACTGTGTCATTGAGATTAAACACAAAAAGGCTAGTGTTTCATTCACTCAATGTTGGCTCTGATACCAACCTGTCACACCCCGGTATTTCCACATATTCCGGTGGGCCAGGTGGGGAGTATCGTGACATAGTTGATATCATCATAGTCCATTAAACACAATTATAGCACAGCGGAAGGCTTGGAAGGTAAATTACTGTTACAACCAAATGTTTAAAGTACGAATAAAAGAATATACAGACGGTTGTAAAAGAAAGGATCCACATGCAGATCTTTAAATAAAATGTAAAACGAAGTTCGACAGACTTTAAGGCATCTAGGGATTTGCAAAATCTTCTTATTGAATGCCTAGTAGCTCCAGCCTATTACATGAGGTACCTGTCACTTAGTCTTTTGAAAATACGTCAGTTTACACTGGTAAATACAATTAACTGACTCTTTTGAAAGATTTAAGAAAATTGGTTTAGGTGCACGTGGCACGAAAATCTTTTATAACTTGGGACAATTACATTTATAATCTTGTATACAGATTTACATGTTTGTCATACATTTGGGGCCCGGTTTAGAAACCGGGTCATGATTAACTAACTCACCACTTATAAAACCCACAAAGGAGTTATCCTCAACTTGTGGCTAAATTTATATTTTAGCATTTGCATATGTCGGGTGTATGCCTACACCCCGTGCATAGATCGTGGCCATTAATAACTTAAATGAGCCAAGGATATCCAGGACACAGATTAAAATGGGTTATGCGGATTTATTAATCACAATCTAACCAAATGATCCCACACCCGACCAAGCTGTAATAATTTACCGTATCCCAAGCCCGTATAAGGGAAAATAAATTAAAAGTATTTACCTGAGTTTTAAATGCAAGAATTTCTACTCAGTCGTAATTTACTAAGACTTTATGAAGGTATCTTCTACTGGGGCTCCCTAATCTGGAATGAAGGTTCTATTAACCTATTTGGAATACTAACAGGTCTTATTTAAGTCAAGGACTTAGACCGGTTAGTTTAAAGGATGATTTATGGTACGAAACGCCAGATTAAGCGGTGACCGGAACATAATGTAATTTAGAACCAACAAGTATGGAGACTTGTATAATACGGGTAAACTAAATACATTCTGGATTTTGAAGTTTAATTGATAAGGTTAAACCCGCTTCGGTTAATTTATGCAAACTAGTTACATAAACCGAACTAACGCGTATAAGCACAAACGGGTAACCGGGTGAGTCATATACAAGTTCCATATGTTATTATGCTTGAAATATGTTATGATATAAGTAGGATATCAACATGTATGCCCATAAAGGTTTTAAAACCGAATTAGGCCCCATAAGGGCATTTTGGTTATTTTAGGGTTTATAAAAAGGGTTTATATGTAAACTGAAGTTCTGGTCATAAATATTCTGTAAAAACATTTAATTTAGGATATTATAACAGTAGGATATCATACATATGTGTGTTTTATTAATTATGGCCAAACTAAGCTTCGGAAGGGCATTTTGGTCATTTCACATATGGTTTTAGGGACTTATTTGGGATTCTAAGTTCATGACTTATACCTACTGCAAAAATATTTAAAATCATTTATAAATTCAGTAGGTAACAAGTCTTGGGTGCTAAATACGGTTTAAAACCATACTATGCACTTAATTTAGCGTAAAAGTCGATATATGACGATAATTTCAAAGTTTAAGCGATTTTGAGATTTTGACCAGCTTTGAATGGCCAAAATATTTTATTTTTCGTAATATATCAGTGGCAAAAGGTTTTGCATGTTAATTATATTTAAAACTTATTTTATTTACGAAAAGGGTATTATCGTCATTTATAGGCTTTATTCAAGAACTCAAGGTTGAGATCAGTATATAATCTGACCCAACATCCCAATAAATTCTAAATATGATATCATAACAGTAGGTAAAGGGTTTTATGTAAAAAATATGTTTAAAACTTGATTTACATGTTAAAGGTTTAGTCCTTATAAAAGCATAAATTTCGATTTATTTCATAACTTCAGTTTATGACCAGATTGTAAACATCAAAATATTCTAAATATGTTTACTAATCAGTACTTAGTCCATTTGCATATACATTTATGTCAAAAACCTTAATTTTTGACAAAAAGGCATACTAGTCAACATAAAGCAAATCAACGGAAACATGCATATAAACTCATATTACTAAGTGACCCTGCAATATAACCTCAGAGGGTTATGCTACAACATAATATGGTCACAAAGGGACCTTAAGGCATAAAGGAAATAAGCTAATTCGGGTCAGAACTGAAAGTCCAAGCAAAAGTCAAGCTTTTGTGACTTTCGGTTGCGAACCGAGCTTAAACTTAGAATTGACGGGTTGAACATGTTTGGACATGTTCGAATAATGTTTACCAAGTTATTAAAGTGATAAAACATGTTTTATAACTTCTACATTATCATATTTGAATTTATTTAAAAACAGACCCGTTTGACTTTTTATTTTAATTACTTTGACCCGACAATTAACTAAGTAAACGTAGTAATTAGGAGGTGCCCTTTTGAGGGATTAACACCTACCTAATTACGATCACGTAGCCATATTCGCCTCGAACAATGGCTGGACCATTTAGGTCTAAACCGAAAGTCAAATCCGATTAGCAGCAACTTTGACTTTCGGCTTTTAAATGCATAAAAACCAAACTAGAGTGGCTAAGGACACTTACAACAGGTCCTAGCTCGAAGGTTAGACTAAGGGGAGCTTCTGTTTTGATCAAGAACCTCAGAGAATGTAGATCAAGAGAGAAAAGTGAAGGTGCAAGTCCAAAGGGTGAAAAATGGCACCTATTTATACTAATTCAAGGATTCTCAAGATCAAGCCAGGTGTATTGAGGCTTCCTCTGATCATCCCAGGTGTCCTAGAGGTTTTTAAAAACCATCTACAAGCTCCTTGTATCTAATTAAGGCTGCATGGTGGTTTGGTTAGGGAACAAGGCTGCATTACATGCAGCTGTCTTTATTTTTCGTTACTGGGCACTTACTCGCGGCCCGCGAAAGAAAAGGAGAGGGGTTTCGCGGCCCGCGACTCTCTCTTCGACCTATTTAACCAGTTTTCCAACTTGGCAATTTCAGTCCCTGGGCCTTAATACTTCTTGTATGTTTTGTTTTGAGCACTCTTGGCCCCTATAGTTAGTTTTTAAGGATCTTGGGAATTATAATAAACCTCGTTAGGCTCTCATGTGGTTAAAAGATCACCCGAGGATACTAGTTTCGCTCGTTGACGCTTTTAATCCTTCTTCTTGAAATCTTGCACATTTATCATATAATGATTCCAAAACTTTTTGTAATTAATATCAAGCATTCTCGGAAGTATAATTGGACTTTACGAAACCCCGGGTTCGTTAAAAGGTCACTTAGAGGTAAGAATTACATGATAACACTTTTAACCCTTTTGTTACCCTAACTTTCATTTGTTTTCACAAATGGTTTCTTACGTCCAACACTTGTCTTGTTTAAGAATACGAATGTAACAACCCGACTCTTCGGATCGTTACCTAGAACTATCATTTCTTCGTGAACGCTTGTACTCCCGAGATTCGGTTAACGCTGAAGGGTTAGACTATAATATCAACGCATATTACAACGCTAATTCAAAACGCAGTTATCACATTTAAACATTATTTTACAACGCATTCTACTTAAACGCATTTTATCGTATTTTACATCGCTTATTTAGACTAAACGCTATCACAACGCTATAGCAACGCAAACTCAACGCAGACTCCAAACACGGATTTACTTATGTTATGTGTGGTACTTGTGTGATTATTTGTTTAAATGTTATGTGGTTATCAACGCAACGCTTATACGCTCAAACGCTCACTCACAACTTGATTAAACGCAATGCAACGCTTAACAAATGAACCAAAAATTGGTAAACTAACAAACGCAGTCAAGTTGTCCGAATGGACATCCGACCGAATGGACATCCTGTCACACCCCAACCGATGGCGGACACATCGGGATAAGACGAAAACAAGATTGCAAGAGACATCATAACACTATGTGACAATATGGATTAAATTCAATTTTTCATAACATTGCTAAAAATCCGAACTTTTACATCAATGAACTCATATCGTCGTTCTAATCAAAAGCCCTAAAAAATCTGTTTGTAATTTGGAAAAAATCTTAACTCCGTTAAGTTTTTTTAACGGGGGACCATTGTAGGAAAAATAGGTGAAAGGTGAGACTGGTGGGGGGAATATTCTGAAGTGGGATTATTAATGGCCAATAAGGTCTAGGTGAGATTATTACAGGCCAATTCCCCATTCTAAATAATTATTTTTGAGCAAATATGTTTGGTTACACAACAAGAAGTATACATACGTTTAGTGAAATAACCTTTAGAATTGGTGAGGAGGGGGGGGGGGGGTTTCACCATAACATAGCTTACTTGGTGCACAATGTAAAAGTAGCACTGTCTATACGATGCCTACGTGGTGCGCTTTTCACATTTTAGATTTCTCTTAACACGTCTAATTCTTACCTTAAAAAAACAATGTTGTCAGAATCGCTAGGCGCTAGTCGGGCGGTGGAGTACTGACTAGCGATTAATCGGATCGAGATTTTTATATGTAATTTTTAGTTATATATATACACACACACATTTTTATATGTAGTTCTCTAAAGTAGATATTTTGTCAACCACTCATTGACACATTTATTTAAGTAATTGGAAGGAATTTATAAGGTTTGGTCGAAATTTGGCCGGTGTCTGGCCAAAATTTAGGCAGAATAGGAACGCCATTGACCTCCTAGTGATTAATCGGCCATTAATCGGTGAACCTCCGATTAGTGATTAATCGGCGACTAATCGAGATTTTTACAACCTTGCTTAAAAGTAATTATAATTATGTAATTTATCTTATGTTCAAACAAATTTTGAATAATTATTTTTTTAGCAAATAAGTCCGGTTACACAAGAAGTGTACGTATGTTTAATGAAATATCTATAGAATTTAAAGAAGCTAGAATTGGTACTCGCCGCAATACGGTGAGATTCGTCACAAACGACAATTTATAAACACAACACATTGAAAGTATAATTGCTATTATAAAAAAAACTACAATATAATACAACATATTATAAGACAAACTAATATTAGAAACAATTTAAAAAAGATACCTCAATTTTTTTGGCCTATGCTACACGACTAAACTTAATACGCTTAATCTATGTTAATGCAACTTGGTGAAAAACTGGTTATCCCGTCCTCGTTAAGCAGTTGAGCTTCCACCTGCTCTAGCATGTCGATATCAATTTGGAACTCCGACTTACATAGCCATTCGGTCCCTAACCTTACTTCTTCTTCCAAAAACATCGTAGGCTTATCTTTGTTCAGCCTTACGGTTCCAGCCTTTTGACCCCACGAACCTGAACCGAACATAGGTGCAGGTTCGCAGGCCCACATTAAACTCCATAAACAGGAACATAGAAAACATGGTTGAAAAGGCAGAAAGCCTACCAATGTGATAGAATAATAGCTTCTAAATGAAATCGCAAACCAAAGACTGCAACATAACATAATGAAAACAATAAATCATCACACACACTTAAACATAGGCTATCTATGTTGCAAACTGAAACATCAAACTATTAAAAAAAAAAGAATGAAGAACAAAGTCTTCAAAGAAGCCAAACTGTTGAGAACTAAGACGACTATAACACATTACACGGTCACATCACCTGGTCGGATGCCCCGCCAAGATGCATATTTTCTCAATGGATAAATACGCCATGGCTGCATAACGAACGACAACAATGTGAAAGGCAAATAAAACGCATGACCATGGTCAACAATGTGCCAAAGATGCAAAAACAAGCATGACCCTTAAGAAAACAGTTAAATAACTAAGCTTAGAGGTGTCGTATGGCGGAAACATATATCACCAAGCCAAATCCTCACCAACATCATAGCTTTGCCTCTTAAAAAAAGATTGTTGTTGACCATTTAGGAAAAAAAAAACCATGTAAATAACATTGCACACCCAAACGACCACAATGAATGTCAAAACAACTATAAAACAAAGTTCATAAGCAATAGACAGTTGCATTCAAGTTACCAATCCAAATCCAAAGCAACATCAAAGGTAATGTTGACCCAAGAAACAAGCATGTCACCAAGCCAAGGCCAAAGTTACATCACAGGCTGTTTTGAACCACTTAGGCTTGGCACCTTGTGCGTTAGCCAACAACAACAGAACCCAAATGGCCATACTGAACATCAAAACAGACATAAAACAAAGTTCACAAACAATAAACGACTGCAACATAAGTTACCAAGCCAAGAGCAACGCAACATCGTAGCCAATGGTCTCCGATGATCCAAAGAACATCTTCATCGACCCAACAAACAAACGTCACAAAGATAAACAATAGCCTTAAAACCACAAAAGATCTTCAGTAAACATTTTAGTTACACCATCAAAACAACCATAAAATAAAGCTCATAAGCAATATACGGCTGCAACCTAAGTTACAAAGTCAAGCCCAAAGCAACATCATAGCCAATGGCCTCTGATGATCCATATACCATCTTCATAGACTTAACAAACATAGGTCACAAAGACAAAAAGAAGCAGCTTTAAAACCACAAAGCCTTAAACCAAAACCAAGGTTAAACAACATCACAAGACCCCGATTCACATAAAAAAAGGCACACGCACCAAAATACAGTTCACATAGACACAAACCCAGAGATCAAACGACGAATCATAAGTCGTCGTCTTGAACGACGGAAGAACAACCTTAAATAAAGACCATGCAACAACAAATCGTTAAAGCCAACTCATAACCACAACATTAAACCCTCCAAAACAACCTACGTAGCGTACTACGACGCCCAAAAACGTGAAAAACATAATAGAAGACAACAACAACAAACTGCCTGTAAACATCGCTGAGGCCAACAGTCGGAGCAAGTATGATGATCGCAGACACACGTAGTCAAAGAGGTAGTGGAAGGTTGTTGATCAAGCATGAATGAGAGAGAAAGGAGAAACTTCAAAGTGAAGTAAAAAGGGGAAAATCCACTAAAACAACCACTTAAATACTATCACTAAAGAAACCAACACACAAAGCCAAGTTACAACCCAAGAGGCAAGATAAAAATGTAATATGTGAGGTATAGTACAAGTATATTGTAAAGGGTCGTATTATTGGCACACCTTGGGGATTAAATCGACACCCTCAATACGCATCGTATAGGCCTATACGATGCGTATTGAGGTGGGTTCAAACTTCTATGCCTGCCAAAGGCTGCCATTGTCCCCCGCCAAAAAGTAATACGCATCGTATAGGCCTATACGATGCGTATTGAGGGTGTCGATTTAGTTTTTTAATTTTTGCAAGGTAGCTTCTTGTCACGCGGTAGCAGCTTTCCGTCATGTGAACGAAGAAGCAGCACTTTGGACATTTGTTGGTCTTCAAACATCTAGGAAACATTATTTGAAGGCGGTCTCTTTGCTTCGTCCACTAGAACTATTTGTGTATGCATTCTTAGGGTGACAAGAAGTTCTAGTGGACGAAGCAAATAGTTCTAGTGGAAGTTGAAATCGGCTTTGTATTTAGCACACGAAAGTACTGAACAACAGAATCAGTTTCTCTTTGCTTCGTCCACTTTCCAAACCGAATAACTAGCAGAACCCGACACTTTTTCTGTGATGATTCAAAACATTCCGAGTAACTAGCAGGACCCGACACGTCTTCTGTGATGATTCGAAACATTCCGAATAACTAGCAGTACCCGACAATCACAAGTTGTTGATCTTTGGGTGGTGATTTACTCCCGAACAAACGATGCCCACCTTGACCAGTATAGATAAGCGTATCCCTCGATCCACTTACATTCGAATAACGCTGAGAATCCACTTACATTCGAATAACGCTGAGAATCCACAATGCTTATGGCCAGATTCTTTCCTTCAATCTTGGCAAAATCAATGCCTGCTTGTTTAGTTGCTTCTCCTGTTAAGTTTCTGAACCAACCGAAATCCACAAATTCAAACAGTTTCACCAGGGGCATAAGATCCGTGGGCCCTATGGGCATACGACCAGTATAGGCTTATACGATGCGTATTGAAAAAGTCAGCCGCCAGACAAGAACTGACACATGCAGATTTGACTTTTGACTTTTGAACCAATACGACCCGTATAGGTCTATACTTTTGTTTCCCATAGCCACCGTTTCTGTAGACAAAACAAGGATCGTTCTAATAGATTAAAGAGAATAAACGAACATCAGACGTAATCTTGAAGAAACATAACATAATCCCAGATTGTCTAAAGAAGCGCTTTTATCATGTGTGATCCAGAGGTCGGTTTACTTTGTGTTATAGAACTTCCGAGCTAACATCTGACGTAGCAGGTACAATTGTTTTGAGTTTTGTCAGATAATACTTCATTTGTCGAGAAACCATACTGTCAAGAAACTAACATCTTTTAATACTTCATTTGTCGAGAAACCATACTGTAAAGATCTCTACACAAACTCTTCTACATCTTTTAACCAATTGTCCATCACTTAAGACCTTGAAAGATTTGTTGAAATCGAATTTGTGTATCTGAATCAGGTTCTCTGCCTTAGATCGGTCATTCCTTGTGATACATGAACGTTTGATTTAATATGGATAACGCAAAAAAGTTCTCCACAGTTAGTTATTCAGATCTCTGTTCGGTCATCTTTCCAAACTGCAACACACGATAAGTTTAAACTTTTGTTTGATGGATAACGCAAACAAGTTCTCCACAGTTTGTAACCAGGAATATGTTAAAATACGCTAAAATACGTTACAATACGTTAAAATACGCTAAAATACGTTACAATACGCTAAAATACGTAAAAATACCCTAAAATACATTAAAATACGCTAAAATACGCTAAAATACGTCAAATATACTATTACATACGCAACAATATGTTAGAATACTTCAAAGTAAGCAAAAATACGTCAAAGTACGCAACTAACGATATTTCCACACACGTATACATATAATGCGGCACTATGGAGTTCAAGTGGATTTCAAACAAAACTGTACGTAATCATAGAATAAGATATTCGAACGCAACCGAACGGCACCGAAACGACTATTTTTGAAGGTATACGTAATAAAACGACAATATATGTGAAAGTTCGGCAAAAAACGAGACGTATACGCGTCGAACCGAGGGAAACATGATAACACTAACTTTGAAATAACACCATATACGATCGTATAGGCCTATGTTGTATCGTATATCAGCTTAATACGAATCGTATAGGCCTATACGAATCGTATAGGCCTATACGATTCGTATTAATCTTTGAATTTTCTCAAAAATACCCCTGAATTTATCAGAAAACCAGGGGTATTTCAGTAAAATCATCGATTAATACGCATCGTATAGGCCTATACGATGCGTATTGAACTATAAATTTCTCAAAAAGTGCTTCTTCAAATCAAGGATTCCATCATTACAACCACTTGTTTTCAACAGAGATGTAATGCAATGATTCCTCTCAATTGAATAGACCGACACTTGCTTCATAGGACTCACTTGAATCGTCTCGGCTGTTATAACAGTATCAGGTTCTCAAAACAAGGATCGTTCTAATAGATTAAAGAACGCTGATATCTTGGAATTGATCTTGGAACAACATACTTTTGTTAAGAAGGCGGTCTCTTTGCTTCGTCCACTAGAACTATTTGTGTATACATTATTAGGGTTTTTATTATTTGATCAATGGAAGTTGAAATCGGCTTTGTATTTAGCACAAGAAAGTACTGAACAACAGAATCAGGTTCTCTTTGCTTCGTCCACTAGAACTATTTGTGTATGCATTCTTTTGGTAGTTAACAACGCTAATTAGGAAAAAATATGCAAGGTGTGTAGATAGACAAATGGGGTGTCGAAATAGATTTCCCCAAAATTAATCATATCGATTGCTATAACAGGATGGATGTGACACACATAGATAGATAATATTCACTGTGGTGGATGCAAGCATAAAGTTAGAAACCGGTTGCGGTTGCGATTTGTATATCGCATAGCCACTGTTTCCGTAGAAGAACCCGACACGTCTTCATGTTACGGAGAATGTTCTAGAAATTGAAGGAAAAGGAAAAGATTTGTTGAAATCGAATTTGACAACTATGACATCTTATTAAAAGTAGCAATCACCTCCAATCATTTCCTGGTCAAATCACACACTATAAAGTTATAAAGTTATCGTTTGTTGAGAATTAAACGCATGTACGTGACAAAACAAGGATCGTTCTAATAGATTAAAGAGAATAAACCAAGTACAAAATCATCTGCTTTCTGAATCTGAATCTGAATGTTAACATTGACTCATAAACCCTTGAATCCCAACGCTTCTATGATGATATCAGCGTTTTTTATCACCCTGTGTGAGCATTGGAAGCCCCGACCACTAGCAGAAGAACCCGACATGTCTGCTATGATGATTCAGAGGTCGGTCTCGGGTGGGCATAAGATCCGTGGGCCCTATTGTCGGATATGTGACTCAAGAAAGTCATTGGACTGCCGCCGATGAAGTCAGATGTGATCAAACTTGGACATCAGACGTAAATCTGAATCTGAATGTTAACTTTGACTCGTTCAAGTCATGCAATGTTTCCTCTCAATTGAATAGACCGACACTTGCTTCATAGGACTCACTTGAATCGTCTCGGAAGTGGATTTCGGTTGGGTCAGATCTCTTTGGGTATATTCGAAACCAACTAAAATACGTTGAAGTATTGAATCAACAGAAATAACTGAAATAACTTGAATTATCTCGGAAGTACTAAACAACAGAAGGATGAGATATCGGCGGTTAGCTCGAAGAAGTTTCTCTCAATCAGGTGTTCCATTAGATTTCCCCTTTTATCATGTGATCAAACTTGGACATCAGACGTAAATCTTGAAGAAACATAACATAATCCCAGATTGTCTAAAGAAGCGCTTTTATCATGTGTGATCCAGAGGTCGGTTTACTTTGTGTTATAGAACTTCCGAGCTAACATCTGACGTAGCAGGTACAATTGTTTTGAGTTTTGTCAGATAATACTTCATTTGTCGAGAAACCATACTGTCAAGAAACTAACATCTTTTAATACTTCATTTGTCGAGAAACCATACTGTAAAGATCTCTACACAAACTCTTCTACATCTTTTAACCAATTGTCCATCACTTAAGACCTTGAAAGATTTTTGAATTTATGTTTATGCGAATTTAAAGGACAATACTGACAGAGGTGCTGGTCTTTTCTCCCACTGAGCAAACTTGAAAAGGTGTTTCTTTAGACAATCTGGGATTAAGTTCCGCAAATTGGGAACCACATTGTAGACTGGTTGGCTTGAATGGTTTTAATAATACTTGAAAATGGAAATAATCGTGTCAAGATCTTTATCAATCATATCATCGACCAACTGCTCGAAATCCCTTTCGTTTCTCGGGTTCGCATTCGACACAACACAACAAAAAATAAATTCAAAAAAACAGGGGGTTGATACGCATCGTATAGGCCTATACGATGCGTATCAAACCCGCCGCCAGACACAACCTGCACCTGTTAGTCTGCCATGTTTTTTACTTTAATTCAATACGCATCGTATAGGCCTATAAGATGCGTATTGAATTCAAAAAGTATGTAGATGGACAGGAGGGTGTGTAGATAGAAAACCCTATTGTAAATTGATAGTATATAAATAAAAGATAATAATTTCTTATAAGAGGAAAAAAAATTTCCTTGGGATATAGGATTGTGCGTACGTCAACCACAAGCACCCAAATAACGTTAATTAATTAATAAACGAGGATAGCATAGCTGTCTGCGTAACTTATGGGTTACAGTCTGTATCATCTATTTTATGTACTAAAAGTCTAAAACTATTACTAATTTCTTTTTATGTATTAAATAAAGAGTAAATTTTCGTTTTGCTTCCTGTGGTTTGGTCACTTTAACGGTTTTGTCCCAAATCTTTAAAAATAGTCATTTTCCTCCAATAGTTTGCTATGGTTTTTTCATTTTGCTCCCCACCTCTAACTCCATCCAAATTGTCTGTTTTTTCATTTTGCTCTCTGCAGGGAGCAAAATGGAAAAACCATAGCAAACTATTGGAGGAAAATGACTATTTTTAAAGATTTGGGACAAAACCGTTAAAGTGACCAAACTACAGGAAGCAAATGAGAAGTTTACTCTTCAATAAATGTTCCCTACTCTAATACGGATGTAACTTTTACACCAAACTTTTATGTCAATTCTTTTTCAGCCAAGTAAATTTGGATTTGTATCAAACTTTTTTGCATAATATGATGAACTAACAAAAGTTTTATATCAACTTAATTATTTAAGATGTTAAAAACAATTAATGTATAGTGTCAGAAAAAAGCATACATATATATTATTTTAAAATAGAACTTTATACCATATATAATAATTGGGTGTGTAGATGGTGTACAAGTAAGCCAAAATAGAAGTGCTAGATAGGAATTAAGAAACATAACATGTGAGGTAGGAATCTTGCTTTCCACCAACTTAGTACATTGATTCAATTATTAAAATTTATTATTATAGTCATAGGGTTTCATTAGATACCCTCTACATATCCCCTCACGTCTTTTTTAATTCATCGACCATACTTCCATTATCATCTAACTAAATATATTCAATTCGGTCCCATTTTTAAACACAAAGTAAAAATTCGTGATTTTTCTTTTTATTATTATTGATCGAATATGTAAAACATGCCCTGCAATAATCAAGATTGGAGGTTTTCTCTCCTTTTAAACCTATACTATATCCAATAAATGCAAATATGCATCTTTTTACGAACCTAACGTTGTATTAATTAAGTGGTTAATTGTATGAAAATGTATCTAACTTGTAGGGTTGGTCATGAGAATTTAGGTGCTATGTTTGAGCCCAAAAAAATGTGTCCCTCAGGCCTTAACGATATAAAGATATAGATAATATAAACTATATTTTTTTTTTGCCACGTACTGTTATTGTAGTTTTTTTAAACTAAAATGGATATTGGGCTAATACGTAATGAGCTTAAGTTATAAATTTTGAGATTAATAATTTTACATAGGCCTAAGATATACGTTTTATTTTATATGGGATTTCTATTTTAATATATTTATTTATATAGGGAGAGGATCATGAGAAAACTAGATATAAATGAGAAAACTAGAAAACTAACTAAAAACACCTAAAAAGGAGGGGAGAGACTTTTAATGAAGGAGGGGGGACTTTTAATGAAGGAGGGGTAAAATTGGAAAAAAAAAATATATAACTTTTCAAACATTTCCCATTTCTCCATACGTTATCATTTTAAAACAAAAATGGCACCATAAGATCACAAATTTTTGTATCTTTCATTCAAGTATATTCGAGCATATTTTTTATGACATAAAAAAATATTTATGGTGTCGTCTTGTTTTCAATACTATTATTATAGTAGTGCACATGTGCAATATAACATGTACTACAATTGCATTAGATGCTTAAAATTAGCTTTTTGAGTCTAGTTTAGCTTTTAGGGTTGGTTTTTTTTTAGGTTTAGGATTAGGATTAGGTTTTTGGGTGTGGGGGGGAGGGGGGTTTAGGTTTTTGGGGGGTGGGGGTGGGGGGGTTTAGGTTTTTTTCGGGTTTATGTTTAGGGTTTAGTTTTAGGTTTTCGGGTGTGGGGGGGAGGGGGGTTTAGGTTTTTGGGGGGTGGGGGTGGGGGGGTTTAGGTTTTTTTCGGGTTTATGTTTAGGGTTTAGTTTTAGGTTTTCGGGAGGGTGGGGGTGGGGGGGTTTAGGTTTTTGGGGGGTGGGGGGGGGGTAGGCTTTTGGTGGGAGGGTGAATTTAGGTTTTTGGGGGGTGTCGGTGGGGGGTGGGTTAAGTGGTTTAAGCTTTATGTATCAGTGCACATGTGCAGTACAACCAAAAAAAAAAATTTTGTTTTTATTTATTTTTTTGTTTTGAAAATTTTTTTCCATACATAAAAAGTAGCGATTTTTATATAAAAAATTGTAAAAAAAAAAAAAAAAAAAAATTGTTATGTTTTTAGGTTTTTTTTAGGCTTTTTTGGTTAGTTTTTTGGTTTTCTCATTTAAACTAGTTTTCTCATGATCCATCCCCTATATATGTATGTATGTATATATGATTTTTTTAAATATGCCCCCGAATAAAATGTGTCTTGACTGGTGGTTCTATCGATCCACCGCAAGGCCAGCTATCCTAACTTGTTATGTATTATAATTATATATAGCGAACTAAAAATACTAGACATTCAAATGTTATCTACTAGACATTCAAATGTTATCCTATTAAGTATTAATATACTAGACATCCAAAGTTTACTGATTTATATAATGGATGACCCAAAAAGAAAAAATATTAACCATTGTAAAAAGTGAGTTGTCACAGTGTCACGTAACAAATTTTAGGTCATATCATATTTTAATTTCTTTATATTATTATTATTAAAGAGTTAAATGTCATTTTAGTCCATGTGATTTGGGTCATTTTGGTAGTTTAGTCCAAAGGTCATATCGAATTTGCCCTTCTAGTTAACAGAGAAAAATGGATGGAGTTAACTAAATGGACTAAAATGACAACGTTTGAAACTATTTGGACTAAAATGACAACGTTTTTGGACTAAACTGGTAAAATAACCAAACCACAGGGACTAAAATGACATTTAACTCATTATTAAATTGTAGTTGTTGTTGTTACATATATTAATCATAATTTGAAATACACTTTTTTTTATATTGACAACACATGATGGAAAACTTAATCAGAAAAGTTAAGAATTATGTTGGTGTGATGGTGATAATAAACAAGAAAAAGATGAAACATAAGACACATGATCAATCTTTGGATCTTGAGTTGAATGAGTTAGATCTAATAATGGAGCTGAAATACCACCACGCATGGCCGATCTTCATGAGAAGGCAGGCAAACTTGGTTGAGTTATTTATTCCTTGCTAAGATAAGATAAAGCTGACCGACCAACCGACCGACCATGTACACAAACTTGGTTGAGTATCTTATCATCTCAGTCAGTTCGCATAGGCATAATGCTGTCGGTGACTAAGTTTCAACATCCAACCAAATTCTAGTAGAATGTGACATGTAAAATTAAACCATGGAGACATATACTTGATGATGATGATGATGATGATGATGATGAACAAGCATGAAGCCTAGAAAATCTGTTAACCTTTTAAGATTAGATAATAATTCAGATTAGGCTTCTATATTCAACATAATTTAAAACATATAGAGGTCTCTCTCTCTCTCACTCTAAAGATTTATTAAGTTATTGAAATATACAAAAATTCATATTTACAACATAATCACCATTAAAACTGAAAAGTATGTATATAATAAAACAAGAAATTAAAATTGTTAATATATACATTGTTTTAATTAATTTCATAGTATTAAGATTCAACACAAGAAAAGACATGGAGTAAGCGTTTCTTTTGGTGCATTAAAAGATAGGTGGGCTATCGTTCGACTTCTAGTACAAGGCAATGCATCACTGGCTCCAAATTAGTAATATATATAATGTATGTTTGACTGTTTGTCTTACATTACACAATATGGTTCTGAAAGATGAAAGTGCAGCCAGGATGGCGCCCCTCTGTTCAATATTTATTTACCACCAACCGTATTTGGAATTGTTATTCATCTCTTTCTTTCACAGTTGAAACAAACTCATGCTCATCAAAGTCTCCTCATGGCAACCAAACTCATCAAGTTGTCGACCACATGCCCCGCAAATTAAGATGTTTTCTTTTGGAACACTTTGTTATTCCTTCCTTGAAAATGTTGAGATAGATAGCTCGGGCCTTGTTTGATCAGATGCCAATTCCAACACTGGTTTCATGGAATGCAATGATTGCTTCTTATGAACAAAATAATGCCGGTTTTCGTAAAATGCAATTAGAAAATACAGATCTTGATAATATTACAATGGTAAGGCATTGTTTTGTTTCAGAATCTGCTGGTAGTTGGGAACATGAGATGCTACAAAACAAGGCTCGGAGTCATATATTGCTAGTACAAATGTGCTTATTGATATGGGAAAGAAGCCATTTAGCTGTTTTCAAAGATGATATATAGATGAAGGAACTAGACACCAAACAGTCTTACATTATTGCTGTTTTGACAGCTTGCAGACATTTAGAACAAGGGAGAAAGCATTTCAAAAGCATGTCACATGACTATTATTTTATCCTTCCTGCTGATACGGAGCATTGTACTTCTATGGTTGATCTTCTTGGTCGGGATGGTAAATTGTTGGAAGCTAATTATGAATTCATTGAGAATATGCGAATTAAGCCTGATGTGGGGCACGAAAGCATTAAGCCCTGAAAACATTAAGCTCTCTTCGGTCCTAGCTGAAGCTGGTAAATGGGAGGATGTTACAAGAATGAGAACATCATTGGATGAAATGGAGTTTAATAGAGAATGCGTGGAAAGTGTTTAGTTAGGTAAACATAACTTTCATACATTTTGTATGATATGTTATGATCAAAGTGATGGATGTTCTTGCTTCATACAACGTAACATGTTAGTATCTGGTGTTGATGATCCATAACTGGATAAATAGATATATGGATGTCAATAAGCTTATTTATCTTTTAAGCTATGAAAAGGGATGTGCAATATATTATAGTCATTGTGACGCTCTATGTTTTACAGCTCGTGACAAAGCAACTACATTTTTTCACTTGACGGCTAAGTCAACCACTTTTTATCCTATCTTTTGGCACGCTTCTTGTGCAGCTAGGCTATCCTTGTTATGCACCTGCCAAACAAAAATCTTGGTGTAATGTAACATGTTTCTTGCAAAACCCTGGCGACTTACACATAAGTTAGCGTGTGCTGTAAAAATAGGTGCTTTGACTTATTCCTGATATCAAAGTATTCAGTATTCTTGTTAGTTAATCCGACTCGGTATGATCCTCAATAACAATTATAAATTCGTTAATAGAGTATTTGTTTTCCTTATCTAACTGAAGAAAGAAAGAAATAACAAGTGTTCATCTTAGAATAATAATTATTATGTAATCACACAAACATATGTGATCAAACCCCCTCTTACATTTGCCATCTGCTGCCTAGCGATATATATTCTGACAGAACACAATAATCATTGCCTCACCGAAACCATTGGTTTGGAAATACTGTATTTTGTTTTCAAAGAAAGAGTGATGCTATACAGAAGAAGAAAGTAACAAGCAGTTAAGGAGATAGTGATACATTATTATCCAGCTTTGGGGAGGGATTGCTAGTAGCAGTATGGGTTAAAATGGTCTCGATTCTGTCAAGCGAAGCTTCTAATCGACCAGAGTTCATGTTAAACAATGCATCACCAGTCCCCACAGCCCTACAAAACAAACTTTTATATTCAAATTCCGAGGAAAAAGAAACACAAAAAACATCACATATGTATACCCTGTAAATTCAGGAAGAACATAGTCAGCCCTCCATCCGAAACGAAGATCTACACCAGGGCACAAACCAACACAAGTTTTGTTGCGGATTCTAGATATACCGTCTCCACCTAAACTACTTGTAAGCTTCCATTTCCAGCCAATTGCATGGGATTGAATATTATGACCTATCCCTACCTGCAGCAGCAGCAGCAGGCAAACCACATTAATTAACGGAATAATAATACATATAGGCAGGCGAATGTATGTATGTATGTTTTCTTTCCATAGATAGTTGAGGACCTGAAGGTTTAGGAATTTGGTTATTGGGATCTTCTTGGAAACAAGGCGCACGTCGTGATGTAAAGGCTCGTATATGAATTTCCATCTTCGGTCATCCGATAAAGGCTTCAAAACCAGCTTTCCCTGACACTCGTTGATTGGGGAATTGTAAAACTGGACCATAATCATAGCAGCAGCAACATTAGATAACACCTCAAATTCACTCAAATAACTAATTTGAAATGAGGAATTTCATAGAAAAAACAGATACTTTACTAGTGCATTTGTGAAAATTGATTAAAGAGAATAATACCTCCAAATTGAGACCAACTCGAAAGCCTTGAACTTCTTCCCTGAACTTGAGAAACAATTCTGAAGGCATTAAATCTATGCTGTATAAGTCATCCCATGTTTTGGGCTCCGACTCCATCTACCATACCAATCAACAATTACAATTCTAAACTAGGGTTTTACATTATCAATCCAAAAATGTTTGCAAATCAAAACCTTGGCTTGGCTGGCTTCTTCAACACCCGAAACAATAACATGAAAATATTCATACCTGCTATGCGACTGACTGGTGAGGGAGGATACGATGATTCTTCTCAGGAAATTTGCTTGCTTGCTTACGCTGTCTGTCTGTCTTATCAGGACTTTCTTCATGTGGAGTGGGCTTCTATGGGCTCAGCCCAAAACTACCTGTGTTTAGTATCAACTTTTTGTAATTCAATGTTTGTGTGTACTAGAAAAACACAAACAAAATTTGACAACGCATTAAAGAGGTGAGGCAAGTACTCGGCTGAAAAAGTTGCTGCGGGCTAGGTGCTAAATATTAGGGATGGCAACTGAACCCCAACGCTGATAGGTAAACCTGAAACCCGACACATTTAGGGCGAATTTGGGGTCGGTAAATCGGGTTTGGGATTAGTTTTTAGTTTTTTCTCACGGGTTTGGGACACGTTTGGGATTTGGTGATATACCCGTTTACCCGACCTAATTACCCGATAAAGTGCACCCGTTTACCCGATTGTATACCCAATATAATTTCTTTTATATTTTTAAATATGTATGTGTATATATATGGGTTGAGTTATAATACAAAAGATTTAAAAATAAGAAGGGTAAGAAGGCACCAGAGAGTGACAAGTGTCCTATGAGTAATTAAATGAAAAGGGTAATTTTGTCTACAAGATGAAAGAGAATATGCACATGCAAGTCACATGCTATTACCCCCCTAACTTTTAAACGTCCGTAACTTTTTTATACATCATTTGTTTTAAAAAAAAAATTATACCATAAAATCGAGCGTTTTTTTATCTTTAATATGAGTACCATATTGTTATATTTTTCAAAAAAAATTCAAAAACCCAGTTGCATATTACACAATGGACATGATGTAAAACACAATGTAAATTAGAATAAAAACACAATCAATGACAACAGATAAAGACACAATGGACAACATACTAAAACACAATGACCATAACGTATAACACAATGGCGATAACATATAACACAATAAGAATCAGACTAAATAAAAACACAATTGATGACAACAGATAAAAGACACAATTAATGATAGCAGATAAAAGACACAATGGAGAGCAGATGAAGACACAATGAAAAACAAACTAAAAACACAATACTTAACAAACTAAAACACAATGAACAAGATAATAAAAAAATTGAACAAATTATTAAACCACAATGGACAACATATTAAAACACAATGAATAACATATTACACAATGGACATGATGTAAAACACAATGTAAATTAGATTAAAAACACAATCAATGACAACAGATAAAGACATAATGGACAACATACTAAAACACAATGAACATAACGTATAACACAATAAGAATCAGACTAAATAAAAACACAATTGATGACAACAGATAAAAGACACAATTAATGACAGCAAATAAAAGACACAATGGAGAGCAGATGAAGACACAATGAAAAACAAATTAAAAACACAATACATAACAAACTAAAACACAATGAACAAGATAATAAAAAAATTGAACAAATTATTAAACCACAATGGACAACATATTAAAACACAATGAATAACATATTACACAATGGACATGATGTAAAACACAATGTAAATTAGAATAAAAACACAATCAATGACAACAGATAAAGACACAATGGACAACATACTAAAACACAATGACCATAACGTATAACACAATAAGAATCAGACTAAATAAAAACACAATTGATGACAACAGATAAAAGACACAATTAATGACAACAGATAAAAGACACAATGGAGAGCAGATGAAGACACAATGAAAAACAAACTAAAAACACAATACATAACAAACTAAAACACAATGAACAAGATAATAAAAAAATTGAACAAATTATTAAAACACAATGGACAATATATTAAAACACAATGAATAACATATTAAACACAATGACCTGAACTAATAACACAATTTATAGAAAACCCAGATATAACAAAATCTTCATTGTGTCATATATTGTGTTATAGGTTTTTATAAAAACGCAATGGGTAGAACTCAAATTAACATTGTGTTATATGTTTTGATAATAACACAATGTATAGAAACTCTACTGACCAAAACCCAGTTAAAAGACACAATGACCTGAACCTTTAACACAATGCCAAAAAACCCAGTAAAAATGAAAATTTTTATTTTATTTTTATATGATAATATGGTACTCATATTAAAGATAAAAAAATGCTCGTTATTATGGTGAAATTTTTTTTGAAAAAAAAATGTCGTATGAAAAAGTTATGGACGTTTTAAATCGATGGGGGAATTGGCATGTGTCTTGCATGTGGAGAGAGAAAATCCATAAATATATGATTCCTTTTATGCCCTTCTATTATCTTCTTTTCCCTACAACCAATCTCAACCCTTCAAATCTAAGATCAATGGACTAGAATCCTTCTTACACTTCTTATTTATTTTATCCTTTGTATTTGATCCTAACCCGTATATATATATACACACACACATAGAGTGGGGTTCTAGAGTGAACACTAGTGTATTTGTGAACTGAGTGAACAAATCCCAGCCATTAATTTACATCATTAAATCGTAAAATACACTAGGGTATTTTCATCATCAAATCCTGGTCATTGATTTACACATGTGTATTGATAATCCAGTGCTAAGATTAGTTCACTAGTGTTCACTATCTAGAGGGTTGTTCACTAATGAACCTAACCCATATATGATACATCCATTTTCTTATACATATAGGTATTTTATACCGCATACATTGTAGTTATTTAATATATTTTTATAGTGATAATACTAAATGTAACTGACTAATAGTCACCCAATAGATACCTGATGGGATTTGAGTCGGGTATACCCAACAGGTAAATTTTTTAAATGTATGGGTTTACCCGAAACCCACGGGTATACCCGATACTCGATGGGTATTTACTCGCTAGAAACCTGACGGGTATTGGACAAGCTTATCTAACCGGCTTTAGGGTTGGGATTGCCTAAACCCATCCCAAACCCAACCCATTGTCATCCCTAGTGCTAATAGGTGAGCAACTAAATAAACCTTATTAGGAATTAAGTATTAACTTATTATATGGTTGAACAGCAGTAGGACCCTCGTCGGAAATCAAAAATCAAAATTTGGATGCCTAGTGCAAGTGTGCAACTAGTAAAAATGAGCCTTTAAAATATAAGATTATATATAAACACAAAATTCGCTAGCTCGGGCTCAGCTAAATACATGGATAAAATTGCCGACGTGAGACTGGCTTATTTGGTAGAAGTTCTTGCCTCTTAGTGGGAGGTCTTGGTTTCAATCCAAAGTAGAAAGTAGATTAGAAATTATTTGGTGTAATTTAGGACTATGTAAGGATAGAAATATATATAAACAAAATTCAGTAGCTCGGGTTCGTTTAAAAAAAGTGGAGTTGCCATCTCTTCAACTCATGATCTCATCTATGACACAAAAAAGATTTTACCCATAAGTGTTTATATCTTGAATGTAATAGTTATATTGGGCCGGTGTAAACAATAGAGCAGTAAAGATGCAATTCATCTCTTGGATTAACAAATGCAAGCAATATCATTCTAAGACGAACCATAATTTTAACTCCTCGCTCACGAAGTCAAGCTTTTCTTGCCACTGTCATGCATGACACCTAAACTTTGCAATATCCCTGCCTAGTTGCATAAGAACACACACAAACAAAAATATAATAACACTCACACACCAAAACAAGAGGCTTCATGAGATCTCTACAAACCATCCATTAGTACGGCTTAACTTTTCTTTCAAAGGCCTTCTCTTGCAAATCTTTTTTCAATACAAGTTGTGTAACCTTACACCGTCTATTTAGTCAAGGAGGAGGCAATTATATGGCCGAATTGCTCTTCTAGTTAACAAAATTACATATAAAATGACCGAATTAACCTTCTCGTTAACAGAAAAAATTGATGAAGTTAACTCAGTGGACTAAAATGGCAACGATGAAAACTTTTTGAACCCACAGGCGAAAAATGAAATCTTTGAACTAAACTGACAAAATGGCCCAAACCACAGGGACTAAAATGGCATTTAACTCGTTTTCTTATTATCCTTTATATATATATATAGGATAATGCTAGGGAGAAAACCCTCTATTTTGAGAAAACCCTAGAAAACCCAACTTCCCGACTTTTTTTTTGAAAAAAATAACACATGTAATATACATGTTTTTAAGAGTTTTGAGCCAAAAAAATCAAAAAAGCGCCGAGTGGATGTTTTTAAAAAAAATAAACAAGTTTCAGCAACTTTCATCACTAACATGTGTTAGACAAAAAGTGCTGAAACTTGTTTATTTTTTCAAAAAAAAACACTCGGCGCTTTTTTGATTTTTTTGGCTCAAAACTCTTAAAAACATGTATATTACATGTGTTATTTTTTTCAAAAAAAAAAGTCGGGAGGTTGGGTTTTCTAGGGTTTTCTCAAATTTTTAGGGTTTTCTATCTAACCCTCCCCTATTTGAACTAAACTGACAAAATGGCCCAAACCACAGGGACTAAAATGACATTTAACTCGTTTTCTTATTATCCTTTATATATATATATAGGGGTAGGTTCTATGCAGAACACTAAATATTGCGAGAACACGCAAAACAAAATGAATCACTCATTTTTTCAATCCTAAAAACCTAAAAAGTAAATGAAAATGTTATAAATGTAAGATTTATTGTTTCTCACACTAGAATTTAAAACAAAATCTGAAAAATCTTCAGTTTTTAAATAACCTACACACATGTAGGTTATGTATAGGCTAAATTACCTACATGTATGTAGACTATATGTAGAGAAAAATATATGATTTTTTTATGTATATATAATACACATATGAATGTAAGAAACATAAAATTTAAGAAATATGAACCTTAAATCCCAAAATTTAGTGATTTAGAGTTGTTCTTTTTGTTCTTACAATAATTAGTGTTCTGTAATGATCCTTATCCTATATATATATATATAGGGTGGGGTTCAGCTACAAAGTCCGCTTTTCCTACAAAGTCATAAAACACCACAATTTCAACCATAAAACACACTCAAAACCTACAAATAACAGAGTGAAGATCAAATAAACATAATATCTAAACCCTAACAGTCCATAAAAACTTCAAACACACCATCGTACAACTATGAATATAAAACACAACATGATAATCAACATAAAACACGCTAATGTTAGTCATTCGATAATCAAAGCCTTATCATCAAAAACACAACACAAAACCCACAAATATGGCGTTTTAGTAATCTACACTCTGTTTTTTGTGGGTTTTGAGTGTGTTTTATGGTTGAAATTGTGGTGTTTTATAACTTTGTACACTTTGTAGGAAAAATGGACTTTGTAGCCAACTCTCGCCCTATATAGATGAGCTAAAATGAGAACCATACTTAGATGAGAAAACCATAGGAACCATTTTCCACCTTAGATCTTTCTACAATGTGTGGTTGAGATTGAATTTTAATAAACATGTGTCATATGTTGTTTGTCTTTTGTGAAAAAGATTAATTTATTGAGAAAGCGGTTATTTAGTAATTTGGTTAAAGGGCTATTAATTATTGACTAGAAAAATATCAGCAGTCTTTTAATTGCTTTTGACTCTATATTCAAACCATCAAATATTTTTATATCTTTTGTTTATCTTTTTAAAATGTAAAAACATCTTCTTTATTACATGAAAAAATTACACCGTTGGTCCTTGTGGTTTCAACCAAATTTCAATGTCGGGTACTAATAGTTTTTTGTTGCAAAATCAGGTATTAACGTTCTAATTTGTCACAATATTAAGTAATAAGGCCAAACTTTGTCATAATATTGAGTACTAAGGCCAAACTTTGTTAACTTTTTTGTTAAGTCTTACAAAAATTACTAGAATGCCCTCTAAAAATTAAACTTTTTTAGTCATTTTGTAAAACTTAGAAACCGCAGATACTATATATGTTAAATAACCAAACTTGTTAAATCACACAAAAAGAAAGCCCGCCTTTCAGGGGGTCTTCTCCGGCAAAGTCGTCGGATCCCGGCCATATAGGATCTGTAAAAATTGTCCGTTTAACTCGTTTTTTCGTTAATGTTTATCTCCATCGTAATCAAAACAAACAACTCGTTTGTGTCACGTATAAACTGCAAGTTGTGCTTATTCGCTAACCAGTTTAACTCCGAAATTCGCATCATCCTCTCGATCCGTTATATCTTCAACTCGAGTATAAATATACGCCTCTTGACCCGATGCGACCTCATTCCCACACAAATTCACATCCAATTTCGTCTCTACAACTGATCGGAGACGCGTCGGCATACCGGAACTCCGGCGATGCGATTCTTGTACATAACATCGCAAAATAGTACGGATATTACATGCTATTTGTTCCTTTTATCATACAGAACCAAAGCCCCATATTTATTTCAACTTACAAAACTATTATATTCCTAGATCAGAAACTTGTTTACGTTATTTTTATAAATTTTAACTTGGTTTATTATTTAGATTAAGTTAAAAAGTTTATTTTACTAGCACATTATTTATAAACTCAAAGTTTATAAATAATAAACTTTAAATTCATTTAATTTTATAAAAAAATATAAATAAAACAGAAAACATTACTTTAAATTATTTTAGTCAAATATAATTAACTAAAAAATAGACCCTCTAGTTATTAAAGGGCATTTAGTCATTTTAGTAAAACTTAACAAAAAAGCTAACAAGGTTTGGCCTTAGTACTCAACATTGTGACAAGGTTTGGCCTAAGTACTCAACATTGTGATAAATTAAAAAGTTAATACCTAATTTTGCAACACAAAACTATTAGTACTCGACATTGAAATTTGGCAGAAACCACAAGGACCAATGGTGTAATTTTTTTCTTATTACATTTTTAAACAAATGTAAAAAAATTGAAAACATAGATCAATTTTTAACATCCCCAGCTTCTCTATTTTTTAAGTCAGCACGAATGGTTACGTTTTACGTTCGACCAAAATAAACCACCCTTTTTATTTTAATATTTCTCTTATTACATTTTTCACGTTTGATGTTTTACGTCGGCGTTTTTTTACGTTTGATGTTTTACGTCGGCGCGAAATGTGTCTCCCTTCTAAAAACTGACACCAACCGTAAATTCTTTTACACAAATAAAATAAAAAAACTATTTTAGGCGTTATTTTTTTTAATGCACGTTGTCGAATGTTTTTTTTATGTGCGTTGTCTTTGTCGAACGTAAATGTTTTTGTTTATTTTTTACGTAGTGGTGTATTACGTAAAGACGTTTTTTACGCACGTTGTCAAACATTTTTTTACGCACATTGTCAAAGTCCATACCTTGATTTATTTACACACATAAGAAATCGACAAAACCCCCGCTTGTCGAAAGGTTTTTATAACGAACGTTGTCGAATGTTTTTTTACGTACGCTCTCGAATGTTTTTTTTATGCGTGCTGTCTTTGACTAACGTACACAAGAACATTTTTACATATGCAAACATTTAAAAAAAACTTTTACATTTGAAATTGACAAAACCACTACCGTCGCCGTCACCATCATCGTGCCACCACTATCTCCGTCAAAGAACCACCACCGTTGCCGCCACCATCTACATCACCCATTCCATTGCCTTCAACACCGCCACCGCCGCCGTCTACATCACCCCGATCTGCCACCATCACCGGCGACCCCACCCCTTTCCGTCTTCCACGGTGGTTCCGCCGCCTTCGAACACCACAACCACCTCGATCTGAGTCTAACTTCTGGACATTTTCTTTTGGATCTCGATTTGCTTTTTGTATATATTGAATATGATGAATGAAACCTTTTTTATTTTAATTTGCTTTTTGTAAATTTAAAATAAAAGAAAGAGAAATATAAAAAGATAGAGGAATATTCTAGTGTAAAAGAAAAAGAGAGAGATAGAAATAAATAAAGAAAATATGTGACTTTTAAAAAGAAAGAGAGAGAAATGATGTGACATTAATTGTAAAAGAATACATTGCCCTTTTGATTTAATTTGAATATATGTGATATGTTAAAATCTTATTGGATAATAGAAGTTCTCATAGTTTTTACAATTGGTAGTGGTTCCTCCTTAAACCGAATCCTATATATATATATATATATATATATCCTATATGAGAACCACCACGAGTTGTGAGAACTACTTCTTTACGCGTGAGTTGGGTCAAATTTTTTTTGCACAAACATAGATGAAAGAGTAAATTACAAGTTTTGTCCTTTATGTTTACACCAAATTTCAGGCGCTGTCCTTTTGGCTAAAATCTTGCAGGCGGTGTCCTTTACATTTCAAAATCTTGCACGTTTTGTCCTTTAGGCCAAACTTTGTTAGAAAACTCAGTTAAAAAATGCCATGTGCAGTGCACATGGGGGTAAAATGGTCATTTCCCTCTCACCCCTTTCAATTCTCCATTATTTCCCACATTAACCCCTTAATTCAGATCTTTCATTCTAACAATAAAAGCAGCAACAACAACATCATCAATCATCATTCATCATCCATTGAGTAACATCTACAGATTCGAGGAAGTTTAAAGAGAATGGTGGCGATTAAAGATCTGAAATACGCACCCGATTTGCTCCGGATTTTCATCTGCCAAATAGTTTGCAGCCATTTCACTAATCAAATTACTATATTCAACTTTTCACTATTAATTCTCCCTTTAGATTATCAAAATCGAAACCCTTTAACCAGTCAATTCTCTCTCAAACAGTTGGTCTGCAACCGAAATTTGTGATTTTGTAAACAAACCCCTTCAAACCACTACTCCCAACACCGTCACCATCTTATAACCAGAGCCTTCAAAATAGCCTCTATTTAATATCGCCTCATAAAAAATGTAGGATTCGAGCAAAAACCTGCCACCACCACCATAAAATCAAAGCAAAAGAAAATCCTAACTCACCGGCGAGAGCTGAAACCAGTCAAACCTGCCACCACCACAAAATCGAAGGGGATTTAGAACTTTACCTGTCGCCGTCGTTCAAACCCTAAATGGAAAACCTGAAAACGGTGTCGGATCTAGTTAGAGGTTAGATCAGATTTAGATTTAAAACTTCTGGATCGAAGTGTTGCGACTGGATCGGGTTGGTGGTGGGTTAGGGTTCATACAACGGGGTGAGGTGTTGGTGACGGTCTGGCGGGGTGGTCTTCAGATTAGTGGGTAGGGTGTTGGCGGTGGTGGTAGGTGGTGATGGTATGGTTGATGGTGGTTTGGTTGTCTTTAGATTAGCGGGTATGTGTAACACCCTTAAAATTTCTACTCGAGTTTAGATAAAATTCATAAGATTTATATAAAAGATGACCTATTTTAAAACATAGGCTTCAAAATCAAAGTTTTAAAGTAACAAACATTAGTCAACTACCGACAAATTCAAACATTCATAAGTTGTTTAGCAAACTAGTTACATCATAAACATTGTCTAAACAAAGTAAATTAACGCGGAAGCTTCAATAGTTGTGTTCGGTTCTTCAAAACTTGCTTGACCGCCATCCGTAGTCCTTGGTTATCTAAAAGCTGAAATGTTTACATTAAACATTAGTATTAGAATACTTAGAAATAATACATATTCGATACTACGTCTGAAACGGATTCGAATTAACCAAGAAATACAAAACTCAACATGATTTCTAAAGCTCTACCGTAACTTACGGTAGATACCGTAAGTTACGGTAGCTTCTGAGGATTTCTGGTTCCACCGTAACTCAGGGGAAACCCACCGTAGCCATCTGTTGTCTACCGTAAATTACGGTATGTACCGTAATTTACGGTGGACTCTGATATGTTATGCTTTTGTTTGATTTGTTCATTTACTTGGATCAACTTCTCGGATTTCATTCCTACAACCCAACATATTAAGTCCTCGTATTCTATATTTCATTTGTCAATATTAACAAGACCGAGTAACCATACTACAATGTATTACCATGCCTTATTTGATCGTTCGACCCGTTTGGCTCATCTAAGGAATCCTCCATTTTGATGACTACCAATGAAGTCTAACCAAATTCTTGGTCTCTTATTAGACATAGCGAATATCATCGCTTTAATCCAACTCAACTTTTAATACACAATCTAACTACGTATATGCTAAATATCGAAATTTACTCAAATGTAACGAATCAAGTTACATACCTTTAAAGCAAGCCCTTCAAACGTGCGTCCACACCGGTTTGTCCGCTTGATGCCCCGGCTTCCTTTCCTATAGAGTTCAATCACTTTATGTTTAGAACTCTTTGTTTCACATATATAACGCACGTTATGCATACATCATAATTATGCGTTTTTAACTTAAACATTTCAAGTTTAAGCTTTCTTTGAGGCATTTCAACAAACAATTCAAGGGCAGATTTTACATGATTACATAACAATTTCCTAACTTATCATTTAGCCCCAAATTTTATAAATCAAGCTTTCATTTACAAGGTTTAACATTCAGATTTCAGAAATCTTTTCCTAAGGACCACATTACCCTAGGAAATTGCTTAAAAACCTTAGTGTTCATCAACTTCATACAAAACCCATGAATGACCTTCAATGTATTCATGAGAATTCCAGAATTAAGGCATGTTTTCACATGTTTTTGTCTAGGTTTTACTCCTAAACACTACTTCATTATCATTCAATCCAAATAACATACATGCAACATCTAATTTCAGATTTTCCAAATTCGTGAGAATTTCAAGCTAAGAGTTTTCTCAAAATTTTACATACCTTGTAATCCTCTCGTGATGAGGATCAGTAATCTTAGTTCGGATTTCGATTTGGACTGAGTTTGATCCTTCAATTCTAGAGATTTTAGGCTGAGCTAGGGTTTGGTTGGAGCTTGGGGTCGCCCCTGCTCTGGTCGATTTCCACCAAACACAGACAAAAATGTGTTTGTGTTTTATTTATTTAGGTTTTATTAATATTAGTTTCATTTTGAACACACTTGGTCCCTAAACTTTCCTTTGGTTCTAATTTTAGCGTTTTAACCCATTTGTAGGTTACTACTAAGCTTTCACCTAACTGGGTTATTTTAATTTCCTAGTTAGTTAACTAGTTTATTTATCAACTTATATTTAAAATAAATAGATTTGCACTTTTCGGGGTGTTACAAGTCCACCCCCCTTAAGAGGGTTTCGTCCCCGAAACCAAAGTACGTACCAAATAACGTAGGGTAGAGACGTCGCATCTCCTCTTCGGACTCCCACGTAGTGTCCGAACCCTTCCTGTGTTCCCACTTGACCTTGACTTGATTAATCACCTTGTTCCTCAAACTCTTCTCTTTACGATCTAAAATCGCAATTGGTTTTACTGCATAGTTGAGGCTGTTATCCACCTCGATATCATCGTAGTGGATACGAGCAGTTTCGTCCGCCAAACATTTTCGGAGATGTGACACGTGGAATGTGTTATGAATCCCGCTCAACTCCTCGGGTAATTCGAGACGATAAGCTACTTTACCAACCCGTTCAGTAATCCTGAATGGCCCAATAAATCTTGGACTCAACTTTCCTCTTTTTCTGAATCGTATTATTCCCTTCCATGGCGATACTTTCAGCATAACTTTGTCGCCAACCTGGAATTCGATTGGCCTGTTCCTTTTGTCAGCATACGTCTTTTGTCTATCTTGGGCCGCTTTCCAGTGTGCCCGAACCACATCAATCTTTTCATTAGTGGCTCGTACTATATCTTGGTGGGCGAGTTCACGTGGACCCACTTCACCCCAACATACCGGGGTTCGGCATTTCCTACCATAGAGCATTTCGTACGGTGCCATCTTAATACTAGCATGGTAGCTGTTATTATACGAAAACTCGACTAACGGTAGGTAAACATCCCAACTTCCTCCAAAGTCGATTATACACGCTCGTAACATGTCTTCCAATGTTTGTATTGTTCTTTCACTCTGTCCATCTGTCTGAGGATGGTACGCAGTGCTAATGAACAATTTGGTTCCCATTTGCTCTTGGAAATCTCGCCAGAAATTTGAAGTGAATCGAGTATCCCTATCAGACACAATGGATACCGGTACTCCATGACGTGCTATTATCTCGTTAGTATAAACTTCCGACATCTTTTCTGACGTATAAGTCTCACGAATCGGGATGAAGTGAGCACTTTTCGTCAATCTATCCACCACTACCCATATGGCATCGAAACCACGATTTGTCTTAGGTAATTTGGTTAATAGGTCCATTGTAATATGTTCCCATTTCCAAACCGGGATTTCTAACGGTTGGAGTTTGCCGTATGGTTTTTGGTGCTCCGCCTTGACTTGTAGACATGTCAAGCATTTTTCCACATACTTCGCCACATCCCTCTTCATTCCAGGCCACCAATAGTTTTGTTTCAGATCATTGTACATCTTGGTCGCACCCGGATGAATTGAATATCGGGATTTATGAGCCTCATCAAGTAGAAGCTTTTTAACTCCACATGTGTTAGGAACCCAAATTCTATTGAAACGCGTTTTCAAACCGTGGTTTCCTACTTCGAGATCCTTAACTTGGCCAACAATCCTTTCCTTTCTCCAGTTTTCCGTCTTTACTGCTTCATCTTGCGCCTCTCGGATTTGTTCGAGTAAGCCCGAGGTCACAATGAGTTGTAATGATCGTACTCGTATCGGAGCATAATCTGTCTTTCTGCTTAGGGCATCCGCCACCACGTTTTCTCTTCCAGGGTGATAGTGTATTTCACAGTCGAAATCTTTCACCGTTTCTAGCCATCGCCTTTGTCGCATATTTAGCTCCTTCTGATCGAAGAAGTATTTCAAGCTCTTGTGATCAGTGAATATGGTGCACTTTACCCCATACAAGTAGTGCCTCCATATTTTTAATGCAAATACCACCGCAGCCAACTCGAGATCGTGCGTGGGATATTTCTTCTCGTGTATCTTCAATTGCCTCGAGGCATAAGCTATAACTTTGCCCCGTTGCATCAAAACGCATCCGAGCCCCGATAGTGAAGCATCCGAATAAACCACCATGTCTTCGACTCCGTCTGGCAATGTCAGTACCGGAGCTTGAGTTAACTTTTCTTTTAGCGTTTGAAACGCTCTTTCTTGGTCGACACCCCAAACGAACTTTTCTTTCTTTCGGGTTAGCTTTGTTAGCGGTGACGCAATCTTGGAGAAATCTTGAATGAATCTCCTATAGTATCCCGCAAGCCCCAAAAAGCTTCTAATTTCCGATGGGTTCTTCGGGGGATTCCATTTTGACACGGCCTCAATCTTTGACGGATCCACCAATACTCCGTCAGCACTTATGACATGGCTAAGGAATTGTACCTCTCGTAACCAAAAGGCACACTTAGAGAATTTCGCATACAGCCTTTCTCGTGTAAGTGTTTCTAACACTTCTTGCAAGTGGTGTGCGTGTTCAGCTTCACTTTTCGAATACACCAAAATATCATCGATAAACACGATGACCGACTTATCCAACATTGGCTTGCAAACCCGGTTCATGAGGTCCATGAAAGCCGCGGGTGCATTTGTTAGCCCAAATGACATCACGAGGAATTCGTAATGTCCATATCGCGTACGGAAAGCCGTCTTCGGCACATCTTCCTCCTTGACCTTTAGTTGGTGATACCCCGATCTAAGGTCGATCTTTGAAAACCAGTTCGCACCTTGTAATTGGTCGAATAAATCATCTATCCTCAGAAGCGGGTATCGGTTCTTTACCGTGAGTTTGTTTAACTCCCGGTAATCGATACACATGCGCATGCTTCCGTCTTTCTTCCTCACGAACAATACCGGTGCGCCCCAAGGAGACACACTCGGCCTTATGAATCCTTTGTCAAGCAGGTCTTGAATTTGGGACATCAACTCTTGTAATTCCGATGGTGCGAGTCGGTACGGAGCTTTTGCTACGGGTTTTGCGCCCGGAATCAATTTGATCCCGAACTCTACTTCCCGTTCAGGCGGTATCCCCGGTAAATCCTCCGGAAACACATCTTCATAATCTCGTACTACCGGTACATCTTCGATCTTTCGTGATTCTTTCTCGGGCTCATTTGCGTATATCATGAATGCCTTGCATCCTCGCTTCATAAGCTTGTGGGCTTTCAACATTGAGCTTACTATGGGGTTTCCTCCTTTTTCGCCATAGATGGTGACGTGTTTCCCGCTTGGAGATGTTAGTTTTATCTCTTTACGAAAACACACGACTTTTGCATGGTGCTGAGATAACCAATCCATCCCAACGACTACTTGAAATTCCCCCATTGACATCGGGATTAAGTCTATCAAGTATTCCTCATCGTCGATGCTTAATTTGCAGCCTCGACAAACATCACAAACTATAAAACTTTTGTTGTCCCCTATTTCAACTTCTAAGGGCACATATAATTTCATCAATACAAAAGAAGGATTTCGAATAAATCCATGCGAAATGAAGGATTTATTCGCACCCGTATCAAACAATACACGTGCTGGAATTGAGTTAATTATGAATATACCTGAAACCACATCGGGTTCTGTCTTTGCTTCTGCCGCGGTAAGTTGGAAGGACCTAGTCTTCGCTTTGGGAGCTTCTGTTGGAGACTCTTTTGTGTCCCTCTTTCCCACCAACTCAGGGCATTCAGATTTCTTATGACCGGGTTGATAACATATGTAACAAACAGAAACTTTTCCGGGACACAACGATGCAGTGTGCCCCGTCTTCCCACATACCGGGCACGACTTGTCTTTGAAGCGACACTCACCCTTGTGCCCCTTTCCACATACTTTACAACTTGGCGACCCGCCTTTAGTCTCCGCCTTCTTCCCCGATTCAGCAGTTCTAGCTTTCTTTGTAGGGCTTGGATTCACATCTTGTGCCCTCCTCTCGCCCCTTTCTACTTGTTTCTTTAACTCTATTTCCCGCTCCCGGGCGGTGTTGATAATCTCCGTGAGGGTTTCATACTTTGACGGAGTCATGAACTCACGGTACTCGGCACTCAACATGTTGTAATAGTAATATATCTTTTGCTCTTCAGTGATGACTAACTCGTCACAGAATCTCAGCTTATCCATGAAGATGCCCGTGATCTTATCAATTGATTCTCCCTTTTGTCTTAACTGGATAAATTCTTCTTTGATCCTGTTAATAACCGCTTTGGGACTATGGTGTTTAAGGAATGGTACCTTAAACTCGTCCCAAGTCATAACCCTCGCCGCTTCGGCTCCCATTTCCTTCTTTTTGTTATCCCACCAATCCTTGGCTTGATTTCTCAATTGGCCCGTTCCGTAAGCAACAAAGTCGCCTACATCACAATGGGTCCGTTCAAACACCCCTTCCACATCGCTTATCCATCTTTGGCAAATTATCGGGTCAACCTCCCCGTTATAGATTGGCGGTTTACACGCCATGAATTCCTTGTACGAACACCCCTTGCGTTCTCCCGATTTTTCTTTTATAAGGTTGACACTATCCTCCAACCTTTTAACTCGCTCTTCTACAAGCGACAACACCGTGCTTTGAATCTTGTCTATAAACCCGGTTAGACTGCCTTCAATTGCCTTTCCTACTTCTTCGGCAATTATCTCTTTCATTTGTTCGGTGCTTGTCGGCACCAGATCATTATTACTTCCTTTCGACATCTTGAAACTGAAATGTTTACATTTACACGTTAAACATTTCATTCATAACATTGCTTTATTTGTTTCAGTTTAGCCAAGTTCTTAACTTGCTTTAACCGTTCACATTTAATGCACTTTCCGGGTTTGAGTGTGTTAACACACTCTTCCCATGCATCTCAATTCGTTTCTTATTTCTTACGCAAGGTATAATCTACTAACATAATAAGTTAATTCTTACCGGACGATCGATCAAGCTTGAACCGAACACTTTGTTGACAACCTTAAGCTCTGATTACCAACTTGTAACACCCTTAAAATTTCTACTCGAGTTTAGATAAAATTCATAAGATTTATATAAAAGATGACCTATTTTAAAACATAGGCTTCAAAATCAAAGTTTTAAAGTAACAAACATTAGTCAACTACCGACAAATTCAAACATTCATAAGTTGTTTTGCAAACTAGTTACATCATAAACATTGTCTAAACAAAGTAAATTAACGCGGAAGCTTCAATAGTTGTGTTCGGTTCTTCAAAACTTGCTTGACCGCCATATGTAGTCCTTGGTTATCTAAAAGCTGAAATGTTTACATTAAACATTAGTATTAGAATACTTAGAAATAATACATATTCGATACTACGTCTGAAACGGATTCGAATTAACCAAGAAATACAAAACTCAACATGATTTCTAAAGCTCTACCGTAACTTACGGTAGATACCGTAAGTCACGGTAGCTTCTGAGGATTTCTGGTTCCACCGTAACTCAGGGGAAACCCACCGTAGCCATCTGTTGTCTACCGTAAATTACGGTATGTACCGTAATTTACGGTGGACTCTGATATGTTATGCTTTTGTTTGATTTGTTCATTTACTTGGATCAACTTCTCGGATTTCATTCCTACAACCCAACATATTAAGTCCTCGTATTCTATTCATTTGTCAATATTAACAAGACCGAGTAACCATACTACAATGTATTACCATGCCTTATTTGATCGTTCGACCCGTTTGGCTCATCTAAGGAATCCTCCATTTTGATGACTACCAATGAAGTCTAACCAAATTCTTGGTCTCTTATTAGACATAGCGAATATCATCGCTTTAATCCAACTCAACTTTTAATACACAATCTAACTACGTATATGCTAAATATCGAAATTTACTCAAATGTAACGAATCAAGTTACATACCTTTAAAGCAAGCCCTTCAAACGTGCGTCCACACCGGTTTGTACGCTTGATACCCCGGCTTCCTTTCCTATAGAGTTCAATCACTTTATGTTTAGAACTCTTTGTTTCACATATATAACGCACGTTATGCATACATCATAATTATGCGTTTTTAACTTAAACATTTCAGGTTCAAGCTTTCTTTGAGGCATTTCAACAAACAATTCAAGGGCAGATTTTACATGATTACATAACAATTTCCTAACTTATCATTTAGCCCCAAATTTTATAAATCAAGCTTTCATTTACAAGGTTTAACATTCAGATTTCAGAAATCTTTTCCTAAGGACCACATTACCCTAGGAAATTGCTTAAAAACCTTAGTGTTCATCAACTTCATACAAAACCCATGAATGACCTTCAATGTATTCATGAGAATTCCAGAATTAAGGCATGTTTTCACATGTTTTTGTCTAGGTTTTACTCCTAAACACTACTTCATTATCATTTAATCCAAATAACATACATGCAACATCTAATTTCAGATTTTCCAAATTCGTGAGAATTTCAAGCTAAGAGTTTTCTCAAAATTTTACATACCTTGTAATCCTCTCGTGATGAGGATCAGTAATCTTAGTTCGGATTTCGATTTGGACTGAGTTTGATCCTTCAATTCTAGAGATTTTAGGCTGAGCTAGGGTTTGGTTGGAGCTTGGGGTCGCCCCTGCTCTGGTCGATTTCCACCAAACACAGACAAAAATGTGTTTGTGTTTTATTTATTTAGGTTTTATTAATATTAGTTTCATTTTGAACACACTTGGTCCCTAAACTTTCCTTTGGTTCTAATTTTAGCGTTTTAACCCATTTGTAGGTTACTACTAAGCTTTCACCTAACTGGGTGTTTATTTATCAACTTATATTTAAAATAAATAGATTTGCACTTTTCGGGGTGTTACAGTATGGTGCTAGTAGGTGATAGAAGAGGTTGAGGGAGAAAGGGATGAGAGTATAAATAGAGTTTTTTACATACTAGTCCCTAAACATAAGTTCTTTACACAATAGTCCCTAAAGAGATGAAATGACAACAATGCCCTCATGTGCAAGGCACATGACCAGATTTAACTAAAAATTCTAACTGGGTTTGGCCTAAAGGACAAAACTTGCAAGATTTTGAAAGGTAAAGGACAGCGCCTGTCAACTTTTGGCCAAAAGGACAGCGCCTGAAATTTGATGTAAACATAAAGGACAAAACTTGTAATTTACTCTAGATGAAAATAGTATAAACACATCTTTAAAAAAAGTAAAAAAAATTGTCTAGTCGGTAGTTTGACTGATGCAAGTTTTTTTACGCGCTGGTGTAAATTTTGTACGAAGATAAATATTTTTTTACGCCTCATGTAAATGTGTGTATGCGGCATTTTTTTTTTGCTGAAACAAGTGTTTTTTTTATGACTTTTGAGAAAAAAATCGGAAAACCCTTTTGGATGGCCTAGTTATCACGATTCTCACAACTCAAGATGGTTCTCATTTTAATCCATCCTTATCTCATATTTCTAATAAATAATTCCAAATAATGTTAGCTATCAATATCATATCATCCATTAAAAGAATAACTTTTAGTTAAAATTGTTTTTTTTTTATTATTTTTAAAATTGGCTTAATATCATAGAATAACAACATTCCTTATTTTAAAATTCATATCCACTCTAACTTCAAATACATTATATATTTTTAAGTTGACCTATATTTCTTTAAGATTGAATGCGCTAAACCTTCCCCTAAAATCCGCTATTACTTCAAATATATAGTTAATTTATAAATTACTAGCTTATCACCCGTGAATACTCACGGGTTCAGATATTTAAATTTTTGAAAACTCAAGTATACATATATATTAAAAAACAAATAGTGGATGAGGAATAAGGTAGATTAATTAAAAATGTTAACGTCTTGAAATTTCAGATACTTATCAAATATAAGACTAACAAAACAAACTTGATTATATTCGTTTACATGATTATTATAAGATAACTGGAGGCCCAACTTCTTGTTTAACATGTGCAAGACGTCGTTCTGGAGGACGAACCAAAGCTTCTTGTGAAGTAAATCTGTCATATTGAAATTTGACTCAGAAATCATCTCAATTACAATAAAGTGTACATGTTCAATTGACATGTCTTGTTTGATACGATTCCATCTAGTAGTCATGTAAATCTTTTGATCAATTTTTTGCATAAGAACAAACCATTTATGGTCAGGAACAGCCGAACAGTCGTTATAATAACCGGTTTTATAGGTATTGTGTTCTGTTATATACAAAGATATATATCATTTATATAAGACCGGAGGGTATGGGGGCCGGCCCTGCCCCGGCGAGCCCCGGCGCCGGACCCCCACACCGCCCCCCTATGCCTCGTCCCGTCTTCCCCGTCCTCCAGCCGACGCCCAAGCCGGGCCACCTCCTTCACACACATACCTATACATACATACATACATACATACATACATACATACATACATACATACATACATACATACATACATACATACATACATACATACATACATACATACATATAGAGGAAGGTTAACGTACATTACGGCTTAACGTACATCACGTACGACAGGTAATTACGCACGTTCATTTAAAATCACGCACATTATAACTCAAAAATCCAAAAACACGCATGTTGAAACACAATAATCACGCATATTGAAAACATTAATCACGCATGTTATAGAACAAATCACGCACGTTGTTGTACGTGAAATACGTTAAGCCGTAATGTAATGTATGATATACTTTTTCTATATATATATATAGCCCCATCCTCCACCCCCTTGGTCCATCCCCTTTAGGCCCATCCTCACTCCCGGTGAAGTAGCGGGTGACATGGCGGCCCATCCTCTTGAGGATGAGCCTCACCATACCTTCTAGTCAGTGAAAATATATTTTATTATTGATACTTTGAAGTGTTATGTATTATTGATTTTTTGAATGGATTAGATACCGGATATTGTGTTCTCCACTGGCATGACTATCCTCCAGTTTATCGATATTCAAGATTCATGAAGTATCAACATCAGGAAAATAATAAGTCTTGGTGTATATTTTTCTTTAAAATTGAGAAAAAAAAGTATGAAAATATAGATTCCTGTCATGTGACCAACACTCTCAGTCTCACATCAGAAATAAACAAATTTGTCTTATTTAACTTCTCTAGTAAAATCCAAATGTAAAACCTTTTGGTCTGGTCAGCAGTAATTGGACCACATTGACCACATTTCACCAAAGTAATTGGACCCAACTTATTACTAACATATTTAACATGCTTTTATCGAAATTTATCAAACTTAATTTGCTATCTAATTAGAAATTGAAAAGATAAAATAGTTTCTATTTATTTAAGAGAGGATCATCATTTTTTTTTTTATAGATTTAACTAAACTAAATGCCTCAAAAAGAAGATAAGAGAGTATAACATGGTGTTAATAAAAAGATAATTTGAAGAAAATATAAAATTACGGATATTTTAGTGACAAGAAAAGTGTACTATTGGTAAAAGCTGAGTCGGGTCCATACCATCTTCATCTTCAACTTGCTTCGTCTGAATCAACCATACTCCTCGAGACTCGCGTCTAGCATTGGCAGACCATTTTTCACACGTCTAATTTAAACAAGAGTAAATTTCAAAGTTCGTCCTTTATGTATGTCTCATATATCAAAGTATGTCCTTTATCTTTAATATCTTCAAGAAACATACTCGATGTTTGCAAATCCTTACAAGTTATGTCCTTTAGCCCTAACTAGGTTAATTTTTACAGTTAAGTATGACCAAATGGACCCTACATAAGGGTATTTTGGTCATTTACTTTATTTACTCAAATTAATAAATATAAAAAGTAATAAATAAAACAATTAAAATATATTATATATAGTTATATACACACTTTACCAACCAGACTCCCTCTCTCTCTAAACTCTCTCCCTGCCCCACTCTCTCTCTAGCTTCTGGTGACACCACCATCTACCACCATCTCCCGGCCACCACTCCTACCCTCACCCTCCCTCTGTCGCTCCTTCTCCGGCGACCACACTCACACCCGATCCTCCTCTGTCTCCCGATATCGTCGCCCACACACACCCACACCCCCCTACTGAGCAGATTGGACAGATCGAAGAGAGAGAGAGAGAGACGGAGAAGAAGAAAGGAGTCGATCCCCTCCTTTTACGGCAACAGTGGCAGCGGCGCCCCCCTCGTTTTCCGATATCGATGGCAAGATACACAACTCAACCTATACCCGATGAATAACTCCTCAAACCAATCGAAATCTAAGCAGATTATCGGCTACACTCAACAGCCATTATTTATGCAGCGGTGGTGGGGGTTTTGCAGCAGGAGTGGAGGTGCGGTGAAAAGGTTTGTGCAGCGGTGATGGGGGTTTTGTAGCAGGAGTGGAGGTGCGTGGTGGAGGTGTTGACGGTGGTGGTGGAGGTGGTGTTGGTGGTTGCAGGTGGGGTGTGGTGGCAGGTGGGTGTTGGTGGATGGTGGTGTTTAGTGTTTCGATTTCGGTTTCTGCTTCTGGATTTTGGTTCTAGTGATTCATGTCTAGATTTGGTTATAATGTCTTGATTTCTGCTTTTGGGTTTCAATTCCTGATTATGGATTTTGGCTTTAATGTTTTGATATCGGATTTGGTTAGAATGGTGGCTGGTGGGGGTGTCTGGCGGTGGTCGTGGTGGTGGCTGGTGGGGGTGTCTGGTGGAGGTAATGGTGGTGGCTGGTGGAGGTGATGGCAGAGAGAGAGAGAGAGTGTTTGTGTCAGGTGGAGGAGAGGAGGTATATTGTTTTATATAAATAAATGGTAAAATGTCCAAAATACCCTTATGTAGGATACACTTTGTCTGATTTAACCATGAAAAGTAACTGGATTAGGACTAAAGGACGTAACATGTAAGGATTTGCAAACATTAAGTATGTTTCTTGAAGATATTAAAGATAAAGGACATACTTTGATATATTAGACATACATAAAGGACGAACTTTGAAATTTACTCTTTAAACAATACCAACTGTTTTATATACAAGGAAGAGTAAAATGCACGGATAGTCCCTGTGGTTTTGCAAAGTTTCAGCTATAGTCCCCAGATTTTGGAAATTACACTCATAGTCCCTGTGGTTTGACAGTTTGTTACGCGGATAGTCCCTGGAGTGGATGGGGGTTAGTTTTCTCAGTTAAGTTGGTGTGAAATTACTTATTTACCCCTCCCTTTAAAAAATTAAACCCTCACCTATTTCTTCACTCCATCAAGACCTGCAACAATTAATCATCCATCACCACCTGCACCATTTCTTCAATCCAACACAAACTTGCAAATCAAGGGAAGAAAACGTTGCCACTGAACTGAAATCTCGAGTGTAAGGTGTTAGTGGAGGTAATCCTCAAACCAAAACTACTACCACCGTATCCTCTCGAGGCCGACACTACTGGTCCAGCTGTACCTTGACTTCTACTACCGTCTCCTCTCAAGGCCGGCGCTACTAGGGCCAGCTCCACCTCAGTCGACTTCTGCCACCGTCTCCAACCATCAAGTACTGTCAGACATCGCCGGTGCTGTGAAGGGTCATTGGAGACCAGTCGAAGAGGTGGTCAGATTCCCTTAACTCTCTCTCTCTCTCTATGAAGAATCTGTGTCTGTGAAAAGAATGGATGATATGAGGGCTAGCTTATAATGAGGTATTTAAATCCTTTAATTTGGGTATAGATTTTGGTGAGTTTTTATGGAATTGGGTATTAGTGGGTTTTGGTGGGATTTTGAGGGGAAAATGAAGAATATTTGGCTGATTTTGGAGTGTTGATGATTGATGAAACAGAGGTGGTGGTTGATTTTGGGGTGGTGATGAAACAAGGGTGGTGGTGGAGAGTGATGGTTTAAGGAGGTGGTGGTCGGTGGTGGCCGGTGATGGTTTTAGGAGGTTAGGAGGTTAGGTGTGGTGGTTTAAGATGAAGAAGAAGTGGAAAGTGGGTCCTTTTTTCTATTTTTTAATGTTTTAATTCTAAGTAAGGCAAGTTTAGTAATTTCACACCAACTTAACTGAGAAAACTAACCCCCATCCACTCCAGGGACTATCCGCGTAACAAACTGTCAAACCACAGGGACTATGAGTGTAATTTACAAAATCTGGGGACTATAGCTGAAACTTTGCAAAACCACAGGGACTATCCGTGCATTTTACTCTACAAGGAAAATATGGGAAATGCTACGATTAATAAACTTTTAAACTATTTTTTCCCAAAATAAACGATAACAAAAATTACAAGGATAACTTATGAGAATTTATTAGTTTCTTCTGTAACATCTTCAATCCTTATAGCTATTTATTACTAATAATAATATACACTCATATATTTTAGCTATTTCAGATTGACCTACTTTTGAGTTACTTTGTGTGAATATATATTAATAAACTCATTTATTTTTCTAATAATTTTAATTTTATTATATCTTGGTAATAAGTATACAACTAGATTTAACCCCCGCGCGCGATGCGCTGCGAATCTACCACGACCCTCATGTTTCGTTTTTGCGCTCACCTCTTTAACACGACAATCTTATATTTTTCTATTTGTCAAATAAAAAAACACCCTTGTACATGACGCGAATATCAAAGCATTTCGTAACAGATATTAAAAACAAAAAACGGAAAAAAAACAAACAAAAAGAAGAGCAAAAATGACTCAATAAGACCTTCTAAGATACTTCTAATGTCCACAATCAAAACATTCCAGCTTACTCTTGTATTTAATTCGTCAACTTCAACATCTTAGTAGCCCAACTATATACTGAAGCTGAACTTGCTCCCATCAAATGGCTGAAGAACTATCCACTTGAAACTCAGTTGGGCGCTTTTTTGCAGTGGCGACCCTCGTTTAATTGAGATATACACTCATAATCATCTCCTGCAATCACATGTTCAATAACTATATAACTAGGCAATAACTAATATTGCAAGTTGCAAATAAGTTAATTATGTTTCAGATTGATTGGTTAATTTGTTAGAAAACCATGCATGCATGAAAATGGCCACTTTAAGATTTGATGCCACAGTAACATCATAGCGAAACAACCCTCTCTCCACGCGATCCTCCCACTTTAAACATAACATAACAATAACATATAATTGTCTTAGCTTAAAGTGATATCAACCACAGATTAAAGTAGTAAGCTTTCAAACACTACCTCTCTAAGGAGCATAGATTCCAAGAAAGCAAAAGAAGGCTCCGTTTTGTAACTGAATTCACTCTCTACAGTTTTTTGGATAGCATATAAAGGTAGTTTCGCCCCTGAAGCATATCAAACCACATGTTAATTTACAGAATTTAAAGTTAAAAGTCAATCTTTTAAAAACTGGACAAGTTTAACTACATCTCATATTCATCCGAATCCTACAATGAGAACAAAAGATAAGAATCTGATTTTCAAAACACTCTTCAGTTTCAATACAGCACAAAATTCTTAGAACCTAATTAGCATTATGTATTTTTGCACAGCTAACCTATAGAACCTGTTTAGCAAGTATAGCTGAATGTTGAACCACATCTGTCATACTTGAAGAATGGTGGAATCCACTTGAAACTGACACTCAACCAAAAAAAATTGTCGAGCTAAATAGTTATTTTGCTTCTTACAAATTTGTATAGCTCAACGCACCGCCAGCCCAGGTCTTCCATTTACCAACAATTCAACTCATCGATGTCGTCGGGTTTTTTGAGTTAACAACACTCATAATATTAGCAAACCAATCAAAGTGGCTAATATCAAATGTGTGGGAGAGAGTGTAGCATACGCTGCCTCCCCTGTCATCATTCTCCCATACCACCATTCCGAAACTAAACACGTTGCTCATCCACGTCTCTGTTGACTGTTTTTGGATCACCCGCGATGATCTGTGCATAAACAACTAATCAGTTATTAATGGGCACTACTCGTACCTACCTATATCTTGAATGATGGAAATGGTTCAATAAATCCAAAAGATATGCAAGATAATGATGGAATCATGTTCATCTAATCTAATCATGAGAGAAAATAGCTTTGAGATCTATATGATTAAGCACACAAATGTTTGGAATAATTTCATATATATCCGTAGAAACTTCCTAGATATCATACATATCCCTAAAAATTTCCTAAATATCATATATAGCCAAATCCAATTCCAAATATCATATATATTGCAGAAAAAACTGCAAAATAAAAAATAAAACCAAAAACCACAATAAAAAGTTGTTGAAAATCGCAATATATATCTACACCAAGAAGCTGAGTTAAAATGAGTAAATATGATACTTAGATTTTGGTTTGGATATATATGATATGATATTCTGGAAGCTTTTATGAATCTATATAAAATTTCCCCAAACCTTAACCATGGTTTTACGCCAAATAGAAACATGAATTTTGGTTGCATTTTACTTCATGTCATTTGTCCTTAATAGTTTAAAAACATCTTGTAAACATTTGTAAATGTGAACTTTGAGCAAAAAAAAAAACGTGTGTATGGGTGAACTTTGAGCAAAAAATAACATGTGTATGTTAATCTATATGCGTTAGGACAATAAGTGATCGACTAACCCCGTGAGCTAGCCAACGGTAACCATCGGTTTCGTATTCCATAGCTTCACCGACATTTTTGCAAGCGGCAACGATACCTGTATCCCCTAAACACACAGTCCCATTTTTATCAAACAGAATCCACTTTGTGTTAAGGTCTTTGTAAGGAACACCATGATCATTCATGAACTTGATCCCTTCCGCCACATCAGCAGCAATTCGTATGATCTCTTTCATTTGAATCCTTTTGTTCTTCACCATAATACGATCGCAACCAATATGAATCATCAAATACTCTTATCACACACAGAGAAGGTACATTTAGACTCTTCCAATCGAAACGTTGACTGAATTACAAAGCAAAAATGTATAGATTCAGTTAGGGTTCAAAGGAAAACACTTGAAGTTTTTCAAATTATACAAATAGTATAACCAATAAGTAAACAATAATCATGAAGATTTTTGAAATACATCACTAATCTGACCTAAAAATTATACAATTAGATTATAAAAATTACCGAGACGATTCAATTGCTTCAACACCGTAATCCGTCTCGAGCTTGTTTGCCAGAAAACAACTCTAGTGCCTGCACCACAATGTCGATGCCAAACCTCTGAGTAACCCTAAGCAAAACTCTTTCAAATTAGCAAAAACAACATAAGTTAGCCACCATAAAACACATGAGCAGTGGATGAAAGCTTTCGCCAAACTTACCTTACCTCGTCTTAAATCAACTTCTGTCATCTCTGTAGCTCGAATCCACTTCTGCCAATCTGATTTCGTAGCCACTCGATGTTGTTGGATTCGCCTCCAGGTAAAACCATTTCCGTCATCGTCATCGCCAATCACCGCCGTAACCAACAACGAAGGAAAACTGAGGAAGAGATATAAGTTCTCATGGGGGAAGGGATCAGAGTGAAGAGAAGGATGAGCAGATGAGATGCGGTGGTGTTGGACACATGTGTAAGGCACGGAACGTGGCAAATTGAGGGAGACTCCGTGCCTTTTAGCTGCTTTAGTAGTTTGTACACCTGTGTACAACAAACATTTACACCAAACACAGATTATGCCACATGTACAACCACCTGAAGCCTAAACTTGTTACTAATTCATAATATTTAAATATAACATTCTCGCTAAGATTATCAGTTGTTAATTAACTGCAAAATATGTTCGACAATCATATATCAAAGTTACGTGATATAACCAAGAAAATCAAATTAATAGAACTTTATAAAAATAATAAAATGAGATAAATGTCGGAAGCAACTTTCTTAAATTTGTTAATTTATATAATTAATTTACAAGTTTTTTGTGCATTGTTGGTTGTACCTTCTGCCTTGTTTTTACTTCCTTTAGCGGAGTTCTTTCTATGGTTTTTTGTTTGTACATTTTAGGTCGGTAGAGATTTAAAAGGCTGACTCCTCGCCGCCTCTTCCTCCTTTACGCTTTCTCTCTCTTTTTTCTCTATACGCAGACTACGTTTCTTGTGTTTTCTCTGGCAATTTCTCGGTGACTGTATGTAACTATTTTGTTTATCTATGTTGTTTGATCGTGTTGGTTTTGGGTATTACTATGTGTACGATTTTCTTTGGTGGGTTTATGGCTTAATAATTTTGATTTTCAGGCGACTATCGCTTAGTTTTTTCGTTCAGTGTTGCCGTATGTTGTTTGATCGTCTTGGTTTTTGGGTTTTCGTCTTTGTACCATTTTGTTTGTTGTTTTTCTTTTGTCTTGTTGATGTTACCTGAATAGTGACGTCACTGTGTGCTTTTAAGGTTTGTTATAAGGCGACTAATGTTTTTGGTTGATTGATTGCTTTTGACATTTCGTTTCCGATGTTGGCTATAATGTTGTTTTCTTGGTTTTTTTTGTGTGTGTGTGTTTGATCGTGCGACATCATACTTGCATGTCTTTCAAAGTTATTGGATTCGTTTCCCATAATTGATTTATACCAAATCCCCAAAGTTTGTCAGAGTTACAATATGATGCCCTCTTATAACTAGCATTTACTCAACAAACCCCTACATTTTTCATAAAACACCTACAAGAAGAAAGACTTCGCTATCCAAGGTTTGAAAACTTCTCGTTTATTTTTCCCTATACACATACCTTATTCCATACGTGTACGTTTTCTCTCATTTAACACTTTGTGCGAGACACGCTCCTAACCTCGAGTTGATGCTCTAACGTATGTCCCAATTCAATGTTGTTAATTAGAGAAAAATGTCGCATAGTCCCTGTGATTTGCTCCATTTTCACCTATAGTCCCTACACTTCTAAAATTACAGGTATAGTCCCCAACTTTTGCACATTCGTTCTCAGATATAGTCCCTACACTTCTAAAATTACAGGTATAGTCCCAAACTTTTGCACATTCGTTCTCAGATAGTCCCTAGCATGGATGGAGGTTAGTTTTTGATATTAAGTGGGTGTGAAATGACTAAAATACCCTTGTTCATAAAAAAAATATTTATGACTTTAAAAAATGGCTAATTAAATCATGTACTTGGGCCCACCATTTTTCTTAGAATATAAAAACCAACATCCACCCCACCCACCCCTATCCCCACCTACACTCTGCCTTTCTGGCAAAACCCACCCTACCGTACCCCTCTGGCAGCCACCCAACTCCGAGCATCCCAACCCCTACCGCTATAACTCCGGCTGTCCACCCAACTCCGAGCAACAAAACCACCCACCACCTTTTTTCCCACATAAAACACCCACCAACCCTTCATTTCTCACAAAATTCTAGAGAGAGAAAGATTTAAGATAGAACCGGGGAGAGAGAGACGGTGATCGGTGGTCGTCGGATTGTTGTTTTCTTCGTCAGTGACCGGTTCCGCTTCGGCGGCGAACGGTGGTTGCTGGTGGAGGAAGTTGGGGGTTTGGCATTGGTGGTTTAATGATATTTCTAGCCCTAATGTGTTTGAGAACATGCCATTGTTTTCCATTGGAACAAAATTTATAAAGTTGTTAAGATTAAATTTTGAGAAGTACCTACTTTCTGAAATGATGTGAAAATGAAGACCCAGAATTTAGAATCTGAAAAAGATTGAAAATTTGTTGTTATTTTGGGTATGGATGATTTCAAGAACTGCTCAAGATTTGATCAAGAATGAATTTTGAGATGAACTCATTAACTGAAATGATGTGAAAATGAAAACCAACAATTTAGAATCTAAAAAAAGATAAAAAAATTGGTGTTAATTTGTGTAGAAATGAAGTTAAGAACTAATCAAGATTGAATCTTGAGTTGTACCCACAAACTGAAATGGTGTGAAAAGGAAGACCCAGAAGTTAGAATCTGAAAAAGATTGAAAATTTGGTGTTATTTTGGGTAGAAATGATGTCAAGAACTGATAAAGATTGGATTTTGAGTTGTACCTTTTGAACTGAAATGTTTGGTATGGTGGTTGCAGGTGGTGGTTATGGTGGAGCTGGTGGTTATGGTGGAGGTGGGTGATGATACGGTGGTTTTTATGGAGAGGTGGGGGTGAGGGTGGGCCCACAAGGCTTTTCTAAATGGTGGGGCCCACTTCAGTTTATCTAGTGTTTTAATTTATTTTGTTTTATATAAGGACATTTAAGTAATTTCACATCCACTTAACATCAAAAACTAACCCTCATCCACGCTAGAGACTATCCGAGAATGAATGTGCAAAAGTTGGGGACTATAGCTGTAATTTTAGAAGTATAGGGACTATATGCGAAAATGGAGCAAACCACAGGGACTATCTGAGCATTTTTCTCTATTAATTAACAAATAACTATTTACAATGGGAAATGTTCTTTTTCCTCAAACCAAACCCTTGGCTTTAAACGTTTACAAAATGACCTTTTGGTGACCAACAATCTTCGTTAAAAATTAAATTTGATTTCAAAAATTTGGAAGGAACCAATATTGATATAATTTTTTCGAAATAATCAAAGCTTCAGTGAACAACCTCGGCTATTCTAAAAAGTTCATAACCAACCCTATGCTTGCAACCAAACCCAACTTAGAATACATTACCCATCTTCAACAATCAATCACCTTTGCACAAACTCAGGCCTCATTTTAAACCATGAGCTTGATTACATGTGAAACTGATATTCCCTTACATATGAACCTAATTAATACATGAATACAATTACATACGAAATTGACTACATGTGAATGTGATTACTTCAATACGAATGCATACAGTTTTGATTTTCCATGAACATGCCTACACATAATTTGATCATCCTTGAACATGAGTTACTTTTGGACGTTAATTATATATGCCTTGTTTATTGATGGAACACCTGGATAGCTATGAACCTGGCTATCCATAAATCTTAGTTGTCTATTACTTTGGTTATCTACAAACACGGACACTTTAAACATGGTCTCTTAATAGAAACCAGGAACTATGAACTTGGTTACCAATGGACCTTGTTACCTATGGACATGGTTCTCTAATAGAAGATGTACATACATGGAACAACAATTATGATCTAGAAGTTTTTTTAGTTTTTTTTTTTACCCACACATAACAAGATGAACTATGCGGACTATGCGATGGTTCTCAAACAAGTAAGATGGTAAGTATGCACCTTTTTAGTAACAAACATTACATGGTTAGTTGAATCGCTAAAGGGGTAAGCTGAACGGGTCAAATGGATAAACGAGTCAAACGGGTCAAATGGTGATGTTATCACCATTTGAATATGATATTTAATACTTTGTTTGTTGAGTCTCGTGCTTACAGGTAAGCATAATGTGTCACACCCCGACCCGCAACGGAATAGGTGATCGGGGCATGATTGGGTTGACTCGAGAGCTTATGATTTGCTATTACGTGTTTTAAATAATCATTAATCTAAACTAAGTGTTACACATAGCAAATAATCCAAATAAACAATTACCTAAGAGACGTTCGTAACAATAAAATTACACTAATTCGTTTCTTGTTAACTAAGGCTTATCCTATGTCCAATCTTCTCTTCATACCTGTTCACTTGTATCATGTGCAAAAAAAAAAAAATTTTTGGGGTCAACAAAGGTTAGTGAGTGAACCTTATTGTTATTTGAAATATTAATATGTTTAAATTTGATTTATTAAGAAAAAGTGTGTTAACCAATGTAAGTAAACATGTTGTATGTTATATATCAAAACTCATAACACAACCTCAAACAATAAACAAACCAACTGAAATGATTCAATGAATGTATGCATGTTGCACGGTATTATGGTGTGCTAATGAATGTATGCATGTTGCACGATATTATGGTGTGCTGCAAGGTCTAAGCTCAATCAAACGGAGCTGACCTCGTATGGTTGGCAACGTCAAGTTCCGCTCATAGGTAATGGGGAACCGACGAGCCTATGATGATGTGATGTCCAAAATGAATGAATGCACCAAGTGATAAACAAACAAACAAACAATAACACATAACACATATACTGCACAAATGGGTAATTGCACGTAATTGAATAAAAGTATAATAATGTAAAGCGATACATGATACACCCCAAAAACGAGTAAACAATATAAAAAAGGGAGTTGTAAAATTCACTCACAGTGGTTGCGTATAGGGCTGCAAACGAACCGAACAAACACGAACAAGTCCTTGTTCGTGTTTGTTTGTTAAGAAATATATGTGTTCACGAACTGTTCATGAACGCTTACCAAACGAGATTTTAGGTTCATGTTTGTTTGTTAAGCAAATGAACTTTTTCGTGTTCGTTTGTGTTTGTTTGTTAATTTTAGGCAACGAATGAAAACGGATGATGATGAACACAAATGAGCACAAACTAATGTTAATGAACACAAATGCTAACAAACGAACACAAACAAACGTTCATGAATAAAATATATAATACATTGACACTTATTAAATATTTTATTTGTCAGAATTTTGAAGTATTTAAATAAAATATAAAAGCTAAAACGCTAATGAATTATCAAACACAAACGAACACGTTACTGAACGTTTACGAACATAAATGAACGAACACGTCCTCTGTTCATGTTTTTCATTTATCTAAACGAACGAAATTTCTTGTTTGTGTTCGTTTGTTTAATAAACGAACGAACACAAACAAACTTCCCGCCGAACGGTTCACGAACTGTTCGTCGAACGTTTGGTTCGTTTACAGCCCTAGTTGCGTATAAGGATTCTTGGAAGAAGACGCACGAGGAAAGATAGAGAATTCCAAAAGCACAAAAACAATTACCCTAGATGTTTAAAATACCACACAATGATCTTATTAATATTTATAGGTTAAATATAATTCTTAATATTTAATATTTAAGGTTTACAATTTAATTAGTTATATTTTAACACATTATTAACATTAATATTATAAAAGAATTATAAAAGTTTAATTAATTGTTTTATTAGATTCAATGGTTTAAATTTTTAAGGGATAAAGAATTAAAAATGAAATCATTAATTATAAATTATTTTTGTTTTATCATAATCTATACTATATTATAAAACATTTCTTCAAGGGCTTCTTAAAAATTAAGAGGTACAAGTTTAAATGCTTGTTATACAACCCATAATGCATATCTATATTGTTTTTGAAGGGTAAATTCGTCTTTAAAGCCACCAACCTCTTCGTAATTAAATCATGCAATTGGAAGAGTTCACCATTATTGTTAAATCATTACATCTCCATACGTTGAAAATTTTTGAGCTCCTCACCATTAAATCATTACATTCAGTTAAATACTTCATTACCACATTCAGAATCCTACAACCCTTTCAAAGTCCACAATTTGGTCTCCACACCTCTCACACGTCTACTTCGACATAACCATCCAGCCGCGATCACCAGAAGTCGCCGGAACCCTCACGCACACTCGCTCTCGCAACACGTTTCGAATATCCTAACACCTCGCCGGAGAAACCAGAAGTCGCCGGAACCCTCACGCACACTCGCAACACGTTTCGAATATCGTAACACCTCGCCGGAGAAACCAGAAGTCGCCGGAAGAACTCGAAGCCGCCGGAGCCGAACGACGATCGACGAGATTCTTCTCGACTTGTTTTCGGTATATGATTTCTTGTTTCATTCGTTACTTGTATAACCTCTGTGATATATATTCGAGTCTGTCTTTTTTTTTCGTCACTCAAACAACAAAGTTTATGAGTTTAAAACACTGATTACGTGTATGTTCTTTTTAATAATGAAGATGATACAAACACATTGGACTTTAACTCGGATTGTTCGGTATATATTCAATCCAACAAATCCCTTATTTCGTTCGTCTGTCTTTTTTTTTTCGTCACTCAAACAACAAAGTTTATGAGTTTAAAACACTGATTACGTGTATGTTCTTTTTAATAATGAAGATGATACAAACACGTTACATAACATGTTTTATTAGAAGAATTTCTTAATCAAGTTTTAGTAAAATTGTTAAGAGATCTTAATATTTGGTTGTTCTTAATTGTTTCTAGACTTTGGCTGCACTTAAAGAGGAGGGGATTGTTTTAATGGAGGAACAATATGATTTGAAAAGGTATGTTGAAGTGCATATGTTCAATCTTTTTTATATTAAACTTTCACATCAGTTGGGGCATGGACTGTTAAATCTTATGGAGATGCATTAGGGATTCTTGTTGATACAACAAAATGTTGCGAGGTACTAAATTTTTAACTTATGTCTCTGCATTATTTTCTGAATATTTTGCTATTATTATCTTTATATAAGTGTATTTTTTAAATATATTCAACAGATCGATCTGGGTAAAGAATCAACAGCAAAGCTAATGGCCTCTTCATCCTGTCCTGCGATTACATTTGGTCCATTTGCTTCAGCACTAATGTTATGAGTCCAGTTGCGGAGGTAGCCTAAAAATTCACAGGTAACCCAATTTTTTTTGGGTGATCAGGGGTATTCTTTGAATAAAATTGGATTTTTTTATTTTTTTACACTACGAAAACGGTACGGAGACGGGGTTGAGGGCTAGCCCGGGCTACCCCTTCTAATACACTAGCTCCGCCCCCGCTTTTGACATCATTGTCACACGCAATTGGTAATCTTCTAACTGTTAATGAAATACGATTATAGTTTTAATTTTAATGGTTTTTTATTTAAGGTGGCGTCTCTGGTATTTTTTTGGTACGAACTGTTTACATGCCCCGAAACTGGTCACTAGGATATCAACAGTGTCGTTGGACCTATGACTCTGATACGCGTTGTGCTATTTAATATTATTATTTTGAGTCGTTGGGGAGAAGCAAACCTGTTGGTTTGTTTCTGTGTTAAAAAACATTCATGGAGTTTTTGTGAGTTGTGATTTTACTCATTTGTGTCAATTCACATTTATAAGTAGCCAGTTTCATCCAAGCCAACGTATATCTTCTATATTTTCGTAATATATTTTCATGTCTTTACGCTATTCTCATGTCTATTTAGCTGTGTACTTTTGGTTTGTTTAGCATCTAAGACATGTATCTTCTATATTCCCGTAATATATTTTCATGTCGTTATACTATTCTCATGTCTATTTACCAAACCATTTAAATCAAGTATATGTTAATTTAGAAAAGATCATATTGTGTATTCATTATAAATCAGGTATACGTACATCTTTATGATCTTAACCTCGGGTCTAAGAATTTTATATTTATAAATATCTACACTAAACACGTCTCCATTAAAGGTAGTAAAATGAGCGGGTGTGGTAATGTAACGAGTTGGTCATCAGAAGTAGATTTTTTTTTAAAACAAACGTCAAAAGCATATTTCGCAATTTTGATTTTATGAAAGAGTAATGGGTCAAAATGGGTTATTTGTTATTTTGCAGATAAGTTTTGCTACAATTGCATCCTTCAAAAGGTGAAATTTGTTCCGAGTACGCATTCCCCTCAATAATCCTTGGTAAAGTGTCCCCTTTGTAAGGTTTATCATACTTCACTTTCTTGCATTTTTGCACCAGTTAGTTGATGATAGTGACAGTCGTTATGAACTTGTGATTAATGGTGTTGTGTTCTGTTTAACTTTATATATACTATATAACATGGCACTAGAAGCTCCCCATTGAAGCTCTTGGGTTTACCCGATGCTACATGTTCTTTTAACGTAAAAAGAAACGGTACATGCTCACACCCAGTCACTACAGCGTAATCGATCCTGTCTTTTTCTTCGAACTTGATGGTGCCATCTTGAGATACTTCCAACGGGCCCTCAATTTCGTCAACAGTGTAGGTTCAAGGGGTCATCAATTCATTTTTATTTTATGGATCATATTTATCAAGTTAACTTATTCAAGTCTAGATGCCAGGGAACTAATGGGTTAGGTGATTATAATTAACTTGCTTTTCTTTTTTTAGTTCGAACGCATGAAATAATAAGAAAATGATATATGTCTAATTAACTTGAAGTGATTAGATGTAATTGGTTTTGAGTGGTTGACAGCCTTGAATGGTATATTGGTAGTTTTTCATGTACATGAAGTTGGTTGAGTTGTTTATTGTATGGTTGAGTTGTTTATTCTAAACTTTTATGTTTTTAGGATATTATTAGTGTCTCATATATGAGTACTGATATTATTTCAGTGGTGATCTTAGTTATTTTTTTAGCATCTGGTTTGATGGTCATAAATAAAAGGTTATGAAATAGTGAATGAGAATATTGTAAACTCAATTTGGAAGATTGCGATGTACGAATAATGATTTTTTCCTGAAAATTTTCATTTACTTTTCATTTAGTTTCTATCAAAGGAAGTAGAGGTGGAAATTATGACTATGTACGAGTAACTACCCGCAGCAACGCGCGGGCATTCACACTAGTAGAAAAAAAATGCATTTAAAACAAACATTGAAAACAGAAAAGAAAATGATTTAAAATAAATTCAACAAAAATGATTTTTAAAGTAAAAAAGAGTAAAAGACCAAATATTATTACTATAACTTTATTTACCATTTTCTTCACTTTCTCATTTTAAATCAATTATTTGTAATACTTTAACTTGATTAATATTTTTACTATTCATTGGATTTGAAACTTAATATATAGATAATATATATAGATAATAATGATAATTGTATCTTTATTTTTTTATAACTTTTAAAATACGATGTTCAACAAAATGTTTTGTAAATGCTATAATATGATATTATGTTTTGTATTCTTTTTTTCATTTTCATTATTTTATTTATATATTAAATTTCAAAACCAATAAATAGTAAAAAGAATTGTATATATTATTAAATTTGCTTTTATACGTTATGAATAGTAACAAGAATTTCGTTTTATCTTATTTATTTTATTATTACATTATTTCACACATATTTATTTCCTTTTATAACTTTTAAAAAACGATGTTCAATAAAATGTTTTGTAAATGCTATAATATGATATTATGTTTTGTGTTCTTTTTTTCATTTTCATTATTTTATTTATATATTTTTATATATTAAATTTCAAAACCAATGAATAGTAATAAGAATTGTCTATGTTATTAAATTTCATTCTATACATTATGAATAGTAAAAAGAATTCATATTAACTTATTTATTATTACTATTTCACATATACTTATTTTCTTTTATAACTTTTAAAATACGATGTTCAATAAAATGCTATGATATGATATTATGTTTTGTATTTTTTTTTCATTTTCATTATTTTATTTATTTAATTTGTTTAAATTAAAAATAATAAGATTTTTGGTTTGACAGTATCATGGTTGTAAAACAAGGTCTCAAGGCCGAGTACTCTCCGAGTAGTCGCTACAAGGTAGGCTGCCGAGGGGACTTTCTTCAACTCCTACTAATTACTCGGAATCGATCAAATGCGGTCAACATTGGCCAAAATCGGATCTAGTATGTCAACTCGGGCCGAGTTTGACTTAAAATAAAATAAAACATAATTTCTAGGCCTATCATATTAAAGAATGAATATCAATTTCACGTATTTTGTTATAAATATTAGTAAATTTATGTTATTTGACATATATTTAATTTCCGAAAACTAATTTCTTTATAATTTGGCATCTCCGAGTACTCCCTGTGTACTCTCCGTCTAGGCCGAGTACTCTCAACTCCCCGGTCGACCGACTAGGGAGCGCCTAACGACTTTTACAACCATGCACAGTATAATTGTACAAGTTGATAGTACATAAAAGTTATTTAAGTTTAAAAATATATATACTAAAAAAAGTCAGATTGATTCTATTTTTTTATTTCATTTGTAATTTCTTTGTATTTATAATCATTCAAATATCAAGATAAAAAGTACTCATTAAATTCCAACACCACCGATATAAATATGGAAACATTGGGCAATTTACTTTATACCTACTATTCCGTCTGGTTTTTGGTTCCTAGTCTGATTTTATTAGTAGCCATTATCTTTTTTAAAATTCATTTACTAAAAATATAACCCAAAAAAGTGTAACAAAAAAGTCCTTTTTTGTAGTTTATCTTTACTTAAAAGTTGTAAAAGACAAGTTATTCTTAGAACATGCGTGGTGATAAGGGTGAATAATGCCCTCACCCTTGGACGTTTTCCGTCATATGTCAGTACAGTTAGCAAAAGTCATTATTGGGCGTTTTTCTAAAATGGGTGTAGTGGTGATGTGAGCGTTATGTTAAAAGTGTGTAGAGAATTAAATAAAAATTAAAAAACCAACAAAAAGAGCTATTTGCCAAAAAAGGGAAGATTCAATGTGATTGGACATTCAAAATTGCTCCAAACGTGATTTAAATCACGAGAAAACAAAAAAATCAGGCAAACACGCCCAGGGGGTGGTGACCCGACGTGTTTGGGCAAAAAAAAAAAAAAAAACTGGGCAAACACGCCCAGTACGCATGGTCTTATAGTTAATTTATTTATGTTGATCTTAGTTTTTATTAGCTATGATCCTTTTTAGAAACTACTACAACATGCCAAGAGTTTAATGTTGTGCGTTATCTATTTGTTATTTAATGATGATTACAACTAACGAGGTTGGTGGCTCATTGATAATGATAAAGGCTTTAGAAACGCATAGGTTAGAGCCTTAGAGGGACTAATTTCAAGTCTGATAAGATTAAAGAAATTTGTTTGTCTAAAAAGTTAGTGAAAGATTACATTAAAGTTAAGGGTTAGAGTATAATACGAAGTTTATTTGGGTGGGAAGGATAGGAGGTAATTTTGTCCATCTATTTAGTAATTAAGGGTTAAGATTAAATGAGTGAAATTGAACAAAAAAAAAAAAAAAGGAGGCGCGTGAGTTTGTGTAGGAGTATTCTAGTCAATCCAAAGCAATAGTTTATCTCACCTCCAATCCTCCCGTTTTTAAACGTTAATAACTCTTTCATACGACATTATTTTTTTTTATAAAAATTGCACCATAAAAATAAGCGTTTTTTTATCTTTAAAACAAGTATACTATTGTTATACTTTTGAAAAAAAAAAATCAAAAACCCAGATACGTAAAACACAATGAAATCTAAAATAAAGATTTTGCAGTTGTAGGTTCTAAAACATAATGAGCTTTAACATGGTCATGTTTATGTTTATGTTTTAACATGATCATGTTTTTGTTCCAACATTTTGCACTCCAGGTGTAACACCCTTGCTATTATTTTAGGGTTTTCGTATTATTTACGTAAATAAACATGTAATTATAATTACATATACATTGAAAAATACCGTTAAATTAAAACATTTTCGGATTTGAAACAATACAATACAATATGTATAAATTCGTCGTTTTTAAATGACGACGAAACCATGTGCGGAAGCTTGTATCTTGATCGTGTTCGGTTCTTCAATGGGCTTGATCTTCATCCGGGACATCTCCGCATTCACCTATGATCAAAACCAACTTAAAAGTTAGTTTCAATATCTTAAATATTAGTATAATCAAGTTCTAGTATCGAACAATCAAAAACAAAATAAATCACCTAAGTCTATCGCGCCACGCGACAGACTAAATTCCGAAATTTTATTTTGTTTTTGATTGTTCGATACTAGAACTTGATTATACTAATATTTAAGATATTGAAACTAACTTTTAAGTTGGTTTTGATCATAGGTGAATGCGAAGATGTCCCGGATGAAGATCAAGCCCATTGAAGAACCAAACACGATCAAGATACAAGCTTCCGCACATGGTTTCGTCGTCATTTAAAAACGACGAATTTATACATATTGTATTGTATTGTTTCAAATCCGAAAATGTTTTAATTTAACGGTATTTTTCAATGTACATGTAATTATAATTACATGTTTATTTACGTAAATAATACGAAAACCCTAAAATAATAGCAAGGGTGTTACAAGTTGGTAATCAGAGCTCAAGGTTAAAAGAATAAAGTGTTCGGTTCGAGGCTTGATCGCAAATCCGGTAAGTACATGTATGTTAATAGTTTAGTAGGGTTAAAGTGTTGTGAACAACACATAGGGTATCGTGTAATACACGTTACACCAACGAAAATGATTAGTATAGTTAACGAAATCACGTGCAGTAAAAAGCCTTCTATTACAATACGTGCATTTATTAATGTTGAAATTACTAACTTTTGTAAATGTTTAGTTGAAGGATACTCGCATCTGAAGATGACGATAGTTGAAAGAATTGTGGATATGACGGTGGAACGGTCTGAGGTATGACAAGCAGAGCATACTCATCAAGGACCTAAATCGCGTGATGATCGCGAACAAAGTCAAAGGCAAGGAAAGCCCATTAAGGGCAAGTATTATCAGGTACACACTTTTAAATTTAATTGCACAAGTAGTAATATGCAACAAACACGTAGGGGATAAAGGTTGCATATATCTGATAAAACCTGAATAGGATATCTATTCAGGATAATGTTTCTAAGAGAAGTTTAATAGAAACATGTGTTATTCACGATAATGAATATCAAAACTATAATAGAAATAGTTCATATGAAAACTTGGGCGGGGGGTAATTATCCAAGTGGAAAAACTCTCAATATAATGCTATTGAGAAAAGTAGCGATCACATTAACAAATGTGATTATATAATAGTTCGATAGAAAAGAAAAAACATTTTATATGTTCAAATGTAAAACTAGTAAAACTAATGATTGTTGTTTTGCAATTAAATAAAGTTTTACTAAATGAAATCAGAGATATGAAATAAATAGAGCCATTACTTACATAGGGTGTGATGTGAAAGCTATAAAAAGGTCACGTGTATCATGTGCTGAGCGCTTACTCTAGCCAAGTAAGTAGTGGCATATGATACCATGAACTTCTTGTAGCGGACACATTTACGTCTGATGTAGTAAGGGCGGGGTGAATGTGACTAACTTAAAAGGTACCCAAATAAATCAAATAAGCAAGATGTTTGATAATAAACGTAGACGCAAGTCGGATGACAGAAGCGTATTACGTTAGAATGAAGAGCCCGAGAGAAAGGACAAGGATTAAAGTAAAAGAAAATACAGATAAACTAATGAGAATGCTAAGGCATAAAGATAAAGTTTGACTGTCATAAGTGATGAAATTCACACAGACAAGTCAAAGGGGTAGAATAAATGAATAAAAGACTTGACTATATAAAAGCAATGGATTTCGCTAAGATAATCAAATAAATTAAGATGATGTCTAAAACCATATAAGAATGGTTACTTGATGATAACTTCAGTAAAGATACCCGATAGATGGGTAGGATTTTGAAAGTATGCGTAAACTAAGAGACGGGAACGCGAAATAGAAAGTCAAAGGACTCGGATTAAGAGTCATGACTAAAAGACGATGAGAAATTGCAAACGGAAATTTTGATAACTACGTTCAACTATTTTAAAGTTGAACGGGTCGAATGAAGGATGAAGTTTGACGTTCATGAGCAATGAAATCTCACACGAATAAGTCAAACGAGATAAATAAAATGTAAAAACTTGGTAGTGCAAGTAAGCGCAAACCTAATAATGGAAGCGCGAAATATTAATGAACCTATGTGACGGGTTGTAAAGGAATGTAGATAGGAAAACGCAAACTAGCGAAACAAGAAAGTTAAAAACACTAAGATAAAGAAACCGGGTAACGGTAAGCGTAGGACAAACCGACGTGTAAATGACGATAAAAGTCATAAAGTCGGAAAGATAGTCCGAAAGTAAATAAATGAAACCTTAGACTACGGTCAAGGTCAGCTAAAGTTCAAAAGCGAAAAATAAACGATTCCAAACATAATAAAAGATGCTTTGGCGCTATATATGTATATATACATTTGAATATAGACATGGATAAAAGACGATCTACGGGATCATCATAACCTACGTGATTATAAATAGTGTTAAAGTATACGGGACCAAAAAGACCTTTGGGTCACAAACAGAAAGAAACAAATTGTTGGGGTTCTCACCTTAAAAAGGTGAAAATCTAAAGAATAAGCTTACGAGGCTAAGTAAAAGAACTTGCGGGTCACTTGGATACGGAAAACTGGTTACAATTCTCCATGTAAAATAATAACGGGCAGGAATAAAACTTAGACAGAAATTCCTAGACATGAGGAAAAGACATAAGACAGAGAAAACGTAAACTAAAAATAAAAATAGTTTTTAGTCAAAAGCAATGTTTTAACAAACATAAGTAGTATAAGGCGGTTTAGAAAATCTTAAACACACATAAGACCAGAGATGGCAAAATAATATACCCGGGTGACGGGGTATGAAGTGATGGCGACTAATTAGTCTAGCCGGTAAAACTTTTCAAAGTCAAGAAAACGTTATGACAAATACAAAGAGGTTGTTAATATAAGACAAGTGCGGAATAAACTTGTTAACAGATTGATGAGACTAAGTGGTCAAGTGACAACTCGGTCAATAAGGATAATGCATATAAGCTAAAAATAACGGCCGCGGGGCCTTACACATGAAAGACGTACGCGTCAATATAAATGAAAACGTTAGATCGAAAAGAATGAGTGAATGTCTTGAAAACGAAACTAAGTTCGTTTAATCTAAATTAAAAGAAATACGTAAATAAGGTTTCGGGGACGAAACCTCTTTAAGGGGGTTAGACTTGTAACACCCCAAAAACGGGTTTATTAATTATGATAAAGTAACCGAAAATAAACGGGTAAAATACGGTAGTTATAAAAATAAACCCAGTAAATATTAGGATCTAAATAAGTAAGCCTAATATTAACAAAAAAGTGAATCAAAGCTTTGGAGGAAATAAAGCTTATAAAAAGACCCGAGGTAACGGGGTGTATGTAACACCCCTAAAATATAAATCCTTTTATTATAAATCCGACGTTGGTATTAACGAGACAAACTAACTAGTGATAAAACTAACCTAGTTAGATAAGAGTTTAGTGATAATAAATTAGAGTGTTAGAAACACCCAAAATAAAAACCTCATGAAAATTGGAGGGTTAAAAGTGCCAAGTATGAAACAAGTTTTATTAAAAACAAATAAAAGAAAAATCCAACACACACACTGGTGTGTGGATAGACCAGAACACAGAAGGGGCGACCAGGTTTCTTCAAAACCCTAACTCACCCAAAAATTCACAAATTGAAGGTCAAGATCAATTCCAAAACGAAATCCGAGCCTAGATTGGTGATCTCCATTGCAAGGGGGTCATAAGGTATGTGAAATTTGATAGAAAATCTCTACTTGAAATTCTGATGAACTTAGAGAATTCAGAAATTGTTGATGTATGATTGTTATATGGATGAAATAGGAACATAGTAGTGTCTAGGAGTAAACCCTAGACAAGTATATGTTGAAATCATGCTTAGCTCAAGTAGATTCAGATTTTTGTTGATACTAAATTCATGTATGAGATGTTTTTAGGGTTTTGATTGCTAAAAATAGTGTTATGATGTCAAGAACATGCTTAAATTGAAAGCTGAATTCAAACAGCTCCTGATCAGAATTTACAGCCGACTTGTATTGGCTGTAACCTGAACAAAACGTGACAAAAACATGTGTTTCTTGAGTCTAACATGTAATTCCAGGAAATATCTTTAAAACCCCACTGGAATCGCATTTTTTGGACGAAAATTGAGCGTTTTATGAATTTTTCCGTATCAAAGGTTCAAGCTGCGTTTTCTGACAGAATTTGCAGCCCATTACGAATGACATAACTTGATTTATGATCTCAAATTCTTACTGTAGAAAGTTTTAAGTGATTAAAATAATCGCCAATTGGAATTTCGTCAATCGGATAAACGAGGAATTTTAAATGAATTTTTCTGTAAGCTGCAGTCAGAAGTGACGAATCTGATTGCAGCTTAGTAAATGAATTTTTACGAATTTTTGGTAAAGAGTTAGATCTTGAAATTTTAACACAAGGTCTAACCCTCCGAGAGGTACGCCACATAAAAAATCATAATTTTTTAAGACTTGTAAACAGGTTAAACAAGTCACAAAAAACAGCCCATTTTTCAGTGATATGAAATGCCTGAATAAAATCGCGGTTTACTTGGTTGTGTGTAAAATTTGATTTCATTAAGAGTTCGGATGAAATATGCCTAAGTGAGTTCAATGAACCAAATGTGCATTTGAATATGTTGATAAGTCAATTGACTTTTAAAAAGTCAAACCGACCAAATGATTAGATTGAATGATAATTTTGATATGGTCGAATGATAAATTCGACATAAAACCCGTAGGATGGAATAGTCGTAAACGATTATGACTAATCTAACCGTCTTACGAATTGTGATGATGATAGTTTGACTCTAGACAAGCTAGATGAAGACTTGGGAAAGAAGCGGGTCAAACGGATCGAGTACGCGGAAAAAGGACATAACCGGATGCAAGGTAAGTGAAACTTACACCTTTTAGTAAAATAAATGTTCATCCTATAAGTTTCAAATACAATAAGGATAATATTCAAGATATGGTTCCCGACGCGAAATAATACGGGTCGGAACTAATATAAATGATAAAAACCATGTTTAATGGTAAAAGAGATAGAACGGTAAATTAGCCATGAAAAGCTAATTATAAAAATGGGTTTTTTTGAATGGTTACTATAAGTAAGCCTAAAGAATAAAAAGAGTAAAACGGGTCAAATGGTAATGTGGATACCATTTGACAAATATCGACTAATAAGCACTTTTCGAGTTTTATGCTTACAGGATAAAGTGGCTTATGAATTAGCGTTGCTATGAATTAGCAAATTTTCGAGACAAGGTATTAAAACGGGTCAATGTATTGATCCGAGCCAGGTACGTATAATTATGTTATAGTTAAAAGTGCTAATTTGGTCAATAATTGGTGAGAGTCTTTCGTCGTAAAATAAGAGACTAGAATTGACCAAAAAGCCCTTAACGGGCGAACCGGGTAAACGACCGTTAGAGTTTGTTTAAAAACTTGTTTATTGATTTTGAAACCCTTAGATACATATAAAAAGTATAGGCAAAAACGTTTGCGGGTCAAAGTAGACTAAGAAGTAAATTGTGGTTAAATGCTTAGATAGATACAAATGAATCGGTGAATGTAAACGCCTACGTAAACTCTAGGATGGGAGTGAAAACGCTAAGGTTTGACAAGCCCGGGATGCGTAAAATGATACGAATTAACTATTTTCTTTTTAGAGCATGTAGTGAAATAATAATGCCAAACGGGTCGAATAATCACCTAAAGGATTTATGAGCCAACATTGGATAAATCAGATTTTTATGCTAACCAAGGTGATAAACGGGTCCGTAATTTAATTACGGACGCGTAGGAAAAAGAATCACCTAAAACGGACTTGTAGATAAAAAGTTATGCCCCTTTAAATATCGTTTTACGATTAAAACCATAGCTGGGAAAAATGCAGGTTTCAGCAACAAAACTGCTGGAAAATCATCTCCCCCGCGACACACGACAGGGAGCAGTAATCCTGGCGCGACACGCGAGGGCGCTCGCGGCACGCGAAAGATCAAAAGGAGTCTGTCGCGTGGCGCGACAGACTAAATTCCGAAATTTTATTTTGTTTTTGATAAAACTTGTTTCATACTTGGCACTTTTAACCCTCCTATTTTCATGAGGTTTTTATTTTGGGTGTTTCTAACACTCTAATTTATTATCACTAAACTCTTATCTAACTAGGTTAGTTTTATCACTAGTTAGTTTGTCTCGTTAATACCAACGTCGGATTTATAATAAAAGGATTTATATTTTAGGGGTGTTACATACACCCCGTTACCTCGGGTCTTTTTTTAAGCTTTATTTCCTCCAAAGCTTTGATTCACTTTTTTGTTAATATTAGGCTTACTTATTTAGATCCTAATATTTACTGGGTTTATTTTTATCACTATCGTATTTTACCCGTTTATTTTCGGTTACTTTATCATAATTAATAAACCCGTTTTTGGGGTATTACACCAGGCCTCTAAAACGTATACTCTAGGTCTAAAACGTAATGGGGTTTGACTTCTATTTAACATAGTCATGTTTCTGTTGCATGAGTTTTAACATGGTCATGTTTCTATTCCAACATGATCATGTTTCTATTTTAGCAAGATCATGTTCTTTAACAGAACTTACCTAACCTCTTCCAAGTCTTGGATTTCACATGACCATGTTTCTGTTTTAACATGATCATGTTCTTTCAGTTTCTAAAATGTAATGCAAGTCTAAAACGCAACGCAGGTTTCACAATATGATCATGTTTCTGTTTTAACATGATCATGCTAGTTATCTCACTTTCCTTTCCAGGTTTAAAACGCAATGGTTGACTTTCACAACAACATGATCATGTTTTGTTTTAACATGATCATGTTAGTTTAGTGTATCTCACCTTCCAGTTTCAAGTTTTAATATGATCATGCTTCTGTTAAACGTGATCATGTTCTTTCAGTCTGCAAGTCTAAAACGCAATGGGTCTAGTTTCAAATTTCAACATGATAATGCCTCTGTTAAACATGATCATGTTCTTTCAGTCTGCAGGTCTAAAACACAAGGGGTTGGGTTTCACAACATGATCATGTTTCTGTTTTAACATGATCATGTCAGTTTAGTTCCCACTACACTCCAGGTCTAAAAACATAGAAAGATGTGTTTTTTTCATTGTGTTATAAAACACAATGGATTAAAAGCATAAAACAAATTTATTTTTTATTGTGTTATAAAACACAAAGATATGTTTTGTTTCTAAAATGCAATAGACTAAAAATAGAAAGAAATGTCTTTTTTTTTTGTAAAACGCAATAAGCTAAAAACACAAAGATTTTTTTTTCTAAAACGCAATAAGCTAAAAACACAAAGAAATGTCTTTTTTTTTTTTTTTTTTTTTTTCTAAAACGCAATTGACTAAAAACAAAGACATGTGTTGTTTTTAAAACGCAATGGACTAAAACACAAAAAATGCATTTTTCATTATTTTGTAAAACGCAATGACTTAAGTCAAAAACCCAGATCGTAAAACGCAATTCAAAAATTTCTTACACAAATCGAAGCCGATTTCTTCGAGTTTCTTCAACGATTCACGAAATTTAAATGTTAGAAACACTTATCAACGATCGGATCGAACGAATCGAGTGATTTACTTCAAAATCAATGGAAAAAAGAGAAATTATATGAAGTTAAACTGAGATTCTTCAAAAAAGTTGAAGAACACGTTGATTGAGTCTATGAATCATTGGTTGATGATGAAAATCGTACTATGATGTAATGATTATTGAATAGAAAGTGAAGAAAAAGTTAAAGATGGTGGGTTTATGAAAATTATGGATTTTGAAGTTTCAGGGAAAGATAAGGGAGAAGATGAGATAATATTGACTAAAATACACTTAGGGGTTGTTTGGTAGCCTCTTAATGACCATTCAGATGCTACCTCTTAATGGTTTAAAACCTCTGAATGAATAAGAGGTAACCTCAAGTCTGAATGGTTAAGAGGTAACCTCTGAATGGTAAATCATCAAATGTCACATTCTTCTACCTTCTCATTGGTAAAATTCTTAATGGTTCCATTAAGAGGTAGCCTCTTAATGACTATTCAGAGGGTACCCCCTTACTCTTTAGTTTTCAATTTTCCAACATGCCCATTGTTTTCTTTCATTCCTAGCCAAATTATACTTCATATTTGATCATCTCGGTTAAAGTTAATCATGATTTTTGAATGTTAATTTGTCGCCGTCCTAGGTTAATTGAATTGATGATTTAAGTTGTTTGATTAAAATTAGCGGAAGAGAAAAAAAGAGTGAAGAAAATGATTATGAGAAGGTGACAAAAAGCACCTCCTACACCCGTCACAAATATCATGTTTTTTCCTGGAATGGAATGGAATGGAATTCACGTTATATATCCCACCCCCCTCCACCCCCACCATTTCATTTCATTTCAACAAAACAATGACGTTTGTGATATGGCTCTGGTTTCTACTAGCATCCGTCACAGCCACAGCCAAACAAACCTACATTGTCCAATTGAAACATCAACCAAATCCCAAACCAAACCTCACCCATCTCCAATCTCTCACCTCCGCCACCCCCGACGCCCTCCTCTACTCCTACACCACCGCCTACAACGGATTCGCCGCCTTCTTAGATCCTCACCAAGCTCAGGCCCTTAGGGAATCCGACTCCGTCCTCGGAGTTTACGAGGACACTCTTTACCAACTTCACACCACTCGCACCCCTCACTTTCTAGGGATCCAGGACGATGACGAGGTGGGCTTCTTTTCTGGTCAGCAGTTCAACGCTGCTGCCAATGACGTCATCATCGGCGTGCTTGATACCGGCGTCTGGCCTGAGTTGAAGAGCTTTGACGATTCCTTGATGCCACCCGTGCCTGCCAGGTGGCGCGGTGAGTGCGAACAGGATGAGGATTTCAACGCCACCGCATGCAATAACAAACTCATAGGGGCCCGCAAGTTCTACAATCGCTTTCAAATGGCAGCTGGTATATTTACACTTTCTTCTTATTTCTATATTTCATTGCTATATTTACACTTTCTTTCTACCATTAAACATTTATATATTATTATTAATGATAATGATAGTGTGTATATATTTTGTTTTTTAATAATAATAATAATCATAAGAGTAAATTGCCATTTTAGTCCCTGAGTTTTGTCCAAATTTGCCATTTTGATCCAAATAGTTTTTTTTTTGCATCTGGGTCCCTGACTTTTCCCTTTTGTTGCCATTTTGATCACTTTGCCTAACTCTATCCAAAAACTCCATCTTTAACCAGGGGTATTTTGGGGATTTTCATTTTAAATGTTTTTAATTGCCATTTTGATTCAATTCCAAAAAATCAAAAAAATTCCAAAAAATTCTAAAAAATAATAAAAATTCTAAAAAATCATAAAAATTCTAAAAAATCCAAAAAATTCTAAAAAATCCAAAAAATCCGTTTCGGCGTGAACCGTTTCGACCCGTACCGTTTCGAAGCTGAACCGTTTCGACGCGAACCGTTTCGACCCGTACCGTTTCGAAGCCGAACCGTTTCAAGCCGAACCGTTTCGACCCGAACCGTTTCGACCCGTACCGTATCGAACCGAACCGTTTCGAGCTGAACCGTTTCGAACCCGAACCGTTTCGAGCTGAACCGTTTCGACGCGAACCGTTTCGACCCGTACCGTTTCGAAGCCGAACCGTTTCGACCCGAACCGTTTCGAGCCGAACCGTTTCGACCCGAACCGTTTCGACCCGTACCGTTTCGAAGCCGAACCGTTTCAAGCCGAACCGTTTCGACCCGTACCGTTTCGAACTGAACCGTGCCGTATCGAACCGTGCCGTTTCGACCCGTACCGTTTCGACGCCCGTACCGTTTCGACCCGTACGGGTCGAAACGGTTCGGTTCGTAACGGTACGGGTCGAAACGGTTCGGCTTCGAAACGGTTCGCGTCGAAACGGTTCGGGTCAAAACGGTACGGGTCGAAACGGTTCGCGTCGAAACGGTTCAGCTCGAAACGGTTCGGGTTCGAAACGGTTCGCGCCGAAACAGATTTTTTGGATTTTTTAGAATTTTTTGGATTTTTTAGATTTTTTATGATTTTTTAGAATTTTTATTATTTTTTAGAATTTTTAGGAATTTTTTTGATTTTTTGGAATTTTTTTGATTTTTTGGAATTGGATCAAAATGGAAATTGAAAACATTTAAAATGAAAATCCCCAAAATACCCCTAGTTTAAGATGGAGTTTTTGGATGGAGTTAGGCAAAGTGATCAAAATGAAAACAAAAGGTAAAAGTCAGGGACCCAGATGCAAAAAAAAACTATTTGGATCAAAATGGCAAATTTGGACAAAACTCAGGGACTAAAATGGCAATTTACTCTAATAATAATAATAATAATAATAATAATAATAATATCTGTATATATATGCAATTTTCCCCGGTTTTTTCACTTTTACATATTTGACACTCATTTAGTCACTTTGCTTCTATATATATTTATTTTAACTTTTAGCCCGTTTGGGTAGAAGTTTTGTTTTAATGAAGTTTGATTTAAAATATATATATATATATATATATATATATATATATATTTTTTTTTTTCATTTTAGCTTTTAGCATATTTATATACGCTTTTAGTTTTCTGAGGTAAGATAATTATATATATATATTTTCTGTTTATTCTATTGAAATAAGTCAGTCTTTGCCAAAGACAATATATTATTAAAATTAAAAAGCTTAGAGAATAAAAAAGCATTTAAAAAGAGGAAAAATAAGAATATTGGATTAATATTCGAGAATCATTAATGCTAATTAAAACTTTGTACAAAGATACGTACGTACAATAAGGATAAGCATTAATTAATTAATTAATAAAAAGGTCTCATTGAAATTATTAGAGTTATGTATATATGGGCTAATTAATCGGATGGATATTGATACAGGAGGAGGGATAATGGCTGAAAAGCTGTCACCCCGTGACCACGACGGTCACGGCACACACACGTCAACAACGGCGGCGGGGAGTGAAGTGGGTAACGTCAGTCTGTTTGGGTACGCGAGAGGCACGGCGCGTGGAATGGCTGTCCATGCAAGGGTCGCCAGTTACAAAGTCTGTTGGAAATTGGGTTGCTTCGGTTCCGATATCCTGGCAGCTATGGACAAGGCCATCTCCGACGGTGTGGATGTCTTGTCTTTGTCTCTGGGCGGCAGTTCTATCCCATATTATCGAGACACCATTGCGGTTGGTGCCTTCAAAGCCATGGAAAAAGGTGTCTTTGTGTCCTCTTCTGCGGGAAACACAGGCCCAGCAAAGGCCTCGGTTGCCAATGTGGCTCCCTGGATGATGACGGTTGGTGCCGGCACTCTTGATCGCGATTTCCCTGCTTATGCATTACTCGGAAATGGAAAACGGTACAGCGGAGTGTCCCTGTATAGTGGGAAAGGCATGGGAGATGAGCAAGTGGAGTTGGTTTATCTACGGAATAATAATAATGGTTCAGCTTCGGCTAGTTTGTGTTTAGTGGGTTCTCTTGAACCCGATGTTGTACGTGGTAAGGTTGTCTTTTGTGATAGAGGTGTCAGCCCCCGGGCTGAAAAGGGTATGGTTGTGAAGAAAGCAGGCGGGATCGGGATGATACTCGCAAACACTGCGGCCAGTGGAGAAGAATTGGTGGCGGACAGCCATATGCTGCCTGCGGTGGCTGTGGGGAGAAAGGTTGGTGACGAGATTAGAGAATACTTGAAATCCGAGGCCAAACCCACGGCTGTTCTGAGCTTTGGTGGGACGGTGTTGGGAGTGAAGCCATCGCCTGTGGTGGCCGCGTTTAGCTCCAGGGGACCTAATACGGTGACACCACAGATAATGAAGCCCGACGTGATTGGGCCTGGTGTCAACATCTTGGCTGGATGGTCTGGTGTTGCTGGGCCTACCGGGTTAGAAGGTGATACCCGAAGAACTCGGTACAACATACTGTCAGGTACATCCATGTCGTGCCCACATATCAGCGGCCTAGCGGCCCTGCTCAAAGCAGCACATCCAAAATGGAGCCCAAGTGCCATCAAGTCCGCACTCATGACCACTGCGTACACCGTGGACAACACCAACTCAATGCTAGGTGATGCAGCAGCGCATGGCCAGTTTTCGACCCCCTGGGCCCATGGAGCTGGCCATGTTGACCCACACAAAGCGCTCTCACCCGGCCTTGTCTATGATATATCAACGAAAGAGTACATTGCTTTTTTGTGCTCTTTGGACTACACCATGAAGCAAGTGGAAGCCGTTGTCAATCGTCCAAACTTGAATTGTACAAGGAGATTTAGGGACCCCGGGCAATTGAACTACCCTTCGTTTTCTATTGTGTTTGGGAAATCTCGAGTGGTTCGATACACTCGTAGGCTCACTAATGTTGGGTTAGCCGGATCTGTTTATGATGTGGTGGTGGATGCACCTCAAGGTGTTGAAGTCGATGTGAAACCGAAACAGCTTGTTTTCAAGAATGTGGGGGACAGGATGCGGTTTACGGTTACATTTGTGTCAAAGAAGGGTGTGAATACAAGTAGAGATGATGATGCTTTCGGCTATATAAGTTGGAAAAACGGTGAAAACCAAGTTAGGAGCCCTGTTGCTTTTAGTTGGGTATAACATGTACAACTTCTATATCCATGGTTATGGTTAGCAGGTAAACTTAAGTGAATATAAAAGGATAAAAGATCCTTTTCTTTTTAGTATGCTTTATTAAAATATCTAAACAATATACTTACGGAACTCTGAATAATATAGGAAAGATTTTTCAAACGTTATATAGGGCTTAACCGGTAATAAACTAATTAATCTACCGACACACATAAGGGTATAAGGAGTGGTTAGACACTTGAGAGTGGCAAACTAAAAAATCAACCAATGAGAGTGTGCCATGTCAAAGTGGTAAACTATGCTGAAAATTGTTGGCAATGGTTAGACACTTGGTGAAGTGGTAAACTATTTAAAAAAAAAAAGGAAAAATGTGTGATTGGTTGAGATGACATAAACCCCACCCCACACACCCCCTCTCTCTCTTCTCCCCTCCCTCTCCCCGCATCGGTGTTCCCTCACCGATTTCTTCCCCATTTTCGGCAACACAGTGCGGCAAAAGAGTTGGCGGTGGTTGCCGCTCGGTGCCGATTTGTTTGCCGATCACCACTCCGGATACCCTAATACAATGTATGCAAGTAACATTTCTCCTCAGTCCTTAGCTTGTAGCATAAATAAATATTAATCATGCCCAATTATCCACAACTACAAACACCAAGGTCGGTTGTCGGCGGGAATAGCTCGGCCACTTGATTGGCATAAATGGGCGGCAAACTAATAGTGCCAGGCAGCTGCCTGACACTCCCCTATTGGTCTAACAAATTTATGATTTTATCCCGCTTTAAAATTACGATTTTGCCATCAGCTCAAAATTATGTTTTTGCCCCCACTTAAAAATAAATTTACGCTTTCGCTCCCAGCTAAATATTTCAATTTTGCCCCCGGTTAAAAATTACGATTTTGCCCCGTTTCAATTTACAGTTTTGCCAATAGTTTTTTTCCCTTAAAATTACGATTTTCCTATCAGTTCAAAATTATGTTTTTGCCCCCACTTAAAAATAAATTTATGTTTTTGCTCCCAGCTAAAAATTTCAATTTTGCCCCCAGTTTAAAATTACGATTTTGCCCCGTATAAATTTATAATTTTGCCATTAGTTTTTTTTCTCACAGCCAAGTTACGATTTTGCCCTCAACTTAAATTTACATTTTGCCCATCGTTTTTGTTTGTTTTTCTGGTGAAATTACAATTTTGCTCTCAGTGTAAAATTACAGTCGTGCCGGCAGCTTCCTGGCACTCCCCCGTTGGTCCATTTAATTTACGATTTATCCCCGAATTAAAATTATGATTTCGCCCCTCAGTTAAAAATTACGTTTTTACCATCTTTTTAGTTTTTTTAGCAAAACTATAAAGGTTTTTTGTTTTAGTTGGTTTACCATATTTAATATTTTTTCGTGTCAAGGAGCTGCCTAACACTGACTCATTAGTCCTGAAAAATTACAGGTTTGCCCCGAGCCCAAAATTACAGTCTTATCATCGTTTTTGTTTTTTTTTTTTCCTAACAAAATTATAGTCGTCTTTTTTTAATTGATTGAGAATTATTCGGCCATCGCCCCGCAACGCGGGCGGGGCATCCACTAGTTTGTTACAAATAAAATCATCTGAGTTGTCTAGAAAAATTTAGTGAGTATATTTTGCAAGCCCGAAAATCAGTCTTAACGTTTTTTTTTTTTAAAATGTGTGAATTATTCGCGAATGTCGGGAGATCTAGCATACGTTGTCTTAAGCGAGTCCGTGCTAGAGAGCCCCCTCGCACAATAGATCCCTAATTTAAATTTTAAACCCCTCAATGAGAACCCCTTATCACCCAGACTCGAACTTAAGACCTGGAGGAGAAAACTCACCCAGACCCACCATAGTTGGAACTTAAATACCCATAACCACCACTAGAGCACTAGTGATGGTTTGAGTGCCTACTACCTCATCTTTAATTAAATGACAATCTGCTTCATCATCTTCTAAAATACCTTTTCTTGGCTATATGTATACCTGATTGGCTACTATTACAATATAACAACATCAATCCGTTAGGGGGGTAGGGGTGGTTTGTTAGTGATAGATTCCAGTGATGGAAGCAACCAATCAAATGATGCCATGTGGCACCCAATATTCTAGTTATAGTGATAGAAATGTAGGAGGGGTGGTATCACTAGTGATAGGGATTCCAATGTACAAATATTAATGCACAATGTACAAGATACATGTTCCTTTTTTTATCTACAACGCGTTACCCACTCAACGCGTTATACTATCACGAGTGATAGAAACTAGTGGCGGCGGTGTTGAGTGATAGTTCCACGAGTGATAGAAACTATCACGCTACCACCCCGGGTGGCCTTAGAAGCAAGCCTGAATTCTATAACACTACTCCCATTTCCCATTTGTGACTCAATCCAACCTTGCAATAAAATATGTATTTCTCTCTCTTTCACCTACACAACCCAACCTAAACCCTTAACACTCGGTGACCCGACACAGCCCAACCCAACCTTTTTTTTTTTTTTACTAAATTAATATGATTTAGGTAATGACATGTGTAGCCAATTTGTGTTGTGAAGGGGTATGGTCTCAAAAAGCCGCGCAGACCATTCAGGTCGCGCGCTAGACCATACTCCTTAGTCAGTAAGCTGATCAATCTATAGACCTCGCGCGGGCTGTTTAAGCAAAAGCTGACCTCGAGCGAGGTCCAAGCAAGAGATAGCATCAGTTTTCACACTTAGTGTTCTGAATAAGAGCCTCCATCTCCTGCAATCCCTGCGCGGGCTAGTTACGTGCACAACAAGGGTCGCGCAGGAGTTACGGCGCAAGGCCACTTCAGAAAGTACACAAGGTACAAGTGGCAGAAGAATGTGCCAATCAGCGTCCACCAGGCTGTGCTCTATCGTGCTCCACGATCGACTGACGTGCAGGAGACAGAGAGTACACAAGGACGCCTACGTGGCACCAATCAGGGGGCGACGACAACTGCCCCATGATCTCCACTTACATGCTGATGGCAGAGGGACAACAAGGCCGACAACTGTGACACGTGGCTCCAATCAAGGTGCGCCAGCACCGGAGATCTTCTAGAAGCCACTAACGGTCGATACCAATGAGACAAGGAGGATATCCCTGGTTGTCGCCTTTCGGCCCAAGGCCCATCAGGCCATCTCCTCTTACACCTCTCCGGCTATAAATAGAGACCTCCATACACAGGTTAAACATTCCATTCTCTCTACTCTCACTCTTAACACACACTTATTTCCTCAAAGCAGTTACTTATTCTCACGCCGGAGTCTGGTTAAGAGGGAAACCCCCATATTCCCCTCTTAACGAGCTAACGGTGTTGCTGTTTTGCAGGAAGAACGGATCACATTTGAGCTCAGGAAAGATTAAGAAGATTAACCCTCATGATTGAAACATAAACCCAACTAATTAACCTTAAAATTAGTTCCGTGTTTCTTCATTGGCGCCCACCGATTTTTACAATCACTTCATCTTCTTTTTTCTGAGTTCTCTTCTGTTCTATTGATCATGGCTGATCAAGGGATAGTTCCTGATTTCGGTTTTGGCACAAACTCTAACGTAGGAATGGGGGAGGATAATCCGCATGTCCAAGTCCAACCTGCTGAGGAGATAGTCGAAATCGAAGCAACGAACACTGGGGGACCCCGCGCGAGCATCACTTGCATCACTCAAACGGGAACCCCAGTAAGCCATGTCGCTGGTCCATCAAACCCAGCTCCAAACCCGAACATTTCGGCGCTACTAGGGCTACCGGAAGGCGAAACTTTAGCTTCCTGGTACGCCAAGCAAATTGCTACTATAAATGCTGCATATCAGTCTTTGAGCGCACAACAAGCAATTCTACAAGCAGAACCATCCATGGTTACTCCTCCGAGTCCAATTTAGGGGGCGCACCTGACACCCCCACAGCAAAACATTCAAGGGCGAATCAACAGACCTCCTCCCCAGAGAAGACCAAGCGTGCACGACACACATGGGGAGACATGCAGTTATTATGACCACCCGTCAGATGTGCAAAGGGGTCCAGTTCACAGCCGGCTGGCGCCGTGCAACATGAACAACGAATAGGACGACACAGATCCAGATGATCATACTTGGCAAGAGGATGAAGGTTCCTCAGTTTTCAACCGTCTGCAGAAAAATCACGAGTCTTACAGACCAAGGCTGCACATTGCATACAACGAAGAAGCAGAATGTGATTTCAGCCTCGTCTATAGAACAGCTGAAGCTGCCGAACACTCGAAGTTCATTCCAAAGATTGCTCTAGCCCCGCTAGAAAAAGCAAAATTATCCCCAATAATGGGAAAGTTCAATGGTCTCACTATAACAACCCTAAAATAAACCGACACCCTCCTAAATATTTTTCGACACCTCTAAAATAATTAAAATACCCTAATATGTCCTAAAATACACCCCGTATGCGAAAACGGGCCCCGAATACCTTTATTTTTATAAAAATTAAATAAAAACAAGAAAAATGAGGCTCTCGCGGGGCGCGTAGCCTTTGGCTACTGCCTACGCGGGCCGCGACAGCTCCAAGGCGGGACGACACCCAGTGCTGCCACGTGTCGTGCAGCGTGTCGAAGCTAGGGCTGAGTCGGATGAGCTAGGGCCTACCCTAGGGAGCCTCGCGGGTCGCGTAGCCCCTTGCTACGTCTTACGCGGGCCGCGTAAAACTAGAAATCTGGCCCTATAAAGTGGGAGCTCGGGCCTTCAGTCGAATTCGCTCATTTCACGCTTTCTCTCTCGAATTTCTACATAGATAACATAATTCTCGGGTATAATACCCCCCTAAATAACGAAGTTCTGCTCCGTTGTAAGTATCATAACCCCGGTTACGTATTAGATACGCTGCCCGATTGATCGAGGGTTCCTTAACGGCTGTCGTAGTTCTGCCCGACGTAGTCATTGGAATGCCGTCTCGGGGAGGGTATCATTAATATAAATATTGGGTTATTATACTAACACATGTGCATTTGTGTAAATTATAGATAATCACCAGGAAACCCTTACAGAAAACCTAAGACGGCAATGTGAGTAATCTCCTTTTGTAAACAGTTTTTACAAAACCTTAAATATTTTACAATGTGATTAAGCAGTGATTGAGTCTTTGTAATTCTACAATTACTGCCGGTATGTTGGGGTTTTGTATACAAAATGTGGAACACGTTACCATTGGACAAAGAGTTAGCTAAAGGGTAATATGACCCACTAGTCAGGATTGACAGTACTGAATGAGTAATTGGGTAGATGTAAAAATTGTAATCGCTCTCAATAGTGTTTAAACTAATAAAACACTTCTTAATTAAACTGGGATTCACTCACCAGTATTTCCCGCTGACAAAATATTTTTAAACGCGTTTCAGGTAACACAATGTGAAAGCCAACTAGAAGCCAGCTGGACAGCACTGAAGGCTTGGAAAAGTGGCTATAAAAGTTACCTAAATAAAGAAGGCGTTTTATTTCAATAAAATGTGGTTTATCTCTATAAATTAGTTTGTAATGAAAACTTGGGTTTCATCCCAATATATTATTTATATAAAATGTGGTGTTTTACTCTGATAAAATATTTCCTAACTACGATCCTGATGTAATTTCCGTTGCCAAATTAATAAACACCGATACCACCAACACCGAGTCTCGCGCCCGCCCGTTCCCGGGACAGATAGGGGGCGGGGGTTACGACAGAAGGTGGTATCAGAGCTAAGCCACTGATTCAGCCACAGAAGTGTTCTGCTGACACCAAAATTTATCTAAAGTGTTAGGAAATAAATTACGGAAATACGTGCATAAATTATATTTTATTGTTATGTGTTATTTGACTATTTGTTAGTTTACAGTATGAGCGACCAAGGACCATCCGACGCGTACCGTCAGTTGTCCGGTTCGCCTAGAAGCGAAGTCGCCTCTTCACAGCCTGCCCTCTCAGGGTATTCTGCTGATAATGAAGAAGGAATATTCGTGTTTAAGGCTCAGTCTGAAGAGCCATTCCCTCCTAAAAAGAGAGGATGGTTCAGTAGGGGAGCACATGAGCGTAGGAAACGAATGAAAAAGTTGCAACAACAGAGAGCCCTAGCAGCCGCTAAAAGAGAGACAGATGCCCATGCCCAGGACATGATTAATAGGGGTTTATCCAATTTCCATATCTTAGCAACCACTGCTGCCGACCCTAACCTGGAGCAACTGATAGCACCCCAACCACAACCACTATTCCCTTCTCAGCCAATGGAAATAGAAAACCCAGAAAATCAAGTTGAAATGCATGATTTTAACCCAGAGGAGATACCTAGGGTACCAGCACCCAATCCCTTAGACCCAGATTATGACCCGTGGTGGGATGACAATAGGGACTATGTGCAACGTTACCCCATACCAGAAGACATGCCCATGCCGAATCTAGGAGCTTACCCAGGTTTGGACCCTCTAGATCTCTACTACGATAGTGATCAATACATTAGGGATATCTTAGAGAATCCTTACCCTTACTAGGAACCTATGCCCCAGATTCCAAACCCAGTCCCAGAACCTGCACCCCCAATGAGTGCAAAAAATGTGCAAGAACTCAAGACATTCGGTGAGGAAACTTTAGAAAGTAGCGAGAGGATGAGACAGGTCGGAGAGCGACTCGTCTGGAAGTACGACGAGCGTAATATGGATTTCTGGATGAATCCATATCCGTGAAGGTGATAGTGGAGGTGGTAATAATAATAATAATATAATAATATATAATATGCATGTATGTTTGAAAAAAAATATCATAGCTATGGATGCCTACTAGTAGTGTAATCTTTATTTCAGCCGTATTGTAATTTTTAATTTCAGTACTGGTTTGTATTAGATGCATATTATATATAAGAAAAGAGTAAGTCGCAATGCTCGACGTTTTTGATCAACCTGCGTGTTAAGTGATTGATTGTATTAAATATTATCTTGTGATATTAATATGTGGTAAATGTTTAAAATTCAGATGGACAACGAAGTGAACCAGGGAAACCAGAATGATAATAACCAGAACGACAATAACCAGAACGACAATAACCCGATTAATGAGAATCCAAACAACAATAACAATGGAAACCAAGTGGATAATAGTGCCATCCAACACATAGTGGCACAAGGAATTATAGATGCAATGCCATTTATTATTCAAACTATTAGGGAAGCAGAATAAAAGTAAACATAGCAGTAAGCGACCAACTGAACCTGAACATAGCGTAAACAATGGACCCATACTTCAAGCGCCCATTCCCAAAAGAAGAAGAACCATGCCTTATGGTTGTTCTTGTAAAGAATTATGGTCCTGCAAACCAATAGAATTCTCGGGCAATGAAGGACCCATTGCAACTCTACGCTGGATAGAAAAGACTGAGGCTGTCTTAAAAATAAGCAAATGTGCGGAAGAAGATAAGATAATGTTTGCTTCCAGTCTGTTTAAGAACTCAGCCTTAGAATGGTGGAACACTATCCTCCAGTCTAAGGGAAGTGATAGGATTTATAATATGGAATGAGAGGAATTTAAGAATATGGTAGAAAGGAAATTCTGCCCTCCCAATGAAAAAGAACAGATAGCAAATAAATTCATGAACCTTAGAATGACTGGAGTGGATAGTAAGGGTTATACTACTACATTCTTTGAATATGCTAGAATAGTACCAACCCTTGCATCACCTGAACCAGTATTAATCTCCCGTTACATCTGGGGATTAATCGGGGAGATTAGGCATGTAGTCAAGACAGCTAGACCTCAAACCATAGAAGAAGCTGTAGAACTAGCAAATACCTTGACTTATGAATTAGTGCGTACACGGGAATAGGAAAGGAAGAACTTAGCTCAAAGGCTTACCCAAGAATTTCGCTCTGGAAATTCCAACAGTTGGAAAAATGTAGGTTCTACATCTGGACCTTATTGCAAGTATTGCAAAAGGAAGCATTCTGGAAGATGCTCCCTATGTTGCAATTTTTGCAAAATATCTGGACACAAGGAAGAAGACTGCAGGAAGAAACTCAACAACAGGATCTGCTACAACTGTGGAGAACAAGGCCACATCAAGCCAAACTGTGTGAAACTAGCTCCAGCTACGAACAACAAGAATACTAAAAATGCTAGAGCATTTGTTCTGACTGCAGATGAAGCCAAGATGATTCTGGATGTGATAGCCGATACGTTTTTAGTTAATGATGTTTTTGCTAAAGTATTTTTTGGAGATCAAAGTTTTATTAATACTTCGTTTTGCAAACTTCTCAATCAACCATTAACTAAACTCCCACAAGAATGTCTAGTAGAGACAGCAAATGGGGAAACCGTTAGGATTTTTGAAATCTTGCAGGAGCAAGAATAGAATTTTTAAACCAAAAGTTTATTGCAAACCTTTATCCAATGAATTTGGCAGGATTTGATGTTGTATTAGGAATGGATTGGTTAGTAACCAATAAAGCCAATATTTTATGTGATCAAAAGTCAATTCAAGTAAATTCACCAAAGGGTGAAAAGATCACAATTAAAGGAGATAAGTTATCTAGATCCACAAAATTCATCTCTGTGATGAAAACATCAAGTTATATAAGAAAAGGATCTATAATGTATTTGATTTCCATAATCACTAACACTAAAGGAAAAGAACTGAAAGATATTCCAGTAGTATCCCTGTTTTTAGATGTCTTTCCAGAAGAATTGACAGGACTACCGCCGGACAGAGAAGTTGAATTCAGAATTCACCTACTACCAGGAACAGCACCAATTGCCAAAGCACCTTATCGATTGGCACCCGCAGAAATGCAGGAACTAAAGTAACAATTAGATGAATTGTTGGAAAAAGGATTCATACAGCCAAGTTCATCACCGTGGGGAGCACCGATTTTATTTGTTAAAAAGAAAGACGGATCAATGCGTATATGCATTGACTGCCGTGAATTGAACAAAGTCACGATTAAGAATCGGTATCCATTACCAAGAATCGATGATCTGTTTGATTAATTGCAAGGAGCTTGATTTTTCTCTAAAATCGATTTAAGGTCAGGATATCATCAATTAAAGGTACAGGAAGAGGACATTCCTAAAACAACATTTAGGACAAGGTATGACCATTATGAATTTACTGTCATGCCATTTGGTTTAACCAATGCTCCAGCTGTATTTATGGACATGATGAACCGAATATGTAAGCCATATTTGGATAAATTCATAATTGTCTTCATAGATGATATTCTCATTTACTCTAAGAGTAAGGAGGAACACGCAGAGCATTTGCACGCACTTCTAAGTTTACTAAGAAAGGAAAAGCTTTATGCTAAGTTTTCGAAGTACGAATTTTGGTTAGAACAGGTACAGTTTCTTGGACACTTAGTAGATCATGAAGGAATTCATGTGGATCCCACCAAGATCGAGGCAATTACCAAATGGAAAACCCCTGAGTCACCAACCGAGGTTAGAAGTTTCTTAGGATTGGCCGGTTATTATAGAAGATTTATTCGAGATTTTTCCAGAATAGCCATTCCCTTAACTAAGCTAACCTGTAAATCTGTTAAGTTTGAATGGGGAACAAAACAAGAAGAAGCCTTTAGAATTCTTAAGCAAAGATTAACCCACGCACCCATACTAGCGTTACCAGAAGGAACTGAAGATTTTGTAGTTTATTGTGACGCTTCTAAGTAAGGTTATGGATGTGTGTTGATGCAACGCCAAATGGTTATAGCTTACGCATCTAGACAACTTAAGAATCATGAAGAGAATTATTCAACCCATGATCTAGAATTAGGAGCTATAATTTTTGCTTTGAAAATTTGGATGGAGCATTGATAATTCTCTTCATGATCTATAGTGTGGCCATGAACTATCAAGTAGTTATGTATTAGAGTTCATCAACATTGTTATGTATTTTTTGGTTTGGTTTAAATTGAGTAGAACTATTTTGGAACTCAAAAGTTGTATAGTATTGGGATTAAGTGTCAAAATTCTTTGCAAATTACCCAGAAAAGAATCCATTGTTAAAGACATTTAAACCATCACAACATCATGAACACTGAAATTTGGTGAGGAATTTGAATAGGTGAAAGTGAAGAAAATCAAGCCAATAATTAGAAGAACTAGTAAACGAATAATTATGTGGTGGGTGGATGATCATCAAGCAACAATTGTAAATATAACATTATCAAATATATTACGTATTTATTATTATAATTTTTTCTTAATTCGATAATTTTTGCACCCAATTCGGTGTATCACACGGATTATAGCTTTTATGAATTATCTAGAGATATATAAATTATTTATAGGTTTTATGACTTCCAATATACTTTTAGCTTTTCCTTTATTTGAATGTAACATGTAATTTGGTTATTTGTAGAGTTAAGTTTTATAAAGTTCAAATTGTTTAACTTGTATATAACACGAGCACATGACCTAGTTTTAGATATATATTTTCTCTAATAATTTCTATTTTGTTCATTAAAAAATGTCAAATATTAGATCTATTTCATATATTATTATTACCCCGACCGCGTAAAACAGCAAACCGCGGCGAAAACGTCATGTATGGTCGACTTAATAACCAAATGAAATGTCTTGTCTTGTAATACAATAAAAGCACTTATATAGAGGAAGTACTAGCGGCGTATCCACCATGTTTTTATCATATTACACACGTCTCGTTATCTAAATCACTTACCATAAACCAATAAAAGTCTTGTCTTGTATAAACCAATGTCTTGTATAAACCAATATCTTGTATAAACAACATATGTCTTGTATGGTATAAACCACAAATGTCTTGTATGGTAAACAAAAGGTCTTGTTTAAACCATAAGATAATGTCTTGTATAAACAACCAAAATATCTTGTCTTGTCTTGTATAATCAAAAAGTTTTGTCTTATAAAACAATTGCTTTTATTGTGTAAACATATATAAGGATTGTTGGCGAATACATTCCTTGTCGACTGTCAGATAAACCCTTATAAAGACAAAGGTTTATAAAAAATGTTCATCGGATTCTGTCATTCCCTAAGGCCATTTCCAAACAAACCTAGGAAGCGAGAATGGGGTTGCCAATCCTATGGTACCATAACATACTACCGGTCGGCGTGATCAATGTTAATGCATGTATCATTGTCGAGTTCAACGCACTAATATGTCTAGTACAAAGTAAGCATGTCGTGTAATGTTTTGAACCATGTATAATGTTTTTGAAAACATGTACTAGGTATATTAGGTAAATATACCGTGTAAAATGTCTTTGAAACCATGTGCTAGGTACATTAGGTAAATATACCATGTAAAATGTCTTTAAAACCATGTGCTAGGTATATTAGGTAAATATACCATGTATAAATGTCTTTGAAACCATGTACTAGGTACATTAGGTAAATATACCAAGTAAAATGTCTTTGAAACCATGTATAATGTTCTTCGAAATCATGTACTATATATACTAGGTAATTAAACCATGTATAATGTCATGAAAACATGAAAGTAGTGATAGGCATATATGAATCACCCCAAAACATTTGAAAAACGTAAAAGAGTGGACTATGTACTTACTTGGGATTGCGTATATGTCTTATTCAATGTTCAAACAAAGCTCAAAGGTTCAAGAGTTCAATTGTTTTCTAGTGTATCAGAATACTATGTTAGTGTGTTGAGACTTTAATCGGAGGATTGGATAGAATGAAGTCTATAAACCAAATGAGAGTTGCGTCTCGTATACTATGGTTTAATAATCTTAACATTCTAATTTGAGATGGTTTCTAAGTGCTTTGACCTGTTACTACTTGTTAAAGTGGTTTACGCCACTTTAACGGGTCGTAAGCGTAATTATGAGTTTGAATGGTTAAATAAGTCCTATGATGAGTCATATATGTCAAAACAAGTTTGATTATGTCGTAATATCAGTTTAGATGTCAACAATATGGTCTTACATGTTTAAAACCATTTTATGCGCCAAAAGGGTGTTTTCGGCATTTTTAAAGTATATAAAATCAACTCCTCATATAACTAACCAAACTATATGACCATAAGGTATAACCTCAGATGGTTATTCCCTATATTATTATGGTCATAAAAATGCGCTTGGTCGAATCCAAAGATTAACCAAACGAGCTAGATGCGAAAGTCAAAGCGGTAGTCAAACCGCTCGACCTACGACTAAAATAAAAAGTACTAAACTAGAAATGACGAGTTAGACATGTTTGAAATGTCTAATAATGTTATAAAATGGATTTGGTGTCAAAACTTTAAGTTTTAAAACCCGAAAACAGTTTCGTCGTAAAATGCACTTTTGCGCATTTTTGACTTTTAATTCATAAAACTTTGACTCGTCATCTCGCCTACTAAACGTGGTAATCAGAAGGTGCAATCACAATGGATTGATACCTTCGTGAATACGATCACGTTGTAAAGTTCAATTTGAACTTTGACTTGACCAAAACGGTCAGAACCAAAAGTCAAACAGAAAGTCAAATTGTTTGACTTTTGGCTCAAAATAATGAAAAAACTAGGAAGAACACTTACTTCTGTTGAAGAACACTTTCAGAACTCAAGATAGGAGGCTTCCAATCAGCTGGAAACAAGCTCCAAAGAGATGGGAGAAAGAAAATGGAAACGAGCAAGTTGGAATGGCAAAACTCTTTGCTATTTATAGTGAATTTGAGCTTACAAGATCAAGCCAAGTGTCCCCTGAGGTGTCAAGGACTGATAAGTGTCACCCCAGTGGGGATGGAAATCGAACCCGAACCCGGTGGGTAAACCCGAAACCCAACACATCTGGGACGGGTTTGGGGTCGGTTAATCGGCTTTGGGACGGGTTTGGGTCTAGTTTTTATTTTTTTCGCGGGTTTGGGATTTGGTGATATACCCGTTTACCCGACCCAATTACCCGATAAGGTAAACCCGTTTACCCGATATAATTTCTTTTATATTTTTAAATATGTAAATATATAATACATCCTTTTTTCTATACACATTGGTATTTTATCTTGTATACATTATAGTTATTTGATATATTTCTTTAGTGATAATACTAAATGTAACTGATTAGTAGTTACCGGATGGGTTTTGGGTCGGGTATACCCAACGGGTAAACTTTTTAAAATTAATGGATTACCCGAAACCCGCGGGTATACCTGATACCCGATGGGTATTTACCCGCTAGAAACCCGACGGGTTTTGGGACGGGTTTGGGACAAGCTTATCTAATCGGGTTTGGGGTTGGGATTACCTAAACCTGTCCCAAACCTGACCCATTGCCATCCCTACACCCCAGGTGTCCAAATGAGGTAAAAGAGTGGAAAATTCGCAACTTGGGGGCCAAGCATTGAGCTGAGAAGCTGCCAGGTAATTTTGCTGTGCTGGGTACTCCGTACGGATCGTATGGGGTTTCCCCTTGCGGCCCGTAAGCTCCTTTGCTGCACAAAACTTTTAAACTTTGGCAGTTTTGGCCCCTGGACTTGTATTATCGCATTTTGTCATTTTTAACTTAATATTTAGGTTATATAAAGGTACTAAGGCATGTTTAACATGGATTTTGTCCGGAAATGTCATGGATATCGTTTCGTTCGACCGTACGGTTACGTATTTTGTAAATAAAAAACAAGATTTTGTTGAACACGTAAATGATCGAAATTGTTCAACGATTGACAATATGCATTTGTATATAAAATACAAGATTTTATTGAATACGAAAATATTCGGAATTGTACAATGATTGAAAATGTGCAAACTCCTGCTGCTGCTACTGCTACTACTACTACTACTATTATTAATATTAGCTTAGAACCTCGTGTTATACACGGGTTGCATAAATTTAATTTTATACCATTATTATTAATATTAGCTTAGCTTAGAACCCCGTGTTATACACGGGTTGCATAAATTTAATTTTATACTACCACTACTGCTGCTGCTGCTAGCTTAGAACCCCGTGTTATACACAGGTTGTATAAATTTAATTTTATACTACTAATATTAGCTTAGAACCTCGTGTTATACACGGGTTGCATAAATTTAATTTTATATAATAAGCAATATAGTTATATCTTTAAAATACCCCGTATATTGTACGAGAGATTAACACATACGGTCGACAAGATATGTATTTAAATGATAAATTCTATGTACTATTTACTTATTAAAATTTTAATTTTTTTTTATTTATTATTAGGTTAGAAACATGTGTATTACATGTGATAGAACCAATGAAATATTACATGGTTATTAATAATCAGAAAAAATAAAATAAATTGTAAATAAATAAGAGAGATTCATGAGGTTTGCGATTTAATATAATTTTCTTATCCATGTATCTTATTAAATATTAAATAATAATAGTATTAAAAATAATTTAACTAAATCTAATTTAAATGAGGATAAAAATTTATATATTTGCATGGTTCTACAAAGAAAAAAAAATAAAACTTCTTCTATCTCCTACGGAAAAAGGAGAAAATACAAATTATATATTATTATTTTTATTATTAATTCAAAGTTTGATAAAAAAAGTTATTATCTTTAACAAAATTATATTTAATTTAATTATAACAGGAAAAAGAAATTGAAAAATAAGATAAGGGATTATTAATTCAAAGTTTGATAAAAAGCTATTATCCTTATCTAAATTATATTTAGTTAAGCTATTGTTTAATAAGAAAATAAATTGAAAAATAAGATAAGGAGACACCAGATATTGACATGTGTCAAAAAAAATTCATTTATTAATTATAATTATATTTAGTTAAATTATTGTTTATTAGGAAAAAGAAATTGAAAAATAAGATAAGGAGACACCAGAGAGATTGACACGTATAAAAAAAGATTTTCATTTATTAGTGCAAAAAGATATATAAAGTTAATGTAGCAATTATTTTCACATATTTTATTGAAAGCTGCTTATCATGACATATATGACTAAAAATTAATATATTGTATTAAAATTGGAATTTCTTTTATTATAAGTTAGTAGGATAAGGATAAAAATTATTTTTTAAATAAAATGTAAATAAAAAAGTAAGGTTAAGGAGAGAATGACATGTGACATTAATTGGAGCCTTTTTTTATAAGTTAGACGACTACTACTACTGCTGCTGCTGCTGCTACCTCCGTCCCATTAAATGTGTCTTATTTAGAATTTTCAAAGTCTTTATTTATAAACTTTGACTTTAATTACATATTTTTTGTGTTATATAAAACTTGATGAAAATTAACCAGATAAAAACACTTGTAAAACACACTCAAATCATATAACTTTCATCAAGTATTATCTAACACAAACAAAATTATTTAAGGTCAAAGTTTATAAATAAAGACTTTGAAAATTCAAAATAGGACACTTTTAATGGGACGGAGGGAGTATTATTATTACTATTACTATTACTAGAGTAAATTGCAATTTTCATCCATGAAGTTTGATCACTTTTGAGACTTCCATCGAAATGGTTGTTTTTTTTTTCGTATTTGAGTCCTTGCCGTTTCAAAAGTTTTCCATTTTCATCCTTGACGTTGGCAATCTATTACGACTTTCGCTCCTTAAAATTTGGTCCTCAGTGATGAAAATGACAAGATTTCAAACTCTTTGAATGAAAAACAAACATTTGGACGAAAGTCACAAAAGTTGTTGGTTCAGGCCCCTTTGTAACCACGCAATACACATACTTAAGTGATCGAGTTCTGCATGTGAATGTGAAAAGTTGATTCATAGAAAGATGAGATAAAAGCTTGCTGTATTATTGTAACACCTCGTAAAATCGTGTCCAATAATGTATTGACACGTGTCCCTAATCCTAATTTTGTCCAAAGTTGATTAAGAGGGACCATTTTCGTCAAAAACGAAAACTATGTCTACGAAAGGACTAAAAGTGTCAACATGCTAAAACTAAGCCTCTGAATGACCTTATACGGTGTCCGTATTCTCATATGAGCCACTTGTTGGACGTGAGGAGCCGTTTACATAATTGTATGAAAGTGGCGTAATCGCTTGAAAGTTTGCGCGGCGAAGGGTTAAAAGCGTCAACATGTTAATTCTTACCTCTGAGTGACCTTTTAATGAACCGAGAGTTTTATGATGCTTGGTCATACTCTCGGGTGTGCCTAATATCGGCCAATGAGGGCTTTTGTGATAATCATAACAAAATATGCATTATTCGGGCTCAAGGACTAATTACGACAAACTACGAAAGTCTGCCGATTCTCATAGCGACGTACACTCCGGAACAAGGTCATAAGCTAGACATACCCTAAATACCCTTAACATAGCTTAGAGATAAGTTTTGGAGGGTTCGGTGTGTGAAAATATGCTTATTTGATTACAGGGACTAAAAGCGTCAAAACTGTGAAAGTATGCAGATTCGCGCATATTCTACGTTCTGACCATATCCGTACATCCAAAAATTTTTGTAATTATTAAAATATTATATTTTAGTGACGGGAATGCAAAAATACCATTCGTTGCGTAATTTGGATTGTTTTCGCGTCCGTTCGAACGTTCGTCGTAATTAAACGAAAAACGCGACCGTACGACCAAACGAACTGACATCCATGACATTTTTGAGCATAATTCAAGTTAAATATGCTATAACTTCCTTATGGAGCTTAAAAATGGGGTTAACGGGTGCTAGAAGTGCCAAAACTCAATAATACAAGTCTAGGGGCTAAATCTGCCAAAAATGGAAAGTGTGCCCCTGCCAGGTCCATACGAACCATAAAGGAAAACCCCATACGGTCCGTAAGGGGTGCCCAACTCACCAGAATTATGTTTGGGCTGCAAATAAACCTCTTACACTCTTGAACTCGAATCTATGGATCCTTGGATGGTTTTTAAAACCAGTTTAGACACCTGGAGTTATCCTTAAAGCTTCCTAACACTTGTCATGATCCAAGGGTGGATTGTTCAAGTATAAATAGAGCTATTGGGGTGCTTTCATTCCTTGCACCTCTTCTTCAATCCCTTCTAACTTCTCTTATGGGAGCTCCTGAGCAATTGGGAGCATACCTTTGAGTATTCTTCAGTCCCTAGGACCACTGTAAGTGTTGCTTTCGTGGCTAGTTATTTTATTTGGCTTTTAAAGCCAAAAAGTCAAGCGTTTATGATAAACGCTTTGACTTTTAGTTAGACCTTAAACGGTCAAGCCATTGTTCGCAACGAACATGGCTACGTGATCGTAATTAGGTAGGTGTTAATCCCTCAAAATGGCACCTCCTAAGAATCACATTTGCTTGGTCAATTGGCGAGTCAACGTATTGACATTTTAAAAAGTCAACGGGTCAGATTTTAAATAATTATGATCTGAGTTTAAGAGTGTTCTAAAATATGTTTTATCACTTAAGCAACTTAATAATAATTATTATAACATGTGTAAACATGTTCGGCTCGTTAATTCCAGTCTTAGGGTCGGTTCGCAACCGAAAGTCGCGTAGTTTGACTTCTACGTTGACTTTTGGTTATAAACCAAATTAGACTAGTATGCTACTGAATTAAAGTTCCGTTATGATCGTAATATGATGTAGCTTAACCCTATAAGGTTATATTACATGATCGTATTAGTAATCTGAGTTTTATGCAAGTTTCCGTATTTGTGCCATACTTTGACCTTTATGCCTTTTTTAGCAAAACTAAGGTTTTAGACACAAATAAGCTTGCAAATGATTTAAGTGCTGATATGTTAACATGTTTAACATATTTTGATGTTATAAATCTGATCATAAACTGAGTTTGCATATAAGGTTGTAAATTATGCTTTAAAGTGACCAAAATGCCCTTTAGGCGCATAGATCGGTTTTAAGCATAATTCCTTATACCAAACTCATTGCCTACTGATTTAATATCATAATTAGGATATTTTGGGATATCAATTCAGATTATAAACTAAGTTTATGCACAAGTGCTTGTATTATGTTCTTAAATGACGATAATGCCCTTATAACACACGAAATGGTTTTAAAGCATGATTTTCATGCAAAACCTTTTTCCTACTGATATGTTATATTAAATAACATATTTTGATCATATAAACCTGATCATAACATCAGTTTTCCTTAAACATCGCACATATCGTCATTTAACGACTTTAACGTCGTTTCGGCGCGTAGTATGGTTTCAAACCATAACTACCAACCAAAACTTGTTACCTACTGATTCTATAAATCATTTTAAATATCTTTACAGTAGGTACATGATATAAACTCAGATTCTCAAATTAGCTTTCAAAACTATGTGTGAAATTACCAAAATGCCCCTACGGAGCATAATTTGGTCTTAAACTATAAAACACACATATGTTTGATATCCTACTGATATTATATCATAAATAAAGTGTTTTCACTGAATGTTTATGGTTGTAACATCAGGTTATACGCAAGTCTCTTTTGTACGTCGCTAAATGACCAAAACGCCCTTATGAGGCATTGTTTGATTTTAAAACCTTAACGGGAATACAAGTTGATATCCTACTGATATTATAACTTTTTTAAAGTGTATTGGCATACAGAACTTGTTCATGACTCATCCGGATACCCGTTATCGCCTATACGCGTAAGGTTAGACTTACGTAACTAGTTTACATAAGCTTACCGAAAAGGGTTTAACCTTATCGTTTTGATCTCAAAATCTAGAATGTATTATGTTTACCCATATTATACAAGTCCTAGTACTTGTTGGGTTTAAACTACATTCTATTCGGTATACGCTTAATCTAGCGAACCTATTCTTAAGTATCGGGTCATATCTAAAGGAACTACCTTTGGCCCGTATACATTCTAAAAGATAATAAATCTGTTCATTCCAGACTATAGTACCCCCCAGATGATCAGACTTGGGTCAATAATACTTAGACTTGCGGCTTTTCGCCAAATATAGTCTTATTGATTGGAAGTTAGCAACAAGGTAAATACTCTTGACTTATTTTAGTGTAAACTTGGATGGCAAATATGCCTCTTGGGAAGGTTATTACATAAGTAAATCGCCTATGATTGCGCAAAAGTGTATGAATACGGTTTAATTCGTTTACTTGATAATTATTGTAATTGGGGGTTATTGATACCATGTCCGGACAACCCAATGGGTTAATCAAGTATATAATCTCGTAACAAGAATAATCCCAAGATATATTTAAAGGATCACCTATGGGTTTTCCATATATATAAACTCTTTTAGAAATACTATTTTCCCAAAGAGTCAGTTAATTGTATTTACTAGCTTTGGCTGACGTATTTTCAAAAGATTGAACAACAGGTACCGAACCTTATTATAGGCTGGTGTCACACCCCGACTTTCCACGTATCACCGGTGGGCCCGGTGGGGAGTATCGTGACGTAGTTGATATCATCATAGTCAAACAACACAATATATAAATGCACAGCGGAAGCAAAAAGATAAATATATTACAATCCGAATATAACGTAATATCAAGGTATTACAACAGAAAGTAAAGGATCCACAGGCGGATCTTAAAACATAACATTGTTCAACAGACTTTAGGCGCCTAGAACTTGCAAGATTCCTTATTAACGCCCTGAGCAGCTTCCAGCCTATTACGTACTTGTACCTGTCACTTAGACTTTGGAAAATACGTCAGTTTTCACTGGTAAATACACTCAACTGACTCATTTGAAAAGAGTTTAAGAAAATTGGTTTAGGTGCACAAGGCACGAAAATATGTTGACATTTTGATTAAAATGCTCAAGGCAAAATTAATCTTTTATACTTGGGACAAACTATATCTCATGTTATCAGTTTTAGATAACTTGCTCTACATACGGGGCCCGGTTCTATGCCGGTTCAAGATTAACCGACACACCACTATTCCCTTATTGGGAATCCCATATTGGGTATAATTAATTAATAAACATAAGGCATCTGTCAGGTGTATGCCTACACCCCGTGCTTAGGTCGTGGCCATTGCATTTAATGAGTCAAGGATATCCAGGACACGGTCGCATTAACCCCCAATGTTTCAGTCAAGCAATACAAATTAAAACAGGTTATTTGGATTTCCCGACTCATTGGTCTTTGAATCCCATACCTGACCATGCGGTATTTATATTACCGTATCCCAAGCCCGTAATAGGGAAAATAAGTTAAGAGTATTTACCTGAGCTAGCTCCTGTCTTAAATAACAAGAATTATAATAACTCAGCCGTATTCACTTAAGTAAGCGTAGGTACAATTTACCGGAAGGCTCTAGTCTGGAATAATGGTATAAATAACCAATTAGAATACTAACGGGTCTTTAATTAAGCCTAAACTTAGACCGGTTAGTTTTAAGGAAATATACGGTTCAAACGCATGATTAAGCGAAGACCGAAATAGAATGTGTTTTAGACCCACAAGTATGAAGACTTGTATAAAATGGGTAAACTAAATACATTCTGGATTTTGAAGTGAAAATGATAAGGTTTGACCCGTTTCGGCTAATTTATGCAAACTAGTTACATAAACCGAACCGAACGCGCAAGAGGCGTAACGGGTAACCATATGGGTCCTATACAGGTTTCCTAAGTTAATATGCCTTAAGCATGTTGTGACATCAGTAGGATACCTTCCATTATGCCCAAAACGAGTTTAAATCTCAATATAAGCCCCGTAGGGGTATTTTGGTCATTTAAAAGATTATAAAAGAGATTAAATGAAGTTCTGAGATTCGGGTCTGAATACATCATTAAAATAACTTATTTTAATAGGTCATATCAGTTGGTAATAGGTCTTATATGAAAAAATGGTTTTAAACCCAAACTATGCGTTTAATACGCGTAAAAAGCCATTTTAAGCGATTTCCGGGTTATACCAGAAATCTGAGTTTTCTGATCAGGTTATAAAGTTCAAAATACTTTATTTATTATATAAAATCAGTAGCACTTGGATTGGTGTCAAAATATTATGTAGAACTCCTTTTATGAACGAAAAGGGTAAAATCGGTATTTACCGAATCAAGGCCATAGCCGTAGGTTATGAGCAGGTTAAAATAATTAAAAATCTTCAAAAATTCCAAAATATTATATTACATCAGTGGGTAAAAAGGTTTGGTGTCGAAAATTGGGTTTAGATAGGCTTTATGCTAATTGCGCCGTTTAATTAACAAAAAGCTTCTTAATCGCGCTTTTTAGCATAACTCCTATTATTGACCTCCAACTGATGTGAAACTTTAGGGACATGTTTATAATTCAGTAACAAAGATCTTTGTCCATTAACATATCCAAAATTCTCGTTTTATGGTAAAAAGGGCATTATGGTCAACATTAAGCAATTAACGGAAACATGTAACGAATCGGATAATCAATGAACCAACCACAGAGGGTTATACAAACATGTAGCCTGCTCCTAAGAAAGCTCTAAGGCATTTCCAAATCATACTAAAACGGGTCAGAACTGAAGTCAAATCAAAAGTCAAAGTTTTGCGACTTTCGGTTCCGAACCGGGTCTAAACTGAAAATTGTCGGGTTGAACATGTTTAGACATGTTCTTACATTAATTACCAAGTTATTTTAATGACCAAACAGGTCGTATGGGTTCTACATTGCTAATTATGCATAAATTGGAAAATTAGCATTCTGTTGACTTTTTAATAACAAGTTTGACCCGACATTTGACCTAGTCAGAGTGGGAACCAGAGGGTGCCCTTTTAAGGGTTTAATGCCCACATGATTACCAACTTATAACTACTTTCAATTTGACTAATCACTGGACCATTAGTGATTAATCGTTAAGTCAACCGTTAATTACGACGGTTTGACTTTTAAGCTAAAACTAAGCAAAAACTTAACTAAGAAAGGTTAAGCATACTTACTGAAGTCCTATGCACGATTAGGAAGGCTTAGGATCTGCTCTTAAGCTCCAGGAAGCTCCAGAATTGCAGAAATGAGGTGTGATCAAAATGGTTGCACAAGAGGCCTTTATATAGTGTTCAAAATCTCATAGATTGTTGACACACAAGCCTATCAATGATCCCAGATGATCCACATATGTCCCTAAGGGTTGTTTAGGGGTCGCCCATGAAGTGAAACAACTGATTAAAGTCGGTTATAGCGCATATACATGCTGCTGTCTGATGTTTCTGTATCTGGGCGTCTGACGCGGCCCGCGTAAAGTCTTGTTAAGCTTTACGCGGCCCGCCTGAGGCCTGAAGTCAGATTAAACATTTTCAAGTTGTTGCATATTTGTCTCTTGGCCTTTCGAAGGGTCAACCAAATTTATTTCTTGCATTTTGAGCCCTCCAAATTTACCTATAAGGGCTTTAAGACTTATACCCCTTTTGTTAAGTCCTTGGTCACTTTATTGTCACCCGAAAAGTCATAACTTTCAACGTCGACGCTTTAACCCCTTGTATACGAATTTGATCATAACTTTCTCATACGATAACGAAACTTTATGAAATTTATGTCGTGCATTCTAGTGAGCATAATTAATCGTTACAAAGCTTCGGGTTTGCTAAAAGGTCACTCAGAGGTATCCTTTAAACATGTTGACACATTTAACCCCTGTAGTTTGTAATCTCTCCCTTTCTTTCATATTTAGCTTCGTATGATCCATGATTTATTCGTTTGATGGTATAAACATCATGTAGGGTTACTGTAAAGTATATTTATCCCTTGTTGACAATTTGGACCCTTATATTCACATACTTTCCACGTTTGTCAACTTTAGTCCTTCTAGAACATTCTTTCACACGTTCAAACCTATGACACGCGTCAATACATTATAGGACGTGAATTTTCGAGGTGTTACATCCTCATCCCCTTAAAAGAAATCTCGACCTCGAGATTTGCTAAAATGATGGAAGTAATTTTTGTCGCATAATGGACTTAACTCCTATAACATATCTGGAGTCTTTCCAAGCTCCCAAAGTGACCCCTATATTAGGTACATGTATCCTTTTGGAGCTTCTTGACCTGTGGATCCTCAATTGATACAGGGTGCTCATCACATCATAAATCTGCATATCATTATGTGATAGTGTTTCTTGACTTATTGGCGAAACGCATCCTTCAGTCACTAGTGTGCAATGTATTGCGAGCTCCGCCAAGCTCCTTAAATAGGTTTTAGCTTATAAGCTACTTGATCTTGATGCATTCGATTTCCTTCGAATGATTTTATATATTCAGAGCTTAACTAGCCTGATAATTTAACAACTTTTGGCACACCCTTCCTGGGTGGTATCTTTTGTTGAACCTTATCCTTAACAAGAATTTAGGAGGTTTGCTATTTTCATTAATCCTTGATTTTTCTGTCGAATACTGGCATCTTACAGATGATTATGTATTTGTGTGATCTTATTTGTTGTTTCTAATGCAACTTTCAGATCTTGATAATTGGACTTACCAATCTATTGTCCTATCAATAGGCGTTTAACATTTCATCTATACAAGGTCTTCAAAGGAGTAGCCTTGATACTTATATATCAACTATTATAGAAAAGCTTATCTTAAGGTGAGATGGTTATTACAACCACTGCTTAACTAATCTCAAAGAATAGTTATTCCTTACAGCTAGTCGAACAAATCGACGATCCTGGGCAGCTATTGGCGATTATTAATTGTTGCCTAAATAGGGTGGCGGTAATCAATGCATAAGCAAGGTGAACCGTCTTTCTTATTTACTAAAAATCGGAGTTCTTAGAACTTTGAATTTTGGCTTTATGAAACCTTCTCTAAAAACTTATCGATTTGACTCTTAGTTCTTCCTATTCCGTTAGCATTAACAGATATAAGGCTTTTACAATAATTGCAGCCCTAAGCGGGATGTTTGTCCTAACATCCACTTGCCTCTCAGGAGGTAAACACGGTAATTCTTATAAAGAAGATAATCATGACACATAGAGATGTCAGAGGTGTCCGTATTCTCAGGCTTTGGTTCATCTATCGATGTCGGTGTCAGATAAATGACACATTCTCTTTACAAAAGCAAGGATGTCCTAAGTAGAGATACTTATAAGGACATTTTTATATTGGATATCTTCTTTGAATACTACTAGTCGACTTTAGTACAATATGGCCATTGGGATATCTCAGGGGTTCCATGCATTAAACCTCCATACTGATCAGGCATGGAAGCAATCTATGGGACACACTAGGATACGCCACTCCTCATATGGCACTTTTATCAAACATAGTTTGGCATTCGCAGGCGATAGAAAACAAAGAGAAAATAATAAAATAAAATAATATATATTGTCGTACTCTTTTTGGGGATGGGTACTCCAGATTCTTATGGAAGAATTATCTTCGAGGATGGGAGAGATGGTCAATATAGATTCCATTGGTAAGTTATACCTTATATTTAATATCTGGAGTTCTTATGAATGCAATCAAAATTTTGCTAAGTTTATGGTTTACAAAAGGTTTATTATCCCTTGCATTACGTAAGATACTTAGCAGGCACTATCAATGCTAAATGGTAAGGACGTACCTAATGCTATTATGGATGTGCACTGACTCTGGCATTCAACCGGTAGTCCAGGCGTTTCCTTTCTTATCCTTCCCAGACTTAGCTGCTCCTTTCTTGGCAGCCTTAGGGCAATTAGTACTGATGTGCCCCTTTTCGCCACAACTGAAACAGTTTGCATCCTTTATGTCCCTACATTCATGGGACTGGTGGCCAGCTCTTTTACAGATGCCACATTGCTTTATCTTTTGGTTTAGTCGACACTGTCCCCAATGTCTTCTTTTGCAGGTTTTGCATGTAGGCTTTTTGTTGGAATCCTGTTGGTTATCGTTGAACTCGGATTTGCTCTTCTTAGGATTCTGAGAGTTATCCTCCTCCCTTTGTCTTTTCTCATTAGTTTCATTCTTGATCGACTTTTGTCTCACTAAATCTAGAGTGAGAGACAAGGATAGATCTACAGCTGATCTGTAGTTGATTGGCCTTGAAGCCTTAACATTCCCTTTTATTTCTGGTGCCAAACCACCGATGAAACGCGCAATGCGTTTTGGTTCAGGGGTGACTAAATAAGGAACTAGGCGGGACATAGTGTTGAAACTTGTCACATATACCTGACAATCCAAATTCTCCATGACCAGAGTCAAGAAGTCTGATTCTATCTTTTTTACCTCATGCTGAGGGCAATAGTTTTCCTTGACTAATGCAACAAATTGATCCCAAGATAAGTTGTAGAGTAGAACCTTTCCCGTGGCTTGGAGCAATGATCTCCACCATGCAAACGCTTCTCCTTTGAATGATTGTGAAACAAATTTCACAACATCTTGCTCCGCACAACCGCTGATGTCAACAATAGCGTCCATCTCATCGAGCCATGTCATGCAATCGATGGCCCCTTCTTCTCCTGTATAGTCTCTGGGCTTGCAGGAGACAAAATATTTATATGAGCAGGTCTTAACTGGTGCCTCTTGATGAAGCACAACCTGTCTAGGCGGAATACTCCTTTGATTTGACAAGTCATGAACATCGTCCTCCCTTGACTCATGTGTTTTAGAAAGGGGGCTTATTACGAGCCACAGATAGAGTCTTAGAGTGGGTATCATTTGATTCATCATACTGTCTGTCAAGAGCTCGAGTAACAGCATAATCTATTATTGCCTGCAGTTCTGCTCCAGTTACATTAATTCTGGTAGTATCATTGTTCTCCTTCATGTGGCTGTTAACTTCATCTAATCCAGCCATGTAGCTTGATGGCTACATAAACATTGACAATTATTTATTCAGAGGTTATTATGAAATTATCATTTTTGATAATTTATTAACCATGGTAATATAAACCATATGGGTTAATTTGTTAATTTTATTAGTATTTTCATTATAATCTATCGTAGTTCATAAATCATTAAGGATATTTAAAGTGGCACAACAGGCCTTGTCACGAGGACAGTTTTGAATTTACAAGCCATGATCGTTTGGGATCGAGGCATTTAAGGTTTGAGCATAGTTGGTTACTTTTCTTGACAGAGAGTCAATGACTACAACTGTCCTTTGTCTTCTAGGACAATAGATATAGCACGTGGGCATTTCCCTTCTGAGGGATGTTTATGATACGATCATCTTTTCAGATGCTATTAGTCGAGATCGTATGGATCATACCGACTATTATGCTTGGACATGGTCCACATTTTTAGACAGGAGGTCAAGACCACCCCTGTCGTTGTCTTATCAGACAACAAGTTTAGCACGTAGGCACTTCATCACTAATGGATGTTTATAATATGATCATCTTATAGGATGATATAAGCCATGATTTCTAGATCATTAGGCCAAATCTGGAAATTTGAAATTTTTTTTTTCCAATATAGGGATGACTAGTGTGATTTTCTCAGATCACTTTTGTCAAGAGTGCTAACACGCTCTTAGGTGTTAACAATATGATCATCTTTATTTGATGATTTAAGCCATGATTTCTAAATCACTAGGCTAGACAAGAAAATTGGAAGAATCCAATATAAGGATGACTGTTGTGATTTTCTCGAATCACATTTGTCAAGAGTGTTAACACGTTCTTAGGTGTTAACAAGGATCTGAATCTCTGGAATAGGTCTTACCATCTTGGCCACGTCTGGAATGACATATAGGCTAGGTCGTACTTTTAAGATTAATATGTATACTGGCAGGGAAGGAAGGATATTTATTTTATTCAGGATTTTTATCATAAATCCTAATTTACAAGTTAATAATAGCACAAATGGCCTAGTTTCTTAGACAAGTTTAATTTATAAGCCATGATTTCAGAGAATCGAGGCATTAAGGTTTGAATCAAAGTTCATTACCTTTTCTTGACAGGGAGTTGTAGGCTACCACTGTCTTTAGTCTCAGAGGACATTAACTATAGCTCGTAGGCACTTCCCTTCTAAGGGATGTTTATAATATGATCATCTCATAGGATGATATAAGCCATGATTTCAGAGAATCGAGGCATTAAGGTTTGAATCAAAGTTCATTACCTTTTCTTGACAGGGAGTTGTAGGCTACCACTGTCTTTAGTCTCAGAGGACGTTAATTATAGCCCGTAGGCACTTCATCCTTAAGAGATGATTATATAAATAAGGGAAATTGGAGTAATCTTATTTAAGGATGACTCATGCGATTTTATCAAACCACGTCTGCCAGCAGGAATGTTAACATGTTACATATGTTAACAAGGGTTTGAATCTCTTGAATAGGTTCTACCATCTTGGCCTTGTCTGCAGTGACATTTAGGCTAGGTTTTACCTTTAAGATTCTTTTTAATATTTAATGCAGAACAATCCTAAATTGACGTGTTAAATATGGATCTAAATCTAATTATGGAACTACCATCTTGGCCCGGTCTTAAAATGACACGTGGCTAGGTTTTGTCCTTTTTAGATTTTTGTCATTTTATTATAATGGTAGATCTTATAAAAGGAATGATACTTCTCATTTATTTCATGTAGTATATTTATATATATTGATAAAAAATGAAATTTTTGATAAAACATTCAAATGATTTTAAAGGAGGTACAGAATTACCCTGAACGGGACTTGAAAGGAATAATGTTGTCCTTGAAGGGACTGAAAAAAATAAATATGTCCTTAGAAGGACTATTAAGGAAACGATCTTCAGCAAAAAGGAGTTTCTTCCTCATTTTATTTCTGAATGCTTTCTCCTTGGTTGCACGTTTCATCCTGGTCGCGGTACGAAGCTCAGCATTTCAAGGCTCCTGATGTGGAGAATTCCTATTACAGCTTCTTCGCTTGGCGACGTATCCAATATATAAAAAAAAATTTGGAAGCAAAGTTTCCAGATTAGGATTGAGATTATTCCTATGTTAAGTCTTGACTCAGAAGGTCAAGGAATGTGCTAATGTGTCATTGAGATTAAACACAAAAGGCTAGTGTTTAATTCACTTAATGTTGGCTCTGATACCAACCTGTCACACCCCGACTTTCCACGTATCACCGGTGGGCCCGGTGGGGAGTATCGTGACGTAGTTGATATCATCATAGTCAAACAACACAATATATAAATGCACAACGGAAGCAAAAGATAAATATATTACAATCCAAATATAACGTAATATCAAGGTATTACAACGGAAAGTAAAGGATCCACAGGCGGATCTTAAAACATAACATTGTTCAACAGAATTTAGGCGCCTAGAACTTGCAAGATTCCTTATTAACGCCCTGAGCAGCTTCCAGCCTATTACGTACTTGTACCTGTCACTTAGACTTTGGAAAATACGTCAGTTTTCACTGGTAAATACACTCAACTGACTCATTTGAAAAGAGTTTAAGAAAATTGGTTTAGGTGCACAAGGCACGAAAATATGTTGACACTTTGATTAAAATTCTCAAGGCAAAATTAATCTTTTATACTTGGGACAAACTATATCTCATGTTATCAGTTTTACATAACTTGCTCTACATACGGGGCCCGGTTCTATGCCGGTTCAAGATTAACCGACACACCACTATTCCCTTATTGGGAATCCCATATTGGGTATAATTAATTAATAAACATATGGCATCTGTCAGGTGTATGCCTACACCCCGTGCTTAGGTCGTGGCCATTGCATTTAATGAGTCAAGGATATCCAGGACACGGTCGCATTAACCCCCAATGTTTCAGTCAAGCAATACGAATTAAAACAGGTTATTTGGATTTCCCGACTCATTGGTCTTTGAATCCCATACCTGACCATGCGGTATTTATATTACCGTATCCCAAGCCCGTAATAGGGAAAATAAGTTAAGAGTATTTACCTGAGCTAGCTCCTGTCTTAAATAGCAAGAATTATAATAACTCAACCGTATTCACTTAAGTAAGCGTAGGTACAATTTACCAGAAGGCTCTAGTCTGGAATGATGGTATAAATAACAAATTAGAATACTAACGGGTCTTTAATTAAGCCTAAACTTAGACCGGTGAGTTTTAAGGAAATATACGGTTCAAAAGCATCATTAAGCGAAGACCGGAATAGAATGTGTTTTAGACCCACAAGTATGAAGACTTGTATAAAATGGGTAAACTAAATACATTCTGGATTTTGAAGTGAAAATGATAAGGTTTGACCCGTTTCGGCTAATTTATGCAAACTAGTTACATAAACCGAACCGAACCGAACGCGCAAGAGGCGTAACGGGTAACCATATGGGTCCTTTACAGGTTTCCTAAGTTAATATGCCTTAAGCATGTTGTGATATCAGTAGGATACCTTCCATTATGCCCAAAACGAGTTTAAATCTCAATATAAGCCCCGTAGGGGTATTTTGGTCATTTAAAAGATTATAAAAGAGATTAAATGAAGTTATGAGATTCGGGTCCGAATACATTAGTAAAATAACTTATTTTAATAGGTCATATCAGTTGGTAATAGGTCTTATATGACAAAATGGTTTTAAACCCAAACTATGCGTTTAATACGCGTAAAAAGCCATTTTAAGCGATTTCCGGGTTATACCGGAAATCTTAGTTTTCTGATCAGGTTATAAAGTTCAAAATACTTTATTTATTATATAAAATCAGTAGCACTTGGATTGGTGTCAAAATATTATGTAGAACTCCTTTTATGAACGAAAAGGGTAAAATCGGTATTTACCGAATCAAGGCCATAGCCGTAGGTTATGAGCAGGTTAAAAATAATTAAAAATCTTAAAAAATTCCAAAATATTATATTACATCACTGGGAAAAAGGTTTGGTGTCGAAAATTGGGTTTAGATAGGCTTTATGCTAATTGCGCCGTTTAATTAACAAAAAGCTTCTTAATCGCGCTTTTTAGCATAACTCCTATTATAGACCTCCAAATGATGTGAAACTTTAGAGGCATGTTTATAAATCAGTAACAAAGATTTTTGTCCTTTAACATATCCAAAATTCTCGTTTTATGGTAAAAAGGGCATTATGGTCAACATTAAGCAATTAATGGAAACATGTAACGAATCGGATAATCAATGAACCAACCACAGAGGGTTATACCAACATGTAGCCTGCTCCTAAGGAAGCTCTAAGGCATTTCCAAATCATACTAAAATGGGTCAGAACTGAAGTCAAATCAAAAGTCAAAGTTTTGCGACTTTCGGTTCCGAACCGGGTCTAAACTGAAAATTGTCGGGTTGAACATGTTTAGACATGTTCTTACATTAATTACCAAGTTATTTTAATGACCAAACAGGTCGTATGGGTTCTACATTGCTAATTATGCATAAATTGGAAAATTAGCATTCTGTTGACTTTTTAATAACAAGTTTTACCCGACATTTGACCTAGTTAGAGTGGGAACCAGAGGGTGCCCTTTTAAGGGTTTAATGCCCACATGATTACCAACTTATAACTACTTTCAATTCGACTAATCACTGGACCATTAGTGATTAATCGTTAAGTCAACCGTTAATTACGACGGTTTGACTTTTAAGCTAAAACTAAGCAAAAACTTAACTAAGAAAGGTTAAGCATACTTACTGAAGTCCTATGCACGATTAGGAAGGCTTAGGATCTGCTCTTAAGCTCCAGGAAGCTCCAGAATTGCAGAAATGAGGTGTGATCAAAATGGTTGCACAAGAGGCCTTTATATAGTGTTCAAAATCTCATAGATTGTTGACACACAAGCCTATCAATGATCCCAGATGATCCACATATGTCCCTAAGGGTCTAGGGGTTGTTTAGGGGTCGCCCATGAAGTGAAACAACTGATTAAAGTCGGTTATAGCGCATATACATGCTGCTGTCTGATGTTTCTGTATCTGGGCGTCTGACGCGGCCCGCGTAAAGTCTTGTTAAGCTTTACGCGGCCCGCCTGAGGCCTGAAGTCAGATTAAACATTTTCAAGTTGTTGCATATTTGTCTCTTGGCCTTTCGAAGGGTCAACCAAATTTATTTCTTGCATTTTGAGCCCTCCAAATTTACCTATAAGGGCTTTAAGACTTATACCCCTTTTGTTAAGTCCTTGGTCACTTTATTGTCACCCGAAAAGTCATAACTTTCAACGTCGACGCTTTAACCCCTTGTATACGAATTTGATCATAACTTTCTCATACGATAACGAAACTTTATGAAATTTATGTCGTGCATTCTAGTGAGCATAATTAATCGTTACAAAGCTTCGGGTTTGCTAAAAGGTCACTCAGAGGTATACTTTAAACATGTTGACACATTTAACCCCTGTAGTTTGTAATCTCTCCCTTTCTTTCATATTTAGCTTCGTATGATCCATGATTTATTCGTTTGATGGTATAAACATCATGTAGGGTTACTGTAAAGTATATTTATCCTTTGTTGACAATTTGGACCCTTATATTCACATACTTTCCACGTTTGTCAACTTTAGTCCTTCTAGAACATTCTTTCACACGTTCAAACCTATGACACGTGTCAATACATTATAGGACGTGAATTTTCGAGGTGTTACAGCTGGGAATACGGGTCGGCTAGAATGAAGGCTAAGGAATTTGCACTCCTGATGCTTAAGGCCTATGATGTCTAAAACTCTGTTTATTTGGATCCTGCCTGTGGGCTTGTATCGAACCCTTGTAATACTTTTATACATTCAAGCTTTATTTTAATAATTTCAATCCAATACTTCCGCTGCATAATATTATATTGCGATAACTGTTATCCAACAGTCACGATTGTACCCATCCGGGCCCACCGGAGATCGGGGTGTGACAATTATTCTCAAAGAAGGGGTACAATATTCATTAAAGAAAAGGCCAACATATAGCCATACAAACACAGCGACATAGGAATAAAAAAAAACAATAAAACCGATAACCCAACAAAAGTGGCCAAACATAAGGGACGAAAATTACATTTTACTTTTACTATTATTAAAAAAATATATGGGTGTGTTACACATTCTTTGAAGAATAGCATAGGATATTCCAAACTCAAATTAGACCCTTCATCACGTAACTACTTCATTAACATTGGCTGTATTGGGTTGAAAGGCTTCAAGATTCTCTTTAGATCTTTCCTAAAGGAGATTGATCTGGTTACTTTGTTGGTAGTTGTTTGCATTATGTTAGTTTTGAAGTTCGAGACCTCCAGGTTGTAAATTTTAAAGAAAATCGTGAGGGGAATGAAAATGAAACTAAATCATAAGGGTTAAACAAGTATGTCTTTCATGTCTTAAAGGGTGAATTTATATAAAACTATACATTAAAAACCTCAAAGGAGTAAATTGTATAGGAAAGAAAAGTTTAAGACCCAGCAGTGCATACATGGGTTTCAAAATCGCTATGTTTCCACTACACCACTTTGATTATTTGAGTTGATATTCAGTCATATTGTATGAAACACAAAGTGGAGGAAAACCATGGTGAAGTTACTATATATTCACGAGTTGGCTAAATGTATGTGTGTCTATATACAAAATTAAATAAATACTTACACTTTAGATATTAACTAGAATTACGAAATTCTTTAGTTATAACTAAGTCGACTTAAGACGCGTACGTTATGTTGAACATGTCAAACGGGAAAAAATAGACGATGTAATAACGTTCACCCACACACGCACGTTGCGTCGTGTTAAATCATAAAATTTAGAATGAAATGTAAAAACGTTAAACCAAAGGCGCACGTTGCGATGTGTTAAGTCACAAAATTTAGAATGAAGCATAAAGCGAAAAATTTGCGGAAAACAAAAACTATAAAGGACCAAAGCTGAAAGTAAAAAAAAAAAGTTGTGAGGATAGATTGTAAAAGATAAAAAGTTTTGTGTTAAAAGTAAAAAAACAAATAGTTTTGGGTTAAAAGTAATTTATGAAATACTTTTGGGTGAAAAGTAAAAAAATCAATTTTTTTTAAAACCCCCCCAAAAGCCAAGGTTTTAACAACCATATGCATAACCATTTTTTGTTTGAAAAACCTCCAAAGCCAAGATTACCACACATAAGTAAAAAAAATCAAAATGGTTAAATTGCAAAAGATGAAAACTTTTGAATTAGAAGTGAAAAATCAAATTAATCAAATGGGTTAAATCGTATAAGATAGAAACTTTTGAATTAGAAGTGAAAAATCAAATTAATTAAAAGGGGTAAATTACCAAAGATTAAAACTTTAAACTTAAATTGTCAAAGATTAAAACTTTAGGGTTAAAAAGGAAACAAAGATTAAACTTTAAACTTAAATTGTTAAAAATTAAAACTTTAGGGTTAAAAAAGAAAATTCTATTTTTTTTTGAAAAACTCCATAAGCACATGTTACAATACATGTATGCATATTCAACTTGCAAATACTACGTAATTTTCTTCTTGTATCATCGTTACAGTGAATATTATTATTTGAATGTCAATAGGGGTGTTACACTTGGTGTGGTGAATGGGGGAGGATTCATCAAATTTGTGAGGAGAATAAGTCAAATGTGCATGGTTTATTCCTCCAATAAATTAAATTGGATCCCACTTATATGAATGGAAGCTAGGATGGTGATCATAAAAAAACAAAACAAAAGATGCTCTACTATCACAATGTTGAAACCAATCTGCTGTTCGTAGAAGAATACTTTGTTATTATCGTAAGTGGGGATTAATCGAGGTGAGGGTACATTAATTAATTAATCTATCTCCATCTTATCATTCATGTTAGTCAACCTAACCTCCTCATATATCTATCCTCTAGTTTAATGTGGCAGGGTAAAAGAACTAAAAGAAGATGGCAGGCTGTGGAGAAGACTCATGCCCATATCCGTCACATGTCTTTGTCCCAAGCTTTGTTACGGTGAAGCTGAGTGGTAGGGATAAGTACAGTGTCTGGAAAACACAGATGCTATGTCTCCTTGAGAGCCACGACATGCTTGGTTTCATCAATGAAAGCCCGCCTAGTGCTTTGGGGAAGGAGTGGAGAAGATCAGACGCGCTAGTCAAAGGTTGGATTCTTGGTTCTCTCTCTGAACAAGCGCTCATGCACGTTGTCGTCGAAGATTGCACTGCAAAAGATATGTGGGATAAGTTAAAGATTTTCTACGGTCCTCCTGCAGCAGCTCAACATACAGTAGCAGCGGCAGCAGGTGATCCATTTGCACACCAGCTACCTTTCTAATTGCTTGTCATGTGTAATTTGATTATTAAGCATGCATTGTATGTTGTGGTTTTTTTACACTCATAAAACAAATGCATATTCAGATCTTGAAGAAGAAGAAGGAATATCAATAGAAGCTGAATTGTCAAAGATAGAGAACTCGATATCTGAAGACACAAAGGAAGCAAGAAAAGAACAAGTAGACAAAAAGAGAAAAGAAGCAGAAGAAAGAGCAAAAGTTCACCAAAGTCTATATGAAGCTACTCTAAGTCAAAGTTTTGGAAAGACTTATTCCATTTTGAAGGATGGAAAAGTTAAGGTGACAGACAAAATCACCATAAATGGCAACACGGCACTCCACGTAGCAGTTGGCACAACCAAGAACATGGAATTCATAGAGTACATGTTGACTCTGGGGGCAGACGATAACCCGCAATTGGATATGCAAAACTCAGAAGGAAGCACCCTACTTCATGTTGCTGCTATTGTTGGCAACCTGGATGCTGCTAAGATCTTGGTTGAAAAAAACCATGATTTGTTGTTTGCCAAGGACAAAGATGGCCACACACCACTAGCCAGAGCTCTTTCTAATATGCATACTGACACATGTCTGTATTTGTTAAACCACACCAATACTCGTGACATAGAGATGGGTGCCTTGTTTGATGGTACTAGTGGTGATGAGCTTCTTGTTAATGCTATTTCTTCTAAAGATTACTGTAAGTAACTTTAATCCATTTAATTGTTACATGCCTTTGCCAAACCAATCTGGGTGGTGATGAATTCAAATCTTTTTTTTTATTTGATTAATTATAAACTATCTTGCAGATTCAGCATTGGTTTTGAGTAAGCATTACCGCAATTTGAATAGTGACGCTGTGCTGATGGCTATAGCTCAAAACTTCCCACAGGAACTCAACATTTGGGATAGAACATTCTATAAATGTACATTTGTTAATGTTCATCTTGATTCTACATGTATATTTTCTTTAATTACCTACCCTAGCTAATGAATTGAACTTATCCAAGTTTCTTCTTGAAGTGTTCAGGGATTCCCAGTCTGAAGCCGTAATAGCCTTTAGCGCTGGTATGTTAGCTGGAATTACTACAATATGTTATTTCCCTCGCTTCCTTCACTGGATTAAGCCCCATAAATCTTTCCTTTTGTGGGCTATAAAAGTTCTTATTCTCGGAGCAACATGGTTCCTGTCCACTATTGGTAGGAGATGAGTTTATATTAACAAATCTAATGTGTGTTATGCTTTCTAGTTCATTTCTTATACCTGAAACAAACAGCTCATAGTAAATATGCATTTGCATGAGTTCTAACAAACTTCCACTGTATCCTGTACAGCTTTCATGTGGATTTTTGTGTGTCTCCTTAAAATCATAAGGATGTTACGTAGGATGAGTCAGAACTTGCCATCTTGTGCTGCTCTCTCGAGGATTCATAAACCTGTCCAACGTATCACGAAGAAGCTACGTATGTAATAAATATATATGAATGAGAACTTGGTTTAATTTTATCTTGTTTTAATAAATATATATATATATATATATATATATATATATATATTGTTGCAGCAAGGCACCTCAAGTGCGTCGAAAAGGGAGCTCAAATGCGCTGTGATGCTACGGACCTGTTAACATCCATATGTAATTTGATAAAAGATTCGAAAGCCTCCCCCTCTCACCATTATTATTACACCAATCCGGTTCTTGAAGCCACAAGACAAAATGCATATGAGGTTGTAGTAACGATTGTATCATTTTTCCCTAATGCTATTTGGAGCGCCAATGAAGATGGTCACAACATTATTCAATATGCTGTAATAAATCGTTCAGAAAAGGTTTACAATCTACTATATCAAATGAGCGAGCACAAAAATATTTATAGAACAATCAAAGACCCTTTTGAGAACAATCTCTTGCATTTGGCAGCAAGATTGGCACCTACCAACAAACTGAATCTTATATCAGGTGCAGCTTTGCAAATACAACGTGAACTACAATGGTTTAAGGTAGCAAATTTATTTAGCATAAGTTATTCAGATTTACATATATGCAGGTAGCTTATTTAGATCTTATAATCTTGTAGGAAGTCCAAGGATTTGTATGCCCGCTAAACATCATACAAAAAAATTCTTTCGGAGAAACGCCTCAAATGGTATTTACTAGAGAGCACAAGGAGTTGGTGATTGAGGGTGAAAAATGGATGAAAGCCACCGCGGAGTCATACACAATTACAGCTGCATTAATCACAACTATTGTGTTTGCAGCAGCTATCACGGTTCCAGGAGGAAGCAGTCAAGACACGGGGATACCGTTGTTTACTAACAAAACCGCCTTCAAAGTATTTGCAGTATCAGATGCCATATCACTGTTCACATCGGTTACATCGTTGTTAATGTTTTTGTCGGTCCTCACTGCACGCTTTGCGGAGGAAGACTTCCTCTTCAATTTGCCTACAAAGTTGATAATAGGTCTGGCCACCTTGTTCGTCTCGACAACAGCCATGGTCATAGCTTTTGGTGCGGCATTGTTCCTTGTGTTTGGGCAAAGCAACTCATGGATTCTTGTTCCCATAGTTGCATTGACTTTCCTACCAATTACTTCTTTTGCGACCTTACAGTTTCCACTTATTTTTGACCTTATGAGTTCCACATATGGCCCTGCTATTTTTGGTAAGAAACGAGATGGCCCCTTCTATTGAATTCTTCTCCAATCAATAACATATGATTTTAAGTTCACTACAGAACATGTCCTCATGATGAAAAATATGTATTAGATCATGATATTTTATTATAAGCGGAGATGTGAAGTTAAAAATTATGATAAAAGGGATTGGATTTGGATAACTAATTTCAAAGGGGTCCTAAGAACCATACAAATATTTCGTAGTTATTTACCATTTTCCATGCACTTATGTTTAGTGACTATCATTGATGTATAGATTAGCAACATACATCCATATGCATAAATAATAATATACTGCATGCACTTTCTGTAATAGTGTGAAAACTGAAAAACATCAAAACAACAGTCTTTGCATTTCATCTTTCTAAGTTCAACATACCTAGTTATTAATGATCAGTCCATTGAAGTATTCTATCTACATTAACAAATTATACCACTTACACATCCTCTATCCTTGTTCATGTCGATTCCTCTATTAGTACAAGCAACGCCTCCAACATGTAGAAGCTTCTCTCTGTGCCCCACACAGTCGATGCCATCTGGGTCAATCAACTCATCTTCCCTGAATCACATCCGTCCCACTCTCACCCTTTTGGCTACTGAGATGGATACCTCCCAGTAACCATTTCAGGTATGTATGATACACATCACTTTTGTGCAATGGATGTGCTGTTGATCAAGTGCATAATCACAAACCAGTGGCTTATAGTCTTGTATTTCCATGTGGCAACTCATATGATGCAAGCTCGGAATGAAGATAACCCATTCCTCTCCTTTAATCATCTTTAATTGATTCGGCCAGCGAGTGCTTAATCCTGTTGTCACCTATATGTCACAATTGATTAGGAAACATGATAAGATATATATACACACACCAAGCTGGCAAGCATTTTACCATGTGCAGGCTGCCTTTGATTGAGGACATATTCAGACACCAAAAGCTTATCTCTTCTTTCCTAAAATGATATGCAATGGGGTGAGTATGTTTCAGTGTTCCACATTTCTTTATGAAACACATCTTTGCTCATTCTCTTCAGTACGTAGTACCACCATTCCCCTTGTAAGCAGGCAGACCCACCTCAGCTGAAGCCTTCATCAAGTCATGTGAAGCAAAGACAACATTATCTTGGGATGAGCCTCCTCATTGATATTTCCTTTACATAGAATTCTCATGTTTTCTTTTATCTTTAAGGGTGTACGGGGTGGGTTAGGAAAGGGGATTCGGCAACCCCTTTGCAGCACGGCATGTCCACCGCCAAAGGAATTGCCGATCGGCAAAGATGATGGAGAGGAGTTTTCGGGGAGAAGTTGCCGCATGCGGCAAAGAAGAGAGAGATGGTAAGTGGTGGGGCCCATACCCAAATCAACCAATCACATGTTTTTTTTTTAATTAGTTTGCCTAATCTCATTTTAGGCATGCACTCCTTATGTTTTTTTGGCAAGAGGAGAAATGACTGGCACAATATATATGAGTGTGGGGAAATTTGCCTAATCTCATTAGGGTGTAAGGGGTGCATGCCTAATCCCTTTAGGCAAAGTTTTTGCCCACCCAATCTTGTTATGTCATGTAATTTGCCTCTCATTCTTGCCTGACGCCCAAAAAACATAAGGGGTGCATGCCTAAAATGAGATTAGGCAAACTAATTTAAAAAAAAAAACGTCATTGGTTGATTTAGGTATGCCCCCCACTTACCCTCTCCTCTTCTCTTGCCGCATACGGCATCTTCTCCCCGAATTTCCTCCAAAAAATCGGCAAACTCAAGTTGGTGGTGGACATGTCGTGCGGCATGCATGTTGCCGAAGGCACCCCTTAATCAACAAAAATAGCTGCTACGAGCCTACCAGAATGTCAGGGGAAGGGCAGTCTTTGGAAACCGCAGAGGTCGGGGTTGTTCATGGGCCCAAATCCAATATCAACCCACGTGTAATTTTATTGGAGCCCAAAGTGATCCATTAGGTAAAATTAATTACCCAAATTTAAGTGTATGGGCTTGTTTTCTAAATTTTGATAGTACCAAAGGCTTCTTTATGTTTCATACATGTCTCTGTGATGACGACATCTATACGACTATACATAGTAGGCAAATAAATAAGGGTGAAGAGAGTGGTTAGACACTTAAAATAGATAAACTCTCAAATAACTCAATCAAACAGTGCCACGTCATTTTACATATTTTGTTTACCTATTGCTCAAAAACGTTGACGGTAGTTAGACATTTGGAATAGGTAAACTATTTTTTTATTTTTTATTTTTTAAAATTGTGTGTTAAGATAAACCAAATAAAACATCAAAGTTTTATAAAAAAAAACCATTACATTAAAATCTAAACAAAACAACGCAACAACAAAAAAACTAAAAATTACAAGGCCAACCATATATTTTTTTTGCGATCTCGCGTTTTCTAGCGAGTGTGATTTCCAACATCGAATGGTGAACATTGTTGTGAGACCGGTTAAACGTCTCCAAGTCCCTGTCGAACATAGTTTGTCGCAACGCCTCGCGTTGCTCTTCCGCCAACGACATGTATTTTTCTTCTCGTAACCTTTTAATATCCATCAATTCTTTCTTCATGGCCTTGTATTCTTCGAATCTACAGGTTATATCTCTTGGTGTCACACCCCAACCGATGGCGGAAACATCGGGATGAGACGAACAAATTACTCAAAACTTCATAACACTATGTGACAATATAAATTAAATTCAAATTTCATTTCAAGACTAAAATGTCATACAAAGATTCCAAATAAGAGACAACATTGTTTTATAACATAACATCAAAATAACAAAATTAATCTAGGTGTGTTTCTAAGTTCACCTAAATCTCGTTTCTTCATAACATCATCTCATCAATCAACCTGCAACATGTGCTAAAATATATCAACAAAAGTTGGCGAGTATACAAGTTTTGTTACATAGCATAATATAGAATAAAATTTTTTAAAATCTCATATCCAACATGAATCATAATATGCAAGTTTACTAGCATGCTGAAACGGTGTACTATATGTTCAAACCCAAGAATCCAACGAGTTAATTTTGCCTATCCCAATAGAGTAGCGGGAGGTTAACACATTTAACGTAACAATACCCCAAGTTTCGTAGGCGGTGCGTTAATTCTATAGAGCTAGAATTGTTAAAGTAGGCTAGCAAAGTTAATGAAACATATATCGACACAAGAAAGTTTACATAGCATACAAGTCTAACAAGCATCATATAGTTTCATGTTAAAGCATAGATAGAGTGTGGTTAAAATAGTTTCATGTGAAGTGTATTTTTGTATAACATACATGTTGCACCCAAAAGTGATTAAAAGGAAAACGGGATCAAGTATACTCACGGTTTTGCAAGCTTCCTACTTGATATCCCGCGAGTGTTTGGTTGATTAGATTGGAGCACCTTGTCCTTCTACACGAAGAAACATAGGTGTGTGAGTGTTGGAAGTTAACGGGAGATTATAGATTCTGAGTTTAAAATACATGAAAATAAACATATGAAGAAAATAATCATCTAGCACACATGACACTTATTCTTGACACTATGAAACTCGAAAGAGTTTAAATGTTTTCATGGGACAAAAGCCCATCAGAATCGTGACAAGCATTATGGTCCTTACTCCGTTTTTAATGAAACATTTCCACACAAAATCCACACAAAGTGTAACATTTTCATTTTTTATATTAAAATAAAGTATATAAAAACTTATATTATAAACGGGTAGATTACGGGTAAGTTGACTGTTAGAAATATGAGATATTTAGACGAACATAGGATCCGTTTTTTTTTAAAGATAAACATAGGATCCGTTTAATAATTAAATTATAAAAATACATTATAATTGACCTTACTCCGTTTTTAATGAAACTTAGGTCAAAATATAGATAAAAATATTCTCGTTCTAATGACATATTGTAACACCTCGTAAAAACGTGCCCATTTATGTGATAACACGTGTCCTAAACTCTAAACATGTGAAAGTTTGAGTTTGATGGACTAAAGTTGACAAACGTTGAAAGTATGTATGTGAAAGGACTAAAAGTGTCAACATGCCAAACTTGTGCCTCTGAATGACCACACACGAAGGATATATTCTTAAACGAGTAATTATTTGAATATAAGAAGCCAATTGTGAAAGTAAACGAAAGTTTACAAGCTATAGGGATTAAACGTGTCAACATGTAAATTCTTACCTCTGAGTGACCTTTTAATGAACCCGGGGCTTCGTAATGTTCGATTATACTCTCAAGAATATATGATATCAATTTCACGAGATTTCGAGATCGTTTTGTAAGTTTCCAAGAATAAGGGTTAAAAGCGACAACGAGTAGAAACTCGTGTTTCGGTGATCATTTAACAAAACCGGACCTAACGGTGTTTGGTTATAATCCCAGGATCCTCTACAAACTAACTACAAGGGTCTTTTGTGCCTAAAATGATAGTTATAAAAGTTATAAAGGACCAGGGATTGAAACTGCCAAACTTAAAACAATTTTCACCTGAAGACAAGGTTGTCGCGGGGCGCGTAGACTTCCCTTAACGTCTACGCGGCCCGCGAGTTGCAGCCTGTTGCACCGCTTTACTCACCTGAAACTCGAAACCTGGAGCTTGTTAATGGTTTTAGATTACCACTAGGACACCTGGGATGATCCTAAACACTCCCATTACACCTGGAATGATCTTAAATCATGGATTTCAACTATAAATAGGACCCCTTGGTCACTTGTTTCATTGCTTATATCATTCAAATCACTTCTCCTCTCAATTTCTGGGATTCCTGGCCACAAGGAAGCTCATTATTAGTAGAAAAGATTGCTAGGACCCTTTGTAAGTGTCTTAGCCCCCTCTTTAGTTCAGTTTTCTTAATTAAAAACCGAAAAGTCAAAGTTACGTAAATAGCTTTGACTCTCGGTTTAATCTCAAATGGTCCAGCCATTGTTCGAGGCGAATATGGCTATGTGACCATAATTAGGTAGGTGTTAATCCCTTAAAAGGGCACCTCCTAATTATCTCGTTTGCTTAGTTAATTGTCGGGTCAAACTATTTAAATAAAAAGTCAAACTGGACAGATTTGTAAATAATAATCAAAACTAATAATAAAGAGGTTATAAATTATATTTTATCACTTTAATAACTTGGTAATTATTATTAGGACATGTCTAAGCATGTTCAACCCGACAATTCTGAGTTTAGGGTCGGTTCGCAACCGAAAGTCGCAAAAGCTCGACTTTGCTTTGACTTTTAGTTCTGACCCGATTAAGCTTAAATCTTTTATGTTTTAAGCTTCCATTAGGACCATATTATGTTGTAGTATAACTCTCTGAATTTATATTACCTGTTCATTTATACGTTGAATTATATGCTAGTTTCCGTTATTATGCTTATAATTGACCGTTATGCCCTTTTGTCATAAAAACAAGATTTTTGAAAATGTGAGAGGACAAAAAGCTTTATTACTGATAAATAAGTATGTCAAATAAATTTGACATCAGTTTCTGGTCTCAAACTCAAGTTATGCAAGATATTGTAAAATGAAAATTTTTGTTAATTAAATTGCATTTTAGCATAAATCATGTTTAAACCCAAATTTTGGCACCAAACACATTACCTACGGTTTTGATATTATTTTTAGAGATTTTTGGAATTTTTGGTCAGATTAGAAACTGACCATAACTTAGAATTCTCGTATAAATTCCTTAATTGACGATAATACCCTTTTTACTAATAAAATGTGATTTACATGTGATTAGCATACCAAACCTTTTTCTACTAACTTGATATGATAAATAAATTATTTTAAGCATTCAAAGCTGATCAAAACATCAGAATCACATAAACATCTCAAATATCGTCAATTATCGACTTTTACGCTAATTAGGTGCATAACATGGTTTAAAACCATATTTAACACCTAAGACTTGTTACCTACTGAGTTTTTAAGTAAATTTTAATATTTTTACAGTAGATATAAGTCATGAACTCAGACTTCCAATTATGTTCTTAAAAGCATATGTGAAATGACCAAAATACCCTTTCGGGGCATAGTTTGGCCATAAATGGTAAATCACGCATATGTATGATATCCTACTGATTTAACGTCATAAAATAAATGTTTTCACATAATACTTAAGACCAGAATATCAGTTTACATTAAAACCTCTTTTATAAATATTAAAATGACCAAAATGCCCCTACGAGACCTAATTTGGTTTTAAATACTTTTTGGGCATATATGTTAACATCCTACTGATGTATTAACATAATTTAAGCATAATAACATATGAGACTTGTATATGGTTCATTTGGTTACCTGTTATGCAATTATGCGTTGGGTTCGGTTTATGTGACTAGTTTACATAAATTAGCCGAAATGGGTTTAACCTTATCATTAAATCTTCAAAATCCAGAATGTGTTTAGTTTACCCATATTATACAAGTATCCAAACTTGTCGGGTCTAAATCACATTCCATTCCGGTCTCCGCTTAATCTAGCGTTTCGAATCGTTAAGTATCTTTCAAACTAACCGGTCTAAGTCTTTGACTTAAATAAAGACCCGTTAGTATCCTAATAGGTTATTAAACCTTCTATACAGATTAAGTAACTTCGGTAGAAGGTATTTACATATGGCTTTAGGAAACATACGGCTGAGTTACATCTTTACACATCTAGCTCAGTTAAATACTTTTAACTTATTTTCCTATACGGGCTTGGGATATGGTATAATAATACCGCTTGGTCTGGTATGAAATCATTTAATTGGATTGTGGTTAATAAATTGCATAACCCGTTTTAATCTGTTTTGTTTGATAACATAATGTTAGTGCATATGTCTGTTGACTTCGTCTTGTATCGAGTCATGTAACTAGATAGATAGACCAAGACACGTAGTACGAAAGAAACGGGAAACAGGTCTGAACCAGCCACCTCGTGCGAGGTGGCCAGTTCGTGCGACCTGGACTAGGTCGTGTGGGACTGTTTGGTGCGACCTGGAGTTCCTATATATAGTGAGTCTTGGGTCTTTATTTGTAACATTCTGATTCCGGTAGCGAAGCTCTGCCGAAGTGTCGCCAGCTCTTGTAACGTTGTGAAATCAATACAATCGACATTTAATCTACTTCTAAGTGTATATCAAGCTTCAATGAATATCAAATCACTGAATTCCGCCTCTGATTTGGTCTAGAACTCTTCTGATCGACTCATTTGATCGATTCACTGATCCTACAAGTGGTATCAGAGCTCAGGAGGAAGAGTTCTTACCATTTCAGCTTGTTTTCACGGATAAAATCTGATTTCTACTCACTTCTACTCAATTTCTACACCTTTTCATCAAATTTACCGAGATTCCACGGATAAAATGATCTGATTTTGACATATAACACGTAAAACACTGTTTTAAACAATCTGTAAATAGATTTGACCATAAAATCAACCTAAAAACTAATCAAATTTGACAAAATCATGAACTTTTGGACTTAGAAGTTTCAAACGAGGTGGATTTTCATCCAAACCGTTTGATTTTTGACAAAATCACGTGAAAATAACCTCAGATCGTTCGAAAATTATTCCGATCATATGAAAATACTTCAGGTCGTACAAACTGAACATCCAGGTCGTGTGAAAGTGGTTCAGGTCGTGCGAAGTGGGTCTAGATCGTTTGAGATAGGTCTTCAGGTCATGTGAAACTAGGTCCAAGTCGTTTGAAGGCGAACCAGATCGTGTGGGGTGAGTTATAAGCTACCAGGTCGTGTGAAACTTCTTCAGGTCGTACGAGTTGAAAGTATCCAGGTCGTACGAGAAGGGTTAAGAACATTCAGATCGTTTGAAATTCACCAGTTCGAACGGTTTGAGTTTGAAAATATCTCCAGATCGTTTGAAAGTCTATCATTGTGAACTTTTAAAACCAAAACATGGATTCTGAATTTTACAACGCTTTTGCTACCCCGATCACTATGGCTCAGAACGTGAACTTAGAAAATGAAATGGGCACCATGCAAAAACCGCCTAAGCTCATGAATATCGAGGAGTATAACGGATGGGTGGAACGATTCGAAAATTGGGTTCAAGCGAATCACTTAGAAGCGTGGGAATGTGTTGAAGAACGATATGTTAGACCGATTGATGAAGACGGAGAGATTGTTGCTATTAAAGATTTAGATGACCAAGAGAAAAAGAAATACAAAAGTGAAAAGATGATGATCATTATATTGCAACAAGTTATTAAGGAAGACATCTTGATTTTATTGCAACACAACGGAAGTGCACACTCAATGTGGAAAGCACTAAAAACGAAGTTTGTTGGAAGCTTAGACATGATCAAGAACAAAAAATCGCTTTTGAAGAAAGAATTTGATCTATTTCGTGGATTAAAAACTGAAAACACCAAAATGATTATAGAAAGATATTGCAACTTGGTGGTTAACATGAAGCGATTGGATATCAAAAAAGATAGAGAAGAATGGGTTGAAAAATTGGCTGATGCGTTACCACAAGATGTTTGGGGAACGTATCTTATGATTTTGAAAAATAATGGTGAATTTGCGAATCTATCGCTGAGCAAGTTTATTGAAAAACTCGAAGTTCAAGAGATGGAACAACGGAAGATGGAAAAAATGAAGAATTCTAATGGTGAACAAGATATTGGTTCGTATTACAAAGGAAGTACAATTGATAAGTCCAACATTGCACCAAAGATCGAAACTGCATTTAACGCAAATAGTTCTTCTGGAGGGTCATCTCAAGGATCAAACAACAATACTGGATTCTTTTCATATCTATCATTTGATCCAAATTTTTCAGCAACCAATTCTAAACCGCAAAGCTCATACAACAATAATGGCCAAGTACTACAATGCAACATTGCATTACATCTTCAGAATGGTCAGAATTTCTCGAAAGAGGTTGCTAATGGTCATATGTCGTTACTGGTGACCGTATTAGAGTCTTATGAAAGTTTGGTAGCCGGAAGGATTGGTAATCCAATGTTGACCAAAGAGGATTATGATCAGATTGATGCAGAAGAGATGAAACTAATGGATATAAAATGGTGTATGGCTAGTGTGTTGAGAAGAGCTGAGAAGTTTAAACAGATCACTGGAAGAGATGATTTTCGTGATGCTGGAACTTCACCTTTAGGTTTTGATAAATCTAAAGTTACTTGTTTTCGTTGTAGGGAGAAGGGGCACTTTAAGAGAGAATGCACAAATCGCGAAGCAAGTGGAGCTTAAAATCCATTTGGCAACAATGATTATCATCGAAAAGCGATTTATCATCAAATTTCTCAACAGCCACATCAACAACAATCGCCACAAACTTCACATGCTAGGAAGGATCTGATTGAAGAGCCATCAAAGAAAGCTTATCTAGTTCATCAAGACGATGAGAAAATTCCAGAAGGTTTTAATTGGGATCATTATGATCCTAACAGAACTTCAAATTCTAAAGCATTTGTTGCTCAGATTTTTGAAGATTCAACTGCTGAAGATGAAATGGCGTATGCTTATTACGAATCTCAGCAATTCAGTCCTAAAAAGAAAGAAGAAGAACCAGTTTCAACAGAAGAGGTTTCAGAAAAAGCACCAATCTTTGATCACTCATCAGATGAAGAGAGTGATGATGACAGTGAAGAAATTCGAAAACTTGAATATTATAAAAGAGAATTTTCACCTGATAGGTATAATTTGTATTTTGCAGGTAAAATGGAAGAGATCAAAGAAAGACAAGCTGCGAAAAAGAAGAATCATAAGGCAGCAACTGTTGAAGAAATGGTCAAACCTGAAGAAAATGTTCGTGTAGTAAAGAAGCAGGTTAAAGAAATTCCAGCTATTAAGGTTGAGAAGGAAGCAGATACTGAAAAGATACCTGAGAAGTGTGAAAATTGTGATACTGTGAAAAGGCACAACAACAAATTGATTCATAACATGAACAGACTGAAAGAATCTTATGATGTTTTAAACAAAGCTATGAATCAATATAACAAGTCAAGCAATGAACAAGAGATAGCTATGAAGACACTCAATGGAGCGTTCATGACGAAGCAGAAAATCATCAATAGTTACATTGAGAAATGTGCTGAACTTGAACAAAAATTGGAAACTCAGAGGATAGAAACTGAGAGGGTAAATAGGTTATTGAAAAGTTATTCATGTGCTTCTTACGTGATTGACAGGATTTACCCTACAGTAGAAGGCATGGAAGCGTTTGAAGAGAAGAAATCTGAAGTAAAGGATACTGGTAAGAAACATAGTACCAATTATACAAAGTGTCCACCTCCGCTTGAAGAAGGATATTCTCCACGAAATCCTAATTCAGAAAGAGTAAAAAAGGCAACCAATTTAAAGTGGGAATCTGAACTTTCAGATGGATTGCCAGATAATATTGACATCACATTCACTGCATCTGACACTGATCATGAGTCTGAGTTAATAAAGAAAGTGGTTGATCAGGTGTTGGATAAGGATGAGGAGTCAGAGTCAAAGTCTGAATCTGAGAGTTCGAGTTCATCAGTCAACAGTTCGAAATCATCAGTCAAAAGGGTTTACAATAATGATTTTCTGATATCAAAAAATAATTTGAATGACGAAACATTCAAAGTAGCATATACTTTGAATGATTCTGACAAATTATATTCTGATGAAGAATTTCCAATAAGAGGTGTTAAAACTGAAATGATTAACAAGGTTTTCAAATTAACAGAAATTAATATTTCTGAAATAAAAGATGTAAATCTTACTGAAAAACCTAAAAAATACACTTCAAGAGTTCAACAAAGGTTAAACAAGAAAAAGGGTTACAGTTCTGGTTCTGGTTATCGAAAGAAACCAAACCATAACAGTAATTTCAAAAAGAAAGGATTAGGTTTTATTTCCAAAAGAAAATGAAAAATATGTTAAAGATTTTAAATCGAAAGTTGTTTTTGTATCAGGAACATCTTCTGAAGAAGAAAAAGAGAATTTGTTGAGAAAGCAGACGAACAAAGAATTCCTTGCTAAGAAGCAAGAAGGAATGAAGAATGATGTTGCTCAGAAAAAGGAAATGAGAACCTGTTACCAATGCAAAGTAGTTGGTCACATCGCCCAGAACTGTCCAAAGGCAACCAACACACAACAGGGAGTGTCTTCTAAACTCAAAGAAAAAGTTGTTGATAAAACTGAACCACCAACTGAAAAATTTAAAATGTTCAAAAATTCAACATATGAAGTTGGTGAGTGTTCTAAAAGGTTTTACAAAAGAAGAGTGAATCTTAACAACCAAATGTGGGTTGTTAAGAAATCAGATGTTAAATCTAGCTATGAGTTTGTTTTTTCGGAAGCAAAGGAGCCACTTTCTGGCGATGAATCTGACTCGTCAAAGTCAGAGGAGCCACAAGTTGAGCTAAAAAGTGATAATTCCGTTCCGAAAATGGATGATGCAAATTTTCCACCTTTGTCAAACGGAAACTTAAAGCAAATAATTGGCAAAGTTGAGATTTCAAATCAATTCTTTTCTGAAAAGAAAGAATTTGATGTTGAAAAAGCCTTTAACCCTAAAGTTCTAAATATTTTTGGAAAAATGATTGACGGGAAGGTCAAAGGGGTAAAGGAATTTTATGAAAAGAATAAGAAAGGAAGGAAACCGAGTGATGATGACTCGGAATCACCCAAGGACCGTCAGGCTTGGGTGAATCTCTTTAACTGAAAATCCTGACTTGCCGGAGCTCCCAAGTTGGTAATCGTGGAGCATGAATCGGCATCATTCTTGAAAAATGTTTTGAAAAATGTCAAATAATAGTTTTTACAATTGGTTAAAAGAACAAAGTGATGAATTAAACCCCATGATGTGTGATATTAACAAAACTAATTTTTCGGAGAAACCATTTTGATTAAAACAAACTTAAGTGTTTTGAAATCATAATGGGAAAATAGTTTGTTGTCAGGGGGAGTTCTAATTGTTTAAGCCAAGTGAATGGAGAATTGAAGCAATTCACATCAGTTTGTCAGTTTATTTGTACAGTTTATTGCGTTTATTTTCAAATTTTCCTTGAAAATAAAAAATTGAAACATATTTTTTGATTTTAGGGGGAGTAAAAAGTTTAGAAATTTTGAAAAATCTAAAAACATGATAAAATCTAAAAACCAAAAACATCGAAAAATCAAAATGAGTTTTGTTGTGAAAAAGAGGAAATGATAGTACATCAGTAGACAATTACAGTACGCTAAAGAATTGGAAAGTTAATATGTGATAAACGGTCTCACTGATGATATGCCAATAGGTTTTTACACGCTTAGTAGATTGTTTTCGAGATATAAACCTAAATATCAAATACTTACTTATCTCGTGGGGAACATCTCTCGGATATATAGGTAACCCCTGAAATCTTGTTTGAAGGGCTTTCTATTTCTGACATACTAGGTCTTTGTGCGTGATGATATCTGGGGTATTATACCTGGACTTCTGATTTTGCGGGAGCAATAGCCTAGTCCTCGTATAATACTTTGCACTGCTTTAATCATAAAGCTCACCCTCAGCATAAAAAATGATGAAACATTGAAAAATGTTAATCATGTGCTGTTGAAGAAAAGATTCTCTAAAGGGAACACACCTAAAGTCGAGCCATCATCTCCCTGATTTTGGGGAAGCAATAGCCTGAGCTCTCATGGCCTCGCATTTACCCCTTATAGATATCATTAGTGTACATTCACCTGTAAGACTGAATATAGGAGTCTGGATACGGGAGTATATTCTGAGGTGGGACACGTGAATAAGTTTAAGTCCTTAAAACATTAAATTCGTATCTCTAAACAGTTGAACTTTGTGTGAAAATTTATGTGGATCAGTATACTGACAATCTAAGTGAATCGTTTAGATCTTAAAGTGTTTAAAGCTCAACGGTGCTAGTGATTTGTCATAAACTGATATGATCCTCTTACACAAACTCACAAAAATATTGTCTATAAATATTTCTTTACTGCTTTTCATTAAAAAAAAAACCAAAAAGAATGTGTTTTAGCATAAAATTTTGAAAAATCAAAAAGATTTTATTTCATCTTATTTTCAACAACTGATGTTGAAAAGCTGATTTTCAAAATTCCAAGTGCTGAACATGATGAACAACAGTGGGTTTGGAGAGTATGTTTGAAATGAAAAATGAAGTTAAAGATTGAGATAATTTGAGAAACTAACAGTAAAATCAGTGTTAGTTAATCAAGGTCATTAATTTGAACTTGATATAACTATTCTTGATATTGAATGATATCTACAAGTGGTTTCTAAATTTGTTAAATTTTAAAAATTGTGAAATTTACTTTTGGGTAGAGTATATGCAAGTAAAAAGCTTTGAAAGAGCTAGGTTTCGACTCCTGATAAGCGTATGCAGATTAGAGCCAGGTTCCTGATCCTGTTGCTACAAAGAGCCAGGAGACGTTGCTGAACCTGTGAAAGCTTAAGGAATCAAGAGATCTGATCAAGAAAATTTGGAGAGTCAGGTTGAGATTCTGGGAGAGTAAGAGAGAGTTTGAAGGATGCTTACAGAGAAAGATACTTTGGAGAGAGAGTAAAGACTGATCAAGACTGAAGACTCGACACACTGAAGACTCGTCATCATCCAAGGGGGAGTTTGTTGGTGCATATGTCTGTTGACTTCATCTTGTATTGAGTCATGTAACTAGATAGATAGACCAAGACACGTAGTACGAAAGAAACGGGAAACAGGTCTGAACCAGCCACCTCGTGTGAGGTGACCAGTTCGTGCGACCTGGACCAAGTTGTGTGGGACTGTTTGGTGCGACCTGGAGTTCCTATATATAGTGAGTCATGGGTCTTCATTTGTAACATTCTGATTCCGGTAGCGAAGCTCTGCCGAAGTGTCACCAGCTCTTGTAACGTTGTGAAATCAATACAATTGACATTTGATCTACTTCTAAGTGTATATCAAGCTGCAATGAAGATCAAATCACTGAATTCCGCCTCTGATTTGGTCTAGAACTCTTCTGATCGACTCATTTGATCGATTCACCGATCCTACACATAAACATTGGGGGTTAACAACCATGTCCTGGATATCCTCGGCTCATTTCATTTAAAAATGGCCATGACCTATGCACGGGGTGTAGGCATACACCTGACAGATGCAAATGCTAATATAACCCACATGTTGGGGATAGCTCCTTTGTGGGTTTTATAGTGGTGAGTCGGTTAATCATGGCTGGCTTCCAAACCAGCTCTATATGTATGAAAAACATGTAAAACTGTATACAAGATTTTATATAAAAATTTTCCCAAGTTATAAATGGTTTGTACTTTGTGCACTTAAATCAATTTTCATAAACTCTTTTAAAATGAGTCGGTTAATTGTATTTACCAGTGAAAACTGACGTATTTTCCAAAGACTAAGTGACAGGTACCTCTCGTAATTAGGCTGAAGCTACTTGGTGTCAAATAAGAGGATCTTGCAAATCCTTAGATGCCTGAAGTCTGTTATTTCAATTTCTTGTATTTGTATTTATGATCCGCCTGTGGATCTCTATTACAACCAGTCTGTATATTCTTTTATTTAGACACTCGGACACTATGGTTTGTAATAGTAATTATCTACCAAAGCCTTCCGCTGTGCTATAATATTGTGTATATTGACTATGATGATATCAACTACGTCACAATACTCCCCACCGGGCCCACCGGTAATATGTGGAAATATCGGGGTGTGACAGGTTGGTATCAGAGCCAACATTGAGTGAATTAAACACTAGCCTTTTGTGTTTAATCTAAATGATACAATAAGCACATTCGTTAGACTTCCGAGTCTAGGCAAATGACCTAGGATTATTCTTAATTTTCCTTTTGTCGTTTATATTTTTGTTTTACTTGTTTTGACAGGTTTACTAATCACTATGCCGCCAAGATTTAGAGGCAGTGGAGGAAAAGGAAAAGGTCCTATGAGGGGAGGACCATCTAGCCAAACTGGACCCTCACATAGACGCACTCCATCCTTATCCTTTAGCACCTCCGACTCGAATAATGATTGGAGGCAATCTTTACAATCCGTGAGGCGATCCGTCTCGCTAAGTACATCACCCTCATATCACCCTTCTTTTGGGCCGCCTATTCAAGATGAGCCCCAACATTCCCACCATTCTCATCATTCTCACCACTCACATCAATCACATCACTCTCTACACTCTCATTCATTTCACCATTTTGGTTCTCACCAATTCTATTTACCGGGTCAATTTAACCCCAACGATTATATTGATGAACCACTAGGTTATAACCCCTAGGACCCGAGGACCACTTCTCGCAAGATATGGAGATGGACGATGATCTAGATCCAGAGATGCCGCCAACAGGAACACCAACACATCCCATCAGTATCTCTAGCGGTTCTCCATATGAAGGATCGCCATATCAAGGCCCCGATTCATGGGCCGAACGGTGGAACACCTATACGTGGGAATTCACCTCTTCTTTTCATAACTCTCCTCCACAACCTCCATTGGAGGAACCGTATCTTCAAGCGGTTACTCCACCGCCATTGCCTGTTGAGGAACCACCTCAACAACCACCGAAACCACCTCCCGAGCCACCAAGGCGAAGGAGAAATGGATGGATGTCCGTGCGAGGGGGACCGAGATTCAGTTCCCCACAAGCTTCAAGCACTTACCCTCCAATCCCCGAAGATCCACAAATGGGTGGACCTTCTCACACGGTGCCGGAAAATGATCCCCCGCCAGCTACTTATGCACCACCGCCACCGCCAACGGGTTATGAAAACCTGATACCAACTTACCCAGGTTCGTCTGGGTATAACTCGTTTGAATATCAAACTCCTACGGGTTATGAATACCAAGCCCCTTCCCATGATCCATATCTAGAGGCAGCTCACTTCAATGCCCTATATCCCTCATCATTCCCGCCAATATACCCATCTGGGTATCCCGTGCAAGGGTATCAATACCCTCCATATCAGCAGCATCCTCAGCATCCACCTCCACCTTCGCAAACACAAGAAATTTTACATAGGTTGGATGAGGTTGAATAAAAAGAGGAGGAACGGGAAAAGACGCATAATAAACTTCTTAAGGGCATTGCGAACTTCCTCAGAGGAAAGAAGAAGTAGAAGTTTTTAATTTATTTTGTATTGTAATTTCAATCAAGTCCCTGTGTGGACATTTCATTTCTGTATTTAGTCCCTGCGTGGACTTGTTTTTCTTTCTTTAGTCCTTGCGTGGACAGTTAGTTTCGTTTGAAGACCCGTTTAGGGCATTCTTGTAATCGTTTAAAATTTTAGTGGAATTTCTTTTGAGATTTTATATGTGTACTTTATCACATCATCATGCAGCTATCATTTCAATTTTAAATTGATCTACCAAAGAAAATTTCAAAAGAAGTTCTTAAAGGTATAACTTAGCCAAAATATCAATGGCTATAATGGTATAACCTTTTTAAGATAATAATTCCCTGTTAACATCTGAAAAACATGTTAACACTCCTAGCAGTGTGACTTGAGAAATCACACTAGCTTCCAAAAGTACTTGGATCTTTCCAAGCCACCCACATAGCCTATATATGATCAATATGAATCATGGCTATTAACATAAAAAAAATGATGTATACATCAAAACATCCATTTGAGGTGTATGCCTACGGGCGAAGGTGTATTCATGACAATGATAGTTTTATTTTATAAACTTCTTGTCTAAAAGGTGATGAACTATGTTCAACCCTTAGAATCACTGATCCAAGGGATCGTCGATTATGTTTTAATTGTCCTAGTGACAAGGCCTTATGTGCCATTTGAATGTCCTTTGAGACAAGCCTTGTGCTATATGAAAATGTCTATACGGCATTGATTGTTGTGACTTGTGTCTCCTGTCTGATAAATATAAAAGATCATATTCTACTTAATTGTCCATAATGGTTCATTTGTAACCTAGGCAAATCATGATCAAGTAGATTTTGACTTATTAATTAAAATGGTCTATATGGTTTATTAACACCATGACCATTTAATCATCAGATACGATGATTCAATATATGATTTAAATAAATCATTATTGTTTGAATTCAGTGCTCAAATCATGGCTGGTTCCGATGAAGCTAATAATCATCCTGTGGAAGGAGACAATAATAATACGAAAATAAATGTTACTGGCGCCGAACTTCAGGCCATGATAAACACAGCAGTTGCTCAAGCTGTGAATGAGATGTTTAAAGAACCAAGCAATGTTCGATCTAAAACTCATTCAAAAACCCTTTCAAAACAGCATACTTCAAGAAAGGATGATTCACAGCATTCATCCAATCAAAGGTCTGAACCTCAAAATATCATGCTGAATTAGACTCCCAGGTACAACAAGGGATGTACCTACAAATACTTCGTCTCTTGTAAACCAAGATATTTCACTAGAGAAAAAGGAGCTATTGATTGCATGAAGTGGTTGGATGAGATGGAGACAGTAGTTGATATCAGTGGGTATGCCAAGGAGGACGTTGTTAAGTTTGTGTCATAGTCCTTCAAAGGTGACGCTCTAGCATGGTGGAAAGATTTAGTGCAATCCACAGGGAAGGTCCCCCTATATAACCTTTCTTGGGCTGAATTTGTTGATCTTATAAAAGACACTTACTGCCCACAACATGAAGTGGAAAAGGTAGAGACTGATTTCCTCACATTGGTCATGAAAGATCTGGATTGTAGATCTTATGTTACTAGTTTTAACTCGATGTCTCAACTCGTCCCGTATTTGGTCACTCCAGAGCGAAAACGCATTGCGCGTTTCATTGGCAGTTTAGCCCCTGAAATCAAGGGGAATGTTAAGGCTTCTAAGCCTACTTCTTATAGATCAGTTGTGGATCTTTCACTGTCTTTAACCCTGGATGCAATAAGAAGTAAGTCAAGGAAGATCACTGAGGACGGGAAGAGAAAACGAGAAGATGATCAATCTCATCAGTCGAATAAGAAGAAGGGTAGTTCGGGGTTTAAGAAAGGTCAGCCTGGTGACAAAACCAGGTGTAAAATTTATGATAAAAGGCACTTTGGAAAGTGCAATCAGGATCCGCAAGCCAAGCCTTGCGGAATCTGCAAAAAGAAAGGGCACAAATTTGTGGAGTGCCGAAACATCAAGGATGCAACCTGCTATGGTTTCAATGAAAAGGGGCACATTAAGACTAATTGCCCTAAGAATGCCAAGAAGCCTGAAGAGGCGAAGAAAACCAATGCTAGGGTTTTTCAGATGAACGCCAGGGAGGCGGTGAATGACAAGAACGTTATAACAGGTACTTTCCTCATTAATGATATTTATGCTAGAGTTTTATTCGATTCAGGTGCTGATAAGTCATTTGTAGACCATAAGTTTAGTAAGTTATTGAATCTGCCTATTAAAACTCTAGACATAAAATATGAGGTAGAGCTCGCAGATGGTACCTTAGAAACCGCTTCGACTCTTCTTGATGGATGCTTTATATCCATTAAGAATCATTCTATCCCGCTATGTCGCTTGCCAATGAAATTGGCAGGGTTTGATGTAGTTTTAGGCTTGGATTGGTTAGCACATAACCAAGCCCAAATTGCATGCGATAAGAAACTAGTTAACATCAAAACCCCATCTGGTGAATTAGTCACTATTCATGGAGATACACATTATGGTCTGCCCGATGATGTATCTATACTCAAAGCATCCAAGTGTCTGAAAAACGGATGTGTCATCTACATGGCACAAGTGACAGTTGATGAACCGAAACCCAAGATTGAAGACATTCCAATCATTTCTGAATACCCTGATGTCTTTCCTGATGAACTACCTGGATTACCTCCTGAGAGACAAGTTGAATTCAGGATAGACATTCTACCAGGAGCGGCACCAATTGCACAAGCTCCATACCGTTTAGCTCCCACTTAAATGAAGGAGTTGAGAACCTAATTGGATGACTTACTGGAAAAAGGTTTTATACAACCTAGCTCATCGCCTTGGGGAGCACCCATATTTTTTGTAAAGAAGAAAGATGGGTCAATGCGTTTATGCATTGACTATCGCGAGCTAAACAAAGTGACTATTAAGAATCGTTATCCTTTACCCAGGATCGATGACCTATTCGATCAACTCAAAGGGGCGAGCTTCTTTTCAAAGATCGATTTAAGATCTGGGTATCATCAACTCAAGGTTAGAACTGAAAATGTACCTAAGACAACGTTTAGAATGAGGTATGGCCACTACGAGTTCTTAGTGATTCCTTTCGGGCTCACTAACGCACCTGCGGCATTCATGGACCTCATGAATCAAGTCTGCAAGCCGTACCTAGACAAGTTTGTCATTGTCTTTATTGACGACATACTTATCTATTCTCGTAATCAAGTTGATCACGAGAAACATCTTCGATGTATCTTAGGATTGTTTCGATAGGAGAAGCTGTATGCTAAATTCTCCAAGTGCGAGTTCTGGCTTCGCGAAGTCCAATTCCTTGGACATGTTGTGAGCGAGCGTGGTATCCAAGTAGATCCCGCTAAAATAGAAGCCATTATGAATTGGGAAGCCCCTAAAATACCTACAGAGATTCACAGCTGTGAAAACTGTGTTCTGTAAGCATCGTATAATGTAAAACAATGTTGATTATCAATAAAACAATGTGCTTTGGTGTTATTATGTGTGTATTTATGTTTGATGACTTTACAATTTGATTCGACTCCGATTTCAAGCTTTAAATCACTTTCTAGAAGGTCATACGCAAACTGGGGCATAAACGCAATCAATTTAACGTGACGTACACTCCGGAACTGTGACGTAAGCCAAACATACCCTAAATATCCTTTACATAACTTAGAAATAAGTTTCGAAGGATTCGGTATGGCAAAAACATGTTTATTTGAACTAAAGAACTATTTACGACAAAACTGCGAAACTAACGTTGGTGACCGCCCGGATAATATTTAAATCCCAAAAATATTCTGTTATGATTAAAATTTTATATTAATCAGGTTCGTGATGAAAAATAAATTAAAACGCCTAAAAAAGTTATTTTTCAAGTTTAAGCGCGTACCGCGTGTTTCTGCGCGACACAGTGCTTCCACTGCAAAACGCAGACAACGCAGCCAGTCCTGGCAACTGAAATTTATTTCAGTAATATTTTGGTAAGTTATTTTTATAGAATAATAATAAAAATAATTTAGAGCGCCATAAACCGGGATTTAAACGCTAGATAAAATACCCGGTATCCAGTTAAACACCCGTTTTAGCCTACACATGGCATGTTTATATAAAAACTTACACTCTACCCCCCCCCCCATATATAAAATTCGGTCATATCTAATGTGGCCCCACCAATATTTTGCAAGATTACACAATATTTCCTAGATCTCTCAAAAATCCTATTTGATCTTTGTATGACAAGTGTAGTTGCATGCTAGCTCCATATCCTACTTATATCTCCTCATATCTTCTCAACAAGATCATCACTCAACCTCCTCTCTCTATCCTCCCTCCCAAACCGTCCACTCCTCTCTCTCTCTCTCTCCATATTCATCCTTTGCAAACTTTGTTCTTCATTTCAAGCTCCATTTCTAGCCATATTTCAAGTGGTGGTGAAAAGCCAAAGGTGATTCCAAGGTGTTCTCAAGTGATTCAAGCTTCCTATCATCAAAATCTCATCCTACAACCTACTTGAATCTTGAAGGTATAACACTTATGTTTAAATCATACTTTTGATTCTTGGTTGTTTTAATGATGGAAGTTTCTCTTGAATCTTGGGATTTTCACTAAACTTGAAATATAAAATCAAATGGGTCTTGAAACAAACAAAAATGGTGGTGTACATATAGGTATGTATAACCGTACATATGTATGTGTGTATATGAGTTTTGAAGTTTGTTATCTTGTTAAGTACTTGTTTTTGTTGTTACATGTTCTAGAATGGTGGTAAAAATGCAAGTATTTGGTGATCTATGTATGACATGTTAAAAATAAATTACATCAGCAAATACATCTGAATATATCACATATTTGATGCTTTTAAACTCATAAAAAAATGATGTTGCTATGATAATATGCTATAGGCACTTGTACATGAAGATACATGTTGATGTAAAGCTCAAGAAATGTTAAAAAAAAGGGTTGTATGACAAAAATGTTTTAGATCAGGTTACAAACACTAAAAATAACCTTATTTGATGTATTATAATGGCATGAAACTTTGACATAGGTTTGATAGCTTTGCATATTGTACATATAGCTTAAAAAGTGGTAAATTATGTGAAATTTGCATGATTTATGTGCTTTATTTAATACCTGCACTATCATGAGTATAACCATTATTTTTTTCAGTAAATAACATGGGTTGTGTCAAAATTTCAAGTCGTTTCAATTTCGGATGGTTCGGGTAACGTTTGATGCAAAACTATGCGGTAAAACGGTCGAAAATTTCCTTTTCGGAGTATTTTTGCAAAACTGTTTTAAATCAGTAACCAAACTGATATATTTAGTATAAAAATAAGTATTTTAACTTATATTAAGTTTACTTGGTGATTGGTTAGTCATACGTGACTTCCGACGCACAAAAATGTTACCGAATCGCAAAAATAAGTGTTTTTCGACATACACTAGAATGGGTTGTTCATGGGTTATTTTATGTGTTACAATGTGCTATGTGTTTTACAATATGTGTATGATCATGTGTTAGTGTTGACAAGATTAGGTGTGTTACGCTCGAGTACATATATACAAATACACCAAAATAATAAAAAAAAAATAATAACTTTTCGAGTAATTTCAAAGTTATGTGAAAATTCCAAGTATCGGAGAAACTCATGTATTTTTTGTTAGTTTTGATTATTTAATCATTCTTATTTAATTTAGGATGAATAAACAAATTGTGGGATTGTGTTAACATATAAAAACGCACCCAAAGGTGAGTACATAGTCCCTTTTTTTACCGTTTTTCAAACATTTTGGGGTGAAACACATGTGCCTACTTGTTACTTTCGTGCTTTCCATGTTTTCATAATATATACTTGCTATGTTCATTAGTACACTTATAGTACATGATTTACATTACATTATTTTGCTATGTATGTTTACTTGGCATACTTAGTACATTGATTTACATGACTTTTCTGCTTTGTATGTTAACTTAGCATACTTAGTACATTGTTTTCATATAACATGTTTACATTTGGTATAACATTTGGTTTGTACAAACGGGACTAATATACGTTCATTAACATTAGCTACGCAGCTCGGTAGTAAGTAGTGGTACCATAGGACTTGACAAATCCCGTTCCTGACATCCTAGGTTTGTTTGGATGAAAGGAATGACTGAATCCGAAAACATTTCTTTTGATAACTTTGACTTAGGGTTATCCGTCTGTCTCAAGGCTTGAATGTATGCGTTAACTTACCACATAAGTGTTTGTATCAGTAAAACATGCATTTACTTTACAAAACATAACTTTTTGATATATTCAAAATACCTGGTTTTGTACATTTTTACATTTGGTTTATGTGACTACACTTTACTTACCATACATAACATTTGTTACACATTACTTGACTACATTTGGACTTTTAACATTTGACATGGTTTATGCAAGGACTCTTTGACAATTGATTTAAACATGGACTTTATACATTGGTGGTTTGTTTAAGTGACTTAAGTAACGAGATGTGTGTAGTATGATACAAGCATGGTGGATACGCCGCTGGTACTTCCTATATATAAGTGCTTGTATTGTACTACATGTCGTAGCGTTATTTAAATCATTCAATTTGGACTTATACATTTTACACAAACAACATATTTTTCACAAGACTTTGGTTTACAAAACAGTTTATTTTATACAACTCATTTTACTTGGGTATTCATTTAACCTTATATTATTCTTTTATTTATACATATCATCTGATTTTATTGCTTTTCAAATAACTTATAAAACAAAACAATTTACAAGGTTCATGACTAACTTTTATTAAACATTTCTTTAAACTCAAGTCATGAATCCTATTTTCATAAAACCTATGTATCTCACAGGCATTTTATATGCTTACGTACCTATTTTCACATGTGTTTTCAGGAGCTGTTGCTTAGGATGTTCGTGACACACTAGGGCGGACCTGTGCCTTAGAGGCTTAAAATAAAGATGGAACTAGTTTAATTATGTGATGAGCTCTTCGTTTCCGTTATTTTAAGACAATGTAACTCTTTGTTTGATGAATAAAACATAACTTTTAATTACCATGGTTGTGGAGCAATAATTCTGTTACAACACTCCCCAATGTTTCCGCCACGATTTGATGTTTTACGTGGTCGGGGTGTGACAGAAGAGTTGGTATCAGAGCCAATGGTTAGGGAATTAGGTTATTAGTAACGCTTTGACCTAGACTATAATCTTTCTAGGACCCCAACACAAGTTGTCTTGTGTTTAGATTTTAAAACATGCACTTCACCTATCCTTAGGTGATTACCAAAAAAAACAAAACATAATGGAAGGCACAAAGCCAAAATGAATCATCAATCTCTTAAACCTTCCAAGTTTTCAAAATCTAGTCAAAGTTCTGGGTTCTAAATAGTGTGAACACGTGCAAACTGGAAGAATGAATGCCTGTACCCTGGGTTTTCTGTCTAAGGCTAGAGTGTTCGTACAAATCCACATAATCGGACCAGTCACTCTTACCTGGGAACTCTTGGGGTGAGTGTTCACTTATAGGCGAGCATGTCTTCGTGATGCATTATTTTAACCCATTTACTTTGATTAGTCACTGTGTGTCGTTTGTTTGCTTTGTGATACGGACAAATGACCACCATCTTTGCTTTTGTCGATTTTTGTTTCATCTCATTCTTTTCATCTAATCATCTCACTCATTCCTTTCATGTTTCCTTTTTTAGAATGCCTCCTCGACGCGAAAATCCGCTACCAAATGCCGAACTGGCAGAAATCATCGCGCAGCAAATGGCTGCTGCGTTCCCAAATCTTATTGCTCAATGGAATCAAGCCAACAACAACCATAATGCTCCATGCAATTTCAAGAGTTTTAACTCGGCTAAACCGCTCAAGTTTAGTGGTTCTGAGGGAGCAACTGGGCTTCTTCAATGGTTCGAGAGCATTGAGAATACTTTCCGTCACGTTCAGTGTCCTGATAATCGCAAAGTCGAGTTTCCTTCCAGTGTGTTTCAGAAAAGGGCTCTCACATGGTGGAACGGGGTTATGAGAGACCGTGGTGCTGAGGTTGCTTTAGCACAAAGATGGGCTGAACTTAGAACTCTTATGAAGAGGGAGTTTTGCCCTCGTCATGAACTGCGAGCTTTGGAAAGGGAGTTTGATGACTTGAAGCAGGATAGTGGTGAGCACCGGGCGTATACTGATAGGTATGAGGAGCTGAGCTTGTTATGCCCAACAATGGTTACCCCACTCGATAAGGCTATCAAAAGGTACATCGATGGTCTACCTGACTCAGTGCAAGACATCGTTACTGGTAGTAACCCTACCACAGTCCGTCAGGCGATCGAGTTAGCAGCGACATTGACTGAGTCGCAGATTCAGAAGGGTAAGTTGCACAGAAAGGGGGAGAAAGGTAAGAAGCAGGCGTCTGACAAAGAGGATAGCAAGAAAGGTAAAAGTAAGAAGGGTAAGGATTCTGGTTCCTCGAAGGGTTCTAGGAAGCGAAAGGCTTCCCAAAACTACGCCATTACTGCACAGGCTCAAGCTACACCAAATCAGCATGCGCAACCACTTGCCAAGAAACCTTATTTAGGCAATGCACCTTTGTGCAACAGGTGTAACGGTTATCATCAGCCACACCTCCAGTGTCGTCAATGTACCAACTGTGGAAGACCTGGTCATCTTGCTGCTACATGATGCATTCCTGCTAATCAAGATCGGGCAGCTCAGAACCTGGCTCAACAAGTTGCTCAGCCTCTTGCTCAACAACAAGGTCAAGCTGCACGACCTCACTACCCACTAGGTTCTTGTTATAACTGTGGGGATCTGACCCACTACCGTAATCAATGTCCAAGATTGGTGAATGCGAATCCAGCTCAGGTTCAGGCTCGAGGTCGAGTCTTCAACATGAATGCACAAGAGGCACAAGCAGACAATGAAGTGGTTAACGGTACGTTCTTTGTTAATAATCAACCCGCATCTGTTCTTTTTGATTCTGGTGCCGATAAGAGTTTTGTGTCGTTATCTTTTGAGCCATTACTTCGCGTGACTAGAACGAAACTAGGTAAGCCTTTGACAGTAGAAGTTGCGAGTGGTGATCCCATTGTTCTTGATTCTGTTCTTCGCAATTGCCAATTGAACCTTAACGACCATCTTTTTCCTATTGACCTCATGCCCATGCAACTTTGAAGCTTCGACATTATTGTGGGTATGGATTGGTTAGCCAAGCATCACGCGGGGGTAGTTTGTTTTGAGAAGATTGTTCGGGTGCCGCTTTCGTCAGGTGAGATCCTACAGGTTCGTGGTGAGAAACCTGTTAGTTGTCTCAAGCTCATGTCTTGTACTCAAGCTCAGAAGTATCTGCGAAAGAACTATGTGGCCTTCTTGGCACATGTTACAATAGATAAAGGAAAAGGTAAGTCTATTCAAGATATTCCTGTTGTTCGGGACTTTCCGGAGTTGTTTCTTGAAGAGTTACCTGGTCTACCCCCAGCACGCCAAGTCTAGTTCCGTATTGATCTCGTACCTGGTGCAAATCCCATTGCCAGAGCTCCATATCGTCTTGCACCGTCTGAGATGCAAGAGTTGTCTAAGCAGCTTCAGGAGCTATCTGACAAAGGTTTTATTCGTCCTAGTTTTTCACCTTGGGGTGCTCCAGTTCTCTTTGTCAAGAAAAAGGATGGATCCTTCAGGATGTGCATCGATTATCGTGAGCTGAACCATCTTACCATCAAGAATCGATATCCCCTACCTCGCATCGATGATCTCTTTGACCAGTTACAGGGTGCTTCTTATTTTTCGAAGATTGATCTTCGTTCTGGGTATCATCAACTTCGTGTGCATGAAGAAGATATTCCCAAGACTGCTTTCCGCACTCGTTATGGGCATTATGAGTTTACAGTCATGCCGTTCGGTTTGACTAATGCTCCTGCTATTTTCATGGACTTGATGAATAGGGTTTGTAAGCCTTATTTAGATAAGTTCATCATTGTTTTTATTGATGACATCTTGATATACTCTAAGACGCAAGCTGATCATGAGCAACATCTTCGTCTTACTCTGGAACTCCTAAAGAAAGAGCAATTTTTCGCCAAGTTCTCCAAGTGTGAATTTTGGCTTAAGGAAGTTCAATTTTTAGGGCATATTGTCAACGAACAAGGTATTTATGTAGATCCCTCCAAGATCAGTGCGATTAAGGATTGGGATACGCCTACTACTCCTACTGAGGTTCGTTCTTTCCTTGGTCTCGCGGGTTATTACCGCCGCTTCATAGAGAATTTCTCAAAGATTGCAGTTCCTCTAACTGCTCTAACTCAGAAGAACAAATCCTTTGAATGGGGATTTAAGCAAGAGGAAGCGTTTCAGACCTTAAAGCAGAAGCTTTGTGACGTGCCTATTCTGACTTTGCCTGAGGGCAATGATGATTTCGTCGTTTATTGCGATGCATCTAAATTGGGTCTTGGCTGTGTTCTGATGCAAAGGAACAAAGTTATAGCCTATGCATCAAGACAATTGAAGGTGCATGAGAAGAACTACACCACTCATGATCTTGAGTTGGGTGCAGTTGTCTTCGCTCTTAAGATCTGGAGACACTATTTGTATGGTACTAAATGTGTGGTTTTCACTGACCACAAAAGTCTTCAGCATATCTTTAATCAGAAAGAACTCAACATGAGGCAAAGACGTTGGGTTGAGCTTCTAAACGACTATGACTGTGAAATTCGCTACCATCCTGGTAAGGCGAATGTCGTAGCCGATGCTTTGAGTCGTAAGGAATGTACTAAGCTTCATTGTGTTCGTGTTCAATCTGATATTCAAGCTCGATCGGATATTCAAGCTCGCGTCTCTCAGGCTCAACATGCTTGTGTTTCACAAGACTTGATGGGTAAGGAATTACCCTATCACATTAAGCCTGATCTTGAACTGAAGGACGATGGATCGTATTATTTCATGGACCACTTGTGGGTCCCAAGCCTAGATGATCTCCGCACTTTGCTTATGGATGAAGCTCATAAGTCTCGTTATTCTATTCATCCTGGCTCAGATAAGATGTATAAGGATCTTCGTACTCAGTATTGGTGGCCTGGTATGAAGAAAGACATAGCCTTGTACGTTTCAAAATGCCTTACTAGTCTTAAGGTTAAGGCTGAACACCAACATCCTTCTGGTCTTTTGGAGCAACCAGAGATTCCAGTTTGGAAATGGGAAAACATTGCCATGGATCTCATTACCAAACTTCCGCGCACTAAGAAAGGTCATGATGCCATCTGGGTAGTTGTTGATCGTCTTACTAAATCAGCACATTTCTTGCCAATACGTGAGGATTTTTCTGCTGAAAGGCTGGCTAAAATCTATGTGGATGAAATCGTATCTCGACATGGTGTTCCTTTGAACATTATTTCTGACAGAGATGCTCGCTTCTCTTCTCGTTTTTGGAGAACCATGCAATCTGCTATGGGGACCCAACTTAATCTGAGCACTGCTTATCATCCGCAATCTGATGGTCAATCTGAAAGAACAATCCAGACTTTGGAGGATATGCTTAGAGCTTGTGTGATCGATTTTGGTGGTAGCTGGGATTCACATCTTCCATTGATTGAATTCTCCTACAACAACAGTTATCACTCCAGCATCAACATGGCTCCTTTCGAGGCTCTCTATGGTCGAAAATGTCGTTCACCAGTCTGCTGGAATGAGATAGGTGAGGCTCAACTTACTAGACCTGACCTCATTCTAGAGACAACTGATAAAGTTAAGAAAGTTCGTGATAACCTTCAGACAGCTCGAAGCCGTCAAAAGAGTTACGCGGACCAACGACGCAAGCCCTTGGAATTTCAAGTCGGTGATCGTGTATTACTTAAGGTCTCACCTTGGAAAGGTGTGATCAGATTTGGAAAGAAAGGAAAACTTGCACCTAGATACGTTGGACCATTCAAGATCGTCGAAAGAATCGGTAAGGTAGCCTACAGACTCGAGTTACCTCCTGAACTTGGGAATGTTCATCCAACCTTCCACGTATCCAATCTCAAAAAGTGCTTAGCTGACGAGAACCTCCACATACCGCTTGACGAAATTCGTGTTGATAAAACACTGCACTTTATCGAGAAACCTGTGGAGATAGTGGACCGTACATTCAGACAGTTGAAGAACAAAAGGATTCATTTGGTCAAGGTTTGCTGGGAATCCAAACGTGGCCCCGAGTTTACTTGGGAACGTAAGGACCAGATGAAGGCGAAATATCCGCATTTGTTTTCATAAGTTTCCTCTAAATAAAATTTCGGGACGAAATTTCCTAAAGTAGGGGAGACTGTGACAACTGTGTTCTGTAAGCATCGTATAATGTAAAACAATGTTGATTATCAATAAAACAATTTTCTTTGGTGTTATTATGTGTGTATTTATGTTTGATGACTTTACAATTTGATTCGACTCCGATTTCAAGCTTTAAATCACTTTCTACAATGTCATACGCAAACTGGTGCATAAACGCAATCAGTTTAACGTGACGTACACTCCGGAACTGTGACATAAGCCAAACATACCCTAAATATCCTTTACATAACTTAGAAATAAGTTTTGAAGGAATCGGTATGGCAAAAACATGTTTATTTGAACTAAAGAACTATTTACGACAAAACTGCGAAACTAACGTTGGTGACCGCCCGGATAATATTTAAATCCCAAAAAATTTTTGTTATGATTAAAATTTTATTTTAATCAGGTTCGTGATGAAAAATAAATTAAAACGCCTAAAAAAGTTATTTTTCAAGTTTAAGCGCGTACTGCGTGTTTCTGCGCGACACAGTGCTTCCACTGCAAAACGCAGACAACGCAGCCAGTCCTGGCAACTGAAATTTATTTCAGTAATATTTTGGCAAGTTATTTTTATAGAATAATAAAAATAATTTAGAGCGCCATAAACCGGGATTTAAACGCTAGATAAAATACCCGGTATCCAGTTAAACACCCGTTTTAGCCTACATATGGCATGTTTATATAAAAACTTACACTCTACCCCCCCCATATATAAAATTCGGTCATATCTAATGTGGCCCCACCAATATTTTGCAAGATTACACAATATTTCCTAGATCTCTCAAAAATCCTATTTGATCTTTGTATGACAAGTGTAGTTGCATGCTAGCTCCATATCCTACTTATATCTCCTCATATCTTCTCAACAAGATCATCACTCAACCTCCTCTCTCTATCCTCCCTCCCAAACCGTCCACTCCTCTCTCTCTCTCCATATTCATCCTTTGCAAACTTTGTTCTTCATTTCAAGCTCCATTTCTAGCCATATTTCAAGTGGTGGTGAAAAGCCAAAGGTGATTCCAAGGTGTTCTCAAGTGATTCAAGCTTCCTATCATCAAAATCTCATCCTACAACCTACTTGAATCTTGAAGGTATAACACTTATGTTTAAATCATACTTTTGATTCTTGGTTGTTTTAATGATGGAAGTTTCTCTTGAATCTTGGGATTTTCACTAAACTTGAAATCTAAAATCAAATGGGTCTTGAAACAAACAAAAATGGTGGTGTACATATAGGTATGTATAACCATACATATGTATGTGTGTATATGAGTTTTGAAGTTTGTTATCTTGTTAAGTACTTGTTTTTGTTGTTACATGTTCTAGAATGGTGGTAAAAATGGAAGTATTTGGTGATCTATGTATGATATGTTAAAAATAAATTACATCAGCAAATACATCTGAATATATCACATATTTAATGCTTTTAAACTCATAAAAAAATGATGTTGCTATGATAATATGCTATAGGCACTTGTACATGAAGATACATGTTGATGTAAAGCTCAAGAAATGTTAAAAAAAAGGGTTGTATGATAAAAATGTTTTAGATCAGGTTACAAACACTAAAAATAACCTTATTTGATGTATTATAATGGCATGAAACTTTGACATAGGTTTGATAGCTTTGCATGTTGTACATATAGCTTAAAAAGTGGTAAATTATGTGAAATTTGCATGATTTATGTGCTTTATTTAAGACCTGCACTATCATGAGTATAACCATTATTTTGTTCAGTAAATAACATGGGTTGTGTCAAAATTTCAAGTCGTTTCGATTTCGGATGGTTCGGGTAACGTTTGATGCAAAACTATGCGGTAAAACGGTCGAAAATTTCCTTTTCGGAGTATTTTTGCAAAACTGTTTTAAATCAGTAACCAAACTGATATATTTAGTATAAAAATAAGTATTTTAACTTATATTAAGTTTACTTGGTGATTGGTTAGTCATACGTGACTTCCGACGCCCAAAAATGTTACCGAATCGCAAAAATAAGTGTTTTTCGACATACACTAGAATGGGTTGTTCATGGGTTATTTTATGTGTTACAATGTGCTATGTGTTTTACAATATGTGTATGATCATGTGTTAGTGTTGACAAGATTAGGTGTGTTACGCTCGAGTACATATATACAAATACACCAAAATAATAAAAAATAATAATAACTTTTCGAGTAATCTCAAAGTTATGTGAAAATTCCAAGTATCGGAGAAACTCATGTATTTTTTGTGAGTTTTGATTATTTAATCATTCTTATTTAATTTAGGACGTATAAACAAATTGTGGGATTGTGTTAACATATAAAAATGCACCCAAAGGTGAGTACATAGTCCCCTCTTTTACCGTTTTTCAAACATTTTGGGGTGAAACACATGTGCCTACTTGTTACTTTCGTGCTTTCCATGTTTTCATAATATATACTTGCTATGTTCATTAGTACACTTATAGTACATGATTTACATTACATTATTTTGCTATGTATGTTTACTTGGCATACTTAGTACATTGATTTACATGACTTTTCTGCTTTGTATGTTAACTTAGCATACTTAGTACATTGTTTTCATATAACATGTTTACATTTGGTATAACATTTAGTTTGTACAAACGGGACTTATATATGTTCATTAACATTAGCTACGCCACTCGGTAGTAAGTAGCGGTACCATAGGACTTGACAAATCCCGTTCCTGACATCCTAGGTTTGTTTGGATGAAAGGAATGACTGAATCCGAAAACATTTCTTTTGATAACTTTGACTTAGGGTTATCCGTCTGTCTCAAGGCTTGAATGTATGCGTTAACTTACCACATAAGTGTTTGTATCAGTAAAACATGCATTTACTTTATAAAACATAACTTTTTGATATATTCAAAATACCTGGTTTTGTACATTTTTACATTTGGTTTATGTGACTACACTTTATTTACCATACATAACATTTGTTACACATTACTTGACTACATTTGGACTTTTAACATTTGACATGGTTTATGCAAGGACTCTTTGACAATTGATTTAAACATGGACTTTATACATTGGTGGTTTGTTTAAGTGACTTAAGTAACGAGATGTGTGTAGTATGATACAAGCATGGTGGATACGCCGCTGGTACTTCCTATATATAAGTGCTTGTATTGTACTACATTTCGTAGCGTTATTTAAATCATTCAATTTGGACTTATACATTTTACACAAACAACATATTTTTCACAAGACTTTGGTTTACAAAACAGTTTATCTTATACAACTCATTTTACTTGGGTATTCATTTAACCTTATATTATTCTTTTATTTATACATATCATCTGATTTTATTGCTTTTCAAATAACTTATAAAACAAAACAATTTACAAGGTTCATGACTAACTTTTATTAAACATTTCTTTAAATTCATGTCATGAATCCTATTTTCATAAAACCTATGTATCTCACAGGCATTTTATATGCTGACGTACCTATTTTCACATGTGTTTTCAGGAGCTGTTGCTTAGGATGTTCGTGACACACTAGGGCGGACCTGTGCCTTAGAGACTTAAAATAAAGATGGAACTAGTTTAATTATGTGATGAACTCTTCGTTTTAGTTATTTTAAGACAATGTAACTCTTTGTTTGATGAATAAAACATAACTTTTAATTACCATGGTTGTGGAACAATAATTATGTTACAACACTCCCCGACGTTTCCACCACGATTTGATGTTTTACGTGGTCGGGGTATGACAACAGCTTTCTGGGATTAGCTGGATATTACAGAAGGTTTATTGAAAACTTCTCAAGGATAGCTGCACCGTTAACTGCTCTGACCCGTAAGAATGTGAAGTTTGATTGGGGTCCTAAACAACAAGAGTCTTTTGAGATTCTTAAGTAGAAATTAAGCAATGCTCATGTATTGACATTGCCTGAAGGGATAGAAGAATTGGTCGTGTACTGTGATGCTTCACACACCGGTATGGGTTGTGTGCTTATGTAGAGAGGCAAGGTAATTGCTTACGCATCACGATAACTAAAAGTGCGTGAAAAGAATTACACTACCCATGATTTGGAGTTGGGTGCCGTTGTATTTGCACTTAAGTTGTGGAGACATTACTTATATGGAACTAAATGTGTGATATATTCGGATCACAAAAGTCTCCAACACTTATTCAGCCAAAAGGATCTTAATATGAGGCAACGCCGTTGGATGGAGACCCTAAATGACTACGATTGTGAAATTCGCTACCATACTGGTAAAGCGAATGTAGTCGCAGATGCATTGAGCAGAAAAGAAAGGATTAAACCTATACAGATTAATGCCAAGAGTATTGAACTTAAGAACAACTTGAATGAAAGGCTGTTAACTACTCAGAAGGAAGCTGTTTTGAAAATTAATCTTCCAAACGAGAAATTAGGTGTAACTGCTGAACAGTTAACACCTGGTAAGGATGGAATCCTCAGATTGAATAGTAGGATCTGGGTTCCTATCCATGGAGGACTTAGAGATATAATCCTCCAGTAAGCTCATAATTCCAGATACTCAGTTCATCCTGGAGGTGACAAAATGTATCAAGATTTGAAAGCCAATTATTGGTGGATAGGTTTGAAGAAATCTATAGCCACACATATAGCTAAATGTCTGACATGCGCTCAGATTAAAGCTGAACATCAAAAGCCGTCAGGTTTGCTACAACAGCCGGAACTTCCCACGTGGAAGTGGGAGATGGTAACCATGGATTTTATAACTAAGTTACCTAAAACAAGGCATGGAAATGATACCATATGGGTCATAGTTGACAGACTGACTAAGTCAGCACATTTTCTACCCATCAAGGAGACTCATAGCTCTGACAAGCTAGCATAGTTGTATGTGGATAAGATAGTATCTCTCCACGGAGTGCCAGTATCTATTATATCCGATAGAGATACTAGATACACCTCTCATTTTTGGAAAAGCTTCCAACAATCATTAGGCACTCGTTTGAATTTTAGTACTGCTTACCATACTTAAACGGATGGACAAAGTGAACGTACAATTCAAACTCTGGAAGACATGCTTCGTGCATGTGTTATTGATTTGGGTGGTAGTTGGGATGACCACCTACCGCTGATCGAGTTCTCTTATAATAATAGCTACCATACTAGCATTCAGGCTGCGCCTTTTGAGGCATTGTATGGGAGGAGATGCAGAACACCTGTTTGTTGGGTGGAAGTAGGAGAAGCTCAGTTATCAGGACCTGATATAGTCCTTGAAACAACGGACAAGATTGACCAAATTCGTGATTGCCTAAAGGCTGCTAGAGATAGACAGAAAAGTTATGCAGATAAGAGGCGAAAACCTCTAAAGTTTGAGGTAGGTGACAAAGTCTTACTAAAAGTATCACCCTGGAAGGGTGTGATGCGTTTTGGTAAGAAGGGCAAGCTAAGCCCAAGGTATATCAAACCATTCGAGATCATCGAATGTGTCGGCAGTGTAGCTTATAAGCTAAACTTGCCTGAGGAGCTTAGTGGAATTCACAATGTGTTCCACATCTGTAACTTAAAGAAATGTCTTGCTGATGAATCGCTAGCAATGTCTCATAAAGACGTACAGATTGATGAAAGCCTGAGTTGTTGAAAGACCTATATCGATCGAGGATCGATAGGTTAAAAAGCTCTGAAGGAAGCACGTGCCTATAGTTAAAGTTAAATGGGATGCCCGTAGAGGCCCTGATTATACGTGGGAGGTTGAGTCCACTATGCGACAGAAGTACCCTCACTTGTTCCAATAAATCTCGGGGTCGAGATTTCTTTTAAGGGGGTGAGGATGTAACACCTCATAAAAACATGCCCATTTATGTGATAACACCTGCCCTAAACTCTAAACATGTGAAAGTTTGAGTTTGATGGACTAAAGTTGACAAACGTTGAAAGTATGTATGCGAAAGGACTAAAAGTGTCAACATGCCAAACTTGTGCCTCTAAATGACCACACACGAAGAATATATTCTTAAACGAGAAATTATTTGGATATAAGAAGCCAATTGTGAAAGTAAACGAAAGTTTACAAGCTATAGGGATTAAACGTGTCAACATGTAAATTCTTACCTCTGAGTGACCTTTTAACGAAACCGGGCCTTCGTAATGTTCGATTATACTCTCAAGAATATATGATATCAATTTCACGAGATTTCGAGATCGTTTTGTAAGTTTCCAAGAATAAGGGTTAAAAGCGACAACGAGCAGAAACTCGTGTTTCGGTGATCATTTAACAAAACCGGACCTAACGGTGTTTGGTTATAATCCCGGGATCCTCTACAAACTAACTACAAGGGTGTTTTGTGCCTAAAATGATAGTTATAAAAGTTATAAAGGACCAGGGACTGAAACTGCCAAACTTAAAACAATTTTCACCTGAAGACAAGGTTGTTGCGGGGCGCGTAGACTTCCCTTAAAGTCTACGCGGCCCGCGAGAGAGTGCCAGTTCAGAAAATAGTGGACAGCTGCTTGTTGCAGCCTGTTGCATCGCCTTACTCACCTGAAACTCGAAACCTGGAGCTTATTAATGTTTTAGATTACCACTAGGACACCTAGGATGATCCTAAACACTCCCATTACACCTGGAATGATCTTGAATCATGGATTTCAACTATAAACAGGACTCCTTGGTCACTTGTTTCGTTGCTCGTATCATTCAAATCACTTCTCCTCTCAATTTCTGGGATTCCTGGCCATAAGGAAGCTCATTCTTAGTAGAAAAGATTGCTAGGACCCTTTATAAGTGTCTTAGCCCCCTCTTTAGTTCAATTTTCTTAATTAAAAATCGAAAAGTCAAAGTTACGTAAAATAGCTTTGACTCTCGGTTTAAACTCAAATGGTCTAGCCATTGTTCGAGGTGAATATGGCTATGTGATCATAATTAGGTAGGTGTTAATCTCTTAAAAGGGCACCTCCTAATTATCTCGTTTGCTTAGTTAATTGTCGGGTCAAACTATTTAAATAAAAAGTCAAACTGGACAGATTTGTAAATAATAATCAAAACTAATAATATAGAGGTTATAAATTATATTTTATCACTTTAGTAACTTGGTAATTATTATTAGGACATGTCTAAGCATGTTCAACCCGATAATTCTGAGTTTAGGGTCAGTTCGCAACCGAAAGTCGCAAAAGCTTGACTTTTGCTTTAACTTTCAGTTCTGACCCGATTAAGCTTAAATCTTTTATGTTTTAAGCTTCCATTAGGACCATATTATGTTGCAGTATAACTCTCTGAAGTTATATTACCTGGTCATTTATACATTGAATTATATGCTAGATTCCGTTATTATGATTATAATTGACCGTTATGCCCTTATGTCATAAAAACAATATTTTTGAAAATGTGAGAGGACAAAAAGCTTTATTACTGATAGATAAGTATGTCAAATAAATTTGACATCAGTTTCTGGTCTCAAACTCAAGTTATGCAAGATATCGTAAAATGAAACTTTTTGTTAATTAAATTGCATTTTAGCATAAATCATGTTTAAACCCAAATTTTGGCACCAAACACATTACCTACGGTTTTGATATTATTTTTATAGATTTTTGGAATTTTTGGTCAGATTAGACACTGACCATAACTTAGAGTTCTCGTATAAATTACTTAATTGACGATAATACCCTTTTTACTAATAAAATGTGATTTACATGTGATTAGCATACCAAACCTTTTTCTACTGACTTGATATGATAAATAAATTATTTTAAGCATTCAAAGCTGATCAAAACATCAGAATCACATAAACATCTCAAATATCGTCAATTATCGACTTTTACGCTAATTAGGTGCATAGCATGGTTTAAAACCATATTTAACACCTAAGACTTGTTACCTACTGAGTTTTTAAATAAATTTTAATATTTTTACAGTAGATATAAGTCATGAACTCAGATTTCCAATTATGTCCTTAAAAGCATATGTGAAATGACCAAAATACCCTTTCGGGTCATAGTTTGGCCATAAATGGTAAATCACACATATGTATGATATCTTGCTGATTTAACGTCATAAAATAAATGTTTTCACAGAATACTTAAGACCAGAATATCAGTTTACATTAAAACCTCTTTTATAAATATTAAAATGACCAAAATGCCCCCACGGGACCTAATTTGGTTTTAAATACTTTTTGGGCATATATGTTAACATCCTACTGATGTATTAACATTATTTAAGCATAATAACATATGAGACTTATATATGGTTCATTTGGTTACCCGTTATGCAATTATGCGTTCGGTTCGGTTTATGTGACTAGTTTACATAAATTAGCCGAAATGGGTTTAACCTTATCATTAAATCTTCAAAATCCAGAATGTGTTTAGTTTACCCATATTATACAAGTATCTAAACTTGTCGGGTCTAAATCACATTCCATTCCGGTCTCCGCTTAATCTAGCGTTTCGAACCGTTAAGTATCTTTCAAACTAATCGGTCTAAGTCTTTGACTTAAATAAAGACCCGTTAGTATCCTAATATGTTATTAAACCTTCTATACAGATTAAGTAATTTCGGTAGAAGGTATTTACATAAGGCTTTAGGAAACATACGGCTGAGTTACATCTTTACACATCTAGCTCAGGTAAATACTTTTAACTTATTTTCCTATACGGGCTTGGGATACGGTATAATAATACCGCTTGGTCGGGTATGAAATCATTTAATCGGATTGTGATTAATAAATTGCATAACCCGTTTTAATCTGTTTTGTTTGATAACATAAACATTGGGGGTTAACGACCATGTCCTGGATATCCTCGGCTCATTTCATTTAAAAATGGCCACGACCTATGCACGGGGTGTAGGCTTACACCTGACAGATGCAAATGCTAATATAACCCACATGTTGGGGATAACTCCTTTGTGGGTTTTATAGTGGTGAGTCGGTTAATCATGACCGGCTTCCAAACCGGCCCCATATGTATGACAAACATGCAAAACTGTATACAAGATTTTATATAAAAATTGTCCCAAGTTATAAATGGTTTGTGCTTTGTGCACTTAAATCAATTTTCATAAACTCTTTTAAAATGAGTCGGTTAATTGTATTTACCAGTGAAACTGACGTATTTTTCAAAGACTAAGTGACAGGTACCTCTCGTAATTAGGCTGGAGCTACTTGGTGTCAAATAAGTGGATCTTGCAAATCCTTAGATGCCTGAAGTCTGTTATTTCAGTTTCTTGTATTTGTATTTATGATCCGCCTGTGGATCTCTATTACAACTAGTCTGTATATTCTTTTATTTGGACACTCGGACACTATGGTTTGTAATAGTAATTATCTACCAAAGCCTTCCGCTGTGCTATAATATTGTGTATATTGACTATGATGATATCAACTACGTCACGATACTCCCCACCAGTAATATGTGGAAATATCGGGGTGTGACACATATTTATCATTTTATAAAACGTCATATTTTAGAAGTTATAAGCGATAAATGACTGAAGCAGCCGAATTAATTATAACATATAAAATAATAAAAAAAACAAACTAACTTATGAATTAAATGCTAATGTGTACGTGTGTGTAGGAACTGTGAATGTTGTGAAGTAGTGTGTATGTGTATGATTTCAAGATCAGAAGGAATCACACATTTTCGTGATCTCCAAGTTTACTTCCAACTATAAATTGATGTAATTGTAAAACATTCTTCCCCTGCTCACCATTTCTTTCTCAACCGCCCTCTCTACTTTTATATCTATATATCCTCTTTCTTAGTATTACACCCTAAATCCTACAAAGCTCTGCCCCGTTTTAACTGTTTCAACCCCTGATCACTGATTCGATAGCCTGTCCGATCGATCTTGAACCCAGGAACGGATGCCAAGGCGTTGCCTGATAAAGGCTATGCTTTGTAAACTACGTTGAGGTTCTGATCTCGTGATGTAGTGATAAAGTTGAATTGGGTTATTACACTAAACATGAGTGCATTATATATTTTATTAAAAGCTCCGGAGTTATACCCAAGATTATACCAGGAGACTTTTAGTTAAACCCTAAAGGTTACAAAGTGAGTCATTCTTCTTTTTCTCACCTTATTGTGAACCATTTTATTAAAAAGCTTTGCAAAACCCTAAATGTTTTCAGTTATAATTACAATAATTAAGTCTTTATATTCTGAAATTACTGTCAGTATGTGGAAATGCTTTCAAAACCCTATTTGCTATACATTATTTGATATACATTATAGGTAATTGTCACTAATACAATTGTATATTTATATACTATTTTCATAATAAAATTTAATGACATTATAGTGTATTTAATAAATGTATACTAAGATATACATCGTGAGAATTTAAATATTATATTTAATATTTAAAGTAGTATATTATAAACTATAAACCTTAATGTATATCATAATAAAATTAAACGATATATGTCAATTATATATTTAACTTTTAATATAGTAAGATATATATCATGAGATTTTAAATATTATATTTAATATCTAAAATAATATATTATAAACCTTAATATGTATAATATATAAACCTTAATGTATATCATAATAAAATTAAACGATATATATTATATATTTAACTAAGATATACATCGGGAATACATTATTCCAAAACCCGATATGAGGGATTTGGTATACATTATTTGATAAGCGTCACTAGTTGAAAGAATGATCAACAGTGATATGACCACAGTCACTAGTTGAAAGAACGATCAACAGTGATATGACCACAGTAACTAGTTGAAAGGATGATCAACAGTGTTATGACCACAGTCACTAGTTGAAAGGATGATCAACAGTGATATGACCACAATCACTAGTTGAAAGAACGATCAACAGTGATACGACCACAGTCACTAGTTGAAAGAATGATCAACAGTGATATGTCCACCATCACGGGAATCGCCTAGTGACAAATACATTTGAATAATAGTAAGATATAATATATATATGAGTGAGGATCATGCGGAAAGTGTGTTTTTCCTAGAATGTGTAGGAAGCGATCTGGGCCATTAGATGAGTGTGTTTAATGGTTGAGATCATTTTGGTGGCATTTTGGTAATATACGTGTCTTTAAAATACGCTAATTTAATTGATTGGGGGTAAATATGTCATTTAAGCTGTTTTAAATAAGGAAATAACTACCAATCATAAAACCACCTCCAAAAATATCGCAATTTTTTTCTCTCTCTCTCTAATCCCTCACATTTGAAAACACCAAATCATACAAAAAATAACGATAAATCAGATTTAGATGTGTTCATAGTAGTGTGTTTTAGCGATAAAACACAATGTGACGAACTAGTGACTGACTGCTAAAACACAACATCAAGAATGGCAAAATCATATCAACCAATAACTGATAAAACACATTGTGATGAAACCAGTAACTGATAAAACGCAACATCAAGAATGCCAAAATCACATCAACCAGTAACTGATAAAACACATTGTGATGAAACAGTAGATAAAATACAAAAGAACATGCCATTCATGAATCATAACTGGTATAACACATTGTGATGAAACCGGTAATTGATAAAAAAACAACATCAAGAATGCCATAAATCATATCAACCAGTGTCTGATAAAACACATTGTGATGAAACAGTAACTGAAACCAGTAACTACTAAAGCACATTGTGATGAAACCAGTAACTGATAAAACACAACATCAAGAATGCCAAAATCACATCAACCAGTAAATGATAGAACACATTGTGATGAAACAGTAACTGAAACTAGTAACTGATAAAACACATTGTATGAAACCGGTAACTGATAAAACACAACATGAACCAGTAACTGATAAAACACAACATCAAGAATGCCAAAAATCATATCAACCAGTAACTGATAAAACACATTGTGATGAAACAGTAACTGAAACCAGTAACTGCTAAAACACATTGTGATGAATCCAGTAAATGATAAAACACAACGTGAAGAAATTGTTATTGATTTGAACTTTGTAATTTAAACTAACTCCCCTTTTGAAATCGTAATGATTTGAAATTGTCAAAGATATATACGTTTCCATAAATATCTGGATAGTTAGTTTAGAATATATAATATTCCAAAATTAAATTAATAGTCAAATTTGTTGATGCATATTTTAGTGTCTGTAACTTGTCTTTATTTAACGATGTAATTTATACAGTCTTTTATTATATAGAGTCTGTATTCGCCTTCGACCAAGTCGGATATCCTCCTATCCTACTTGTGTCCGACAAAGTTTGTCTTGTTTGTTATGTATGGTTAAATGAACAATGCATGTTGCATTTTGGGTTTAATGTTTGTTTGTGTGTTTATAGTATTTGCTGCAAACTGTTAACAGTTTGCAGCACATCAACATTTGCAGCCCTTGACGAAACTCCCAAGTTTCGTCGAGTACATGTTGACGAAACTCCTTCATGGTCACAACTCCCAAGTTTCACCATGAAAAGTGACGAAACTCCTAGAGTTTCGTCAACTGTGATGTTTCGTCAGGCCCAAGTGATGTTTCGTCGGGCCCAATTCATGTTTCGTCACTTGTGGGCTTGGGGTGCCTATATAAACACAACATAGTTTCACACTGAAACTATGAGAGCATACCCTGAGAGTTTTACGTCAAACATTGTGTGTATCTATTTGAACTGTGTTCTCATCTAATCAATTGATTATGATTCATTGGTTACTTTGTGTCGTTACAATCTGTGTTTGGTTTGGCATAGTCACGAGGATTCCACACTCGTGACCGTGTTTGTGATAAACAAGTGATTCGGTTTCGTATTCGATCCTCAGAAATCGGGACCTACAAGTGGTATCAGAGCATTGGCTCTTATCCATGTTTAAAACCAAACATAGTTGGGATTTTATCAAGTGTTATTGTTTGTGATTTTATGAAAATTGTGTTCTTGGAAAGTTGATAATTTCTGGAAAAAGCTTCTTACAAATCTGTTTGGATCTTGCTTGTTTTGCTAAAAAGTTTTATCAAAAACCTTGTTAGTTTGCTTATTCACGTGGTAAAACCGGGTTTTTAGTGAAAGTTTTAAGCAATTTCGTGTTACGGAAAATTCTCCGGTGAAAAATCTTGCCGGAAAGATCATAAATTCTGGGGTTGTTCTTCACATCTTCAAGTTGTTCATCATACCTTCATAGTATTCTTGGAATTTAAAATTAAAAGATAAAGGTTAAAATGGATTAAAATATTGGTGACCATGCTGGTTGGTAATATGAGTATGTTGTAGGTTGATATCGGGTGTTCTGTGTCAGACAAAGATAAGATTTGCTTTTGAAAATCTCACCAACTTTCACTAACTATCTGAGACCTTATCTCGACGAAAGTCCCTTTTGACGAAACCCCACAGAGTTTCGCCATAAGGAACTTCAACGAAACCCCCTGAGTTTCGCCATAAGGAACTTCGACGAAACCCTTAGAGTTTCGTCAAAGGTACTTCGACGAAACTTATTAAGTTTCGTGGGAAGAGTTTCGTCGAGAAACTTGTCAAATTTCAACAGAGGACTTATAAAAGTGGTTTAATTGTTTGTTTTCAAGTTTTTGACCAGGTATTAACTTTCATATATCAAATATGAGTAGTACGAGTCCATGGAATTGGAGCACGGACCCAAGACCAGGTCAAGATCAAACCTCCGCAGCTGCGTGGTTAAGGAATGTCATGCCTCCACAATCTATAAGTGCAAGTCAATGGGCATTGGTGTCGAATCAGAATCAAAGCATTTAAAATCTTTTGCTTAGTGAGAGTGAAACGGGCAGCAACAATCGCCCACTAAAGCTTAATCATATGAATGACTATCCATCATGGAAGGGTTGTTTTCACACATACGTTTTAGGGCAAAACACCAAGTTATGGACGTGTTTTACTTCGCCTTACAACACAGCTCTCGAAGAAGCAGGATCAAGTGCGGCGACTTTTGCAAATATGCTAGAAGATGACAAAAAGGCATATGATCTGGAGAAGAAGGCATTTGCTATTCTTACACAAGCGCTTCACAAAGAAATCTATCATCAATTCGCTTACTGTACTAGCACAAAAGCCTTATAGGATGCGTTGGTAGCAAGAGGAGAAGGGAATGCGGCGACAAGAAAGACACGCCATGATTTGTTGAAGAAAGAATTTGAGTCATTTCAATTCTTGGAAAATGAAACCCTAAATGATACGACTACTCGTTTTTATCATTTGATTAGTGAAATGTATTCTTATGCTGTTCTTGCAACTCAACAGGAAATGGTTGCATGATTTGCTGATGCACTACCTCCGAAATGGAGTCCTTTCATTGAACTTTTAAAGCATACGGGCGTCTTAGATGCGGTTAGTATCTATGAGATCGTTCAGAAGTTGGAGCATAAGAACGAAGAAGAAATCAGGAAAGCTAAACGGATTGCACTTCCTCAAAACACGGAAATGTATCTTGGAGGTTTTAATCCTGCAGCTAGTTCCACTTCCGTTCAGCAACCGAAGCTACAAACGGCGTTTATGTCGAATACAAGCTCTTTTCCTTTTCCACAGTCAGCTCCACCTCCGGTTTTCGATCCGAGTGCCTATCATCCGCCAGCACATATGATTGCTCAAGCTCATGCTTTTTCTAAACCTCAACTCGATCCGAGTGCCTGGCTACCAAAACCCCAACCTCCACCTCAAGTACCCATTACTCAACATCAGTTTGATCCAAGTGCTTATATTCCTACCTCATCACAACAACAAGCCCAACCACAACAACAACAGCAACAGCAAGCATGTTATAGTAACAACCCTCCACCCCAAAACCCCAACACAGTCAGAGTTGATACTTCAAACCTCTCGAAAGTTAGCATTGAAGTAGCGAAGGAGCATATGGAACTCATCAATACAATGGTCAGTGTCTACTGCGGATTGGTCGTAGGTCAAATTGGAAACATTAATTTGACCAATGAAGATTATCAACAAATCGACCGTGATGAAATGGAGTTGATGGATATCAAGTGGGCGTTTGCAAGTGCTGTTAGAAGGGCGAAGGATTACATGAGTCAAACGGGAAGAACTTCGTTGGAAAGCAAGAAGGATACGAAGTACGGATTTGATAAGGATGCGGTTACATGTTTCAATTGTGGCGAAAAGGGTCACTTTAAACGTGAGTGCACCCGACCAAGCAAACAAGGCAACCAGAATCCATTCAGAAATCAGACGAGTACTTCCAATGCCAATCAAGACAATCGTGAAAGAAGGATGGTAGCGGTGAACAACAGCCAGAACCAGAACCAGTCTGGACCTTCAAACACCACCAGAGCATTAGTTATCCAAGCTGATGAAGGGTGTAATTGGTCTGTACAATTTGGGGATGGTGATCAAAAAGGAGGAGGAACCGCGTGTTATGCAAAGACCATCAATCACATCAAGCACGTTCACAAGGAAGATGTCACACCCCCAAAATCCACCATGCGGGGTATCACCGCTTGGAGGCGTGACGTGACCAGGATCGAGCCACCAATCATATTGAACATCGTAATTAAGTAAATAAGACCAACCACAATACGATTGGTGACCAAAGCTAGTTAACCAAGTTTTAATTTAGACAGCGAAAGCATAAACGTAAAGTTCAAAACATAAGTTCGCAGTTCATAAGTTTAAAGTCCAACACTTAGGTTTAATAAGTTCATAATGTTTTAAATATTAAACACTGGACATAACCGTCCGTACACCACAACGACTCCTTCCTTGTGCAAGCTCCAAGTGTTTAGTGACCTATAAGGCATGTAACAACTAGTCAACAACAAAGTTGAGTGAGTTCACGTTTGGTTGTTTAGTTTTAAGTTGTTTCTGAAAAACGTGGTTTGACTTTCGTTGGCTTATTTGCCGTGGGGGTTACCCCGTAGTTGAAAGTATGTTTATCCATATCCTTTTTCTTTACCCAATCCATAACCATGATCAGTGGGGGTTTTCCCCGTTTGAACTACTAGACGGTATGATATCGACTGCTACGCAAATAAGTTGTGCCCTATATCAGTGTCTATCATCACTGACAATCTGCCATAGTCCATTAGTACACGCCCGTCCGACTGGCACGGTGTGAGGTTTGTTAAACCTAATAGCGCTATTAACTAATGACCCGCTCGCCATTGGCCTCGGCGATTAAGTCGATATAAATTGAGGGACTTCATGATAGAGTTTTGTCTAGCTAGTTTTAAGGTTGTTGTCCTGCACCAGGAGGACGAACGTACGTATTCTGCACCAGGAGAATTTCGTAGGATTAATAATGGCATCCTATCTATGGAGGATGGCCGTACATATCCTACCCAAGGAGGATATGTAGATTTAGTTTTAAATTCTTTAACCCATTCCCAAACCACCGGAAATCCCATGCCTTAGAAAGTGTGTGAACTCACCTCGGTTTGCTCGGTTAGATTCTCAATATAGCTAACAGTCAAGGTCGGTCAATCACGTCCTAGTATGATTTACCAGTTAGTCATTTAGTGGCTTTCAAATAGAACACAAAGTTCCTACACGTATCTATCACACAACATGCATCACTGTAACGGTTTATGCCCATCTAAGTTTCCCGTCCATTCCCCACTCAAAATCAAACATACGATAATGCACATAACATATATAACATGTCAAATCATTCACAGATAGCATACTCGACATTTAGACACGCAAGTCACAACTTATGTCAATTCAGCATTAATACTCAAAACCGGCTGTTTTCGGACATTTAAATAAAATAGTTAGATTATTCCAAAAATTCCCAAATTTTTATAGAATGTCATAAACATTCCATATTTTAGTGTGTAAAAATATCGGGGTCCGGTTCATTACCCACATTTTATAAAAATTCATATTCGGGACTGAACTCAGATTTATGTATTTCTGACCACAGTCCACAAAACAATTTATTAAAAATTCATCGTGAGTCCGATTTGCGAAATTCTAGTGGGGTAATTACAAATACTTCAGTTGTCATCTACAGTAAAATTTTCATGGTCCGATTGATCACAAAACTCAGGTTATGACTGAAAGTACGACACCCATTTATTGCTGTCAAAATTCAGCTTAAGTTGCTGTTACAAATTAACACTTTAAAAATAGTAAACGGAGTCCAAAAATTACGATTCCAGTGCCATTAGAACCGTATTTCATAATAACATATTTTAGATTCAAAATACCGGTTTTTCGTTGAGTTTAAGACCTGTTTACAGCCAACTGAAGTTGGCTGTAAAGTATGGACAGATTCTGATTTTCAGTGTTTAACCTTCTAAATCGTGTTCGATCGATTCCGTTAACAAGTTTAGTGACCACAACAACATCACATATTAATATTAATCAGTAAGACATCAGAAAATTAACAAATAATCATAATCACACATGATCTACATGATTTACACTAATATTCATCCATTAACCACCTTGTTCATCACTTTAGTAGACTTTTAGTTGGTGATCTTATATGTTCATAATTTTTAACCGACAAATCTCTTATTAACCACTCTAGACAAGATCAAGAAGGAGTTTAGAGTCACTTACTACTAGCTCAAGGCTAGGGAAGAAACTAGTCGAAAAACGAGTGGATAAAAGCAATGGGGTGAGGTCCTTCGCGTTCCGAATGCACCAAGCTTCCTTATGTGAGATCCTTAACACTTGTATGATCTTGGAATGGCAAGATCAAAGCTCGAAAAATTGATGGATGGATAGGGGTGTTCGGCCGAGAGTTATTAGAGAGGGAGAGAGAGCTTGAGTTGTTGAGTTTTGTGATGAAAGTGATAATGTGCTAAGACTTGAACTTATAGACAATTAAAATGATCATTATCCAAGGGTTCTTATGTCTAATAGATATTAAGCATAAGTGAATAAATTAATCAACAAAGGACAAGAGGTGTCCCCTCTTGGGGACGGTTTGGTTGAGGGGGGGGGGGGTCTTGGTTCAATTTCAACCAAACACTAAGTATTAGTTAAGTTAAGTGAAGGTTAACTCGGTTACTAGTGTGTCATGCATTATGACGGGTGTTAGGGTATTCAGGGACCCTAACTGGCTCAGAAAAAGAAAAACAATGTTATTGACAATATTTTTAGGTTCCGGGTAAAGTCCGGTTGTTCGGTTCGATACTGTTCCGTTAAACCGCTTAATTAATTCGTAAAGCGTCCTACTTATATATTTTTGCAACGTTTTTAATTTTTAACACTCAGGAAGTCATAACAGACTATTTAATGACTTTTCTGTACACTACTAGTGTGTCAACATGCACACGTAAATATAACACAGATATCAGAAAGCAGTTACGTAATTCCACACAGTCGTCAAGCACTTTATTATTATTAATAAACTGTAAGTTACATGTAAATTCGAGGGTTGTCACATTCTCCCCCTGTTAAGAGAATTTCGTCCTGAAATTTAGCGCGTGGTTACTGAGGAAGCTAGTTAAGTTGCGTTGTTTTCCAGATTTTCCTGGGGCATCACATCATCCCCCCGTTGATTTGGAATTTCGTCCCGAAATTCTGCAGTAGCTTCAGCCTCAGTAGTGGCTGCGTTTTTCTTAAACAGCTGGGGATACTTGAGTTTCATTTGGTCTTCGCGTTCCCAGGTATACTCTGGGCCACGACGAGCATTCCAACGAACTCGGACCAGAGGTATCCTGGTATGCTTGAGGATCTTAACATCTCGATCAGTAATCTCTACAGGTTCCTCGACGAATCGTAGCTGGTCGTCGATTGTGAGTTCCTTGAGGGGAACTATGAGGGTCTCATCTGACAGGCACTTTTTCAGATTCGACACATGGAAAACATTGTGAACTCCGCTGAGTTCTTCAGGTAGATTCAACCTGTAGGCGACTTTGCCAATTTTCTCGGTGACTTCGAATGGTCCGACATAACGCGGATTGAGTTTGCCTCGTTTGCCAAAGCGGACTACACCTTTCCAAGGTGAGACTTTGAGTAGCACTCGATCCCCAAACCTGGAGCTCGAGTGGTTTTCTTCCTTTATCAGCATAGCTTTTCTGACGGTCACGAGCTGCCGCCATTTGCTGTCATATCTGTGCAATTTTCTCGGTGGTGTCTACCACATGTTCTGGGCCAGTGATTTGGCTGTCACCAACTTCTGCCCAACAGAGAGGCGATCGGCATATGCGTCCGTATAATGCCTCAAATGGAGCGGCTTGGATGCTGGTGTGGTAGCTGTTGTTATATGAGAACTCCACTAGCGGGAGGTGCTTTTCCCAGCCATTACCAAAATCGATTACACATGCCCTAAGCATGTCTTCCAAGGTTTGGATGGTGCGTTCAGATTGCCCATCCGTCTGTGGGTGATAAGCGGTGCTCATCTCTAAACGTGAGCCAAAGGATTTGTGCATTGCTTGCCACAGTTCAGAAGTAAAACGCGCATCACGATCAGAAATGATGGAGGTTGGCACTCCGTGCCTTGATACCACTTCCTTTAGGTAAATGTCTGCAAGAGTAGAAAACTTATCCGTTTCTTTGATAGCCAGAAAATGTGCAGACTTGGTCAGTCGATCTACGATCACCCAAATGGTATCATTTCCGCGTTGAGATCTAGGCAGGCCGGTAACGAAATCCATGGAAATTTGCTCCCATTTCCATTTCGGAGTCTCCGGTAGTTGAAGTAGGCCTGATGGTTTCTGATATTCAGACTTGACTCTCGCACAAGTCAAGCACTTACTGACGTAGGTTGCTATGTGGGCTTTCATGAATACGTAGTCTTGAGGTCGTGGTACATCTTGTCCGAACCAGGGTGTACAGAATAACGAGGCTTATGTGCTTCATCCATCACAAGCTCGCGTAAGTTTCCATAAAGTGGAACCCAGATGCGCCCTGTTACATAGTAGGCACCGTTTTCCTTTAGTTCCAGCCGCTGCCTCGATCCTCGTAAGGATTCAGCCCTGATGTTCTCTGCTTTCAATGCTTCAACCTGAGCATCACGAATCTGAGAGGGAAGGCTAGAGTGAATGGTAAGCTGTAGAGCACGTACATGCTTAGGTATAGTATCCTTTCGACTGAGGGCGTCGGCCACAACATTGGCCTTGCCCGGATGATATTTGATAGCGCATTCATAATCGTTCAAGAGTTCAACCCATTGGCGTTGACGCATGTTTACCTCCTTTTGCTTGAAGATATGCTCGAGACTCCTGTGATCGGTGTAAATGGTGCACTTGGTACCGTACAGGTAATGTCTCCATATCTTAAGCGCGAATACAACTGCTCCCAGCTCCAGATTGTGAGTAGTGTAATTTCTTTCGTGAACCTTGAGTTGGCGTGATGCGTAGGCAATGACCTTGTCACGTTGCATCAACACGCAACCAAGTCCTTGAATGGAAGCATCGCAGTAAACCACGAAATCATCGGTGCCTTCGGGCAATGAGAGGATAGGCGCGCTACAAAGTCTATCCTTTAGATGTTGAAATGCGGACTCTTGTGCATCACCCCAACGATAGATGACACCCTTCTGAGTCAGTGAAGTGAGAGGTTGCGCAATCTTAGAGAAATCTTTTATAAACCTTCTGTAATATCCGGCCAAACCCAGGAATTGGCGGATTTCTGTTGGTGTGCGGGGTGCAGGCCAGTTCTTGATCGATTCAACCTTAGATGGATCCACGTGAATTATATCCTTGTTTACCACATGGCCTAGACAGTGGACTTCGCGAAGCCAGAAGTCACATTTCGAAAACTTGGCATACAACTGCTCTTTTCGAAGAAGTTCCAGCATAAGTCGTAGATGCTGCTCGTGTTCCTCCTGACTCTTAGAATATATTAGGATATCGTCGATGAACACAATAACGAACTTATCCAGGTAAGGTTTGCATACTCGGTTCATGAGATCCATGAAGACCGCTGGTGCATTTGTCAGCTCGAATGGCATAACCAGAAACTCGTAATGGCCGTAACGAGTTCTAAATGCTGTTTTGGCGACGTCCTCATCTCGGACCCTCAGCTGATGGTATCCCGATCTCAAGTCAATCTTGGAGTAATAGCTCGACCCTTGCAGCTGGTCGAATAGGTCGTCAATACGTGGAAGAGGATAACGATTCTTCACAATCACCTTGTTGAGCTCGCGATAGTCAATACACATTCTGAAAGTATCATCTTTCTTCTTTACGAACAAGACTGGAGCTCCCCAGGGCGAAGAGCTAGGACGTATAAAACTCTTTTCCAAGAGTTCTTGTAGTTGTGTGGACAGTTCTTCGAGTTCTGATGGAGCTTGACGATGTGGTGCTCGAGCTACTGGCGCTGCTCCAGGAGCTAGCTCGATTTGAAACTCAACTTGGCGATGAGGCAGAAGACCAGGTAATTCCTCAGGAAATACCTCGGGAAAATCGCGCACAATAGGGATGTCTTCAATTTTCTTCTCTTCCGTTGATGTGTCAGTAACGAGTGCAAAAATGGCAGTGTGGCCCTTTCGCAAACACTTCTGGGCCTTAAGGAAATAGATAATGCCTACAACAGCACCACTCTTATCGCCCTGAATCACCAGGGGTTCCTTACCAGAACGAGGAATGCGGACGATTTTCTCCTTGCAAACAATCTCCGCTTGATGATGAGATAGCCAATCCATCCCAATAACGACGTCGAAACTACCCAGTGTGATAGGAATAAGATCGATAGAGAAAGTCTGACCAGCTAAGACGAGGTTACAACCTTTAACTACGTGTATGGCTTCAAGACTTTTACCGTTAGCTAGTTCTACCGTGTGTTTGGTGTTCAACAGTGTTGGAGTGCGCTTAAGCATTTGGCTAACTTTTAGGGACACATAACTAGTATCGGCACCCGAATCAAACAAAACAGTAATAAAGAAGTCATCCAGAAGAAACTTACCCATCACAACGTTGGGATCGTTCCTTGCATTACCCTGACCAATCACGAACGCACGTTCCCTGGCTCTATTGCCCTCATTGTTTCCCCCATTATTGTTTCCGTTCCCCTGGTTGTTGTTGTTATTCTGTTTCCGGTTCAACTGGGGACAGTTTCTCTTGAAGTGACCTTCAGCACCACACTGATAGCATTCCTTGTTACCCTGCTGTTGCTGTTGGTTCTGTGGAGCTTGTGGCTGCTGTTGCTGATTCTGATTCGCAGGACGTGAGCTCCTGCAATCTCTGGCTTGATGTCCAAGCTTGCTACATCTCTGACAACGATCCTTGTTGCACGGCCAGCTGTGGTGCAAACTACATCGTTTGCACTTAGGGTGATTTCCCCTGTATCCACCCTGACCTTGATTTCCAGAAAACTGCTGACTGGGGCTCCTGTGTTCATCTGTCTTTCGCCACTGGGATTGAGACTGAACTGGAGTGGAACCCTTGCCCGAATTTCTGTCCAACTTGCGCTTGTCATTGCTGGGAGCACTAGTAGCAGTAGTGCTAACGCGCTTGGGTAGCTTGCCCTCTTCCACCGCCTGATCGGTGAGTTGGTGCGCCAAGCGAATGACTTGCTGGATTGTGGAAAGGTTGGCCTCAATTACAGACCCTTGGATCTCCGGGACTAAGCCCCTGAGGTATAGCTTGATCCGTCTAGGTATGGGTCGTGACAAGTTAGGACATAAGTCAGCCAAGTCGTTGGACCTCTTTGTGTACGCCTCAATTTCTGATCCCTCCATCTTCAAACCATAGTACTCTATTTCAAGTTCCAGAATGTCGTCCATGTGGCATAATTTTTCCTTAATCAAATCCTTGAAGTCGCTCCAGAGGGTGGCATTTGCGTCTGCCAACCCGAGCATCTGAACTTGTGCGCTCCACCAAGAATACGCTTTCCCTTGCAACATGCCAGTAGCATACTCTACTCGTTTGCTGGCAGGGCTTTCACTCACTTCGAATGTATATTCGATTCTTCAGATCCAGTGCAGAAGGTCGATTGCTCCTCCAGTGCCGTCGAAAGTGGGAGGTTTGCATTTCAGGAACGCCCTGAAGGTGCCCATGCGTGTTTGAGAGTGCATGGGTTGACTCCCTGATTGGGTTGCTAAGGCTTCAGCAATCCGTTCGTCAATCAAGGTCGTCAGCTGACCCTGGGTCATGTCGAGACGTCCACTCATGATCTTCACATCGAAGGGACACACGTAAGAAAGGTGTCGCAAGTGCGTAAGTGTGGAGTGACAGAAAAGAGTAAGCACACAAGGTTCAAATAGCAGTTATCACATTAACTAATGCATACTGAGAACTATCTAACCGACAATATAACATAAATCATACCACTTATGGTGTCGAGTCTTGCACGTGGAGCGAAGCGTCGTTGTGGATTGTTGAGCACTGTACTGGTTATAGTCTGGTTTTATCAAAAACTTTTCCCTTTTAAAACCAAGTTCACTATAACCAATGGCTCTGATACCAATCTGTCACACCCCCAAAATCCACCATGCGGGGTATCACCGCTTGGAGGCGTGACGTGACCAGGATTGAGCCACCAATCATATTGAACATCGTAATTAAGTAAATAAGACCAACCACAATACGATTGGTGACCAAAGCTAGTTAACCAAGTTTTAATTTAGACAGCGGAAGCATAAACGTAAAGTTCAAAACATAAGTTCGCAGTTCATAAGTTTAAAGTCCAACACTTAGGTTTAATAAGTTCATAATGTTTTAAATATTAAACACTGGACATAACCGTCCGTACACCACAACGACTCCTTCCTCGTGCAAGCTCCAAGTGTTTAGCGACCTATAAGGCATGTAACAACTAGTCAACAACAAAGTTGAGTGAGTTCACGTTTGGTTGTTTAGTTTTAAGTTGTTTCTGAAAAACGTGGTTTGACTTTCGTTGGCTTATTTGCCGTGGGGGTTACCCCGTAGTTGAAAGTATGTTTATCCATATACTTTTTCTTTACCCAATCCATAACCATGATCAGTGGGGGTTTTCCCCGTTTGAACTACTAAACGGTATGATATCGACTGCTACGCAAATAAGTTGTGCCCTATATCAGTGTCTATCATCACTGACAATCTGCCATAGTCCATTAGTACACGCCCGTCCGACTGGCACGGTGTGAGGTTTGTTAAACCTAATAGCGCTATTAACTAATGACCCGCTCGCCATTGGCCTCGGCGATTAAGTCGATATAAATTGAGGGACTTCATGATAGAGTTTTGTCTAGCTAGTTTTAAGGTTGTTGTCCTGCACCAGGAGGACGAACGTACGTATTCTGCACCAGGAGAATTTCGTAGGATTAATAATGGCATCCTATCTATGGAGGATGGCCGTACATATCCTACCCAAGGAGGATATGTAGATTTAGTTTTAAATTCTTTAACCCATTCCCAAACCACCGGGAATCCCATGCCTTAGAAAGTGTGTGAACTCACCTCGGTTTGCTCGGTTAGATTCTCAATATAGCTAACAGTCAAGGTCGGTCAATCACGTCCTAGTATGATTTACCAGTTAGTCATTTAGTGGCTTTCAAATAGAACACAAAGTTCCTACACGTATCTATCACACAACATGCATCACTGTAACGGTTTATGCCCATCTAAGTTTCCCGTCCATTTCCCACTCAAAATCAAACATACGATAATGCACATAACATATATAACATGTCAAATCATTCACAGATAGCATACTCGACATTTAGACACGCAAGTCACAACTTATGTCAATTCAGCATTGATACTCAAAACCGGCTGTTTTCGGACATTTAAATAAAATAGTTAGATTATTCCAAAAATTCCCAAATTTTTATAGAATGTCAAAAAAATTCCGTTTTTTATTGTGTAAAAATATCGGGGTCCGGTTCATTACCCAAATTTTATAAAAATTCATATTCGGGACTGAACTCAGATTTATGTATTTCTGACCACAGTCCACGAAACAATTTATTAAAAATTCATCGTGAGTCCGATTTGCGAAATTCCAGTGGGGTAATTACAAATACTTCAGTTTTCATCTACAGTAAAATTTTCATGGTCCGATTGGTCACAAAACTCAGGTTATGACTGAAAGTACGACACCCATTTATTGCTGTCAAAATTCAGCTTAAGTTGCTGTTACAAATTAACACTTTAAAAATAGTAAACGGAGTCCAAAAATTACGATTCCAGTGCCATTAGAACCGTATTTCATAATAACATATTTTAGATTCAAAATATTGGTTTTTCGTTGAGTTTAAGACCTGTTTACAGCCAACTGAAGTTGGCTGTAAAGTATGGACAGATTCTGATTTTCAGTGTTTAACCTTCTAAATCGTGTTCGATCGATTCCGTTAACAAGTTTAGTGACCACAACAACATCACATATTAATATTAATCAGTAAGACATCAGAAAATTAACCAATAATCATAATCACACAAGATCTACATGATTTACACTAATATTCATCCATTAACCACCTTGTTCATCACTTTAGTAGACTTTTAGTTGGTGATCTTATATGTTCATAATTTTTAACCGACAAATCTCTTATTAACCACTCTAGACAAGATCAAGAAGGCGTTTAGAGTCACTTACTACTAGCTCAAGGCTAGGGAAGAAACTAGTCGAAAAACGAGTGGATAAAAGCAATGGGGTGAGGTCCTTCGCGTTCCGAATGCACCAAGCTTCCTTATGTGAGATCCTTAACACTTGTATGATCTTGGAATGGCAAGATCAAAGCTCGAAAAATTGATGGATGGATAGGGGTGTTCGGCCGAGAGTTATTAGAGAGGGAGAGAGAGCTTGAGTTGTTGAGTTTTGTGATGAAAGTGATAATGTGCTAAGACTTGAACTTATAGACAATTAAAATGATCATTATCCAAGGGTTCTTATGTCTAATAGATATTAAGCATAAGTGAATAAATTAATCAACAAAGGACAAGAGGTGTCCCCTCTTGGGGACGGTTTGGTTGAGGGGGGGGGGGGGGGTCTTGGTTCAATTTCAACCAAACACTAAGTATTAGTTAAGTTAAGTGAAGGTTAACTCGGTTACTAGTGTGTCATGCATTATGACGGGTGTTAGGGTATTCAGGGACCCTAACTGGCTCAGAAAAAGAAAAACAATGTTATTGACAATATTTTTAGGTTCCGGGTAAAGTCCGGTTGTTCGGTTCGATACTGTTCCGTTAAACCGCTTAATTAATTCGTAAAGCGTCCTACTTATATATTTTTGCAACGTTTTTAATTTTTAACACTCAGGAAGTCATAACAGACTATTTAATGACTTTTCTGTACACTACTAGTGTGTCAACATGCACACGTAAATATAACACAGATATCAGAAAGCAGTTACGTAATTCCACACAGTCGTCAAGCACTTTATTATTATTAATAAACTGTAAGTTACATGTAAATTCGAGGGTTGTCACAGAAGAATTTTCTGAAAGTGACGATAGTTCGGGTTATAGCGGGAGTTCTGATGAAGAAAGCTCAAATTTGGGTGGTTATAATTTGGAATCTGATGTGAAGGAAGAAGGGAATTCTGATGTTGATGATTTGTTGAATGAAGCAGAGGAGTTGAAGTGTCAGAAGTCTATTCTGATCAAGAAGGCTGCTGTCGCATCTAAGGAAATGGAGAAGTTCTTCTCTGAATGCGGATCTTTTTCTTATCAGACTGCCTTTATGGAAAATGTCTCAGCCTCTCCGAGTCAGGTAAAATCTGAAACTCCTGCTCCTAGTGTTTTTAATTTGTGTGCAGATTTGAAGCAAGAATCCGAAAAGGTTCATAGTCATAATCAAAGTTTGGTTATTGAGCTGTCTAAGTGCAAAGAGGCAAATATGGCTTTAGCTAGAAATGAAAAGGATTTTAAATCTGTAATTGAAACCTTAAAGAAAAGTGTTTCCGAGCTAACAGAAACTGTTTTCAACAAACAAACTGGTATTAACAATTACATTAATATCATTGAGGAAACCAAAAAGGAGCTAGCCATTGCTAAATGCGAGCATGATGCAATCAAGCTCAAATTGGAGAGTTATTTTGTAAGACCCCAAAAATATGTAATTTATTATGTTACCTAAATGTCTAGTTATGTTATGCTAACCTAGTTAAATGCATATGTTAGTAATTAAATAAGAAGGAAAGATATGTGAAAAATAAACAACAATGGTAACTAGAGGGGTTGAACTTGTCAAAAAAAAGAATGGAAGATTTTTAATAATAACAAAACCACAAAACACACACTTGTGTGTGTTCTGTAGATCGATCAGGAGAAGAGCCACAAGGGGGAAACCCTAGTTTCTTCAAATTAACAAGATTGGAAGAGAAATCATGGCCAAATCATATGCATGAACCCAATTCTCTAACAATCTAAGCTTGCTCTTCAAAGTGGTAAGTCGAATTTCTAAAATTTATGAATTTTAGAAAGTGGGTTTCGACCCAATCATGGATTTATGCAGAAATTTGTGTAATTGTGAGTTAGGGAAACACAATAGAATAAGAATTTTGTTAGAATTTGGTTATTTGAATGATTTGAGCCTATACCCACTTGATGTGAATAGTATGATGAACATGATGATCAAGTTGTTGTAAATTATGTGAAATTTTGATATGTAATCATGAATGTAATAGAGAAATTCTGGGTAAGTTGATGCAGGATAAAAGAAATGTATGAATTTAAGTTGTTTTTGATAATCCATGTAATGAGCTAGAAGAACAATGCTTTGAACACTTGTACCTTATGCCTTGTTAATGATGTGCACACCAAGTGTTTGATGAAATGCTTAGGTGAGATTATCAGAAGAGAATTGATGAAATAGAATCTGTCCAGAAAGTTACAGCCGAATGTAATCGGTTGTAACCGGGTCAAATCTGGTCAAAAACTTATGTTTATTGAGTTTTTAATGAACTTCCAGGAAACACCTTTAAAACCCAACTGAAATGGCATTTTTTCGACGAAAAATGAACGTTTTATGAATTTTTCCGTATCAAAGGTTCATGCTGCGTTTTCTGGCAGAATTTGTAGCCCATTACGAATGTCATAACTCAATTTACGAATTGAGTTATGATCTCAAATTTTTACTGTAGGTAGCTTCAAGTGATTTCAAAAATCTCCAACTGGAATTTCGTCAGTCGGATAAACTAGGAATTTTAAATGAAATTTTTCGTAAGCTGCAGTCAGAAATGACGAATCTGATTGCAGCTTAGTAAATGATTTTTTATAAGTTTTTGGTAGAGAGTTAGACTCTAAAAATTTAATACAAGGATGCACCTCACATAAAAAGATCGTAATTTTTGAAAGCTCATAAGTACAGTAAACGGACGTCCCAAAACAGTGTATTTTCAGTAAATTGAGCTATGCATGTTAGTGAATGATTGATTGACTAATGAAAGTAATGCAACTAAGAATTTGAAATGATTTTCGATATGGATTAACATGCAAACTAACAAGTTATGAAAATGATTGTATGAAAGAATAGGAATTTACATTGGCAGGACCCAAGCACGGATGGCTGACGAGTCAAAGGAAGGCAAGAAGACGAGCTTGAACACAGACGCATAAGGTAAGTGATTTTCGGATTCACTTTGGATTATGTTTAAGTAAGGTTGCCTTTGTTTTATTGAGCATAATAACGATTGGGATATATATATATATATATATATATATATATATATATATATATATATATATATATATATATATATATATGGTTGTCTGAAATCGTTGAGGTTAACTAATTAGATTGAATGGATCAATATGGGGTAGTATTGATATGTTGGAATGATTGTCTAAGTAATGGTTACGGTATTGTAACCGGGTAATAGGTAATGTTGCTTATGAGTGCATTAACTGAGAATGGAGACTTAGGTTAATGGTCAAAAGATCTAGCTTTTGACCCTAAGCAAAAGAGTTGTTTGACAATAATATGAACGGGTCAAAATGAGGATTTGTTTCACTACAAAACAATTCACTTAAGTAATCACGACGGTAGTATAACCGGGTAATGGGTAAAAGACCTAGTTTTGAGTTGTGGATAATGGGAACAATTTCATGTATGGAAGTTGTGTTAATAAAGCTTATTTGCGTAAAATTTATCGAGATGCATAAGCCTAACGCATAATAGGAATCGGGTTCATAAACCCCATGTTCGGAACCCCGGATAATGTAAGGGTGTTATAGTTATAACGTTATGTGAGTTTTGTGTATGGACATAGGAATGGTTTGATAAATAAAAAAAATGAATGTGTTGAATAATTCATAAATGTATAATAAGCCGAAAACGTGTAAGTTAGGAATTTCCCTAACCCGGATGTTGGATATCAAGTTCACATGGTTGAATGTGAATTTTCAAGCTTGTAGGAAGAAACAGGAGGTCAAACGGGTTAACGGTTTAGAAGTTATGCTAGTTTCAGTGCGTTCGAGCGACGAAAACAACACAGCAGTAAAATGACAAAACGAGAAGGCGTCGCCGACGCCCATATGGGCCATCGCCGACGCCATCTGCATTTTCAATTTTTGTCCGACGCCCTATTTTCCTGCCTACGGGGTTCTGTCTACGCGCAAAACTAAGAGGCGTCGCCGACGCCCTCCCCACGTTTGAAAAGCTGAAAATTTTTATTTATGTTGAGTTATGTATCGTAAGCTTCGGTATAGTAACCGTGGTTTACGGCGATCCTTTCAAACATGAATTCGAGTGTTTCCTGGTTGTTTACGAGTTATAACTCCAAGTCTAAGTCATATGTAATAGATGTAAAGGAATGATAGATGAATGTATTTAAGTTGGACGAGTATTATATGTAAATGATATGCAATAACTTGAACGAAACACGTAGGTATGAATACATGTTTGTAGGTATGTTCGAATGTATATAGGTATGTAGATGTGTATGTATGTATGTACATGTGTAAGTATGTATGTAAGTATGTGTGCATGCAGAAGTTAGATACGTTTGAGAATTTACGTTACTAACAAAGTATTTGAGGTTGGAATGTAATGCAGGAATGAGAACGTCAGATTCTTATGAAATTGAAGCCGTACTCGGAACAAATGAATTCGAGAGGATAGTCGAATGAATCAAAGTTTTTATTCTTGAATGTTATACGAATTTTAATTACGTGAGAATAATGTTGTATGATGTTGTCAACGACTAATGGTTAAGTTGTATGTGATGTCTACAGGTATTGCACGGATCTCTACCACTACTATCGAAGATAAGCATGCGTTGATCGAGCCGCAAATCAAGGATTGTACGGGAAGAATGGCCACATAGTTTGAATTATGTATTGTCTTGAAGCGTTAATTTAATGTGGTTATTATAAATCCCTTTTTTTGTAAATGTTGAGCCTTTAAGTAAGTAATGTGTCAAAACAAGAAAGAAATTTTTGGGCTCATATTTTCCGTTGTGTCATATTAAGTTCTTAGAAGTTGGTCTTACAGGGAATCGTTCATTATACGAACGGGTCATGCCCGAATTTTGTAAATAATAATACTTATTTTGGAGTAAGAAATATGGGCGTTTCATATTCTAACTCCCGATATGTGCTCGATCACATCATAGATGCTCAACAGCTGAAAGGAAACAAGAAAGGCGTTGGGTATAAGAAGTGTCCGCCCCCTTTGAGACATAACTATACTCATATGCCCGATGAAGAGGAAATGCCACGTTTTGAACCCAGTGTGCCTCTTGATTATGAGGAAGTTACTACTGGCTTAGGGTTCAAATCGGACAGTTCCTCGAGTACCTCATCTGATGAAACTGAAACTTCAACATCGACGCATCAAAGTGCTCCAATTATTGAGGACTATGAGTCGTCGAATGATGAATCAGATGTGAGTGATCAGGATAAATCACTTGATAAAATGAAAGGAGTAGAAATTCCAATTGAGAATTACATTCTTTGTGATCCTCCTACTCCTACTGTTCAACCAGTTGTCAAACTAGTGATAGATCCTGTCAAAGATGTCAAGGATGACAAGGAATGTGTGTCTACCATTAAGCGTGATAATGTGTTGTATACTTTGGTCGGTGATTCTAAAATTTATTCAGACAACGACTTTCCAATTAAAAACGTCAATCCATCGTTGATTGATAAAGTTTTTGAAGATAACACAAGCAAGTTTTTGGGAAAGACGATCCCTGGAGTTACTGTAACTCAATGTGATCCAATTCCAAAAGCTGAAATCAAAAAGAAACTTGGAAATCAAAAACAACCGACAAAGCAACAACCTATTGCTTCTAAGGGTAAACAACCAGTTTAACGAGCTCAAAAGCCTAACGTTTCTCAATCAAAATTTGAAACAAAAGGAGCTCGTTACCAGAAGAAAAACAGTAATGTCAAATTTGTAGCATCGAAGGGTACTGATAAAATTGAGACTTTTGAAAACAAATCAAACACCGATTTTGTCCAACAAGTCAAGATTTTAAAACGTAACAGTCAAAACAATTACACTCAACATACAAACGGGTGTGATGAAAAGGCAAGTACCTCAGATTCTATAGGTTCGACATTTGTTCGTCGATCAGATTCTCCTAAGTTTGTTGAAAGGAGAACGTGTTTTAAATGTGGGGAGTTTGGACACATCATTAAAAATTGTACAAATACTCCCAAAGAGAAATTTGTTGAGAAAGCACCACCTGAAAAGGTTCACCCTCAATGTCGTTCTGTTTCACCAAAACATGATAAAAGAACTGTCAAAGAACAAGAAACGAAACAACGTTGTCAAAATGTCAAAGCAGTTGAAAAGGCTTTAAAATCTGAAGTCAAAAGGGAACCAAGTTCTTCACAATCTTTAAAACCAGAAGTTTCAAAATCTTTTCATAAGAATCAAACTGGTAAACAACATCAAACTTGGAGACCTAAGACGGGTGAAAGTTCAGGGGGAGCTGGTGTTTTTGAAAACCATCAGGAAATCGAGATCACTTTTCGTGATGCTCAGGGATGACCCAAGACCACTAAGGCTTGGGTCCCCATCCTCAACTGATCGTTTGATGATATGTGCAGGATGTTCCAGGAGGAACTGTTAATAGTCATTGGATTGTTGACAGTGGAGCATCTAGGCACAAGACAGGTGACTTATGGCTTCTGTATGATGTGAAAAATATTAGAGGAGGCTATGTCGCGTTTGTTGGAGACAAAGGCGGATACATCACTGGAGAGGGAATGATCTCCAATGGTGTTCTATGTTTCGATAAGATCAACTATGTTCGTCAAATTAATCACAATCTTCTGAGTGTTCCGTAAATCTGCGATAAGAAGTTCACCGTGCATTTCGATGATGCCGGTTGTTATGTGCTGAAACCGGGTTTCAAAATTCCAAAAGAATGGATTCTCTTATCGGCTCCAAGAGTTAATGATCTTTATATTCTTGATATGATCCAAGCGATTATGACATCTGCGCAAGTGACATGTTTTGTCTCAAAAGCCACAGAGAAGGAGTCTATATCTTGGCACAGAAGTATGGGGCACATTCACTTAAGAAAAATGAACCATTTGGTGAAAAACAATCTTGTGAATGGTGTGCCTGTGAGAAATTTTCATCTACAAGATATCTGTGTATCGTGCCAAAAAGGGAAGCAAACGAAGAAGTCTCACCCGCTTAAGAAAATCAACACTGTTAGCATGCCTCTCGAACGTCTTCATATGGACCTCTTTGGACCTATGAAACACAAGACAACATTTGGGGATGCTTATTGTTTGGTAGTTACTGATGACTATTCTAGATTTTCTTGGGTAGCTTTTATGGCACACAAGAGTGAAACTCCTGGAATCCTCAAAGATCTTCTTACAATGTTAGAAAATTTGTACACGTTGAAAGTGAAGAGGATCCGAAGCGACAATGGAACTGAGTTCAAAAACCGGGTAATGGATGAGTTCTGTACTTCCAAGGGCATTCTTCATGAATACAATTCTCGTTATACTCCACAACAAAACGGTGTCGCTGAGAGGAAGAATCGCACAATAATTGAAACTGCAAGAACGATGTTGGTAGAGTCGGAGCTTCCTGTTCAATTCTGGGGGGAGGCTGTGTCGACTACTTGCTACACGTTAAACATAGTTCTCACAGTTAAAAGGTATTGCAAGACATGTTTCGAACTTCTACAGAAAAGGAAACCGGATCTTTCTTACCTAGAACCTTTTGGTGGTCCATGTACTATGATTGAGCCGGATGGAAAGTTTGGTGCCAAAGCTATCGAGGGTTTCTTCCTTGGATATGCTACTCCAAATTTTCATGTGTGGAATTTGGCAACGAAAAAGATTGAGCTATGGAGTGAAGTAAGGGTTCAAAGGTACACAAGTTCTGTTAGAGCTCCGGGTGATCCTTGGATGTTCGATTATGATGGGCTATTCGACTCCTTTAATCTGCCAACCTTTGACGAAGCATCTGCAGTTGCTCAAATGCTATTTGATAGTGACAACGCGGCTGGCTCGCCATTGGTTAGACCAATTATTGTTAAACCCCAAGGTTCTAATTCGGTTAACAACACGGTACAAAATGAGGTATTTGAAGATGCTGCTAATTACAATGAGTCATCAGAAGATGATGAATACCATGATGCGAATGAAGGCACTTCAGCTCCAGTTGCTCCTGTTCAGGGTGCTTCTGTAGAAACTCCTCATGTGCAGAATGTAGATACTGCTGAAGGAAATGCATCCACTTCTACGCCTATGCCCGGTGTGGATTGGTTGTTGATCTTAATATTAAAAATTTGGGTATTAATACTCGTGTTCCTGAAAATCCTAAAACGAGAATTCATGATACCCATCCGCAGCAGAATATCATAGGAGATGTCCAACGCGGTGTGCAGACGCGTAATCAGCTGAGAAACAACCAGAATGCTGGTTTGTATTCAGCCATTAGAGAATCTGGTCTTCAAAATGATTGGTCCTTTGTGTGTTATGTTTCATAAGAAGAACCAAAGTCTTGGAAGGAAGCCTTAAAGGATAATTCTTGGGTTGAAGCCATGCAGGATGAACTGCAGCAATTTCAAAAGCTAGGTGTTTGGAAGTTTGTTGAAAGGCCAGAAAACTACAAGAAAATTGGCACACGTTGGGTTTACAAATGCAAGAAGGACGATCGTTGAGTAGTCATTCGAAACATGGCGAGATTGGTTGTTCAGGGATTTCGTCAAATCGAAGGCTTTGACTACAATGAAGTTTATGCACCTGTTGCACGTCTGGAAGCTATTCGGATCTTTCTAGCTTATGCTTCATTTAAAGGATTCAAAGTCTACCAGATAGACGTCAAAAGTGCTTTCTTACACAGTGTGGTTCAAGAAGAGGTGCACGTCGAACAACCTCCGGCTTTTGAAGATCCTATTCACCCTAATCGGGTTTGGTTGCTCAACAAAGCTCTTTATGGTTTACATCAAGCACCTAGGGCTTGGTATGCAACCTTATCCAACTATCTTCTGGAGAATGGTTTTCGATGACGTCTTATTGATTGCACTCTCTTTATCAAGGAACAAGATGGAGATCTTCTGCTGGTGCAGGTATACGTTGACGATATAATATTTGGTTCAACTAATGATTCTTTGTGCAGGCAATTCGAGCGTGTGATGCAAGAAAAGTTCAAGATGAGCGCAATGGGGGAAATGAATTTCTTTCTGGGCTTACAAGTACAACAAACCGAGTCTGGGATATTCATCCATCAGACTAAATATGTTGGTGACATCTTGAGCCGATTCCAGATGTCTGATGCAACGCCCATTGGTACCCCACTTCCGCAGAATCACGGGATTACTCCGGATCTGAAGGGTGAAAGCATTAATTCTTCATACTATCGCGCTATGATCGGATCTCTCATGTATCTCACAGCCTCGAGGCCCGACATCATGTATCCGATGTGCCTGCTTGCAAGATATCAAGCCAACCCGAAGGCCTCTCATCTGCCAGCTGTTAAAATGATTTTTCGCTATTTGAAGGGTTGCTCGGACACTGGTCTTTGGTACCCTAGGGATGATAGCTTCGACTTGATTGCATAGAGTGATTTTGATTTTGGTGGTTGCAAAATCGATGGCAAATCAACAACAGCTGGATGTCAATTCTTAGGAAATCGCCTGGTCACGTGGCAGTGCAAGAAGCAAACCTGTGTTGCAACATCAACTTGTGAAGCAGAATACATTGCTGCCTCTAGTTGTTGCTCCCAATTCTTGTGGATACAACAACAAATGCGCGACTACGGTTTTGAATTCCTATCTACTCCTATTTTTGTTGATAACAATGCTGCCTTACAGATCACTAGAAATCCTGTGCAGCATTCCAAGACCAAACACATCGAAATTAAATATCACTTCATACATGATTGTTTTGATAAAAGATTAATCGATGTTGTTAAAGTTCACACCGATCACCAACGTGTCGACCTGTTCACAAAAGCTTTTGATAAATCACGTTTTGATTATCTACTTTTGGTCAATGGCATTAAGGTGATACCTGAGTAAAACTTCTTTGGCTAATCGTTTTTGTAAATATTTTCTTTCAAAACTCTAAAAAATCAAAAATATTTTCGTTTTCATAACCTTTTAGCATTTTAGGAGGAGTAAACTCAAGAAAATACAAAAACATTTGAAAAATGTTAAAAATCCAAAAAGATGTCTTTACTTTCTGTCCTTACGTTTGAAAAATTCAAAAAAAAAATAGAAAACCAAAAATGAGTTTCTTGGATTAAGGAAGATGATGATATTCACTGGTGTGGTCGGTCAACGTGTTCAAAATGTAAAACAAAAATTGAGAAATGATAAGTATCTTTACTAACGATGTATCGGTAGGCTCACAATCAGATTAAAATGTGCAGGATGATACAAACCTAACAGACTTCAAGTCAGGTGGGAACCATTCATTGGCATATGGTCTTAGTACCGAAATTTCGTTTGATAGATTGCCGAGGTTCTGAGATATTCGGTCTTTATGCTGCTTATCATCTGGGTATCATGGTTGTATCTTTTACCGAAAAATAACGAAGACGAAGTCTAGATCTTCCATGATACTATACATACGTGTACATATTGCATACGACCTCAATAAGTGATCAACAATCACATGTCCACACAAATAAGTGATAAAATATCACATTTATCCGAGAGTCAAGTTCGTCTCTCTGTTGTACGTTATACTGACCTGTTCACGGACTTGCTCCTGTGCCCTCATGCATATGAAAATCAAGTTCCTCATCAATAAGTGATTCTATCACATAGGGCTTGCTTTCAATCAAAAATAAGTGAGTATCTCACATTCTTTTATACGGTCAAACAGTTGATAAACGGTATACTCACCGGTAAGATGACCTCTCGTGCATACCTTGATACGGGAATGTGTCGTGAGTGGATGAACATCGACTTGTAAGTATAATCCTTACCGTAAATCGTATCTCTTTATTATGATTATATCTGATCAGTTTGAGCTTATGTGGACAACAATACCGATAATCGAGGTAGTATACTTATCCAGAGCTTTAAACCGAACAAAAATCATGTTGACTAAGACCGTAAGCTAGTATGATTCCTTTTCCTTGAAATTCGCAAAAAGATTGCTCTTGTACAGTCGTTTACAGCTTTTTCATTACTCGTCGATTAGTTTACCGCGCTTTAAATTCAGTTTTAGTGTAAATTGTAAAGTTCATTTTTTATTAGCCGAAGTTGTAACTTGGTGTTTTCTGCCGAAAGCCTGAAACCTACTTCATAAAATGTCCTTGCATTTGATAAACTCAATCAAAATGAAATCTGTTCAAATTAACAAAATCTGTTCAAGTGTGCAAAAGTTTCAAAGCCTTAGTGAATTTTTGGGAAAATTGTCGACGAAACTCCTTGTATGTCGATGAAACTCCTAAATATCGACGAAAGTCCTTGGTCAAGGTCAACTGTTTTTAACCTTGGTCAAATTGGTCAAAATTCATTTGGTTCATGACGAAACTCCATGTTTCGTCGAGGTTACGACGAAACTCCACTGACCCTTTTAACTTTCGTCATGGGCTAACTGTTTAAGCCCAAACCAAGCCCAAACTAGAGTTTCGTCGAGCCCATGTAGAGTTTCGTCGAGAATGAAGTTTCGCCGTGTGAGTGAGTATATAAGGGGTCCCAGCAATCAGTGTCCTCACTTTTCACACCAACTTCACTGTGTATCTTCTCCAACACTCCTCTTCCCATACCCTTTTTCACTGACTCAATACCTTCATTGTCTCAAACCTTTTTCATCAAATTAAAGGTATACAAAAACTTGATCAAATGATTCGAAGCTTAGGAACCCGGTGTTTTTGTTCGAGACTTGTTTTCAAACCCTCAAAATACCCTGTTGATTTGATTTCTTAATGATATAAACTTGTTGTTTGTGTTGGTATTTCATAAAAACTGATAGATTTAGGGTTTGTTTAAAGATTTGTACTTTGATTTGGTTTGGGTTTTGGAAAACAAAACAGGGGATGATGTTTGTTTGAATGTTTAACCATTTGGGTGGTTTCCGGTCAAAACCCTTGTCGGATTTACATTCTAGGCTTGTTTCGTGTTGTTTGGGTAAAAACAAAGTGTGAAAATTGTGATTATGTGTGAATCAATCATCTGTCAACCAACAATCGATGAAAGCCCTTTGTTTTTGAAAACCCCTAAATCGACGAAACCCTAACACTGTGGACGAAACCCCTTGGACGACGAAACCTAAGTTTCTTCAAACTGATTGACGACGAAACCCCCTATGACGAAACCCCCTTTAAAATGAAAGAACTTTCGTCGAAGGACTGTCGACGAAACTCCACTTGTCAACGGTCAACTCTGACTTTGGTTGACCAAGGGTGTTTCGTCGTGCAGAAGAGAGTTTCGTCGATGTGCTAGAGTTTCGTCGTTCCAACACTTTGAAAATTTTCTGTTTGGTGCCCTTTTCCCAGTATATGTGTATTTGAATGATAAATGTCCAATTCACACTTTAACTTAGATTGACATATGTCTAATGCAAATATTGTGACATTTTAACTTATTGTGGACGTTTTTGAATCCAGATGCACCGAAAGAAAGAAAACGTAAGGCCCCGACTAAGAAAGAAAACAAATCAGAAGAAGAAGTGATGTCCAAGAAGCGTCACAACCAGATTGCCTATCTTGATCCAGAAGGAAAGATCAGCGAATTGAAAGAAATCACGAAGTGGATCAGGGAGTCGCGGATTAATAAAGTTGTCACCTTTTCAACTCCTGTTTACAAGTCGCTCGTTAAAGCTTTCTAGAATACTTCAAGCGTTGTGCAAATTGATGGTACTGAAGTCATTCAAGGGTAAGTGAATGATCTGAACGTGATTGTCTCACCGGAAATCTTGAACACTGTCTTAGAGCTGCAAGACGATCCAGATGCTCCGTCGTCAATTCCAATTATGTGTACTCGTGGCTGTTTATTACGGATGAAGTGTATTGGTGACATCTTCAGTTCTCAAATCAACAAGGGAGATTTGCCGATGCGTTACAAGTTCCTTTTGCACGTTCTTATTCAGTGTATCAGCAACAAACGTGCAGGATATGACATGGCAAGCAATGACCTTGTAGGACTCATGGTGGCATTGGTGCTTAACAAACCGTTTAGCATCTCAAAGTATATCTTTGCCAATATGAAGGAGAACATGACGAGAACTGGTAGTCGAACGTCTGGGAATAAATTCTGGGTGTATCCTCGTTTTCTACAGATGATCATGAATGTTCAGCATCCTAATCTTCCAAAAGCCGACGACGACATCCTGAAGATAGAATCTATGATTGAGCAATCTTTAAGGATATTCAGGGGCCTTGCAGCAAAGAGATGCAAAGAAAGCAAGCCGCCTAGGAAATTGATCGGTGCTCTTGGCAAACCAGACTACATTGCTCCGGCAGATGACAAATGGCGTCACAATGACATCCAATCTGATGATGAAGAGCCGGAATTAAAGAAAAAGATGATTGAAAAGTTTGGTCGAACGGATTCAGGTTCGTCTGACAGTGATAGTGATGATGATGATGATGATGCTGGTGATGGTGGTGATACAGGTGCCGTTGGTGCATCTGGGGCTGCTGGTGCATCGTCTGCTGGTGCAGCTGGTGGTACATCAGCTGGTGATGACGAGGAGGATACTGAATCTGATGACAATCCACCTGAGCTCGGATACGAAGTTTACTTTGATGAATGTGGTGTTAAAAGGATCAGGAGGATTAGGCAAGAAAACGATCCAAAATACATTCCTTCGGATACCGAAGCGGAACATTTGTAGAAAAAGAAAACGGTTGTCCGTAGAAAGAAGAAAGTACATTGGTACTTCATCTGCGCAACAATCCGTTCCTCCTCAAGAGCCTACACAAGAAGCTGAAATGGATCCAAATCTTGGATTCACGGCCACTGAAGCTTCTCAAATGGTTCCTTCACCTCCAAGATCTTCAGAGCCAACCCCTGTAGTGACTTCAACTCCTGTAGTTCCTACAGCGACTCCTCAAGCACCGACACGCTCAATTGCATCATCCATTCGTGCAACGACCTCGCAGCCTGTCGAAGAATGCAGACAAAGTAGATTCGAACAGATGCAGCAGGATGAGAAGGTAGATTTCCTATTTTCTCAATTACAAGCTGCTGCAGGTCAAATCAATCGACAAACGGACGTGATCAAAGCTACAAGAGTCGACATAATCAAGCAACAGTTGGAAATTAACACGTTGAATTCCACTGTTGGGCGACAACAAGCAGAAATCACTCGCCAGCAAGCTAAAATTGAGCAATTGAAGGCAGAAAATGCCAGTTTGAAAGCTGCAGACGAAGTGAGAGAGCGACAGTTGCAACAGATGCGTGCGGCGGATAATACTCGTGGTATTGAAATGAATCGCATGAAAGAAAGCAGCTCTCAACTTCAGAGGTTGGCCGATGCCCTCAAAGAAAGGCATGACTTCATGAAACAGTGGTACGATTCTCGAAACACCACGATAGTTGATGGGGTCAAGAAAATAACTGACGGCTATGAGTTTCTTAGTAAGTGGGTAAATATTCTGTGGGGCGATAGATGTAAACAACAAGAAGTGTTGAAGAAAAAGGATGATGATCCTGAGGATCAGGGAAACCCCGACCCTTCTGCTACTTCAGAACAACCGCCAGCAACTACCTCTTCTCAACTCGTTGTCTTCAAGCATGCGCAACTTGGATCTACTCAAGGAACATCCAGTGGAGCAGTTGAAGAGATACAACAGCTTGAACAACAGCTTGAAAGAAGCTCTTACATCGAAAGCTCTCTACCGGGTACATCTTCTGTTCCTAGTACAGTTGATCTTGCTTTGCAGGCTGTTCATCCTATCACTGGTGAAATTCTTGAAGAAGGAGAGTTTGTATCGGATCTTACTCATGAACAGCTGCTTGCCTTAAACGAGATGAAGTCTGTTGAAGATTCTGTGATCGATGAAATGTCGGTTGAACCAGAGACTGCCAATGTTGAAAATATTGAAGAAATAGTATTTGAAGGAGATTCCAGCAAATCAACTTATGTTCGTGCTGACGGAACGGAGTTTGATCCATTTGATGAAGAATGGATGAAAGAGAATCAGGAAGACATTGATGAACAGTTGAAGAACCGTACGTCTTCTGATAATCCGACTGATGCATTCCAAGAATGGAGAAAACGTTTCTTGTCAAGAGTTGAAAAGCCTACACAGCCGGAAGCACAGGTTGATTTTCTACAGTTTGAGAAAGTGAAGCCGCATGGAAAAATTCTGAGCTGGATGTTCGTTAAAGAAATTCATTGTGTTGCGATCAAGCGCGAACACGAAATCCAGTACTTCAATTCCATGCTGAGTATTCTATCATTACCGTTCTATGACGTTGCTGCCTTATCGAAGCTGGAAATCATTAATCGCTCTAATTACTTTGGCGCAACATTATTTGCAAAGAAAATCAAGTTTGAACGGAAGCAAGGATGGAAGGATGCGTCGTACAAGCCACAGTTTCCGATATATCAGCAGATCAAGTTCACTTTAGATCTAGCGACCAACACGGCTCGATACAAGCTTATCTATCAGCCGGCGAAGGTCTTGAACAAGATACCGTTGATGCCGATGGAACAGAACTTTCTTGATGAAATGGCGTTGCAGTGTTACGACTCAAATACGCATGAAGCGGTGATCGTGTTTATAGGTGATCGTGATAACTTTCGGATGTTAGATCCGATGTGGATCGTAAATATGTCGGCGAACGACATTGGCAAGCTGTTTCGGCATGATATATTTTATGAAGACAAGGACGCTCATCAATCGCTACAATTCCAACGCGTCGCTTGTTACTGCTTTTACCGAGGTATTCATGCTGGAAGCACCTGGACGCTGAAACACTGAAGATCGAAGACAGTAACAGACAAGGGGGAGTTTGTTGATGCATACTTTAGTGTCTGTAACTTGTCTTTATTTAACGATGTAATTTATACGGTCTTTTATTATATCGAGTCTGTATTCGCCGTCGACCAAGTCGGATATCCTCCTATCCTACTTGTGTCTGACAAAGTTTGTCTCGTTTGTTATGTATGGTTAAATGAACAATGCATGTTGCATTTTGGGTTTAATGTTTGTTTGTGTGGTTATAGTATTTGCTGCAAACTGTTAACAGTTTGCAGCACATCAACATTTGCAGCCCTCGACGAAACTCCCAAGTTTCGACGAGTACATGTTGACGAAACTCCTTCATGGTCACAACTCCCAAGTTTCGCCATGAACAGTGACGAAACTCCTAGATTTTCGTCAACTGTGATGTTTTGTCAGGCCCAAGTGATGTTTCGTCGGGCCCAATTCATGTTTCGTCACTTGTGGGCTTGGGCTGCCTATATAAACACAACATAGTTTCACACTGAAACTATGAGAGCTTACCTTGAGAGTTTTACGTCAAACATTGTGTGTATCTGTTTGAACCATGTTCTCATCTAATCAATTGACTGTGATTCATTGGTTAATGTGTGTCGTTACAATATGTGTTTGGTTTGGCATAGTCACGAGGATTCCGCACTCGTGACCGTGTTTGTGATAAACAAGTGATTCGGTTTCGTATTCGATCCTCAGAAATCGGGACCTACAAAATTATCATCATGCCCTATTGAATAAAAAAACTAAAAGCCACATGTCACCTCCCTATTGCTTCCTAGACTTTCTAGGAAACTTAGGCTTTCTAGCCAGCTCCCACTCATATATATATATATATATAGGACAAGGATCCGTTAGGAACCACCTTTTATTGCGAGAACCGCGAGAACCAATGTGAACACAACCAAAAATAGCTAAAAAACACACAATTTTTTTTAATATTTTTTATAAAAAAATCGCTACTTTTAGTAGCAAAAAAGTTTTTTTTTTTTTGCTACTAAAAATAACAATTTTAACTTAAAAAATATTAAAAAATATGTGTTTTTTTGATTTTTTTAGGTTTTTTGGGGGGTTAGTTTTTAGCATTTTAACTTGAGGGGGGGTTAGGTTTTTGGGGGGTGGGGGAGGGGGGTTTAGGTTTTTTTTTTTTGGGGGTGTGGGGGGGGGGGGGGGTAGGTTTTTTGAGAGTTTTAGTTTTTAGCATTTAGCTTGGGGGGTTAGGTTTTTTTTTTTTTTTTTTTTTTGGGGGGGGGGGGTGGGGGTTAGGTTTTTTTAGATTTTTTTTAGCTATTTTATGTTGTGTTCACATTGGTTCTCGCGGTTCTCGCAATAAATGTGGTTCTCGCATAAACCTTACCATATATATATATATATATATATATATTACTTGATAAACTTCACTATTGGACGAAAGTTAGTCAATGAGTGATTTGATCACCGTCACATCGGAACTGCCACCATGTGACAAATACTGATTGATTTTTTGGATAAATATAAACAAATGTAAAAACCCGTGATGATGTAAAGTATAACAATATATTTTTATAAATATAGAATGAACTCGCCAGTATTTCTTACTGATAAAATGTTTTCAAAACGAGTTTCAGGTAACTTGCTGTAAAGATAATAGAAGACTGCTATGGAGCACTGAAAGCTTAAATAAAATGGCTATAACTACCTGAATAAAAGAAGAAATTTATATTTTATTTATTAGGGTTTATCCCTATAAAAAACATTTGAATGAAATACGGGTTTAAGCCCATTTGTTTAATATTAAAAGTTTGGTGCTTTACAAACTCTGAAATTATTTCCTAACTACGATCATGATGAAAAAAAATTTCGCTGCATATTTAATAAACACCGGTACCACTTGACTGGTTCATGGCTCCCGCTCCCAGGGTGGGGTTAGGGGCTGTGACACAAAGTTTTGAAATCAACCAATTTAATATATTTTTTTAATTAAAGAAGAGAAAAATATTTGTGAATCAACTCTATCCATTTCTTTTGCTTTAGAAAAGTGTTCACTTCGATCGGAAGTCTTAAACTGGTTTTAACTTGTGTATAACATACTCTTTACACTACTTAAATTTGAACTTATATAGATTGGTAATTTATAGTTTGATAAAATTATTTTAGTACCTATTATTTATTTGTTTACTTACATAGATGGTTTGTGTGATTAATATGTACTAGGGATGTAAACGCTATTTTAAAAGAAAAACTTGTTACCTTTTTAATAAATAAAAAAATGTTAATTATTTTATAAACATATTTAAAGTATTAAAAATTATAAAAGTAAGACCTTTAAAATACAAACTAGACGAGAAAAAAAAAACATAATACATACTTTTTTCAAAAAGAAAGTTCAAAACTTGTTTTATTATTTTTATAAGAAAAATGTTATTATTTATTTTTAAAGATGTTCAATAAAAAAAACATAATAAAAAATACTATTTGAGAAAGGGTCTTCAGAAACAATATCTGAAAAACTTTAAAAAATATATGTTTTTTTAAATATAAATTAGAAACAAACATTAAAAAACAGTTATAATTTTTTTTACACTTTTGAATTTGTTTTGTAACAAAAAGAATATTTTTTTTAAATTAATGATCTGTATTGGGGATTTACGAATAATGGCTGGAACATAGAACCAAAATCAAGACTTTTTTTAAAACGGAAAATAAGAAAGGCGAAACGGAAAACGGAAAACGAAAACAATCGACAGTCTGACATGGCGGCAACGAAAATGGCGACACGCCGGCCTGTCTATGGTTTTTCTCAAGCAGTGACGATTAGTGTTAGGTTATTTGTGTTTTGTGCGATAGAAAAGAAGAAGGAAACCAGAACCTAAGGTTCTAATACCATGTAAGAAGGTGAAATATTTGATGATCGCTTTTATTCAATAATTAGTATTAAGCACCTGCGTTGCAGCGGTTGTCATAAAACTGTGTTAAGTAGTAGCATTACTATACCATTGTCAGCGACCACCAACACCGGAAAAGCTCGTAAAAACAAAATAAATAGAAATGGGAAAAAAATAACGTCGAGCGAAAAGCAGACGTAAAATCTTTAGAATGAAACGAAAAACTTGGGAAAGATGAAAAGTATGGTGGACCAAAATTGAAAATAAAAAAGAGTTGGGATTAAATTGATAAAGATGAAAAACTTTGGGTTAAAAATAAAAAACAAAAAGTCTAAATTGCAAAATTGAAGTTATTTATTAATTTTAGATAAAGATAAGAATGAAAATAAGTGATATCTATTGGTTATTGATTAATATTAATGTTAATAGAAATTTTATTAAATAAATATAATATAAATAACATTTATGAGGTTGAAGGAGAGAATGTTATATGACATTCTTTGAAGCCTTTTATTTTAAGTTAGATTAGATGATTATAATATATAGAGAATATTAAAAACCTGGACCCATAAGTTTACACTAATAAACTCTAATAATAATAATATTGTGGAATAGTACTAAATATAAGTTAATGCTTAATAATAGCTCTTTATTACACACATACAAAGTGAATATATATTACATGCATGGATCTTCCAAGCCAAAGTAAAGGTGCAATGTTGATCGATTAGCAATAAATATGTTGCATTGCATGGGAAAAAAAGATGCATTATTAGTTATTCATATACATAGTTGCTTAATTAATAATTAGTTTAGCTGCTGCTGGAATACAAGAAATGATCGAAGATGGAGGAAATAGAAAAGATGGTGGGCAGAAGCTAAAAAAGAGAACGGAGGCATACATACATACATGCTCCTCCATATATCTCCATGCATACATATACATATGCGGAACTTCATCACCTAAAAAATTCCCTTCAAGTACTCCTATTACAACTTAACTATATATATTTATATATTAATTACTAAAAGTTCCATAGGAAGGATGGATCGTGTGAGTAAACTCCGTCATAAACCACCTCTTCTGATCCGTAATCAACCGTTAACGGCTGCTGCTCAATGGGCATGAAATAATCGTCAAAGCCTGGAAAAATCCCAAAATCTGGGATATTATTATTATGATCCTCCATGAGAAATGAGGATTGCGATGACATAAAATCCATAGAGGTGGGATCTTGCAACACATGAGATGACGACGATGCTGCTGATGCGGATGCTGATGCTGACCCTGACCCAGATGGGTAGGAGTTTGCAAAGTGCGCAGCAACGGCTTGTATCTCGGAGGGGTGCAGGTCTCTGCCACCAGGAATGTTGGGAGGCTGATCGGGGAAGTTGAAATTGGCGGTGTTGCCTCTGAGGCAGTAGAGAGCAGCATCGAAAGCACGAGCAGCCTTTTCGGGTGAATCGTAGGAGCCTAACCAGATCCTCTCGCGGCTGTTGGGCAGCCTGATCTCGGACACCCATTTCCCCCATTTCCTCTTGCGAACTCCTCTGTATTTAGCCTCGTCGCTCCTCCTTTCGGACTCACCAGAAGCAGCAGGTTTCATGATAAATATGTGGTTGTGATGTTTCGAGCTTCTGACCCGTATTTATAGTTTTATTAAATTTGGCGGCTGGGTCAATGGCCGCGTTGATTTTTTATCCGTCTAGAAAGCCCAGATGGCATTATAAGTTCACTTTGTGCAAGTATTACGCGGTGACATAATTACTAAAAAACCCACCACGTTTGTGTTTTATCCCAACCACCAATCCTCACATGTAGTAAATTAACTTCATTTCATTTCATTTCAAACTGTCTCTCTTTGTAAAATGATAAATAACCGGTAAATAAAAAAAGTAAACTAAAAAGATATTTTGTATCAATAGTGGATATTTCAAATGTAGTCAAGAGTGTTTTGTGATCTTGGAAATAACTTTGGCAAATAGAGTAAATTGCCAAAATCGTCTTTGAGGTTTGAGCATTTTGTCGGTTTCATTCAAAACAACTTTTTTTACCATATTACCCTTCACTTTTGAGATTTTTTGCCATTTTCATCCAAATGTCTAATTTGGGTTTTTTTTAGCATATTTACGGATGAAAATGGCAAAAAATCCCAAAACTCAAGGACTATTTTGGCAAAAAAGGTTAGACGTTCGGATGAAAATGGCAAATTAGCCCAAAAGTGAAGAACAATATGATACAAAAAAAAATTATTTTGGATGAGACTGACAAATGTGCCCAAACCTCAGGTACAATTTTGACAATTTACTCTTTACAATATCATATATTACTTTTCTGAGTAAACTGCCAAAATGGTCCCTGAGGTTTGGTCACTTTTTTCCAAAACTAAAACCTTTTGAATCTAGGTCCTTGTGGTTTCAATTTTATTGTCATTTTCATCCAAAAGCAAAATCTGGTCAGATTTTTCAGTTAACATACAGTTTTTTTGCCTTTTTCCTCTCATTTAATGAAGGACAAAATGGTCAGATTTTTTTAATTTGTAATAATAAAACGTTAAAAGACAATTTTGCCCTTTATTAAAGGGAGAGAAAAGACAAAAAAAAAAACTGAATGTTAACTGAAAAATCTGACAAGATTTTGATTTTGGATGAAAATAGCAACAAAATTGAAACCATAAGAACCCAGATTCAAAATGTTTGAGTTTTAGACTAAAGTTGGAAAAGTGAACAAACCTCGGGAACCATTTTGACAGTTTACCCTACTTTTCAATATAGAAAAACAGAAAAAGTATAAATTATTTTCTAGAAAAAATAAACAACACATGTTATCTAAGTTTTTGTTATACTTATGATTATGATGTGAGATGTGTCATTCAACCAAGTACATTTGACGCGCACTAATGAAAATCTAACATCACATGATAACCTCAAAGAATGCAAAATACTTGTAATTCAAATGTAGAGAAATCATGAGAATATTTATTTTTCATATTCTTATGTTAATGTAAAATTTAGTGCGCAAAACAAACCTATGTGATATTTACGTATCAATATAAATTTCTTCAGATATTAATGTTAATGCTTTCTATGACATTTAAATATTTTAATTATTAAAATATAATAACTTTTGAAAATACTATGTTATTAAAAATTCTAGATAAGCCATTGCAATGCGCTTATTCTAAGTTTCAATATATATATACATATATATTTGAAATCGAGCTATGAGTGGTTATTTACAAGTGATTGAAGGACAAGTGTACATGTCATTGAAGTTATCTCACATTGAGTTTTTTTTATTGAGACCATGTGTAGTGATGAGGTATGTGGTTTGGGTTTTTTTTACACGTGTCGTCTACACCATCTTAACCAAAACACTTGGTTTAAAGGTGTGTAGTGGTGAGCATGTGGTACCACTTGATTTATACTAAAATAGGGATTGGATAATACACTAGCCTAATGGCTAGTTTCCTTGATTTGTACAACAAGCATCTCGTGGCCTCAACAACGACCACCAGCCAAATTTTGTAATCCACGAGTAGTGGGGATGGTGTGTTGCTCATGGCGGTCTCATGGTCCACCCAACCACGGGTCACTACGGATGGTCTAATAAATTGACGCTATTTAATCTTTTCGTTATTATAAATTCAAATATCCTATTACGATATGTTTATTTTTGTCTACATTTCAATAATGTTCAAAACCGAACAAGTCAAATGTTATTAGTATTGACCTTTTTTTATTTTTGACCGTGACGAACCAAACATTCCGAACAGCTTCCGTGGTAATACCAACATTCATTTTTATGGTGTAAAATGTAGATGATTCCGGCCAAACAATAACGTATTTTATCTATATAGCAAAAAGGGGCCATCTTATTCATCCAACGTTTTCTTTTTCCAGTCGGTAGTTTCAATCTCTCCAACTCTAAAGACTACAATTTAATATGAATACGTAATTGTTTGTTACTAAAGATAAATTAAAACGAGTTAAATGAAAAATCGACATTTGAATAGTGATAAATGGAGAAGAAATATAGTTTGATGCTTTAAAGATGGGGTTTTCTATTCCTTTGTGTAATAAATTTAGTCACATGCATCAATTCTTTAATTTAAGGAAAACTAATGATGAAAAAGTAGTTTATAAAAAGAAATAATTTTTGTTATAGGTGTAATGTAGGCTTATAGCAATGTGTAAATATGAAATAAACCACCAATGCAATAATACCAGAGGATTGTTACCGCTCGCTTAACATGACAAGACTAGCTTAGCTTAGCTTTGATCGAGAGAGGCATGATGTGATGTCTTCTTGTAATTAAATTAAATTAAATTAAATTAAATTATAATATAATGAGCAAAAGCTTGAATAAGAATGAATATAAAATGGAGTTAATGTAAAATGGTGGTTGGCCCACAAACATTGACTAAACTGGATTCACATGTTTAGTTTTTAAAATAATAAAAGTAATGATGATGGTCAACGAAGCAAGCTTTGTATTAATTAATTATTAAATGTCAACACACTGCAAGTACGCGATTCCTACACTTGCTTTGAACAATATATCAATAACACCTAAACATTTACAATTACAAACACCAACTCCCTCCCTCCCTCCTATTCTATTGTATACACTTTCCTCCTCTTTACACTAAAATAAAACTATATCAGACGGACCTCTTCTTTTCTTTACCTGTTGAAAGATGCAGCAGCTGAGTTATCATCATATGCCCCCCTCCACATGTTCCCGCTGTCAGTCCCGCTGGAAGCCACCCCTAAATCACCTTCCAACCTCATCTTCTGTACTTCTGAATACGATAGAATCTTTATGCTTTGCACGCAGCTCACAAATTCCCTGTTGTATAACCACCCATCCAACATCATGTTACACAAAACATAACACCACAAACAATCTTTTAATGTTTTACTTTAATTCACAACACTTACTCCCACGGGTCATCACCAACTAGCAATATGTCATTCTCATGATCAACATACACAAGTTTCCACTGCGCGTCTTCTAGTTCACCTTCGATGCCAAACATTCGAGCCAGATCATGCCTCAGCTCCTCATACCCCTTGTAACGTGTAACATCAATAGTTCTTCCTACCGACCCACGTTTTTGGACCTGCAAAAATTAATATATTACAAACCACAACATATTCAATCATGTGTGTGTGTGTGTGTGTTACCTTTGTATATGTTCTCATGCGCTGCTGCTGCTGCTGCTGCTGCTGAGTCTGATCATTACCCCATAACCCATTTCCGACAACACTGGTATCCTTGGCAGCAGGAGAAATATTTTCGTTTGGTTTGAAAGGCATATCAGGCATCCCAAATGACTGTGGACTTATCTCAGCAACTGACAACTCTGTCTCGATATCTCTAGACCCGCCATTAACGTAATTTGGCATCATGTTATGAGAATCAAAACCCCTTGACAGCAAAGCATCAGGTGGCAGGCCATCAATATGAGCCCCAAAAGAAAGATCACTCCTAGTTTGTGAGTGAGCAACTACATCACCTTCCAAACACAAGTTTGGGATGTTGTAGTTGTGTGGAAGGCTACCAACACCAGCATCCAAACAGTATGATGTTACGGATGTGGTAGGTTCAGTAGCAACGGCTTTGTCTTTACTTTGATCTGGTAGTTTCAAGTTAGATAACTCATGTTTGACTCTTATATCAGATGTACTTTGACTTTGAAGTTCATGAAGAAATTTAGAAGGGTGATCAAGCATGGAATAGTCCCCTAGGGCAGATAGTCCCTGTTGGTTCTTGATCCGGAAGTTTGATGCAGTTAGTTGGCAGTTATTTGTCGAAGGAGACGTGGAACAAGAGGGAACATCACCATCACCAGAAGGATGATGAACTCTTAGCGGTTTGTATTGACTCTGTTGTTGGTTTGTTTGCATAAGTGATGATGTTGACAAGCTGTTGCCACTAAGTTGTTGTTGTTGTTTCAGTTGCTGAAGTACCTGCTGTTGTAGAGGCTCTACTGGTGAGAACAACTGCTGTTGCTGTTGTTGCAAATTTTGCAACATCTGCAGTGTTTGCTGTTGTTGTAGCAAGTTTGATGCGGATTGTTGTAACTGTGTCTGTTGTTGTTGTTGTTGTTGCTGTGAGATGGATAAAGGCTGCAACAAAGTCCTGTTGGCTAAACCACTAATTTGCTGCTGTGTTTGTGTACTTCCTGAAATCTGTTGTAGCAAGTGTGATTGAGATTGTTGCAACTGTGTCTGTTGCTGCTGCTGCTGCTGCTGCTGCTGTTGTTGTTGTTCAATTTGATGTTGTGAGATGGATAAAGGTTGCAACGTACTCCTATTGGCTAAACCATTGATTTGCTGCTGGGTTTGTGTGCTTCCTGAATTTTGTTGTGATTGTGGTTTCTGTTGTTGGTGTAGCTGATTGTATACATAATTTTGTTGTTGATGATGCAGTTGCTGCTGCTGCTGCTGATGTTGGGGCCACGGTGGAGAAAGTTGTTGCAGGGGAGTGATAAGTTGGTTCCTTTGGTTCGGTTTGTTGGAGTTAGGGTTAGGAGGGGATTGAAAACTTAATAGCTTGGAGGGATCTTCAAAGCTTATAGAATTTGAAGAAACTGGTTGTATATTAGATGTTTGGAACCCATGATGATTCTGCTGCATACTCATCCACTGGGCCAGACTCAACCCAGGGAAGATTGAGCTCGACCCATCTTTCATACCCATATTTTCAAGCCAAGGCATGGGCATCGTCAGCCCTCTTTTATAAGCATTCTCTATCTCTGTATCAATGTCTGCCAAATGCACAACAGACGAATTAAGACTCAGATGAAGGTGATAGCACACATAGAGATAGGTTGCCTGATTACCTGTTTGTTGATGGAACTTTTGTCTGAAAAATGGAGGTGGACACATATAAAATGGAGTTACAACAGGCTCAATGTCCCATATTGAAACCCGACTAGGACGCTCACCAGCGGCTGATTCATCCCATCCCACCTGTATGGTAACAAATTAATGAAAAGGCTCTCTCTTGGGATTTCAGAAATATTGTAATGATGAACGATACCTGAAGACTACGCCATTGTGAATTCTTCCACCTGACTGGATCTAAATCACTGATACCAGTTACAGTTCCCATGTATCGACGCACCCCTGACTCTTCAGTCTCAAACATCATTCTGAACCGCATGCCCAATGAAACTTGACTATACATTGCTTTATTGTACTTGGCTAGGGGTACCACAAACTCAGCAGGACTCGCCCTGTCAAATTTCATCATTTTTAATAAAATCCCAATTGCTAAGAATGAAGAACGTAAAAGCATTATTACCTAGGATTGTAATAAATTGTGAAGGGGCTGTTATTTGCAGCAGCATGAGCAGCGGCAGCAAGGATTCCGATATGCATGCTGTCACTGGAAATAACTGATGATGAGAGAGCAGACTGCTGTCTGTTAGCACGTCTAACTCCCAACAGAAGCTGTGATTTCTCATCTCTACAAATCCTCCGCTGATTAGGTGACACCTCAACGAGAAAGACGAATATAAAGTAATAATAATTTTGTTCATACCTTACGAAAAGGACAGCATCGCCAGCAAAAAGCCTTTTAGAGCTCACAAAAACACTCCATCCTGTGGTCAGTAAATGCCTCTTGGGTTGCCCTGATAACCAAATTACTACTTTATGGAGCACAGAAATATGTTTGCTAGTAGATGAAAAGAAGGTAAGTCTTGGAAACCTCGATAAATATGCCTGAAAGTCCAAGACTGATCATGCAAATCTCTAGCTACCAACTCCTGAGCTGGAGGTTGCATTGAGAAATCCTAGAAAACAATTAAGAGTTGTGGTGAAAAAGGCAGACACAGATTAAATTATCTATGAAAGGAGCATTGGGCATACCAGAGGTGGGAAAATCTTTTCAGCAGCTCGACGAGGAACAGAGAATCCACCGTGGGTGCTGGTGTCACTAGCCGTAAGAGTTTTGCAGAAGAACTCACCAGGCTGCTTGTTTTGCTTAAGACCCATGTCGGATATAAGTAATGCTTCCTGGTCATACTGCACCCACACAACATAAAGATGAATTAACAACTGAAAGACACCAAGTTGATTCAGAATGACAGACAGACTGACTGACTTTAGTTACAGGTTGAAGAGTCATCTGCGCATACACCTCATCGGTTTCGGAATCAGCCTAATCCAATTAGAACAAGGAGATTAAGAGACATACATACATACATGTAACAAGTGATCCAATAATAATAATAATAATAATAATAATAATAATAATAAGATGGAATGGAATGGAATGGAAGACGTACATGTAATGTGACATTATGAAGCATGCAGATGAGCTTAGAAGGAAGATTGGGATAGCTAGGAATGTTTTGTGTGTCCTTCTTGTGCATAGAGGCAGCAACCTGCTCGCTGTGACCTTGGGGAAAGTAGACGACGAGACTTCCGACAGGAGGCAAGGAGACCATAGGGCCAGCACAGGCATGCCATAGCTCGGAATTCATTACCTTCCTTGCTGCTGCTGCTGCTGCACCTGACAAAGTAAGTTAAGAAGAAGCCCTTCACTTCCTTGTTGTTACATGTTGGCAAGGGTCAAGACTCAAGACTCAAGATAGATAGATAGATAGATAGAGCCTAATTTCAATGACAAGGGCAGGGCAGGGTTGATAAGCTCCAGTGTGTTGTATCAGCATCTCCATCTTTGATTTGTACTCTTTGAAGTACTCCATCTGCTGTTCCATGGAAATCACACTCTACCAAAACCACCGGACCAAAATTTATCTCACCATAAAAACTAGTTCCCGTAAAGTAATTAAGAATTTTTATCTAAAAATGATAATAAATACTACATTCTATTGGAACCCACCCTTTGAAAAGACGATAAATGATGGTAAACTAGTTAGTTAGTGTCTTACATTGGATAAGAAAAAAAAAATCCATCTTCTCTTATAACAACCGATATCATCGTTGCCAAGAAGTAGTTGTGATATTGGAGGCTGGAATTTTTTTATAAACTAATCATCTCCACTCTGCCGACATTAGCTACACCATCAAACAAGCATTTACGAGGAATTCCTCTTTTTAACATTCCTGTTTTTAACTTTGTGCAATATGATTTTTTTAATAGAGGTAATATTTGATGAGGAGGATGAATTAAAAGGGAGTTTGTATGTGAAAAGTGGAAACTTTGACATAAACCATTTATGATCTGATCAAATTCTGCTCAAGTATGTTGTACTTACTTACACTGATCTAACTAAGAAACCTTTCGCAAGTTGTATTAACAATTAATATTGGCTCCTACGCGGCGTTTGTACCATTATTTATTTCTTATTACCATCTTCCGAACTATGTCAGAACACAGCTAACTTATGTTGATCCCTACCATTCTAACTAACTGGCAATAAATAACAACATTATCTGAAATAAAGTCATTTGATAAACTTACAAAAATCATCAGTCCCCCAAGGCTGGAATAAAAGGGGTTAAGCCACGTCAACATTATAGAGTTGTTTCAAAGGACAACACACTGGAGCTTATTAAAAAGATAGATAGAAGCCTAGTTTCAATGACAAGGGCAGGGCAGGGCAGGGCATCGACTATGGATACCTAAAGATAAAATCCAATAGCCAACTCATATCTGCTGGCTGGCAAGGCAAATTGAAACAACAACAACAACTACTTCCCTTTTTTTTTTCTTTTTTTTTTTTCTTTTTAGATGAATTCTGAAGAGGAGAAAAGGGGTGGAATCGTCGAAGGGGGAGATGTAAAGATCTCATCCCATCCCAACTTTATATTATTGATTCCAGAGGGAGGGAGGGAGGGAGGGAGAGTGACGACGTACCTTGTTGATCTACTGAAGTGGGCTTTGGAGGAGCTTTCATCGTAATTAATATATTTATTACCAAATTAGAAGAAGAGGCATTGGGAGAATCCGCCCGCCGGAATTTAGAAAGAAAGAAAGACGGAGATGCGGGAATCACGGAGAAAGACGGTAGGGAACAAACAATTTCTTACTCTCATGCTTTATAGCACCAACATTATTCATCATTACCTTACCCCCTCTCTCACTTTCTCTTTCTTTCTTTCTTTACACTAAACTATTATTTCTTTTTTTTTAAACGGCAATCGTCCGATCATATTCATCTCCATTATGAGATAATATCACCAATTTAATAAAAGGAAGACAAAATTGCAGAAAACAACCTTTATGTATACCCAAAACTGCACTTTATACCTTTCACTATGAAATCCGCCAAAACCAACCTTTACGTTCATGTTTTGCTACAAATTCAACCTTTACACCTAACCTAGTCAAAAAAGTCAGTTAAATGCAGTCACATGCCTTGCACGTGAGGGCATATATGTCTTTTCACAAGTCTTTCATTTAATATATTATTTATATGAAAGAGACTCTCTCTAGACTCTGCAACCACCGCCACCACCGCCATGGCTTCCGGACAGCCGGCGCTACACACCACCGACAACCACCCATTTCAACAACACATACAAATCAAAACTCTCACCTGCTTCAATTGGCCACACCGCTTAGACAACACAACAATCTGATCATTCAACATCTTTCACGCACGATTCTCCAAGCAAAGTTGAAGAATATCAATCGCTGCTTTCTTCATTCCGGCGACATCACCGTTGAGTCTCATTTGCTTCTCCACATTCAACAATGACTCTATATATTTAAATCGGTGTTGTATCATGTTGGCTCCGTACACAGGATCATTGATCATCACCCCTTGTTGCAGTCTTAGAATATCCTTAAGAATCTTTGCTTGTAACAGACATATAGTAGAACTGTTATCTCTTACATTGTTAACAAAACTACTACCCTCGAACATATATGCAATTCTTTTAAACAAAGTTTGAGCAATAGTTGTCTTTCCTATCCCTTCAATTCCAAATATCCCTATCATGCGCACCTCGTGTGATGCTTCTATGCTCAATAATGAGTATAATGTATCCACATGTGATTCTATACCAATCAGAGCATTATCGCTACCATCTGGTTGTATATTCCGAAAGATCTCATGAACAATCTTGTCTATAAATGCAGATTCACCCCTGTATATATAAAAACAATTGTTAGCAAGTTAATATTAATGAGGAGATTAGGACCCACTAAATACAAACTTACTTATGACTTCGATAAAGGATATAGAAATAAATACTCACCCGCTTTCTGCCGAGATATGCAAGCCAGATAAATTAGCAGTTGCAGTTAAAACTTTCCTCCAGTTGTTCAATTTACCCATCACTCCTGTAAACTTCTCCTCGTGTTGCTCAAACGCTGTTGCAAAGTCTCGTTTCTGTCTTCGTACATCAGATGGATCTACATGGTAGAACATTGGTAGAACATTGTCGTTTTTGAATGCAAGTATTCCTTTCTGAACAAGAGCTTTATAAAGATGATCGACAAAAGTGTGTCCAGTATCTTCATCTCTGAAGCTTAAGAACACTTCATATGACCATGATCGTGTTGGTATGGATGAGGATGAAGATGAAGATGGAGCAGACATGGATTAAGATACCCCTGAAGGTCTCAAGATAATTGAAGAGGCAAAAAGTCAAAACCCAGAAGGAAGTGATGGGTCAAACAGAGTCTCTTTCATATAAATAATATATTAAATGAAAGACTTGTGAAAAGACATATATGCCCTCACGTGCAAGGCATGTGACTGCATTTAACTGACTTTTTTGACTAGGTTAGGTGTAAAGGTTGAATTTGTAGCAAAACATGAACGTAAAGGTTGGTTTTGGCGGATTTCATAGTGAAAGGTATAAAGTGCAGTTTTGGGTATACATAAAGGTTGTTTTCTGCAATTTTGTCTAAAAGGAATCTCAATAAATCACCATCCGATCATATCCATCTCTGTTAGGAGATAATATCTATACACGCCAATGAGGTGGTGTTTGAGTGGTAAGGGAGAGACTTGGTGTTCTAAGGGACTCAAGTTCGATTCCTGCCCTCCGCACTATTTTCTGCGGCATCTGGTGATGATGGGAGACTAGGCGAATAGGTGGAGATCGCTAGTTCGATCCTTGAACTGAGCGGGTTTTACCTAACCGCACTGTCGTGCCTTCGGGCGAGTGTTCACAGGCTTCGGCCCTCGGTGAGGGTTTTCCCCGGTTCGGAGGCGAGTGTATCCCGATGTGGTAAATTTCGCCAGTAGCCCATTTGAAGGATTCGTTGGCCGTTAAAAAAAAGATGATATCTATACACCAATTACAAACAAAATTGCCTAATTAAAATTACATAGTATGTAAAACTATTGTCGTGAATCCACCTTTTCAATAGTGTATTACCTATAACTATATAATGAAAGTGAATAGTGTTAGGCAGATGTTTGACAACCCCTCATTGGTTATTACTTTTTTTATTTAACTTTTAAACTTTTAATTTTGTTAATATACGTATTTGATCATTTTTTTTAAAAGTCTTATTATTGGTTAGCTTTATTTATATGTGTGTTTAGTCCATCTTCTTTAACTTTAGTAGCGTACATATCTAGTTCCTCTATTTTTATTATTTTTAGTAATTGATCCTTGCTTTTTGTATTTTCCTTTAAAACCTCCAACTTCGCTAATATAGGTATTTAGCCCCTCTATTTTGAGAAGAAAAAAATATTTTTGTTGGTTTGCTTTGTGTATATGCATGTTTAAACTACACGAAGGGGAGTAGTGTCAGCCAGCTTCCTGGCACTTCCTCATTGTTCTAGCTAAATTACGATTTTTGCCCCATTCAAATTTACAGTTTTGCCATTGGTTTTCTTTTTCTTCTAGCCAAATTATGATTTTGCCCCCAGTGTAAAATTAAAGTCATGCCATCGGTTAGTTTTTTTTTTTTTTTTTGACAAAATTATGGTAATTTTTTGTTTTAATTGGTTGACTATGTGTAATTTTTATTTGTGCCAGACGGCTACCTGACACATGCTCATTTGTTCTGAAAAATTACAATTTTGCTCACAATTTTAAATTATAGTCTTTCAATTGTTTTAGTTTTTTAAAGCAAAAGTATGATAGTGTTTTGTTTTAATTGATTGACTCGATGGAATTTTTTTTAGATCATGTTGTGAGTATTATGTACAAATAACCGAAACACAAATGTACATGTTATGATAGGGAAATATTCAGCTTAGGGGCTGTTTGGTAGTCTCTGAATGGTCATTAAGAGGCTACATCTTAATAGAACCATTAAGAATTTTACCAATGAGAAGGTAGAAGAATGTGACATGTGATGATTTACCATTCAGAGGTTACCTCTTAACCGTTCAGACTTGAGGTTACCTCTTATTCATTAAGAGATAGCATCTGAATAGTCATTAAGAGGCTACCAAACAGCCCCTTAGTGTCCCGCAACGCGGACGAGGCAAAAACTAATTATCAACCAAAGGCATGTTTTACTGTTGAAATTCAAGCCCATAGCACAACCGTGGTGATGTGGATTTTTGTTTCTTTTTTCTCTTTTATTTTATGCTAACGTCGAGTGATGACGTGGATTGTAACTTGTTTTTTTAATTTTTAATGTAATTAAATGGTTTTTATTTTTGATAAATACAATTTCGTATATTAAAATAATTCGACCCCAACATCTTATGCTCCATTTTTTTCTTGACACATGGAAAAAAGGACATGGCTCGATTTGAATGTTAAGTTATCTAATTGGGACAAAAACGACACTAGTGACCTAATTAAAACACTTTTAAAACTTGGTTGCTATTCTGTGAAATTTTCCCTTTTTGTATATATTAATGTTGCAACTTTGAGGTTCTTCTTTTAACACTACATTGATAATAGAGAATCAATAGAATTGTGATCAAACCTTGTCTAACAACTTATTCTCAATTGTCCTCCCCTCTAGCTCAGTTGGTTGTTGGACCGGGTGTTTCCTTGTGAGACTCCGGTTCGATTCCCGGCGAAGGCAAATGGGTGTGACATGCACGCTATGATGGTGAAAAACCTACCGAGGAGGGTTTGATCCTGAGCGTCACTCCGGTTTTCATTCGGCTGTTACTCCAGCGAGTAAAATCGTGTGGAGGCAGTACGGTTTCCAGGGGAAAGCCGTCGACCCAAGACTGGTTAACCCAGCGCTGGCCTTGCTATGTCACACCTCAACCGATGGTGGAAACATCGGGGCATGGCACTGAGTGAAACAGATTGTCCATGAGTATCCATAACAACTATTAATTACCAGATATTTAAACGTCACGTCCCATACCATAACATATCCAAATAAAACAGTTATTACAAATAATTGTCTCAAAAACAAATATTGTTCCGACGACTCAGATTTAGCGTGACATAACTAGACCCCTAACTTGATTCACCAAAGCACAGCATTCCTAGCATCTTAAGCACCTGTCACATACGTTAAAATAAAGTCAATACACATAGTGTAAAGGTGAGCATACAAGTTTAATAGTATAATAGATTGTGAAAGCGTTTACGCATAACCAGCATGTAACATGTAGCAAAGTGAAGCTAGTAGGCTATCGACAATGAAATATGCACAGACATGACTGCGAGTTGTAGAATGCGCAACACATATCACCACTGTGACACGTGAAGAAATAACCTTAACAACCCCTGTCCACGACACGTGCTGAGTCCAAACTATAGTACTATCGTTGCTAAGGCGTCAGGCAACAATCACTGTGTAAACATAACATACAAGCATTCATCGAATAGCACGTATAACATGCAGAGCGGTTAGCGTATAAAGTGTTTGCGTTGTGTGATCGATGTGATTTGATATAAGTAACGTATGTAACACCCAAAAGTGCGTAAAGCAAAAAGGGATCGAGTATACTCACAGATCGTGTTTAGTAAATAAACACTCTCTTGGATTGAAGGGAGTGCTAGGAGATTAGCCTGAACAGTTAACGAGTACATAAGCGAAGAACGGCGCGTTAAACGGTGCAAGTGAAAACAAGTGACAAAGGGTCATCGGATCGGATGGCAATCCGAACGGATGGTCATTCGATCAGATGTCAATCTGTTCGGATGGTCATCTGTTCGGATGGCCATTCGGTCGGATTGACATTTGTTTGGGATGGATGTGTTTGTGTATGATAGCTTTGAAGTTTTCGTTGTAGCATTTTGAAAACAGAGAAGTATCTCTACCTTTCAGGTCGTCGATCGAACGGTCGTTTGATTGGATAGCGATCCGATCAGTAGGATACTTAGTGAGAACAAGTTCACAGCAGGATTGTCATTCGATCGGATGGTCTTCCGATCGGATGGCAATCCGTTAGAAACTGCTGATCTTTGAAAATTATAAAATGTTAAGTGTCACACCCCAACCGATGGCGGAAACATCGGGGCGTGGCACTGAGCGAAACAGATTGTCCAGAAGTTTCCATAACAACTATATTTACCAAATATTTAAAGCATCATGTCCCATACCATGACATATAAAGTAATATAATTATTACAGACAAAATCCAGTCAAATTGTTCTGTTCCGACAACTCAGATTTCCAAATACAGACAATTCATTTATTCGTTTCTTGACCTTTCCTAGCCTCGATTTCACAGCAAGCCAAGCATATAAACATCCTAAGCACCTATCACATACGTTAAAGTAAAAGTCAATACACTTAGTGTAAAGGTGAGCATACAAGTTTAATAGATATAATAGAGTTCGAAATCGATTACGCATAACCAGCACGTACACAGTGTAAAATGAGGCATGTTAGTTATCGACATGAACCTATCGATACCAATGACTGCGGGTTGACTGCACAAGGCAGTTCGTAATACACACTCACCACTGTGAGCCATGTAACAAATTGTCCTTAACAACCCCTGAGTGAACAGGTGCTGATGTCACACCCCAACCGATGGCGGAAACATCGAGGCATGGCACTGAGCGAAACAGATTGTCCAGAAGTTTCCATAACAATTTTCATTACCAATTAATTTAAAGTAACATGTCCCATACCATGTCTCAAAAGGTAATACAATTATTAGAGACAAAATCTAGGCATATAGTTCTGTTCCTACAACTCAGATTTCATTTGTACAGACAACTATTTGTTGGCCTCTAAGACCTTATTCTAGCCTCGATTTCCTAGCAGATAAGCATCCTAAGCACCTGTCACATACGTTAAAATAAAGTCAATACACATAGGGTAAAGGTGAGCATACAAGTTTGATAATAGCATATAGAGTTCGAAAGCGTTACGCATAACCAGCACGTACACAGAGTGAAATGAGGCATGTTAGTTATCGACATGAACCTATCGATACCAATGACTGCGGGTTGACTGCCCAAGGCAGTTCATAATACATGATCACCACTGTAATCCATGCAAATAATTGTCCTTAACAACCCCCGCATGAGCGGGTGCTGAGTCCAAACTATAGTACTATCGTTGCTAAGGCAGGTAGACAACATTCCATGTGTAAACATAACAAACAAGCATTCATTAAGTCACGTATAACATGCGGTAACGGTTAGCGTTTAAAGTATTGCGTAGTGTGTTCGATTTGATTTAATATAAGTAACGTATGTAACACCCAAAAGTGCGTAAAGAAAAAAGGGGTCGAGTATACTCACAGCGATGGATGGATTGAAGGGAGCGCTAGAAAGTAGGGTTAGCCTGATCAGAACAATAGTATAACAATAAGTGACGCGTAAAACGATGCAGGGTACAAGTGAGTCGGACAGCAGTTCGGTCGGATGGTAATCCGATCGGACGGCTAGTCGTGCGGATGACAATCCGCTCGGATGGTTATCCGGTCGGACGGTAGTCCGGTCGGATGACTATTCGAGTGGATTGTTTCTTCCTTTGAGAAGGATGTGTTTGTATATGATGGCTTGACTTTTGAAGTTTTCGTTGTAGCATTTTGAAAACATCGAAGTATCTCTATCTTTCGGGTCGGTCGACCAGACGGTCGTCCGATCGGACGGCGACTCGAGTGGCGAGGTTACTTAATGAGAACAAATCCATAGCATGGCGGTCACTCGGTCGGATGTCCATCCGACCGGGTGGCAACCCTGTTACTGGACATGTTGAAAATCGTTTAAGTGTTAAAGTCCAAGTATCTCATGATCCGAATGGTAGTTCGGTCGGATGGTAGTCCGATCAGACAGCAATTCGTTCAACACTCAGACTCCAAATCTAGGTAAAATTGGTTAAGTGTGGGACCCAAGGTGGAAGTCGTTCGGACGGCCGGTCGCTCGGATGGCTGTCCGTTCGGATAGTAGTCCTGTCGGACAGCACTCCGTCCTGGTCGTTTCGTTCGTCTTTCACTTGGCCGTTTTGATTGTTTGTAGTTTTATCGAGACGTTTTGACAACGTGTTAATCAACAGAGCCCCATCTTGACCCAAGTGATCCGGTCAGACAGGAATCACCCTAGTTCGACCAGTTAACCGGTTCAAGACGGTTGTTCTTGGTTAACCCGAGATCGGTGGTCTCGTGAGTAGAATCCAGATCTTGAGCTAGCACAACACTACGAATGAGTAGAAGACTAGAACAAGGTTCGATTCTATCGGTTTTGAGTGCATTGAGTGTAAAAGAGTTGAAAGAAAGTTAGAAACCATCTTTCAATCCTTTTTCACCATGAATGTGGTTAGATCTATGCAAGATCTTTGTTTATTTGTGTGGAAATCGATTAGATCTAAGTTGTTCTTGGTGGGTTGAGGCCAAAACATGAAGTTCTTCAAGAACACATGATGACGTCATCCTAGAACACCTTGAATCTTGATGATTTTACGGTTAAAAGTTAAGATTCAAAAGATAGAAAGATGTAGGAGTGCGTGTAGATTAAGGAAGTATAAGATTTAGGACGAGAACTTACCGGAATTGAGATAAATCAAGAAAAGGTGAGGAGCACGAGTTGGTCGGACGTCAGTTGCCAAAAGTGGTAACTTTGAGAGTGACAGGAGGTATTTATAGGATTCCCAAAATGGAAAAGGGGCGGTCGGTAGGATGGCATCTCGCACGGATGACAGTCCGGTCGGATGTCACCTTGAACGGATGGCGGCCCGGTCGGATGGCAATCCGGCCAGATGGCCCTTGGTTCGAGTGCTTGGCGCGACGAGTTTTGTTGTTTCGATTTCGATTGCGAGCGTTGCGATGCAATTGAGTTTCCTAGTCAAATTACTTTTAATCCCTACTACTCATATCTCGCACTGTCTTTTCTCCACCAATTATCATAGTTCGATTTTGATTGAGTTCAATTGCGTTTCGATTGCGATTTGATTGCGTTTCGATTGATTACCACACATACATAAATTAAACATGCACAAGTAACACGTAAGGCACACACACACGTATAACATTAACCAATATGTGTATTTCGAGTTGCGAGCGCGATTGCGATTACGATAAGGCCATTTAAACATGCGATAAATAGCGATTACTATGCAATTATTAATAGATACTCCACATAATACAACTAAAGCGAAAATAAAATAGACTAATTATAAGTCAAAGAAGTCAAAACAGGAATTGAGCAAGGAGAGACAGATCGCAATTAGCAATGTTTTCTTCCTTTGACTTCAATCTTGACTTTGACTTTGACTTTCGAAACACGGGGTGTTACAACTGAGTCCAAACTATAGTACTATCGTTGCTAAGGCAGGTAGACAACATTCCATGTGTAAACATAACAAACAAGCATTCATTAAGTCACGTATAACATGCGGTAACGGTTAACGTTTAAAGTATTGTGTAGTGTGTTCGATGTGATTTAGAATAAGTAACGTATGTAACACCCAAAAGTGCGTAAAGCAAAAAGGGATGGAGTATACTCACAGCGATGATGGATTGAAGGGAGCGCTTAGAGCGATATTAGCCTGATCAGAACGATAGCATAAAAGATAAGCGGCGCGTAAAACGGTACAAGGTGTCGATGGATCGGACGGTAATCCGATCGGGTGGCAATCCGATCGGATGGCCGGTCGACCGGGTGACACTCCGTTCGGACGGTCATCGGATCAGGTGACCATTCGATTGGATTGTTACCTCGTTTGGGAAGGATGTGTTTGTGTATGATGGCTTGTCTTTTGAAGTTTTCATTGTAGCATTTGAAAACAGAGAAGTATCTCTACCTTTCAGGTCGGTCGATCGAACGGTCGTTCGATCGGACAGCAATCCGATTGGCGAGGCTTCTCAGATTGAGAACAAGTTCACAGCGGGACGGTCACTCGATCGGATTGCAATCCGATCGGGTGATAATCCGTATGCATTGAATATGTTGAAAATTGTTTAAGTCCCTAAACGTCACACGATCGGACGGTCACTCGATCGGATGGCAATCCGATTGGGTGGAAATCCGTTTCAACGTTCAGGTCCTTGATTAGTTTGAGAAAATAGTTTAAGTATAGAACCAAGTGCAGCCCGATCGGACGGCCGGTCGATCGGGTGGCAATCCGATCGGGTGGTAACCCGATCGGACGGTAATCCGTTCTGACGGTCTGATCGTTCTAACACTTGTTTCTGTTTGGAGTGTTGAAGTTTTGAATGAAACGTTGTGATATCTTGTTTGTACAACAGAACCCTTATCTCGTCCCAAGTGGCCTGGCCGAACAGGAATCACCCTAGTCCGAACAGTTAACGGTTCGAGTCGGTTGTTCATGTTCAAACCCGAAATCAACATCTCGTGGATAGAATCCAGATCTTGAACCAACTCAACACTAAGAAAGAGTAGAATGTCAGAACGAGCTCCGATTCTATCGGTTTTGAGTGCATTGAGTGTAAAAGAGTTGAAAGAAAGTTGAAAACCATCTTTCAATCCTTTCTCACCATGAATATGTTTAGATCTATGCAAGATCTTTGTTTATTTGTGTGGAAATCGTTCAGATCTAAGTTGTCCTTGGTGGATTGAAGCCAAAACATTAAGTTCTTAAGAACACCATGATGACATCATCCTAGAACACCTCAAATCTAGTGATTTCACGGTTAAAAGTTAAGATTCAAAAGATAGGAAGGTGTAGGAGTGCGTGTAGATCAAGAAAATACAAGATTTAGGTTGAAAACTTACAAGAATCGCGAGAAATCTGAAGAAATAGCGGCTGGAACGAGTGAGGGGGAGAGAGAGCTGTCAACATCAAATGAGGTTGACATATGGGGTATTTATAGGGTTTCCATAAAAGGAAAAGGCGAAAAGAGGCTGGTCGATCGGGTGGTAACCCGATCTGGCGGCAGCTCGATCGGGCGGCATCTCGATCGGGCGGCAGCTCGATCGAGTGGCAACTCGATCGAGTGGCAACTCGATCGGGTGGCAGCTCGATCGGCTGGCCACTCGATTGGAGTGAACGGCGCGATGAGTTTTGCGATTTCGATTCGCGTGTTGAGCGTTGTGATGCGATAGAGTTTTCTATTCAAATTACTTTTAATCCCAACTACTATATTAACATACAATCATCCTAATTTAACTTGCGATTGCGTTTCGATTATTCACCACAACAACATATAAATAAACATGCACAAGTAACACATAAGGCACACACACGTAAAACAATATCCATAACACGTAATTCGAGTTGCGAGCGCGATTGCGATAAGCGATAAACCAAGTGATAAACATCGATTAAACCTCGATTAGTAATAGCTACTCCACATAATACAACTAACATAAAAGCATAAAAAGACTATCTACAAGTCAAAGAAGTCAAAACAGGATTTGAGCAGGGAGAGATTGATCGCAATTAGCAATCTTTTCTTCCTTTGACTTCAATCTTGACTTTGACTTTAACTTTCGAAACACGGGGTGTTACAGCCTCCCCCACTTAGGGAATTTCTTCCCGAAATTAGGCTTCATTCGTAACGAACAACTACGGGTACTTCACCTTCATTTCGCTTTCGAGTTCCCAAGTGAACTCTGCGCCTCGTTTGCGTTCCCATCGAACCTTCACAATGGGGATGCGCGAGCGTCTGAGCTGCTTGGTTTGGCCATCCATGATTTGGACAGGCTTCTCCACGAAGTGTAGTGTTTCGTTTACTTGAAGATCGTCAAGAGGTACAAATAGATCATTCTCAGCCAGGCACTTCCTGAGGTTTGAAACATGGAAAGTCGGGTGAGCGTTGCTAAGTTCCTCTGGTAGTTCGAGTCTGTATGCGACTTTTCCGATCCTTTCCAGCATCTTAAAAGGTCCAACATATCGAGCCGCGAGCTTTCCTTTCTTGCTGAATCTGACCACACCCTTCCAAGGTGATACCTTTAGGAGTACATGGTCGCCAACGTCAAATTCAAGGGGCTTGCGTCGTCTATCGGCGTAACTTTTCTGACGACTCTGAGCTTTCAGCAGATTGTCTCGAATTTGGAGGACTTTGTCAGTCGTTTCTTGCAATAGCTCGGGGCCGGTTAGTTGCGAGTGCCCGATCTCGTGCCATACAATAGGCGATCGACACTTTCTTCCGTATAAAGCCTCAAACGGTGCCATTTGAATGCTGGAATGATAACTGTTATTATACAAGAATTCAACTAACGGCAGGTAAGCGTCCCAATTACCACCGAAATCTATGACACACAAATGGAGCATGTCTTCAAGGGTACGAATCGTCTCTCAGTCTGACCGTCGGTTTGAGGGTGGAATGCGGTACTTAGATTAAGCGTAGTACCGAGTGCGGATTGAAATGTTTCCCAGAGACGCGAGGTAAACCGAGCATCACGGTCAGAGATGATGTCGCGAGGCGTCCCATGTCGACAAATGATCTCATCGGTGTAGATTGGGGCTAATCGTTCTACCCTGTAGTCTTCCCGTATTGGCAGAAAATGAGCAGATTTGGTCAAACGGTCAATGACAACCCAGATGCTGTCGTGACTTGATGTCGTACGCGGAAGTTTCGTTACGAAGTCCATAGCTATACTCTCCCACTTCCATATAGGGATCGGGGGTTGTTCAAGTATGCCAGAGGGTCTTTCATGCTCAGCCTTGACTTTCGAGCAAGTCAGGCACTTTCCAACATAGAGAGCGATATCCATCTTCATGCCCGACCACCAGTACTTGTAACAAAGGTCCTGGTACATTTTATCGGCACCGGGATGAATAGAATATCGAGATTTGTGGGCTTCGTCCATCAAAATCTGTCGTAAATCGGTCCGCTTAGGGATCCAATTTCGGTCTAGATAATGGAATATCCCATTCGACTTATTCACTAGATGGGCTCCATCGTGGTAGATTCTTTCCTTCTTCAAAGTGCGTTCGGTAAAACAAGCATGTTGGGCTTCGCGGATGAGAGTTTCGAGATGATGGTGGGCTGGAATATTAGGAATGCTATGCAGATAGCTTCGTCTGCTGAGAGCGTCGGCAACGACATTTGCTTTGCCTGGGTGGTAACGAATCTCACAGTCGTAATCGTTGAGAAGTTCTACCCATCGGCGTTGACGCATATTAAGTTCCTTCTGGTTGAATATGTGTTGTAGGCTCCTATGTTCGGTGAAGACCGTACACTTTGTACCATAAAGGTAGTGTCGCCAAATCTTCAACGCAAAAACAATTGCGCCTAGCTCGAGGTCGTGGGTTGTATAGTTCTTCTCATGGATCTTGAGCTGACGAGATGTGTAGGCGATCACCTTGTCCCGCTGCATGAGAACACAACCAAGACCAAGGTTTGAGGCATCACAATAGACGATAAAGTCGTCGTTTCCATCTGGCAAAGCAAGGACGGGAGCACTACAAAGCTTGTGCTTGAGAGCTTGGAAAGCAGATTCCTGTTCAGTTCCCCAAACAAAGGATCTGTCTTTATGCGTGAGAGCGGTAAGCAGCACGGCGATTTTAGAGAACCCTTCGATAAATCGACGATAATAGCCTGCTAGTCCGAGAAAAGAACGGACTTCAGACGGGTTCTTAGGCGTAACCCAACTCTTAACAGCTTCAATCTTTGTGGGATAGACATGAATACCTTGACTATTGACAATATGACCGAGGAATTGAACCTCCTCCAGCCAAAATTCGCACTTGGAGAACTTGGCATAGAGTCGATTCCCCTGGAGTAGCTCGCGAACCAAACGTAGATGTTGCGCATGTTCGGCTTTCGACATAGAATAGATCGGGATATCATCAATGAACACGATGATGAAGCGGTCCAGAAATGGTTTACACACGCGATTCATCAGATCCATGAAAACCGCAGGTGCGTTAGTTAAACCAAAAGGCATAACAATGAACTCATAGTGGCCGTATCGAGTGTGAAAAGCGGTTTTGGGTATATCCTCCTTTTGAATGCGTAGCTGGTGATAGCTTGAACGTAGATCGATCTTCGAGAAACATGTAGCACCTTGTAGCTGATCAAACAAGTCATCGATTCGAGGCAGGGGATAGCGATTCTTGATTGTTAACTTATTCAACTCCCGATAGTCGATGCACATCCGAAACGACCCATCCTTCTTTTTGACAAAAAGGACTGGCGCGCCCCATGGAGAGGTGCTCGGGCGAATGAAGCCTTTATCAAGTAATTCCTGGAGCTGACTCGAGAGTTCACGCATTTCGGATGGAGCGAGTCGATAAGGAGCTTTAGCAACAGGATTGGCTCCAGCAATGAGGTCGATACGAAAGTCGATATCACGACTTGGAGGCAAACCGGGAAGATCTTCGGGAAACACATTCAGAAATTCACAAACAACGGGAACATCGTTTACACCAGGATTGCCTTTCTTTTCCTTCTCCGCTACTACAATATTAGCCAAGAAAGCTCTGTATTCCTTGTGGAGATACTTGCTAGCTTGGACACATGACATGAGTTTGAGACCTTTCGAGGGAGTTTCACCATAAACACACAATAAATCACCATTAGCGAGCGCGAATCGAATCATCTTATCGAAGCACACAACTTCAGCATGGTTTTCGCGAAGAAAGTCCATGCCTACTATGATGTCAAAACTTCCGAGTTGCATCGAAATAAGGTCGATTGGGAAGATGTGATTGTTGAGCTCAAGGGTACAATCACGAAGAACAGAATTGACAGCGGCGGTTCTTCTGGTGGTGACTTCAACATTGAACGTTGAGGGGAGATGGGAGCGCTTACGATTAAGGAGCTTTTCAAACTCAAATGATATAAAACAGTTATCGGCTCCAGTATCAAACAAACACGAAGCATAAATACCTTTTACGAGAAACATACCATTGACCACGTTGTTGTCAGCCTGGGCTTGGCGCACATTGGTGTGGAAAGTTCTGGCGCGGGCGGCTTGTTGCTGTTGCTGCTGAGGCTGTTGCTGATGCTGTTGCTGTTGCTGAGGCTACTGCTGCTGGGGCTCTTGTTTCACAACCCTGTTCGGGCACATGTTCGCGAAGTGGTTGGGATCACCACACGTGAAGCAGACTTTGGCGTTGACCGTGGGTGCCGGAGCCGCTTGTTTGCCTTGAGGAGCTGGAAGCAGAGCTTGATGAGCAGTAGCTTAAGCTGGTGCTTGTCGTGGGCCAGTACGGCAATTAGCGGTGAAGTGGCCGTACATATTGCAGTGCACGCAAAATCAGCAGGCAATACCTACCGGGGGATGATAAGTACATGTCGGGCAGGCAGGGTGAGGGCCTGTGTATGCACGCTTTGGAGGCGGTGCGTAGGTGATTGGTGCTGGAGCTGCTCGGTGCTGAGACTGCTGCTGAGCCGGTACGGCTTGAAGCAGGGCAGCAGTGGTAGTGACAGCACAATTCTTGTTGCTGGAGCTGTTGTTGTTGTTCTTCCTCTTGCGACGAGAGGACTTTGATGATTGCGGAGCGGCAGTGGTGTCGGCAGTTGGTGCGGCGGTAGCTTGGTGCAGGTTCTTGGTGGCTTTATCCCAGTAGCCAGCTTTGACTCGCTTGCTGTTGATCTCAGCGGCAAGCAAGTAGGTTTCCTCGATTGTTGCTGGCTTCGAGGCATGCACAAAATTTGCAACACAATCCGGCAGAGCGCAGATGTACTTCTTGATCGTCATGTCAGCAGTCTTGACTTGGCCGGGGCAGATAATACTGAGTTGCTTCAAGCGAGCAGTTAGAGCAGCGTTGTCACCATCTTTCTGCTTGATGTGCCAGAATTCATCCTCCAGCTTTTGGCGCTCATTGGGAGGGCAGAACTCTTCGAGCATAACGTTCTTCAACTCATCCCACGATAGTCCATAAGCTACGTCATTTCCGCATTTGTTCCTCTCGGCCGTCCACCAGTTTAGTGCCCGGGACTGGAAGACGCCGGTAGCATTTAGAGTGCGGAGATTGTCAGGACATCCACTCTGACGTAGGGTGACCTCGATTGAGTCGAACCATTGAAACAAAGCCGTAGGGCCATCTTCGCCAGTGAACTCTTTCGGTCCGCATGCCTTGAACTGTTTGAAGCTGAAAGCAGCTTTAGGGGTTTCAGTCCTGGATTCTTCAGACGATTTGCTCATGTCTCGTATAGTTCACTCACGATTTGAGGAACAGCCTTTGCCATTTGCTTGGCGACGAGAGCAGCAAGGCGTTTGTCTTTCTAGTTTTGGCGAGCAGCGCGCGAGGAACGAGATCCAGATGACGACATTGTCTACAACAGACGTCGCCATAGGACTCAAACACAATATAATCGAATCTCACCTCACACGCCTAATACTACTAAAGCTCAGGAACACGATCACGTAAACACATAGGCACATAATCACAGATTCACATAAGCACATAAGCACCTAAGCACATAACGCACAGAGACACATAAGCATATAATCACGCAATTCACCTAGGAGCACATAGAGGCAGTCAGAACACAGAAACCTATCATTCAAAGTCCGCGAGCATTCAAGAATAGCGATTGCGATGAGCGAATTCATAGCGGGCAGCATGGCGTAAAGTAGTTCCTCATGCAGTAGCGATTTGTCTGCGTTTTGAGGTAGGTGTGTAGTGCGAGTCATGTGTATCGATCGAAGCAATAAGAAAAAAGCGAGTAAATTACCAAAAATCGAAACACATAAACAGGTAAACCACATAAAACACATAAAATCCACATAAAATCGACAAATATCAGAGTCGGTAGTGGCGAGCTCAGAATTGAAACACATAAAATTGAGAAATAGACTGTCTGCGGCTATTAGACCTCGACTATCCAAAGTGGTTAGACTATTCACAAGGACTTTTCGTGCACACTTTGGCCTTCGGGACTGTGCTCTCGCCTCGAATCTGGGCGATCGGCACGCATCCTTCCAATCATATCGTGACTTCAAGTCGTTGGAGTCCGTCGAGACTTCGGTGAGAGTTTTGTAAAACCAAAGATAGAGATCGGAACAAGTCATCAAGGTTCGGGTTTCACCCCTGACTTAATAGCTTCGTTCCTGTTTTAATAAAATGAGGAGGGCTTATGCGTCAAAGTATGGATTTCACTCCTGATTCAACGCAAATTCTCCTGTTTATAGATAAAAATGTGGGACGAACAAGCAATTTAGTCGAGAGTTTGCGGTTTTCACACCTAATCTAGACCTAATCACCCGATCATTTTCGAAAATTAAAGTGCGGAGACAGTGTAGCATATGCGAGAATAGCGAGAAATAGCAAGTAAGCTCGTACATCATCCCTACAGGATATGCACAAGTCGGTTTGTTGGTACCTAACTATAGACTAGGTCATTTCTAAGACATCGACCCGGACTAGGTCGAGTCTTGCCTAATTCCCTATAGTTATGGCTCTGATACCAATCTGTCACACCCCAACCGATGGCGGAAACATCAGGGCGTGGCACTGAGCGAAACAGATTGTCCAGAAGTTTCCATAACAACTATATTTACCAAATATTTAAAGCATCATGTCCCATACCATGACATATAAAGTAATATAGTTATTACAGACAAAATCCAGTCAAATTGTTCTGTTCTGACAACTCAGATTTCCAAATACAGACAATTCATTTATTCGTTTCTAGACCTTTCCTAGCCTCGATTTCACAGCAAGCCAAGCATATAAACATCCTAAGCACCTGTCACATATGTTAAAGTAAAAGTCAATACACATAGTCTACAGGTGACCATACAAGTTTAATACATATAATAGAGTTCGAAATCGATTACGCATAACCAGCACGTATACAGTGTAAAATGAGGCATGTTAGTTATCGACATGAACCTATCGATACCAATGACTGCGGGTTGACTGCCCAAGGCAGTTCGTAATACACACTCACCACTACGAGCCATGTACCAAATTGTCCTTAGCAACCCCTGAGTGAACAGGTGCTGAGTCCAAACTATAGTATTATCGTTGCTAAGGCAAGTAGACAACAATCCATGTGTAAACATAACAAACAAGCATTCATTAAGTCACGTATAACATGCGGTAACGGTTAGCATTTAAAGTATTGCGTAGTGTGTTCGATGTGATTTAGAATAAGTAACGTTTGTAACACCCAAAAGTGCGTAAAGCAAAAAGGGATCGAGTATACTAACAGCGATGATGGATTGAAGGGAGCGCTTAGAGCGAGATTAGCCTGATCAGAATGATAGCATAAAAGATAAGCGGCGCATAAAACGGTACAAGGTGTCTGTGGATCAGACGGTAATCCGATCGGGTGGCAATCCGATCGGATGGTCGGTCGATCGGGTGACACTCCGTTCGGACGGTCATCCGATCGAGTGACCATTCGATTGGATTGTTACCTCGTTTGGGAAGGATGTGTTTATGTATGATGGCTTGTCTTTTGAAGTTTTCATTGTAGCATTTGAAAACAGAGAAGTATCTCTAGCTTTCAGGTCGGTCGATCGAACGGTCGTTCGATCGGACAGCAATCCGATTGGCGAGGCTTCTCCGATTGAGAACAAGTTCACAGCGGGACGGTCACTCGATCGGATTGCAATCCGATCAGGTGGTAATCCGTATGCATTGAATATCTTAAAAATTGTTTAAGTCCCTAAACGTCACACGATCGGACGGTCACTCGATCGGATGGCAATCCGATCGGGTGGTAATCCATTTCAACGTTCAGGTCCTTGATTAGTTTGAGAAAATAGTTTAAGTATAGAACCAAGTGCAGCCCGATCGGATGGCCGGTCGATCGGGTGGCAATCCGATCGGGTGCTAACCCGATCGGACGGTAATCCATTTTGACGGTCTGATCATTCTAACACTTGTTTCTGTTTGGAGACGTTGTTTGTACAACAGAACCCTTATCTCGTCCCAAGTGACCTGGCCGAACAGGAATCACCCTAGTCCGAACAGTTCACGGTTCGAGTCGGTTGTTCATGTTAAAACCCAAAATCAACATCTCATGGATAGAATCCAGATCTTGAACCAACTCAACACTAAGAAAGAGTAGAAGGTCAGAACTAGCTTCGATTCTATCGGTTTTGACTGCATTGAGTGTAAAAGAGTTGAAAGAAAGTTGAAAACCATCTTTCAATCCTTTCTCACCATGAATATGTTTAGATCTATGCAAGATCTTTGTTTATTTGTGTGGAAATCGTTCAGATCTAAGTTGTTCTTGGTGGATTGAAGCCAAAACATGAAGTTCTCAAGAACACCATGATGACATCATCCTAGACACCTCAAATCTAGTGATTTCATGGTTAAAAGTTAAGATTCAAAAGATAGGAAGGTGTAGGAGTGCGTGTAGATCAAGAAAGTACAAGATTTAGGATGAAAACTTACAAGAATCGCGAGAAATCTGAAGAAATAGCGGCTGGAACGAGTGAGGGAGAGAGAGAGCTGTCAACATCAAATGAGGTTGGCATATGGGGTATTTATTGGGTTTCCATAAAAGGAAAGGGGGAAAAGAGGCTGGTCGATCGGGTGGTAACCTGATCGGGCGGCAGCTCGATTGAGTGGCAGCTCGATCGAGTGGCAACTTGATCGGGTGGCATCTCGATCGGCTGGCCACTCGATTGGAGTGAACGACACGATGAGTTTTGCGATTTCGATTCGCGTGTTGAGCGTTGCGATGCGATAGAGTTTCCTATTCAAATTACTTTTAATCCAACTACTATATCAACATACAATCATCCTAATTTAACTTGCGTTTAGCGTTTGCGATTCGATTGCGATTGAGTTTCGATTGCGTTTCGATTAGCACCACAACAACATATAAATAAACATGCACAAGTAACACATAAGGCACACACACACGTAAAACAATATCCAGAATGCGTAATTCGAGTTGTGAGCGTGATTGCGATAAGCGATAAAGCGATAAACCTCGATTAGTAATAGATACTCCACGTAATACAACTAACGTAAAAGCATAAAAAGACTATTCATAAGTCAAAGAAGTCAAAACTGGATTTGAGCAAGGAGAGATAGATGGTAATTAGCAATATTTTCTTCCTTCAATCTTGACTTTGACTTTCGAAACACGGGGTGTTACATTAAGTGTTGAAGTCTAAGTGCAATCCGATCGGATTGTTGTTCGATCGGATGGTAATCCACTCGAACGACAACCCGTCCCACAATCTGATCGTTTTGAACTTGAAGAATTTGTTAAGTTTTGAAAGTTTTGCGGTTTGATCAAGATGGTATGACAACGTGTTAAACAACGGAACCTCGTCAAGTCCCAAGTCGTCCGATCAAACAGGAATCACCCTGATCCGACCAGTTAACTGTTCTTGACGGTTGTTCATGTTTATCCCGAAATCGGCTGTCTCCTCGATAGGAATCAGATCTCAAACCGACACATCACTAGAGAAGAGTGGAAGGTCTGAATGAGCTCCGGCTCTATCGGTTTTTGAGTGCATTGAGTGTAAAAGAGTTGAAAGAAAGTTACAAAACCGTCTTTCAATCCTTTTAACCTTGAAAATGTTTAGATCTAGATGAAAATAGTGTTAAATCACGTAAAACAATATCCAGAACGCATAATTCGAGTTGCGAATGCGATTGCGATGCGATTAGAGATAAAGCGATAAACATCGATTAAACCTCGATTTATGCAGATACTCTGCATAATACAACTAAGGCAAATAAATAAAAGAATTCGATTACAGGTCAAGGTGTACAATCCATAGTTAAGCAAGGAGTGACAGATCGCAATTAGCAATCTTTTCTTCCTTTAAGTTTGACTTTGACTTGTACTTTGACTTTCGTAACATAGAGTGTTACAGCCTCCACCTCTTAAGGGAATTTTGTCCCAAAATTAAGTCGCAGGCGTAACAAAGAGCTATGGATACTTCACCTTCATGTCACTTTCGAGTTCCTAGGTGAACTCTGCGCCGCGTTTACCTTCCCAGCGAACCTTCACAATGGGAATGCGTGAGCGCCTGAGCTTCTTGGTTTCTCGATCCATGATCTCGACAGGCTTCTCCACGAAGTGTAATTTTTCGTCCACTTGTAGATCCTCAAGTGGCACTTGGAAATCTTGCTCGGCCAGACACTTTCTGAGGTTCGAAACATGAAAAGTCGGGTGGACGTTGCTAAGTTCCTCCGGTAGTTCAAGTCTGTAGGCCACTTTGCCAATCCTTTCCAGGATTTTAAATGGTCCAACATACCAAGGCGCGAGCTTTTCTTTCTTGCCGAATCTGATCACACCCTTCCAAGGTGAAACCTTTAGGAGTACGTGATCGCCAACGTCAAATTCAAGGGGCTTGCGGCGTCTATCGGTGTAACTTTTCTGACGACTCCGAGCTTTCAGCAGACTGTCTCGAATTTGGAGGATTTTGTCAGTCGTTTCTTGCAACAGCTCAGGACCGGTAATTTGCGCATCTCCGATCTCGTGCCATACAATAGGCGATCGACATTTTCTTCTGTATAATGCCTCAAATGGTGCCATTTGAATGCTAGAATGATAGCTGTTATTGTACGAGAATTCGACTAAAGGTAAGTGCGCGTCCCAATTACCACTGAAATCAATGACACACGAGCGAAGCATGTCTTCAAGAGTACGAATCGTTCTTTCAGTCTGACCGTCGGTTTGGGGATGGAAAGCGGTACTTAGATTAAGCGTAGTACCGAGAGCAGATTGAAACGTTTCCCAAAGACGCGAGGTAAACCAACCATCGCGGTCAGAGATGATGTCGCGAGGCGTCCCATGTCGACAAATGATCTCGTCGGTGTAGATTCGGGCTAATTTTCTACCTTAAAGTCTTCTCGTAATGGTAGAAAATGAGCAGATTTAGTCAAATGGTCAACGACAACCCAAATGCTGTCGTGACCTGATGGCGTGCGCGAACGTTTCGTTATAAAGTCCATAGCTATACTCTCCCATTTCCACATAGAGGATCTTTGCTGTTCGGCCTTGACTTTCGAGCAAGTCAGGCACTTCGAAACATAGATAGCGATATCTTTCTTCATCCCGGCCACCAATACTTGTAACGAAGGTCCTGGTACATTTTATCGGTACCGGGATGAATAGAATATCGAGACTTGTGGGCTTCGTCCAGCAGAATTTGTCGTAGGTTAGTACGCTTGGGGATCCAAATTTGATCTAGATAATGGAATATCCCATTCGATTTACTCTCTATCGTTAAGAATCCTTTCGTTCTTCAAAGTGCGTTTGGTGAAACAAGCATGTTGGGCGTCGCAGATAAGAGCTTCGAGATGGTGCTGGGTGTGAACCTTACAAACGCTATGCAAATAGCTTCGTCAGCTTAGAGCGTCGGCGATGACATTTGCTTTGCCAGGATGATAACAAATCTAACAGTCCTAATCATTAAGAAGTTCAACCCATCGGCGCTGGCGCATATTCAGTTCCTTTTGACTCAAGATGTGTTGCAAGCTCTTATGGTCGGTGAAGTCTGTACACTTGGTACCATAAAGGTAGTGTCGTCAAATCTTCAGCGCAAAAACAACTGCACCAAGCTCGAGATCATGGGTTGTATAATTCTTCTCATGGATCTTGATCTGACGAGACACGTAAGCGATAACCTTGTCCCGTTGCATGAGAACACAACCAAGACCAAGGTTCGAGGCATCGCAATAGACTACAAAGTCATCGTTTTCGTCGGGTAAAGCGAGTACAGGAGCATTGCAGATCATATGCTTCAGAGTTTGAAAAGCAGTCTCTTATTCAGTCCCCCAAACAAAAAGCTTGTCTTTATACGTCAAGGAAGTAAGCGGGACAACGATTTTCAAAAAGTCAGCAATGAATCGACGATAATAGCCCGCCAATCCGAGGAACGAACGAACATCGGATGGTGATTTTGGAGTAACCCAACTCTTAACAGCTTCGATCTTCGCGGGGTCGACGTAAATACCTTGACTATTGACGATGTGACCGAGGAATTGAACCTCCTCCAGCCAGAATTCACACTTGGAGAACTTTGCAAAGAGTCGATTCCCTTGGAGTAGTTCGAGAACCAAACGTAAATGTTGCGCGTGTTCGGCTTTCGACTTCGAATAGATAAGGATGTCGTCGAAAAATACGATGACGAAACAGTCAAGAAATGGTTTACACACGCGATTCATCAAATCCATGAAAACCGCGGGTGCATTGGTTAAACCAAAGGGCATTACGACGAATTCATAATGGCCGTATCGGGTACGGAAAACGGTTTTTGGTATATCTTCCTCCTGAATGCGTAACTGGTGATAGCCTGAGCGTAAATCGATCTTCGAGAAACACGTAGCACCTTGCAATTGATCAAACAAATCATCGATTCGAGGCAGAGGATAACGATTCTTGATAGTCAACTTATTCAACTCCCTATAGTCGATGCACATCCGGAACGACCCGTCCTTCTTTTTGATGAAAAGGACTGGTGCGCCCCAAGGAGAGGTGCTAGGGCGACTGAAGCCTTTGTCAAGTAATTCCTGGAGTTGACTCGAGAGTTCACGCATTTCGGACGGAGCGAGGCGATAAGGAGATTTAGCAACAGGATTTGCTCCAGGAATGAGATCAATGCGAAAGTTGATATCATGACTCGGAGGTAAACCAGGTAGATCATCAGGAAACACAAGAGGAAAATCACGAACCACAGGCACCTTATCTATTGCCTTAACTTCCTTTTTCTCCGCTACTACAATGTGTGCCAAGAAAGCTTGGTATTCCTTGCGGAGATACTTGCTAGCCTGGACACACGACATGAGTTTGAGACCTTTTGAAGGAGTTTCACCATACACACAAAGTTGATCACCATTAGCGAGCGAGAAACGAACCATCTTATCGAAGCAAACGACTTCAGCACGATTTTCGTGAAGAAAATCCATGCCTACTATGATGCCAAAACTACCAAGCTGCATCGGAATAAGGTCGATAGGGAAGACATGATTGTTGAGTTCAAGCGTACAATAACATAGAACAGAATTGATGGCGACGGATCTTTCAGTGGCAACTTCAACATCGAACGTCGAGGGTAGATGGGCGCACTTACGATTAAGGAGCTTTTCGAATTCAAACGATACAAAACAGTTATCTGCTCCAGTATCAAACAAACACGAAACATATATACCATTCACAAGGAACGTACCATTAACCACATTGTTGTCTGCTTGAGCCTGGCGGGCGTTGATGTTGAAAGCACGTCCGCGGGCTGCTGGTTGCTGGTTGCTGCTGAGGCTGCTGTTGTTGCTGAGGCTGCTGCTGTTGTGGCTCTTGCTTCACCACTCGATTAGGGCACATGTTTGCGAAGTGGTTGGGATCACCACATGCAAAGCAAGCTCTAGCTTGGATCGCGGGTGCAGGAGCCGCTTGTTGCAGTGCAAACAGTATCTGCAAGCAATCCCCACAGGATGATGATAGGTACAAGTAGGGCAGAGCGGGTGAGGACCAGTATATGCACGCTTGGCTGGCGGTGCATTGGTTACTGGGGCCACTACTTGACGGTTTTGAGGATGTGGTTGAGCAGGGACAGCTTGAAGTGAAGCGGCGGCTGTGACAGCGCAATTCTTGCTACTGTTGTTGTTGTTGTTCTTTCTCTTGCGGCGGGAGGACTTTGAAGCTTGCGGTGCGGTGGCGGTTTCAGCGGTGGGAGCAGCGATAACTTGGTGAAGATTCTTGGAGGCTTTATCAAAGTAACCAGCTCGAACTCGCTTATCATTAATCTCGGCAGTGAGCAGAAAGGTCTCTTCAATAGTTTTCGTCTTCGCGGCTTGCACGAAATCAGCCACACAATCCGGTAGAGCACGGATGTATTTCTTGATGGTGATTTCGGGGGTAGTAACTTGGCCTGGACAGATTATGCTCAGCTGCTTAAAGCGGGCAGTTAAACTAGCGTTGTTGCCACCCTCTTGTTTGATGTGCCAGAACTCGTCCTCCAACTTTTGAAGCTCGTGGGGAGGGCAGAACTCCTTCATCATGGTGTTCTTCAAATCGTCCCACGTAAGCCCGTAAGCTGCATCATTCCCTCGCTTGTTTCTTTTGGCAGTCCACCAGTCCAGAGCCCTGAACTGGAAAACGCCGGTAGCGTTAACAATGCGAAGGTTTTCCGGACAGCCGCTTTGGCGCAGGGTGACTTCGATAGAATCAAACCATTGAAACATGGTAGTAGGTCCATCTTCTCCGGAGAATTCTTTGGGTCCGCATGCTTTAAACTGCTTGAAGCTAAAACTAGTTTTGGGAGAATCGGTCTGGGACTCTTCAGAAGATTTGCTAGCGTTTTCATTCAGCTCGCTAACAATTTGCGGTATAACCTTCGCCATTTGCTTAGCGACGAGGGCAGCGATGCGTTTGTCCTCATGATTACGTTGAGCAGAGCGGGAATGAAATGATCCAAATGACGACATTGTCTGCAACAGACATCGCCATAGGACTCAGACACTATATATTCGAATCTCACCTCACAACACACTTAATACTACTAAAGCTCAGGAACACATTAAACACGTAATCACGTAGGCACATAAACCACAGAAACACATAAGCACATAAGCACTTAAGTCACGTAGCACGTAGATCATCGCAACACGCGAGGGCACACTATATTTTGCACGTATTCACCTGCATATATTGCACGTATTCACCTATCATTCAAGGTCGCGTGTTCGAGAATAGCGATTGCGATTAGCGAGTACACAGCGAGTAACATAGCGAGCGATTTGGTAGCGTTTTGAGGTAGATGTGCAGTGCGTGTTGTGTGTGTCGATCAAAGCGAACAACGAAAATCGTATAAATCACCAAAAATCAAAACATATAAACAGGTAAAATCACAAAAAACACATAAAATTCCACATAAAAACGACAAATATCAGAGTTGGCGGTGGCGAATTCCAGAATCGAAACATATAAAAATCGAAGATAGATTGTCTCGGCTTGATAGACGTCGACTACCCAAAGTGGTTCGACTATTCACAAGAACTTCGAGCACACACTTTGGCCTTCTGGACTATGCTCTCGCCTCGATTTGCGCGAACGACACGCATCCTTCCAGTTACAGCACGACTCAAGTCGTTGGAGTCCGTCGAGACTTTGGTGAGAGTTTTGTAAAACCAAAATTGAGAGCGGAACAAGTCATCAAGGTTCGGGTTTCACCCCTAACTTAGCGACTGCGTTCCTGCTTGTGTGATAGAATCACGAGATTAGCGAGAGGGAATTGCGTCGAAGTACGGATTTCACTCCTGATTCAACGCAAATTCTCTTATTTATAGTAAAAAGAATGCGGGTCGAACAAGCGATCCAATCGAGAGTTTACAGTTTTCACACCTAATCTCGATTTAATCACTCGTTCATTATCGAAAATAGTGCAGTGCGACTGCCTTAGGAAAGGTAGTGTGATAGAGTATAACATGATTGCGAGCGAGAATAGCAAGTAAGCTCGTACAAAACCCCTATTGGGTATGCACAAGTTGGTCTGTTGGTACTTAGACTATAGACTAGGTCGTTTCTAAGACATCGACCCGACTAGGTCGAGTCTTGCCTAATTCCCTATAGTTATGGCTCTGATACCAATCTGTCACACCCCAACCGATGGCGGAAACATCGGGGCATGGCACTGAGCGAAACAGATTGTCCATGAGTATCCATAACAACTATTAATTACCAGATATTTAAACGTCACGTCCCATACCATAACATATCCAAATAAAACAATTATTTTATCTAAAAAACAAACAATATTCCGACGACTCAGATTTAGCGTGACATAACTAGATCCCTAACTTGATTCACCAAAGCAAAACATTCCTAGCATCTTAAGCACCTATCACATATGTTAAAATAAAGTCAATACACATAGTGTAAAGGTGAGCATACAAGTTTAATAGTATAATAGATTGCGAAAGCGTTTACGCATAACCAGCATGTAACATGTAGCAAAGTGAAGCTAGTAGGTTATCGACAATGAAATATGCACAGACATGACTGCGAGTTGTAGAATGCGCAACACATATCACCACTGTGACACATGAAGAAATAACCTTAACAACCCCTGTCCACGACAGGTGCTGAGTCCAAACTATAGTACTATCGTTGCTAAGGCGTCAGGCAACAATCACTGTGTAAACATAACATACAAGCATTCATCGAATAACACGTATAACATGCAGAGCGGTTAGCGTATAAAGTGTTTGCGTTGTGTGATCGATGCGATTTGGTATAAGTAACGTATGTAACACCCAAAAGTACGTAAAGCTAAAAGGGATTGAGGATACTCACAGATCATGTTTAGTAAATAAACACTCTCTTGGATTGAAGGGAGCACTGAGAGATTAGCCTGAACAGTTAACGAGTACATAAGCGAAGAACGACACGTTAAACGATGCAAGTGAAAACAAGTGACGAAGGGTCATCCGATCGGATGGCAATCCGAACGGATGGTCATTCGATCGGATGTCAATCCGTTCGGATGGCCATTCGGTCGGATTGACATTCGTTTGGGATGGATGTGTTTGTGTATGATGGCTTTGAAGTTTTCGTTGTAGCTTTTTGATAACAGAAAAAATATCTCTACCTTTCAGGTCGTCGATCGAACGGTCGTTCGATCGGATAGCGATCCGATCAGTAGGATACTTAGTGAGAACAAGTTCACAGCAGGATTGTCACTCGATCAGATGGTCTTCCGATCGGATGGCAATCCGTTAGAAACTGATGATCTTTGAAAAGTATAAAATGTTAAGTGTTGAAGTCTAAGTGCAATCTAATCAGATTGTCATTCGATCGGATGGCAATCCGATCGGACGACAATCCGTCCCACAATCTGATCGTTTTGAACTTGAAAATTTTGTTGAGTTTTGAAAGTTTTGCGGTTTGCTCGAGACGGTATGACAACGTGTTAAACAACGGAACCTCGTCAAGTCCCAAGTCGTCCGATCGAACAGGAATCACCCTGATCCGACCAGTTAACTGTTCTTGACGGCTGTTCATGTTTATCCCGAAATCAGTTGTCTCCTCGATAGGAATCAGATCTCAAACCGACACATCACTAGAGAAGAGTGGAAGGTCTGAATGAGCTCCGGCTCTATCGGTTTTTGAGTGCATTGAGTGTAAAAGAGTTGAAAGAAAGTTACAAAACCATCTTTCAATCCTTTTAACCTTGTAAATGTTTAGATCTAGCTGAAAATAGTGTTAAATCATGTGGAAATCCTTTAGATCTAAGTTGTTCTTGGTGGAATGAGGCCAAAACTTGAAGTTCATAAGAACTCCATGATGACATCACCCTAGAACACCTCAAATCCGTTGATTTCACGGTTAAAAGTTAAGATTTAAAGGTGAAAGTGATGAAGAAGTGTGTATAGATCATAGAAGTACAAGATTTGGGGAAGAAACTTACAAGAATCGCGAGAAATCGAAGGAAAAGAGGGCTGGAACGCTGGTCGAACGAGAGAGAGCTGTCACGTCACTGTTGTGATGTGACAGGGGGTATTTAAAGGTTGCCAAAAGAGGAAAGAGGAGCACATGCGTCGGATCGGATGTCACTCCGATCGGATGGTCGTCCATTCGGATGACCATTCGATCAAATGGTCATTCGATTGAGTGGCTCCGGCGAGTTGCGTTTCGATGTTTCGTTTCGTATGTTGAGTTTTGCGACGCGTTACGAGTAAGCGATGCGATAGATTTAGTTAATGGTCACACAAATACTATATCTAACATACAATCATCATAAATAACCTGCGTTTAGCATTTGCGATTAACTTGCGTTGCGATAGAGTTGCGATTGCGTTTTGATTAATCACTACAAAACATAAATAAACATGCACAAGTAACAGATAAATAACACACACACGTAAAACTATATCCAGAACGCATAATTCGAGTTGCGAATGCGATTGCGATGCGATTAGCGATAAAGCGATAAACATCGATTAAACCTCGATTTGTGCAGATACTCCACATAATACAACTAAAGCAAATAAATAAAAGAATTCGATTACAAGTCAAGGTGTACAATCCATAGTTAAGCAAGGAGTGACAGATCACAATTAGTAATCTTTTCTTCCTTTGACTTTGACTTTGACTTTGACTTGTACTTTGACTTTCGTAACACGGGGTGTTACATGCTATCTGGGCCCACGTTCTTGGAGAGGGTCCGCAATGTGCGGATGTGACAATGGTCACCATTAGAAGTTCACCTTTAAAAAAAAACTTATTCTCAATTATGTTGTATATGATTACATAACATGCCTTATTTTCAACAATTTATGATGTATGTACATTCTCTCTGTTTTCTAGGTTAACAACGTCCAAATATGTAACACCCCATATTTTGTACTAATAAAAGAGTTTATTAAGGAAATGAAGTTATCTAATGAAATGGGTCCTTAATGTTAGTGGACCTAAGGCCAAGGGTGATTAAGTTTGGAAAACTCCATGATTAGTGGGGTATATAAGGGTTTAAAATACCCTAATAACCCATTTTCCATCTCCTCGTTCTTCATTAGAAAAAGAAAGTGGGGTTGAGAAAATTGGAAAGGGGAGATTCAAGCCAAGAAATCAAGGATTTGAAGCTTGGATCTAGATAGCAATTGATTAGAGATCATCACAACAATGTTTTGGTTGAAATCCAGATAAGAATCGACCTTGAAATCTCTATTTGTTTATAATGGGGTTTTTGGTTAAATTAAGGTAACCAAATTTCAGATTTTACATGTTTATGAGGGTAAAATCCATGGATCTTTCTTCATGAAAGATAGACAAACGTTTAGGGCGTAAAAAGTTATGATTTTAGGTAAAAACGAATTGAACATGATGAATCATCAAGTAGTGACAATGTAACTTTCATTCGATGACACTCCAACGACAATCGGGGTATGATGGGGAAAACAAAACTAATCCCGAGGTTTGCCAGTGATTGGTGACTCATGGCACCAACGACACTTAGGAATGTCACCATGAGTGGCAATGACAGTCATCGCGACACTCCCATTGACAGTTATGACAAGCCCTAACGCAAATTTGGCAACAGTGCTAGTGACAATGTGCTAGAGGAAGTGACGGGTATTCGTGTGTTAACCCTGATGCAGATTGTACGACAATTGTTCTAGCCTCGACATCTTAGCTAGAAGTATTTAACAACAAACATGTGAATTTCTAGACCCCTTGTACTTTACCATTTTAGGGCGATGTGCATACTCACAGTGTTTTCAAAATAAAGTGATGAAGCTTTCTTCAAAACATGATAAGCTATGAAATGGTTTTCCTAATAGAAAAGTGTACATTTTTAAAGTGACATAATGTTAAAGTAATGAAAATGCAAAGTGTTATAGTATGCATGTTGTATGGTATAGGTGGTTACCTATGGGGCCGGTATGATAGGCGGGTTACATATGGGGTCGTGTGACAGTCGCAGTGGATTTTTTCCTTGTCGGTGGTAATACAACTAAATATAGTTTAAAATGCATGTGTTATCCATAGCAATGTGCTAAGGTTGTTATATAGTGTTATGTTTGATACATAAAAGTAAAGTTATGTGAGATGCTTAAATTGTTTAATGTGGTCATTGTCTGTCAAAGTTTATAGATACTTGATTTAAACTAGAACTCATTTAGCGTAACTGACTTTTAGTATGCACATCAGGTAAATCGGCGGGGGGGGGGGGGGGGGGGGGGGGTTTGCCTCCCGTTTTAGTGTATAATGTATTAAGACAATGTTTCAATGTTTTGACTGATTTGGACTGTAAAGACTTAAATTTTTCGTTGCGTTTTTAACGGAATCTTTATATTTGAACTATATGCCAAAGAGTAAATCCAATAGACAAAACCCTCGGGGTCTGGGGCGTTTCAAAGTAATGTTTTAATCATGTTAGTTTATCGATCGATTTTAGTAAAATATGCAATGTTGGTAGCCTATGTAGTTGTTTGTAATGCATTTATATTTATATATATATATATATATATATATAGAGAGAGAGAGAGAGAGGAGGGGGAGGAGGAGGTAAAAAGTAGTTACTCTGGGGTTCTGGGGTTTTATACCTTGTGAAAATAAGTTGGTAGACACACTAGTAAGCTTACTTCTTACTTTATTCATCTAATGCCTCTTTCTTTTAGAAAAACTTGAAGGACATCCTATCCATTTGTGCTAGCAAGGTTGCATTGTATTGTTAAAACGGTTGCTAAAATAATAAGATGAAAACAATTTCTAGACATTATTGTCCTAACACTAGACGAGGATGTTTGACCTACCAACGTAAAATGGTATTACTACCTACTTAGAAAGTCATTTATAGTTATGGGTGTAATTGCAACAAACTTAACTCATGATGGAAAAAATATGTTATGTAATGATTTATAGTTATATATGAACAAAACCCGCAGTCATAATGCCACGAGACGTCGGTAAGCGAGACTCATTGTTCTTTCCTTTAATCGTGATATTATGGAGGAGGTGGACCAATAGAACTACAAATATAAATCACCGTTGCTTTCTTTATTGATTGATAAACGAACCTTTAATCGATTTCTTATTCAGTCGATTTTTTGATAAACAAACTCTTAGAATCAAAGGGGAAAAATCGTGCGAAGTATGTGAGGGAATATGGAGCGTTGATCTAGCAATCTAATGGTTGAAATTAAGTGGTCTCAAAAACTTAGAATCACGTAATAAAAACAAGTGCAAAAAGGGAATAACCACAATTGTTGACTTTTGAATCAACTTCTCCACTTTCTTTAAACGTTTATAACTTTTTAATATGTTAATATTAAAAAAAAATACACAATAAAAACTAGCATTTATTATTTTTAATTTGAGTATGATATTCTTATAGTTTTTTTTAATTAATTTTTTTAACATATTACATGATTACATACCATTACGTAATTACATATAATTGTGTGATCCTAGCTTCGCATGCTTTTTTTTTCCCCTTCGTACAGGATCTGCCGATATAAATATAAATAGTTTAATATTTGCTGTTTAGAGAGAAAGGAATATGGATGCATGTTACTTGACAACATTAATTAATGAATGAAGTATAATTAAAAAGTAAGAATGCGTGTTTTGCTCCCACCCCGCAAACAAATTGTTTAAATTGTAACTTTGTCTACTATTAACCCAAAACAATACATCATACATACATGCACTTGCCATAAATATTAATTGATTTAACATTAATATTTTGCTAATCATGTTTTTGATCCAATCCGATCCGATCCCATCTTGGAACTTCTTAATTTTTTTTCTCAAATCATCAATATCTTAACTAGTTTAATTCTACCTACATATATAAACCAAACATCGCTATCTAACTAGTTTTATTCAAATCTTCAGTGTAGGACCCGTGGAGCAAGTGCAATCTTTATCATCATTATTGCCATAATTTTAATTATTATTATTATTCCCCTCTTCATATATACTACTACATTTAAGATGAACCGAATAATTTTAGTTTTATTCTTTGAATATTATTATTATTATTATTATTATTATTATTATTATTATTATTATTATTATTATTATTATTATCTCTATCTCTTTCAATCAATCGCAATTAACTTGATCACTGACCGACTTCGTCTGTAAAGCACAAAAGAAAGATCGTATCTCAAAAATATATTTTGTGATGGTACATTATATAGACACATGTATATGTAGTAAAAAGGTTGTATTTTAAATGTAGTCTTTTCCTTTAAAAAGATGATATTAAATTAATGTCCACACTCAATAGAAAGTTATATCTCTTGAATTAAATACCCTACTAATGTATGATTTGGAATGGGAATGAATCATTGCATAAAGTTGAGAACGAACGGTAATGAACTTATGTTGCTTGTCATAACCCAAGTCATATCAACCGATCCGATCGTTGATTTTTTTGATAAAGTAGAGATGGGGTGGCATGTTAACGCACAAAGCAAATCTGTTTAGATTTGATGACACTTAAATACAATATACACGAATATTATTTGATTACTGATCAGCAGAAAGCAAACGTAATTAATTAAATAAGCAACTAGATTAAAGGAAGGAATCATGATAAAAAGCCCTCCTCCTCCACATGTTGGAATCATTCCTTTTATCATAAACCAACTTCCCACTTTTACCCATCAAGCAAGCAAATGGCACTAGTAAATAACACACATACAAAGATAGGAACGAACAAGGGATGTGATAAAAAAAAAAAAAAAAAAGGATATCTTTGGTCCACCACACGTCTTCTCCTTCCATTCCACAAACTATGCATACAATTATGAAGCAAATAAATAGAAAAGGACTTCCATCCCCACCTCCGTCAGTACGGAAACCGACCGACACACTTAAACTTATTCAGGTACCACACAAATTAAAAAAAAAAAAATTGTGGTGAAACTCAAATAACATGTAATGTGGTAATAATCAACCAAACAGACTAAAGGTAACAGCAAGGCAGAAGGGGGCCAGGGGATGATAATCAAATCATTTCAAGCATAGCAGCCAGCCAAGAAAGGACCGTGACATAAAGTAGCTTACAATTATTATATATTAATATCCATCACATTAACATAACATCCATCATCTCACTCTCAGTAATGTAATGTAATGTAATGTAATGTAATTACTTGTTTTGGTGGTTGTCAAACCATTCATTCTATTCTCCTTCCAGCCAGCCAGCCAGCCAGCTGCTTGCTTGCAATTTGCACCTACACCATCAATCATCTTTCACCATTCATTTGCCAACTCAATCTCCCTGTCACACCCCAACCATTTTTATATATCTTCTTTCTTTTTCCTTTTTAATAATAATAATAATAATAAAAACAAATGAATAATTGAATATACCTCCTCCAGGTTTGCCATCTTTCTCTTCTTTTTCAAACCTTCTTTTACTTTGTGTGTTCTTTTCCTCTTTTCTGTGTGCTTCTTCTGAACCGATCTCCCCACCAGTGACGGCTGCTCCTTCAGTGCAAAACTTTTCGCCACGTGTCCCAAATGAAGCTTTTTCACCATGAATATACTCTTCAACTCCCCGCGATGCGCGCTGTACGCCCTCACCCATGAGCAGAATGCATTCTGCGCCAACTTCTTTATCTTCACCTATTTAAATAAATACTCTCCTTGCTTATTTAACTCGCACCACATCATAATTATAATTATGATATACAGTAAACACTAAATATACCTCCCTAAAAACAAAAGATTCAAGGGACTTCTGGAGATCAAGCACCCATGGATGCATTTCTATTGAAACAAACTTTTTCAAACGATGATGTTTCAATGGGAAACTGTCTAAAAGTTTCATCAGTGGGTATTCTGTTAACATTACACCATGTTTCTTCAGTTCTTCCAGGTAATCAACTTCAATGGGTTGCAGAAATAACAAAGAATCCCCCTTTTCACCCAATCGAGCAGTTCTTCCGACCCTGCAAATTCCCGTAGCCAGTTTCCGTCCGTTTTAACAGAATATTAATGACATAAATAATATATATTACTACTGCATGTAACTGAATACGCGTAGTATACCTGTGAACATATTCGGTTGCTTCCCCAGGGGAATCATACTGTATAATGCATCTAACTTTTGGAAAATCTAAGCCTCTGGCAGAAACATCAGTGGACAATAAAAGAGCTGATTTTTCAGTTTTAAAAGCGTTGAAAGTTTTTACACGATCCTCGTGCTTCATGTTTCCATGTAACCTCAAGATGTTGCATTTCACAAAGAGTTCCCTCGTCTCCGTATCTGATTGCAACTTTGATAATCCATGGAATTGACTTATGAGTGCATGATGAAAATCTACAGCATCACATGTCGAGAAAAACACCACAATCTGAAACCAAAACAAACGGCTTATTCCTTGTAAACCAACTTGTCGCTTAGCCTCAAAGCCATAGTTGTTAATGGCGAATAGCGACAAATAGCGATAAGGTACCTATATGCTACATAGCGAATAGCGATAAATAGCGGGCGCTATTTTATAAATAGCGATACACTAGAAAAAAAATTAAAATATTTATATGTATATTATATCAAAATACCTTGGTATATATGCCATTTTACATGTGTATTTAACAAAAACCTAAAATCCAGTTATTTTATAGCTATATTTAATTGCTATTTATATTAAAAAAAAATAAGGTGTCCCTATTCTCGCTATCCATCGCTACAACCCTAATAGCGACACTATACCTATACGCTACATAGCTCGCTATAGCGATCGCTACGATCGCTATTGACAACTATGCTCAAAGCCCAATCATCATAGTCATTTGGACAAAAAAAAAGTTTACTTTGAATGTCATATTTGCATTTACCATAACTATAATCATTGTTTACTTGTCTAGAATTTTAATATACTTGTTGTATCGATTGATTTAGATCCTGAGCAATTAATGTACTCATGCCAATTGTAACTTTTAATTGTTTGTCAAAGTTGTCCATAAAGAATAGAAAGAGCGGTTCACAACCTTAGAAGGTCCACCCCTGTTACTGGAATAATATGAACAAAAGAATTTCTTTCACAGCAAATGCAAAAGAATAGTAGATGAAAAAGACATTAGCCTTTTCTGGAACCATTACCCAAAAAGGGGATAATAAAAAGGTGTAAATTGGATAACCAAACTAATGTATCCAGAAATACAAACACATAAACCACATGCATAACCATGACCTTACTAAGTCTTGCTAAAGAAAGGGCTTGATATTTTAAAATTTAAAAAAGGCAATAAAACAAAAATGACGGATGACTTTACCTTTTGGGACGCTTCTCTAGCGAACAGATCCTTTAGAACGGAAAGAAGCACCACAAGACGAGAACCACAAGGCACTGGAGTATAGTATGAGTCATAAGATAAATATATAAACAATATCACTAAGGGCAATGAAGCTATTTCTCCTCTATTTTTTAATCTAATTACCTTTAACATATCTCTGGTTTAGTTGAGCTGGAAGCTTATATTCCGCATTTGGTGTAACCGATGCCTTGCCAGAATTTTCTAACATTTCAATTGCATCATCTAATAATTTGACTTGCTTATTGGAAGGTTGTGTCTTTGTATCATCAAGACCAATCATAACTGGATTGTCCAAACTCATATTTGCAAGACGATTAACTTTCTCATTTAAGGTGGCTGACAAGAGCAAATTTTGTCTCACAAATGCACCATCTTTGCTTTCAGACACGTGTGGCCTTGAACCCAAAATATCAAGTATCTCTTCTATCTCTTTACCGAACCCTAGTTCCAGAATTCTGTTGTAGAATTTGTATGAAAATGAATGATTAAACATGTAAAACTAAAAGGAGGCAAATTCTGTGTTTGGATTGCATTGCAAACAAACCTGTCTGCCTCATCAAATATTATCCAGCGCAGATTCTTATATACAAATGATGACGTGTGCTTCAAATGGTCCAATAGACGTCCCGGAGTGGCAATAAGAATAGATATTCCTAAACATAAAAGGCCAATCTATACAAATGAGTTGCGAACAAAAGCAAGTTTTTCTTGCCTTGCCTAAAGGTTTTAAAATAAAACTTAGGCTTAAGTGAAACCAAAGGTGTGTACCTTTACGCAACCTGGCCTTCTCCTTTGACCTGTTTTCCCCACCCATAATATAACCGGGAACAATCCAATGAAAACGGTGCAGTAACTTTTGCAAATTTTCATACACCTGCATGCATAGCTCATGCGTTGGTACAATAACCAGAGCTATTATCAAGTTGAATGTTAGTTAGTTAGTTAAACCATAAACTTGTAGGTTTCTATAACCGTATTCCCCACCCATAATATAACCGGGTTTGTCGTCAAGGATACATATGTTGCAAAGAAACGTGACGCGCGAGGAAATTTCTTTGGTTTTGTCCGGATAGAAGGTGTCAATGATGTGGAGAAATTGCTGAAAGGTATGAACACGATTAAGATATACGATGCGAAGTTAAGTGTGTCTGTCGCCCGATTTTGTAAAAACCAACAACAACCCGGCCAACCTAATGGTCACCGTCACACTGAGCCTAGATACCAGGAGAGGTATGGGCAGCCGGCTAGGGTGTATGTTCCTAAGCCGGTTCTGAACAAGGGCCTTTACTCAGAGGTTCTAGCTGGAACAAAGGATAATGTGTCTGATTACAAAAAAAAAGTCCTTAAGGTTGATGAAAGAGCCGCTCTTTATCCTGATCACTGTGTCATGAGGTCTGTCATCGGTGAGGTTAAAAACGTGAAGGCCTTCCGAAGTGTCAGAGACATGCTGTCGGAAGGAGGTTATCCCGACTGTTCAGTGGGTTATATTGGAGGCCTTAAAATTTTGATTGTTCTTAAGGACAAGAAGTCGGCAGTCGAATTCGTTCAAAGGAAGAAGGAATACTGGGAAAAGGTGTTGTCATCGGCTGTTCTCTGGGAAGGCCAGCATGTGGGGCTCGAACGATTGGTATGCCTGAAAGTGGTAGGAATGCCACTCCAATTAAGGGATCCGAAGTTCTTTGATCGTATAGGGGAACTTTTTGGTACTGTCGTTTCAGAATCGGAGTTCTCGTGGCAACAGGTTGATAACTCCTATGGGCTAACATGGGTAATGACAGACGTGGCTAAGCATATAGACGAAGAGGTGGAGGTGGTGTGGGGGGGTATTCAAGTTAAGGTCTGGGTAGTGGAAGTGGATGACAATATGAGGGCAACGATTGTGGATGAACTAACGACACATGGGGTGGATCATTCAGAGGGGTCTGTTGAATCAGTGATGGGAGAAGATGATGAGTTGGAGGAAGGGGAGGTTAGGAATCAAGTAGACGAGGGTGGTGGTGAAATTCCGGCAACTGATCCGGTAAGAGAAGTTGATAGTCCGGCGGAAGGAGGGGCAGAGATGGAATTCGAAAAGTTGCATGAGAAGGCTGTGGAAGGCGGAGGATTGCATGGGGAAAATGATCAGCCGCCAAAGACAAAAGACACTTTTATTGCAGCTCAGTCTCCAAGACAGGTGGAGCATGCGGATGGTACAGCTCAGTCTTTTCCAGATCTGAATAAAAGTATTGGTAGTTTTTCGGTGGGGTCCACCTTACTTACAACAAATTTTACATCCAGGAAGAGGCCCAGAAAATGTAGAAGCCCAAGTGTGGGTGAACCTGGTGGATCGGTGGCCCAAACTAATGAGTTTGGTGGGGCACGAAATCCATTTGTGGAACTAATAAAAAAATCAAGGAACATGCTGGCTTCACCTACCCCCCTTTCTTTTTCTGCTGATATTAACAAGGTCCCTGGTCAAGTCGCTTCCAGTGGTGATGTTCCTGCCCAATATGAGAAGTCTGGGGAATTAGAACAGGAGTGTGGAGTCAATTCTCAGACGACCCCAGATGCACCAGTTTCGGAGTCGGAGGCCGAGAAAGGTGAGACAGGATCTGCTGGTGTCCAGGCGGTGCAGGTTGAACCGAATGATGGGGGTTTTATTACGGAGGAAACTTTGGCTACTGTGGATGTCGGTTCATGCTTGGGATTTCAACTTGGGGGTTTTCATAAACAGGTCAGTGAACTTGTTAGTGGTGAGGGTGAACAAAATCAGTTCCAATGAATTTTTTGACTTTGAATCTGAGGGGTGGAAGGGACTCCAGGAAAACGGAATGGGTCCGGGGTCTTAAAACAACACATGGAATTCAGTTTTTGGCAATCCAAGAATCAAAAATCGGTCCAGGTATTAGATTCCCGCTGAGTAATTTTTGGGGTAGGTCTTGTTTCGAATCAGAGGTTGTAGATGCAGTAGGCACCTCAGGGGGGCTCATCTCATTGTGGAACCCAGCTTACTTCGATAAAATTAGTACGGTTAAGCATCGCCATTTTCTAATTGTATCGGGGGTTATTAAAGCTTCGGGCGAACTAATTCATATAGCAAATATCCATGCACAAAATGATCCGGTTGCACGTAGGGGGCTGTGGGAGGAATTACGGGATTGGAAACGATTGTTACAAGGGTTATGGTTATTTATGGGAGATTTTAATGATGTTAGATCACCCGCTGAGAGGAGAAATTCCGACTTTATAGCAGCAAACGCAGAATACTTCAACCGATTTATCGAGGCAGCGGAATTGTTCGAATATAACATGGGGGGCAGGCAATTCACGTATAGGTCGGATAATGGTCAAAAGATGAGCAAATTAGACCGATTTCTAGTGTCAAAGGAGTTTAGGGATATGTGGCCTAATGCATCGGTGGTCGCCCTGAATAATGTCGCATCGGACCATTGCCCAGTGGTTCTCTCTACTATTCCGCATGATTTTGGGCCGACTCCAACACGTATCTTTAACTCCTGGTTGGAGATTCCTGGGTTTACGGAATATGTAAACCAGCTGTGTTCAGTGTTCAGATTCAATGGCCCCGCTGACCTATGTTTGGGGGTAAAACTTAAGTGGGTAAAGAAGAGAGTCAAGGAATGGGTCTTAAATTTTAAAGAGCAACATAGGGGCCAGTATGTTGAAAATTTAAACAAGCTGGAAGAATTGGATTTAGTGGCTGAAACTAGAGACCTATCTGAAGATGAACTCGAGGCTAGGTCGGTTTGCAAAAAGATTGTCTTAGAGGCTGACAGACTGAAGACTATGGATCTGAAACAGAAGTCACGAATCAGGTGGGCGGTAGACGGGGACGAAAACTCGGCGTATTTTCATGGGGTTATGAACGCTAATACTTCTAATAATCGGATTAATGGCCTTCGTATAGATGGAGAATGGATTGATAACCCAGTAATCATTAAAGACTATGTGGCGGGGTTCTTTTGGGAGCGGTTCGCGGAACCGATGATGAATAGGCCTTCGTTGGTTTGCCCAAATCTTGCACAACTATCTGATCAGGAGGCCGAAGCCTTGGTTGGTCCATTTATGGTGGAGGAAATTAAAAGCGCTGTGTGGGATTGTCATGGTGATAGGGCGCCGGGGCCGGATGGGGTAAACTTTAGGTTCATCAAAAGGTGTTGGAATGGATTTCAACAGGACTTTGTCAACCTGTTCAATGAATTTCACCAGAAGGGTTCGATTAATAATGGGTGCACATCCTCCTTTCTCGCTTTGGTCCCTAAAGGAAATGACCCAAGCGGGTTATCAGATTTTCGACCCATTAGTCTTATTGGATGCATCAACAAGGTTATCTCTAAAGTCTTGGTTAATAGGCTAAAGGTGGTGATACATAAGCTCATATCCGAAGAACAAACGGCCTTTCTTTCTAACCGCAGTATATTGGATGGCCCGATTATCCTCAATGAAGTGGTGGCTTGGATGAAAAAGGCGAAAAAGAAAGGTATGATTTTTAAAGTAGACATTGAGAAAGCGTATGATACGCTGAACTGGACTTTTTTGAGTTCTATCATGCGTCAAATGGGTTTCCCAAACAAGTGGGTAGATTGGGTCATGGCTACTGTGACTACGGCTAAAGCTTCGGTCTTGGTAAACGGATCACCAACCCAAGAGTTTGTGTGTCATAGGGGACTCAGACAGGGGGATCCACTATCGCCGTTCTTGTTTGTAATCGCTATGGAGGCGCTCTCCGGGGTCGTCAAAAAAGCGGTGACTATGGGACTTTTTCATGGTATGCGATGTACATCTCAGGGTCCGGTTTTATCACATTTTCTATATGCAGACGATGCGATATTTCTGGGCGACTGGTCGGAGCAAAATGTGCGGAACATAAATAGGGTCATGCGTTGTTTTTACTTGGCCTCGGGGTTGAAGGTAAATCTGGGAAAGAGCAGCCTGTTTGGGGTCGGCGTTGAAGAGGCAGAGATAGCGAGTATGGCTGGAATATTAAGGTGTAGAACGGGCGCTTTTCCATTCAAATATCTGGGATTGCAAGTGGGCGCTAACATGAATCTGGTTCGCAATTGGAGGCCGGTGGTGGATACGTTTAAAAGTAGGCTCTCGGTTTGGAAGGCAAACACGTTATCATATGGGGGTCGGTTGACGCTCATAAAATCAGTTCTTAACGCACTACCAACCTACTACTTTTCGTTATTCAGAGCTCCAGTGCAGATTCTAAAGGAATTGGAACGATTACGCAGAGATTTCTTGTGGGGAAATACTCCGGATCATCAGAGAGCGACGTGGGTGGCATGGAATGACATAATGGCCCCGAAAGAGGCGGGTGGGGCGGGTATTGGGTCGTTAAAGGAAGCAAACTTTGCACTTCTTGCCAAGTGGTGGTGGCGTTTTAAGGTGGATAATAATAGCATATGGAAGGATGTAGTGTGGAGCATTCATCACCATAATAGGTCTTGGTCCCCGGTGCCGGTTAGGATGAACATGACTGGAACATGGAAGCAGATTGTCGGCATCGCAAAAGATCTATCGGTGTTAGGAATTGAGCTGAGATATTGTTTTCGGGCGGCAGTGGGGAATGGGTTGGGCACAGCTTTCTGGCTGGATTGCTGGCTCTCAGAGGTGCCGTTATGTGTTACCTTTCCAGTCTTGTTCCAGTTAGAGTGTACCAAAAAGGCCTTGGTCGCGGATCGGATAAAGGTACAAACCGGGGTGCGCTATGTGGCTTTCAGCTGGGCCCGGTGCCCCTGGCAACAACAGGAGTTAAAGGAACTGGCTGATTTGTCGAGAATGCTGGATAATATCAATGTAACAGATGAAGAAGATGCGTGGAAATGGATAAAGGATGCTTCTGGTTGCTTTTCGGTCCGTGGGCTCAGACAACTCCTAAGGCCCACTCCGGATGGTAACATGGGACAGACCCACTGCTGGAACAAATGGTGTCCTATAAAGGTCAACTTTCTTACGTGGAGATTGTTTCGAAGCCGGCTGCCGACAAAAGATGTTTTGGCGAATCGAAACATCCAGTTCGCAGGCTCTGTTTGCATCCTCTGCGAAGAAAGTGTGGAGTCCAATGATCACCTTTTTGCGTCGTGCAGAATTGTACAAGAGATCTGGGAAGAGGTCTTTAAATGGTGCAGGATGTCTACTCCGTTCTTTTTTTCTGCGAAAGATGTGCTCCAGGTACATAATTATTGTCGAGGTTCCAGTAGGTGGAAAAGAGTCGTGTACACGGTGATCCAGACTGCGATATGGTGTATATGGCGTGCGCGTAACGACGCTATATTCAGGAATAAAAGGATTGTTGCTGCAAATGTGGTGGAAGAGATAAAGGTTCTGGGATTTGTATGGCTAAAACACCGGGCGAAGGTAGCGGCACTCTCCTGGGAGAACTGGTGTTTGTTTGATTTAATATGTATGAATGTGTAAAATCTTGGTGGATGTAAGGTCCAGTTAACTGATGTTAACTGTGAGGTTTTGTTATATATAATAAATATCTTTTGTTGGTCGTTCAAAAAAAAGAAAAATGCAGACAGACAGACAGACATACATACCAAAAGTACCATCTGCCCGCTGAATTTTACGATCGTAGTTTTGCAACTGATGAATGACAGGAGCCAGGTAAGTTACGGTTTTACCGGTGCCAGTAGCCGCATTAACAAGCCTACAATTCAGACACCATACATTCAATAACTTAACTGCAAAAAGCAAATGAGATAGATTGGGAACAAAAGATTACACGTGTCGTCCAGAGAGGATAACAGGAATAGCTTGAGCTTGAACTAAGGTTGGAGCTTCAAATCCCATTCTGTCTGCCAGCCAACGCAGTATCAGATACATACAGAACAGAAGACGAATTGGGAGTGCATTCATACCTTTAAGTTGGTCGCATAAGGCAGGGTGAAGGCCAAGACTAGCGAAATCACAAGCAGCAAATATTTCCTCTTTTGCAACCCCATTACTAGTCTTCGTCTTCTTCCCTTCGGCCATTGCTGCTGCTTTCTTTCTTTTCTTCTCCTAGGGTTTATTATGCCATACCATTAAATTTTCCCTTTTTATTTCTAAGTTGTACCAATAACCCCTTGATCTTTATCAATTACACACTTCACGTACCAAAACTTTTAAATATTATATTACTGCCCCCAAAAAGTTTGAAACTTTTCAATATGATGATAATCTCATAACTCATCCTAGCCAGCCAGCCAGCCAGCCAAACAGGGCCTGTTGTGTTGCAATCATCATCATCATCTCTATCGGTGAGTTTTTTGTTTTGTATTCCATCTATCGACTATCAAAGTGTGTTTGTTAGTTTATTGATGATTGCAGAGTGAGTTAGGTTAGGTTAGGGTTGAGATGGGATCAAGAGACGGTGAGATGGAGAAAGGGTTGCTGTGTGAAGGTGAAGATGAAGATGAGGAGGTAATTTATTCCGCCAGCTTCTTGGAAGCAGAGGATGGTTTCATAAAGCTAAAGACGACACAGTGGATTCTCTATTCCTTGTTACTGATGTTGGCTTGGGGATTGGGACTGGCGATGCTTCTCTATTTACCCCTGCGTCGATACATACTTCGTACCATGATTCGTTCAAGAAACCTCTATATCACCCCCGATGCCATTGTCTACAAAGTCACCAAGCCCCTTCCCTTCCCATGTTTTGGGGTGTTGAAGAAAGAGAAACATGTGTTGCTGGCTTCTGTTGCTGATGTCGTCATTGAACAAGGGTATCTGCAGTCTCGGTATGGTGTCTACTCCATTAGAATTGAGAATGTTGGTGTAAGAAGGCCACCGAGCGATGATGTTCAAATCGAAGGCGTTACCAATCCTCAGGCATTCAGAAAGGTTAAGTGTTTGTTATTCATTCATGGTGATTGTTATGTGTTGTTGTTGATGTTCATTGTCTGTCTATTCACAGGCTGTTTTGACACGCCTTTCGGATATGAGAAGTCAGGCCTTGTCTTGTATCCTGGAGGATGCTGCTGCTTCTTCTGAAAATTTCCAGTCACCGGTCAGTCTAAGACACTAGTTCTAAACCTTTTAGTTTGGCGTTTTTGAATATGTTTGTAATTGGCAGATGGCTAATGCTGGTGAGTTTGCAATACTACAAAAGCTAGACGAAGTTGGGAATTCTCTCAAGGTAACCCAACCCAACCCAACCCAACCTAGTGTGTTTTATTTGATTGTAGGAATGTGCTGAATGTGTTGTACCGGTACAGAGAGTCCAATCGTTGATTGAGGAGCAACAACCAAAGACATCTGACTGACTAAGTAAGGTGTGTGCTTTGTTTCCTGCTAAACCACCAAATCACTAAATAAAATGGTTAGCAGCAGGTCGAGTGTTGTAGTATAAAGCAGGAAGAATCAAGACTTGAGGTTTAAGGGTGAGATAGATCTGAACTGAAGGTGAAGGATTGAGATGATGTAATTGTAATCATTTGTTTTCTTGGACATAAATCATCGATTATCGTTTGGAATGAATGATACCTTAAAATCATGTCAATCGCCTTCGCCTTGGTTGTTGGTGGTTGGGTTTTATACGTTGTATTCCTTCCTTGACATATTCCTTGTTATAGGTATGATTACAAGAGGCAGGATGAGCTTCTAGCTCTGATATCTATGATATAATTCTATCCAATCAATACTGAACTAAATCAGCAGCCATCAGTTGGTATTAACCAATTTGAAGATCTGATCTTTAGAATAGTTCGCTGAAATTGGTTAGCAATGTAGAGAAATATGCCCTAGTTCAGGTTGGGCCGGTCTAATCTTGGTCCTTGTACGCCCCTGAAAATATTTTAGAACCCGTACAAAAGTGGTAGTGTGCAGCAATGTAACTTTGTAATTCGCAACTTTATGTTTGTAACTTTTACTTTATTAGGTCGATAAACAAGTAGTTTATGTTTTGTACATATTGCTGTTGCATCATGCGCGGAATTTCACTAAATAACTTTATAACTGTAATGTACAATATAAAAGATCAAAGGTCAAGTATTCCTATTTTGATGTAATGAAGCTTGTTCATTACAGTGGAGACAAATTTTCTGATTTATCGTGCTGGTTTCGTATGTGCTTAATCGTGCAAATATATATTTAAGTTTGCTGAATGACTTTCTAATAAGATGGATATGTGGGATAATGGATGAGATTGATAAATCCAGATGTGGCTCTGCAATGAAGGTAATGCCACTTTGTGCATCATAACTGAACATCTTCTTTCACTTAGAAATTTGTGATTATTTTAGGTTTTCAATGATGCCATAGAAGCTTTGAGGGTACCCTTTGCAACTGCTAGTATGCTGGTGATGGATCTGGTAAGCTAAATTGAAAACAAAAGCATTTGACGTCTTTGTAACTGCATATTGGCCTCAGGGATGGATGGGTCCAAACTATAGTATCTCCACAAACAAGCAACTTTTGTATATTGTCACATCATCGGAGGTGAAGCTGTAAGTGCTTTTGTTTTTATGTGTATTGCCCCAGGAAATGCTGCTATTACAACCACCTTACCCAGTTATTCCCACCTATAGCTATAAAGCTATTAGTAGGGTCTGGGTGGGTGAGATGTAGGCACACCTTACCTCTATCCTAGGGGAAAGAGAGGCTGCTTCCTGCGAGACCCCCGGCTGGAAGTGCATCATGCTATAACCGGGTTCAAATTAGCAACTGGAAATAGGTATCTTTAGCATTACATGGTTATGTATAAAAAGATACTGGAATCAAACTTTTCTTCATCTTTACATAAATAATATATATGGTCTAACAATATATTTTATATATTGCACAACGCAATCTTTATGGTTCAGAAATCAACATGAAAGATGTGCAATGTATGATAAGTGCATATGTATTGTATGTTAAGTAATTGTTGATAATGTTATAAGGTAGTGGTGTGGTTTTATGCGTAGAGAAGGCATTGTTTGAGGCTGGGGGGATGTGATGTACAGAAATGCACATGCTACATCAACACCAGCTGCCGCTGGAATTGTTTTGGTCAGAACCAAGCCTCACATAATCATATTTTGCTAAAGGAGATGTTTTTTCTTTCATTGACTTTGACAATATTATAAAATACAAATAATTGCAGTTGCCAGTCAACTCTACCATGACAATAGTATGATTGGTGTCTGACTTTTCTCTCTTTATAATATGTCCACAAAGTATCAGCTTCTATTGTTGTGATCTGTTATAAAAGTATTAAGATGTGACTTAATTCCTACTATAACAATAAACTAAGAGGAAGAAGAGGCGGCCTGCCTTTATGTGATGACGATGAATGAAGTAATTTAGTCGCGTGGGATCTTTGTGTTGCATATTTTGGATGTATTGATATTTCTAATGATGAACCAATTATTTGTTGCATATTCTATATTTATACATCAGAAATGTTAATTTATGAAAAGGTTAACTTGTCTTTGTTTGGTTTTTGAGCTTCAGTAAGTGAGGTGTTTATGACAGTGCAGTAAATGTAATGGGTTGAATTCTTCAGGACACACGAGTGTTGTCCTATTCATCGATATTGTTTCTGTCTTTCCAGTGGTAAGCTCTGGAGGTGATGAGTGGAAGTGATAAGTGTCTGTCACTTCTCTTGTATTGTTTGGTGGCTTGTTCCAGGTAGAAGAATGTGTTATTGCATTTTTTATGCTAACCTTACATGATATTATCATTATATGGTTTTGATATGATATGATAATAGTAGTCTAAAATGCAAGAGGTCTTTTCCTTGAAGAAGAATGTTCAATTGTAACAGAAGGATACAATAGTAGAGGTCAATCCATCCATGAACTGTGTAACAAACACTTGAATTTTAACCACTTGGGGTGTCCCAGTGGCCAGCCTCACCCACCTCTTCCCAGAGGAGTCCGGTTCGAATCCTGGCAGGCGCAAGTACTCCAGGGTGTTCGTTCCGGATGGGTATTCACCGCCATGCAGCCATGGGGCTAGGCTAGCTGCGGAGTTGTAATACTCCGGCGGATGGGAGGTCCGTGCAAATACCCCCCCCCCCCCCCCCCCCCACTTGAATTTTGGACAAATATTTTTAAAGTCCTTGTGGTGGTACTGGGAACTCGGACCAATTTCACGCTAAGCGTTGAGGGTGTATAAACTGATAACATAACATGGCTTGTCAATTGCATTCACCAGTTTTCACCAATATCTTCGGTACCAACTGATACTGACTGGTATCAAAAATGCTAAATGTCGGTACCGAAAGTCAAGTCGGTTCGAGAAATTTGGTACTGGTACCCGGTACCATTTGCTCATCCTTAATCTGATCCCTTAACTTGGGATGATGCTTCATTTAAAATCACACACCGTGCACGCTTAGTGTTAAGTAAATACAAAGAGATTAGCTAGTCCCAATCCCAAAACAATAATATAATAGCTTACTAAAATATATGTAAGCTTTTAAAACCTTTTTATCAACCATTCTACATCGTCTTGTCTTACCTTTTATAGATATGACGCCAGTATATAATAAAATTTCATCACATAGTCGTGTTCTACTATGAATGCCCTAACTTTATAATCATTTGTTTACGAAAACCTTTGCTTCAAACTGTTACCTTTTACCAACACCATTATTATCATTGCATTTTCACCCCAAACATGTATCTAATTTATCAACAATTCTTGACCATTTCTTCACATTTTTGCCTTCATCTATCAGATTTTATCAGCCAATGTACATTAAAATTCTGATTTTTGGGCTGGAGTCTCAATTGGCGTAGTATCACCTGAGATAGAGAACATGTTTGCTCTCGTCTTATCATTATCAGACCCTATGAATAACTTGCTACGAGCGGGATCATACTTGATATGCGTGATTGTTTTGTACACTATAATTTTATTCAGTTCGTCCATGTTTAACCAATATTTACATGGTTAACTATTGATTTGCAAATTAACCATACCAGACATTTTTTTATATTGCCAATCTTTTGCAGTTCATCTAAAGTCAAAACATGCCAATTTCACATGTCATGTAACAAACATGTTCAATTCAACATTTTCATACATTAACAACCCGGCCAAATCCATTCTGACCAATTCTTTGGGGTTTCAACCACCCATTGACTCATTTCTACCAACTCCTTAAAAAACATCCATTTTTATATCAAATTGAACATTTAAACTCTCCAACACATTTCAATATCCATCTTAAACTAACTAGAATAAAGATTTGCCAAATTGACTCTCTTATTAGTCAACATCATATTCTGGTCAAAACCAGCAATTCTATATTAGGATTGATTTGTTATGAGTTTTCTCTGCTGACATTCATGATTATTATAGTACTTTTTATTTCATTAATGGTGATTAAACAAGTGTTTTGACTTCATTACCCTTGCTAGTCACAAGTCAAGTTTCTGTTAAGCTCCTTGAAATATTCTTCTTCCAGTTTTTCTATTTTCTGTTTTGCTTCACTTCAACCCACTTTTTCTGAGTTAATAATTTTCCCTTAATGATAAAGCCGCTTCACACACTCAAGGCTCATATGCCTCATCCGGAGCCTAGGCGCTCAAGTCCAAATCGACAATCAAACCAATCAGAAAATTAGAAGAAAAGAATTTTAATTGAATAACTCTCAATCTTATTAATCGAAAAATAACTCAAAACTGATTACTCTTCTCTTACCCTTAATCGCAACTTTGATAAGGTTGTAGGACATGGCCTGGTTACAATTAGAGTAGGACTAAACTCTCTAGTTAGATAATAATAGAATAAACCCTCATGCTATCTAACATATCAATTATAAATTAAATATAACTCATTTAATTTATCCCTAATTAACTTAACCAAATAACCGTACTAATTCATAACCTCGGTTTAGTCGGCCCAACCCGCCTCATACGCTCGAGTACGGGAATTACGTCTAACAGGCGCAAGACGCTTAAAATGCGAGTGCTTTTTTAATCGAGACATACGGTATAAAAATACAATTTTTAGGGGTTTTAGACATGTTTTAAACTTGTTTAGATCTAGTTTGATAAAAGGCATCAACTATTATTATTACATTAATACTATTTTACAAATATAGTAAAAATCTAATATATATATATATATATACACACACACACACACACATATACACACACATATATATAGAGGCCGGTTATTGTACAAATTGCCTTAACGTACGCTGCGTACGAGATGCAGTATCAATATGCGATTTTTTTTAACATGCGATCTTTTGTTTTTTTCAACATGCGAGATTTCCATTCTGGGGTTATAACATGCGCACTTGCCATAACGTACGCTTCGTACGTTAAGGCATTTTGTATGATACACTTTTCCATATACATGTATAGTGAAAGTGTAAAATACAATATCCCTTAACGTACGATGCGTACAATAGAAAATTATAACGTGCGTAATTATTTTTATAACATGCGTGTTAACCCCATGCACGATTTCTGATTTTGTACATGCGTGATTATGTTCATGCGTGATTAAGATTTGATTTTTATAACATGCGTGATTTAATATCGTACGCATCACATGTTAAGGAATATTGTACATTAACCTTCCCATATGTGTGTGTATATATATATATATAGGGTCAGGATTTGGGGAAAACGCCCAAAAGTGTGAAAACGGTAGGAATGATTGTCAGCCACAAGATCATTCGGATTTGTGGCTAGGATTGATGTTGTGGCGTTTTTGTAAATATCTATAAATTTCGAATGTGTGCGGGCTTCATTAAGGGTAAAAAGGTAAATGGTCCATATACATATCCTTACAAACAACACCGAAACATATAAACTTCCCACAAAAACCTCCCCAACTTCTACGAAAAATGTGAAAACCCTAGATTAACGCGAAGACTTATATCATGGCGTCAGAAGATCGATCACGATCCAAAAGTGGAAAAAAAGTGAGTTAACTGGGTTATAGATTGTACTATTTAATTGATGTTGTTGGTGTTTTAGTTTCAAGAATATTTATGTAGATTCTAGAGGAAATGACACCAGAGAGTCATCTCATGGAAAACAACAAAAACCCGGAGAACAAATGAAGAAGGCAACATGATATGCACAAAATGCAACATATAAATTATATCAAACAAGGTATAAAATCAACCCCTTTTATGTATTAATGTTGGAAAAATGCATTTCTTTGTATAGTTTTGATTTTCAGGACTAAATGAGCTTAAACACACAAAAGGAACAAATTAACGGTAAAAACCAACATAAATACAAGAAAGAAGAGTTGACACACCATGCCTACTCTCCAAGCTACACCCCAAGACCAAAACAACAAACCAGAAGACAAGCACGGGGTCATGCCACCAAGGCATGGGTCGTGTCCCATTCCAGAGTCCATGCAGAACAAGACAAGCATAGCAGACAAGAGACACGGGGTCGTGGTCAACTCCCAGATATGCAGAATCTCTCAAAGGACAACACAGTACTAACCAGGGGGTCGTGCCCTTTGAAACACGGGGTCGTGTGTGCATACGGATTGACACAACTCATTAAATTAAGACAGAGAAGAAAGGACATGAGGTCATGCCCCCTCGGCACGGGTGTCACACCCCAACCGATGGCGGAAACATCAGGGTGCGAGCACTAAGCGCTCAGATTGCTCATGAGTATCCATAACACTAAATAGTTTCAATATATATTAATCATGATTTCATAACAACTTGTCTAAAGGCATCAAACATCCAAATTTATCAAGTACAATCATCCAAAATAGTTTCAAGTTTCTAAATTTAACTAAGATGTGTTTCTAAGCAGCATCCTAGTAAGTTCTTAATTCACAGCATCCTATCAGCCTGCAACATGTATTAAAATAGAGTCAGTACAAAAATGTATCGGCGAGTATACAAGTTTGAATGATAGCATAATAGTATAAAACAACTCATATCCATATGTAGTGTAACAAAATAGTTTCAGTCGTGCTAGTGTTCGCAGTCCATCAAGTGATAGCCCAAGTATCCCGATGCTTTGTTGTTTTCCCAAGTCTCAAGGAAAACTAGAATCCTCCTAACAATACCCCCAAGAATAATGGGGAGGTGCATCTCCTACAGCGCTACTATTGTTAAGGCGGAACTACACACCCTGGATTAAACGTTCACATAGCACAAATAGAATACAAGAATCACAAGTTTCACATACACGTAGGATAGAGTTTAGTTTGCAAAAAGTCTCAAGTATCGTAGTTTAATAGAATACATGTTACATCCCAAAGTTTTAAAGTAAAAAGGGATCGAGTATACTCACAGTGATTGCTTAAAAGTTCAACTGCTATTGGATCAAAGAGAGCTCTTTTAGAATTAGCCTGATTAGATTACAACGGAAAAGTGTCGGACAAAACAACGAGATTGCACAAGTGTCAGATTAGTCACTGGATCGGATGGTTGGCCGATTGGATGGCCATCCGATCGGATTGCCATTCGATGGTGGTGACATGTGTGTGAAAGGGACAGATGGCTGCCCGATCGGATGACTATCTGATCGGGTCACCACTCGATTCAAATTGACCAAAGTGTGAAGGGATCGGATGGCTGTCCGATCGGATGGCTATCCAATCTGGTCACCACTCGATCCATGTTCAAGATTCAAGGTTGCCTCGATCGGATGGCTGCTCGATCGGGTGGCTATCCGATCGAGCTGCCACTCGACGATCAGGACTTCAAAGTTTCAATAATGCTTAGAGTTAAGGGTAAATGTCACTCGATCGGGTGGCTGTTCGATCGAATGGCTATCCGATCGGATTGTCACTCGATCGGGTTACCTTGTCCCGTTCTAAATTTTGTAAAACTCCAAGTTTCTGATTTAAACAATGGTGACGTGTTACGTATTAAGACAACGGTAAACTCATCAGTGTTCAGCCGATCCGATCGGGTGGGAATCACCCCATTCCATTCAGTCATCGGTTCGTGATGATATTTATGTCAGGATCCGCACTCCGGTCACCTTCTCCAGCAACAAATCCCTTTTCCAAGCCTACTCTAGACCAATAATCCAGTCTACAGTCCGTTCAAATCCGGATCTTACCGTTTTATGTAAAAGTTCAAGAACAAATGAAGATAAACATGGGTTTTAGCTTGAAAAGTGTAGATCTAGCTTAGATTTAGTGTAAAACGCATGAAATTCCTTAGATCTAAGCTAGATTCCATCAGGAGTGACATCATATAGTAGTTTGTACAAACCATCATTGATGACACCATCCTTAAGAACTCAGATCTAAGAGATTTCAAAGAAGAATCTCGTAGAGAATGTTGTGTAGATTAAGAAAGTACAAGAATTTAGTGTAAAACGTACCGAGATCGCCGAGAAATCGAAGAAATGAGGTGTGCGTGCGTCTGGGTCGAGTGAGGCTGTCACATCAGTGAAAATGGTGATGTGACAGGCCTATTTATAGTGCCAGGGAGAGGTTAGGGCAGAGTGCAGTGGATCGGATGGCAACTCGATCGAGTGGCCATCCGATCGGATTGCCACTCGGCCAATCCATCCCTTCCGTGTTTCCGTCTTTGATTCTTTTCGCGCGTTAGATCAAGCATTGCGTTGCGTATTTATTGAGTAACAGCATAACTAGATTATAATCAATAGCACAACAGTTTTCAAAGTTTCATAGTTTCCGCCAGTGACAAGACTCCAGTCCCTCGTTCAACCAAGTCTCAAGTTTCACGAGCCTCAAGAGTCAAGCACCAAAGTATATAGATTTAGACATTCCAAGTATATAGAATTAGGCATTTCAAGTATATAGAATTAGGCATTTCAAGTATATAGAATTAGGCATTTCAAGTACATAGAATTAGGAATTTCAAGTATCTAGTATATGTCATAGAATTCACCAAGTATCAAAATATTAATGGCTACAAAGCTCAGGGACCAAAATTGACAATTAGGCAAAGTCCAGGGACTAAACTTACCAATAGTCTAATGTTTAGGGACGCAGGGCGTTACAACGGGGCCGTGTGGAGTAGGGATGAGCATATGCCACCGAATACCGATCCCATACCGATCCCGATCCCGAAATACTGATACCGTGCACTTTTCGGTATCCCGATCGGTATCCACTTTTTGGCGTTTTCGGTATCGGTACGGTATCGGTATAATACCGATATCAACCCTTAAAATACGGTATAATACCGATACCGTACCGATACCGAACCGACATGTTTCGTTATCGGTATCGGTACCTAGTTTGGGTGAAATTCGGGATCGGTATTTGGCGGTATCGGTATCGGTTCGGTATCGGATACCGCCTTGCTCATCCCTAGTGTGGAGGGTCTGTTTGCAGCTATAAATAGAGGTGTTTGGTTCAATACCAATACATCCCTTGGCAAACCACTTCTCTCCCACCTGCCACTATTCCACCACCATCATCCACCACATTCCTCCATCATCCACCTTTAGAGTGTGTGTAGTAGTCTTGGGATCCAAGATTGATCTTAAGAGTTCTTGTCAAACAAAGGCCATGCTTGGCTAAATCTCTTACATCACTTGGTGAAGACAAATCTTTTATTTTTTACTTTTGATTTCCAAGCTTTGGTTACTTTTTATTTGGGTATGTATTAATGACTTTAAGAAATACTTTTTTATATTGAAAGTGAACTTTACTCTATTATCTCTTCATGTTTTGTTGATTCACTCGTTCTTGTCTTTACGATCTATATAAAACACGTTAACTGCCTGGAAGGGGGTTAGAAGGATGGTTTGGATAAAGTTCTTGCCTCGTTCAGTGTATAGATCATGCGAGGACTTGATTCAAGCTTACTAGGACTTCTCTTGAGGCAGATAGCATCAAATCGGGGGAAGTGTGAACGACTTGAATCCTTTATAAATAAACTACTATTAAAACTTTAAATCGGCCTTGTGGGACTGTATCTTTGCTGACTCAGACTAATATGGACGAGGGTAGCATTGCCTCCAAAAGAGAGACATGCCACATTTTGCATTAATAACTTACTTAATTATCTTTCAATATTCCGGCCTTGCGGGACTGTATCCCTGCTGACTCAGACCAATATGGCCGACGGTAGCGTTGCCTCCAAAAGAGGGACATGCCACTATAACTAAGATAATATCTTAAAAAACCCAAAGCGCGGAAATCATCAAAGGATACGTAAAAAAGGAGTCAGAACCAATTGATTCTATCTTGTCTATTGTTTTTTATTTCTTTTCATTTACTAAACATCTTTTCCTATAAATTTGGTTAGATTAGACGTTGATGATAATTCGGGATTAAAAGCTCTTGTGTCCTTGAACGACCTCAGTATCTTACCACCACTAACTATACTACGCCTACGATGGGTGCACTTGCCCTAACGTGTTGTAAAGAGTGATAGTGTCGTGTTTTATAAATTTAAAGCTTGATAAACGAGTAAAAGTGCTAAAAATATATAAAAATTATACCCACACTCCGACACGTCAGTTACATATGTGTCATTTAAAACGCCAAAATATGGTTACTATGAAGCTTGAACATGTTAATTGTCTTGTGTGTTTGTAAACGCCATATAAAGGATAACTATGAAATATATTTGACCTAAAATGCCAACTACTGCTATGATGTATTGTATTAGTTCTTAATGCCATATAGGATGTGCTATGATATATTGTTATGAAACTGTGAAAACGCCATATTAGTCAAAATAACTTTATGAAATGTGAAAACGCCATATAAGTCAATGTAACTTTTCTACCGGTACATATGGACTTTGAAAACGCCATATAAAATCAAATATTTTGGCATGGTTGGAAAAATGGTAACTCACTTGAAAACTTCTTATTATATTGTAACAACCCTCAAAAATATTCCAGACGACAACCCGTAATCAAAACTAGAAGTGCGCGCGACGAAACTTGCATACCCAACTTAGCGGTTAAGAAAACTTGACGGTTGATGAACCAACCCGCACAAAAGTACCCTTACTAGTCTCGCAATTAAAAACCAAACCATTTGGGATCAAGAGCCGAGCATACACGATAAGTATCGGCACGGAAATCGAGAAAAACGAGTGATTGGACGAAAAAGGGGGCCGAGGACACGTGGCAACCTAGGCCAGGCTGACCCTCTAGGCGACACGCCGAAGAGACCCTGTCTCCTTCCGCGGCGCTCCTGGGAATCCCAAGTGGGCTGTATAAAGGCCAGTCTGGGACAGAAACTTTCGTACCTATTCGATCGAATTCTCTGATCAAACGCTCTCTTTTTCTATCGTTATAATTCCCGATCCCCTAAACTATGAATCTTTGCTACATAAAAGTGTATGAAACCCTAATCACTGGTACGATACCCTGTCCGATCGATCTGAAACCCATCAACGGATGTCAAAGTGTTGCCTGGTCAATGATATACTTTGTTAACTACGTTGAGGTTTTGATCTCGTGATTATCGTTAAAGTTGAATTGGATTAATACACTAATACGTGTTGCATTGTATGTTTGATTAGGAACCCAGGGCTTAATACCAGGAGGCTGTAATAATCAAAACCCTAAATCTACAAAGTGAGTCATTCTCTTTTTATCAAATGGTTTCAAAACCCTAAATGTTTCCAATTGTTACTTATATTACAGTGATTAAGTCTTTGTATTCTTACTGGGAAACTACTGTCAGTATGTGGGGTTTTATATACATTACTTGTTATGTATCACTATTGGACAATGGGTTAGCCAATGAGTGATATGACCACAGTCACAAGAACTGCCACCGAGTGACAAATACTATTTAAAATAATTTCTTTATTATTGGACAATGAGTTAGCCAATAGTAGGTTGGTAAGATAAACAAATGTAAAAAACTCTAAATGTTGTAATTATAAGAATGTGTTTTATACAAATGAATGAACTTACCAGTATTTTTCGCTAATAAAATGTTTTTAAACGCGTTTCAGGTGACTTACTATGAAAGTAAAGGAACATGTTATGAAGCACTGATGACTTAAATAAAGTGGCTATGTTATCAGAATAAAGAAAAGAAAATGTGTTTTGTCAATGAATCCTCAAGAAAACCAATCGAATCCGAATCAGCAAACGCCACAACAAGACCCACTTCCTGAGATGCCACCACCCCCGTTCACAATTGAAACCCAAACTCAAACTCCACCCATAGCACCGCAACCCAACATAACCACCCAACCACTACTTGCTCCAACTGGAGATTTTCACGTGATTGGTGGACCGCTTTACACGTTAGAAAACCTACAACCACTACAGCCCAAACCATTGTGGCCTGTGAATCAACCGAATCAAGTGCCACACCCGAACCGATTAGGTGTTATGTTCGAACAAAGGGAAAACAAGGCTAGAGATGATGCATGGGATGACGAGTATGGAGATAAAGGGTGGGGTATAAATGATGGTTACATGGGATATCGAGGTGGTCTGCAAAATCTGGCGCTGAACTGGAATCACCCAGTTTATCAGCAAAGATAGCCGCGGGGTGGAGACGGATATCAAACTCCACCGTAGGTTCATAAGGCACCAGCTGCGCCACATGATAGGCAAAGGGATCCTAGATTTCCGGATCCTAACACTAGAGGAGTAGAGAGTCCCCAAATTGTGGAACATTCTTCCCCGATCGTCATGCCAGTTGCACAGAGGAATATAGATACGTCGTTTGAGGCAAAATCTCATATCCTGAACATGCTGCCTACCTTTCACGGGAAGAAAAAGAAGAATTTCAATCAATGGGAATGCTTCATTTGACTTTATTTAATATTTGTATTTAATGTTATTATAAGAATATATTGGTAAACTTACATATATCATTAATTTGTAGTTTTCCTCTTTAATAACTAACCATATTAAATTTGTAACTTATTTTTAAAATATATATTTTCTCAATAAATAAAAATAAAAATTCATTTTTAGTGTAGGATAAATTACGAGGTGTGTAGGATAAATTTCAATATGTGTCGGATAAATTTTGAAATTGTGTAAGCAAAAAATTTTAGTGTAGAGGATGATAATATTTATGACTAACTAATTAGTTAAACATAATATCAAATGAGATAAGAGAAAAATTATTTAATGTTTTACAATTATATCATTTGTTCTTTTTCTTCTCAAATATATATATGTATTTCTTTGTGATGATCTCTAATTAGTATACTGCTTGCTTTACCAATTAGTATGCGATCCATCAGTCCGGATATAGATGGAGATGTCTATGCTTGATCATGAGGGACTTATACTGCTTGCCAACAATTGGGTCCCGAAAAAGGTTGGAATGGTGGCGTGGAGAGCCGAGAAGGATAGGCTTCCAACTAGAGAGGCATTAACCAGAAGGGGTATTGGTATTACGGACGCTTCATGTGTATTATGCGGAGAGTATACGGAATCAAGTGAACACCTATTTGTCGCATGCCATTTTGCACAAACTGTTTGGCAGTATATCGCTTCATGGTGTAGAATTCCTCCTATCATAGCTTTTGCGATTAGAGATATTTTGGATCTCCACAATTTCAGTCCGGGGTCGAGGAAAAGAAAGAAGACGTTACAGGCCATTTCCCACATCGTTATTTGGAGCATCTGGAAGACACGCAATGAGGTAATTTTCAAGAGCGTTCAACCAAATGTGATCAAAGTACTGGAGGAAGTTAAGTCGACAGGTTTCCTATGGGTTAAGAATAGGTCCAGGGAGCTAAGTATCACATGGGAGGATTGGAGTAGATTTTCGGTGTTTGAATAAGTGTGGTATGGCTTCGGCCTAATTGGTGTAATCATGTAATTTGTATATTTGGTGTCTAGCATCTTGCTAGTTGTTTTAATAAAAATATTTCTGTCGGCCGTTCAAAAAAAAATTACATGCAATATAGAATACTTATTGGCATATGTAGTGTCTAGTAGTGAGTGTTAAAACTAGGCACCAGAATTAAAGATAAACTTTGCGATAATTGGTAGGGAAATGGGATTATTATGCCTTGTTGACCATCTCAATTCTCATGATGCTTGTAACTAGCTAGTAGCTAGTGACTAGTTTGTCATTCATTGCAAGCAACTATTAATTCAGTATCAGCGTACATATAATTACAAATAAGAGGAGAAACATGCACACATCAAGAGAAAAATAAAGAGGTGCAATGGATTCGAACATTTCTAGAAGTATATGTTTAATAATTGAATTGAATATTGCATATTTCCAATTTCACATGTTTGACCTGCAGGTGTGGAAAAATGAACGTGGGTAGTTGCTAGGAAGTGTGAATGATCAAGACTTTCGCTGATACTTCTTAGTAGGTAACGTAAATTATATATAATTAGCTGAATCGTTAAAATAAAAAGGATCAACGGCATGTAGTTGGTTAATAAACTAACGAACTTATAGCTTGGTCTTATCTTATCAAATATTATACATATATTGTGTTGTACGTCTACCAAGAAACTTAATTTCTCATAATTAATCAATCTCAACTCTCCAATAGTTCTATAAAAATACCCAAACAAACCATCAGCTAGGGTTTTTTTTTTTTTTTTTTTTTTCATTTTTGGATTTATATATTCAATGACATGATTAGGCTAACAAAACATCTGAAAATATATAAATAAGTTTGGGAACAATCAATGTCATTGGTGAGAAGAATTCCAGGCAAAGAAAGATTAAAAAAAGATAATGAAGAGTCGTACACTCTAGTTGAACCTTGATAAGTATGATCATTGGTTTCCTCGAGCTTTCCTCAACATTTCAGCATCTCTAGCTTTTAATTTGTTACAAGTTAGGATACAAAGTGTGGTATAAAGCACCTAGGGCTTTATCACGTCACCTCACTGCCACGTCACACAGGGGACTTTAAAGTCTCTTCCTTTAACTTGCATGGTGTGGTATAAAACCCCCCCTTTAAACTATAGCGCCCCCCTTTAAACCAAACTCACCTCGATTCCCTCAAATTCAGCTTGTTAACGTGATGGCGGAAGGGCCATGGTGCCCCCCTTTACTTCCGGCGGTGTGGTCGATGACGTCCCCGGGGCGCTATATTTGCTTAGTTGGTAGGGTGGCGTTAAACCACACCCCTGGCTTTACAGCTTAGTTTTTATAGAAACCCAACCATACATTGATTCTAAAAATATGTGGTAGGAAGCATAATTTTAAAAGTTATTCTAAGAGTACACATAATTAAAAAACACTCCTAAACATGTCTACTTAACTAATACATCACATTTTAGATATCTTTTTTCAAAGACACCTAATTTCTATAAACTCTATACATATCCTTTATATATATATATATATATATATATATATATATATATATAGGGTTAGGTTAATTAGTAAACAACTCCATTGGTTATGAACACTCGTGAACTAATCCTAACCCTTGATTATCAATACACAAGTGTAAATTAATGATCAGGATTTAATAATGAAAATAAACTAGTGTATTTTACGATTTAATAATGTAAATCAATGGTCATGATTTGTTCACACAGTTCACAAATACACTGTTGTTCACTCTAGAACTTCACCATATATATATATATATATATATATATATATATATATATATATATATGCGAAAGTTCATTTGAGAAGAAATTTAATTTGAGAAGAAAAAGAAGAAAGGGCATATTAGTAAAATACTATTTCATTTATAACTTATATCATTAATTTTTAACTCTTTAATTAATTAGTCCACTAATCATTAATTATCCTACATATAATCTACAAAACCTACACATATCAAAATTTTCCTACATATACCCTACACATTATAGAATTTTATCCTAAACAGTCGAAATTTATCCTACACACCTCGAAATATGTCCTACACAACTCGTAATTTATCATACACAACTACTACTTTATTCTACACTTTAAATTAAGTTCTTTTTTTTAATTTGGAAAAAGTATATATTTTGTAAAGGAGTTACAAATTTAATTTAGTTAGTTATTAAAGGGGAAGAATACAAATTAATGATTTTTGTAAGTTTACTAATATACCCTTATATTAAAATTAAATGCAAATATTAAATGAAGTAAAATGAAGCATTCTTATTGGTTGAAAATTCTTCTTTTTTCTTCTTACAATTTTTTTTTTGTCATTTGAACCCTCCACTATATATATATATATATATATGAAATAAATAATTCATGCAACCAAAATCAAATAAAAATAATAATAATAATAATAAAACAATTTACATGGCCCCTACAAATACCCATGAGTTATATGTATTTTTTCATATTCAAGTTACAAATACAATATTGTTATGAAAATACATTTTACAAATATTAAAGTATAATACACCAAAAAAAGAGTTAAATGTCATTTTAGTCCATGTGGTTTGGGCTATTTTGTCAGTTTAGTTTAAATGTTTCATTTTTTGCCTGTGTGTCCAAAACGGTTTCACCGTTGCCATTTTAGTCACTAGGTTAACTTCATCCATTTTTTTTGTTAACGAGAAGGGCAATTCGATCATTTTATATGTAATTTTGTTGACTAGAATGGGCAATTCAGCCTAAATGACCGAATTACCCTTCTGGTTGACATGAATAATGGATGAAGTTAACCTAGCGGACTAAAATGGTAACGATAAAAGTTTTTTTTAGATCCACATTATATCAATTCAAATTGCTAAATGCAATCCTGGGTAGTTAGCTATGAATTTACATTTCCACATTTTAAAAAAAAAAAAACATAAATTTCTCTTAATCCATACAAACATGAAACATCATTACTAATTACATTTATATTTAATAACCAATTTTACATTTACATTTATATTTAATAATCAAATTGTGTTATATCCCCGATCGTAATATTTACTAATTAACTTTTTTGTAATAAATAAATATATTGCTACAACACCCGTAATCACATTACATGTCTTACTTTAAAAGAATAAAATGCTGATATTTATAGTGTAATATATTTTTGTAATAAATATTAACATATGAAAAAAGATATGCAGGTTTAAAAATCATGAGATTGCATAAAATTATGAAAAAATAACTAAGTGTGTGTTTATATATAATGTTAACAATTTATTTTAAAGGATTGTGTTATATGTTTTAGAAGTTATAATCAGTTAAATTTCTAATATTATATTATATAAATAGTATATGTATATAACAATAATACATAAAGCAAAGTAGTTAATTATAAAAAAAAAGTATCCAAAACATAATTACAAGTATTAGGATCGATCTGTGTTGTCCACATGCATGTTATAATACTTGGGATACCACATAATTAATCATCGGATGTGTAGTTACACACACACATGTTGTTTTGTCATCGGTTTAGTCCTTCTGAAATGGAGTTGTAGATTCCCTGAAGCTAATTAGAAAGGTTATTAATTTAATTATTAGAAATGCTAACTAATCGCGGATAGATTGTTTCCTGGTAAAAACGTAGCATTTGAATTCAAGAAGCATGTGTAAAGCAAGCAAGAGCAGTTAACTCAAATATGAACACGCCTCACCTTTTCAAGATTTGCTTAAAAGTCAATGTGGAAATTCAAGTATAAATACCACCACCTCCCTCAACCTTTCAAGTGCACCATATATCATTCTCACTCACGATATACATACATACATACCTTGCTGCTTATGGCTGTCATCTTCTCCAAGATAGGCATTCTCGGAGGCGGCATAAGTGGGTTAGCGGCCGCCAAACAGCTGGCCGAGTACAACCCCGTGGTGCTGGAGGCCACTGATTCCATTGGTGGTGTTTGGAAGCATTGTTCCTTTCGGACCACTAAGCTTCAGACTCCTCGTTGCGACTACGAGTTCTCTGACTACCCTTGGCCACTCAGAGATAACTCCTCTTTCCCATCTTATACTGAGATACTTGAATATCTCAACTCTTATGCTACCCATTTTGACTTGTTCAAATTCATCAAGTTTAACTCAAGGGTCGTCGAAATCAAGTTAGCCACTCATGAATATCTAAAATCATCATCTAATATGCTTTCTCAAAAACCATTTTGGGAGGTTGCTGTCCAGACCATTGATGCTTCCATTCAGGTTTTAAATAATTCCATCTTCATATATATATATATACACATGATATTTTGATTTGTTAAATTAAGTTTCATATTGCATGCATGCATGCAGTGGTACAGTTTCGAGTTTATCGTGGTGTGCATGGGGAAATATGGAGACATACCAATCATACCAAAGTTTGGGAAGAAGAAAGGGCCAGAGGTGTTTAAAGGGAAGGTGATGCATTCTCAAGAATACAGCAAGCTCAACGCAGAAGAGTCTTGCAAGCTTCTCAAAGGAAAGAAGGTGGTGGTGGTGGGTTACAAGAAATCAGCCATTGATCTTGCTGTTGAATGTGCCCAAGCCAACCAAGGTACTTACGTACAAATTGTCATGCATGTTAATTGTCTACCGCCAAAAACAAACAACAAACAAACATTTTCTATATTGAGAAAATAATGTATGGTGGTCATATATAAATATTTTAAACATGATGGCCGCCTGCCTGTCGAGGGTCCATTCCTGATTTGATGTGTGTGGAGGGGTGACACTAGCTAATAAAATTCAAACTTCCACACCGCATGCATGCTTTGACTTGTTTGTCTGTCTGTCTTCTTAAAATAGCCTAATTAAGGCAATTGACCTTCTATTTTGGTATTAAAATAAATAATAATAATGATCAGGGGAAGAAGGTAAACCATGCACCATGGTTGTTAGGACTTCGCACTGGATAGTTCCACACTACTCCATATGGGGTTTGCCCTTTTACTTGTTCTACTCAACTAGGTTCTCTCAGTTCCTACATCAGAGGCCAAATCAAGGCGCTCTCAGGACTATGCTATGCAGCCTTTTATCCCCTGCGGTAACTAATTACTGTCGTCTACTATATATATACATACTATTATAATGTTTGGTTCACTGAAAATTAATTATTATGTTTTAGAGAAAAGCTACATCAAAGATGATCGAGTCGTATCTGCTATGGAAACTTCCACTGGTGAAGTACGGACTGAAACCAGATCACCCTTTTGAGGAAGATTATGCCTCGTGTCAGATGGCCATCTTGCCTGAGAGCTTCTTCCCCGAGGCAGATAAGGGGAGAATCAATTTCAAAAGAGCTTCAAGTTGGTGGTTTTGGGAAGATGGTGTTGCCTTTGATGACGGAACCAAGATAGAGGCCGACCTTGTCATTCTTGCCACTGGATTCGATGGCAAAAAGAAGCTTAGGGCTGTACTGCCCGAACCCTTTTCTGGTTTCTTGGAATTTCCCTCTGGCATCATGCCTTTATACAGGGGCACCATTAATCCCTACATTCCGAACATGGCGTTCATGGGATACGTAGAGAGTGTTTCAAACCTCCATACTTCAGAGATACGGTGCAAATGGTTAGCGCGGTTGATAGGCGGTAAGTTTAAGCTGCCAAGCATGGAGAAAATGGTGGAACAGATAAAGACAGAAGCGGAAATAATGAAGAAGACAACCAGGTTCTACAAGAGGACATGCATTTCGACTTTCAGCATAAATCACAGTGATGAAATATGTGAAGAGATGGGATGGACTTCCTGGAGGAAGAAGACCTGGTTGGCTGAAGCATTTAGCCCATACAACAGTCAGGACTATCAACAACAGGACGATGAAACCAATTAATTAATTATATATATAATGCATGCTTAATTCTACGTTGTTATTAATTACTTTTTTATGTTTATTATTATTAATTATATTATAAGATAAAATAAACCAACCACCTTTAACAAGTGGTTAATTATAAATAACATTTTGATTTCGGGATTTTTCCCACAACGAATTTTGCATACGACATACGATAACATTTTGCTTTATGTTTCCCCAATCTTGGTAAATTTTATTTTTGTTGTTTGTATTGAAAACTAAAAAAAATAATAATAACAAAAGAGAGAGAGAGAGAGAGAGAGAGAAAATGGAAATTGGAAAAGATATCCTGTATATTTTTCTTCCAAGATTTGGAAAATGCAAAATAAGTAGATAACTAAGCTGACAACAACATTAACAAGGTAGTTACACTTTACCCATGGCATTATAGCCTAGTGGTATCTTGGGGGTGGGATAAGGCTTATGACCATTAGGTCATGGGTTCGATTCCCACAAAGGGGGTTTTTCCTAGATTTATTGGGTTTCCTCCTGAATTGGTGTATGGGCATTATTGCCTAGTGGAGATGGATATGATCAGGTGATTCTGCTGGTGGCACGATGATACTCCAGTGGTCCGTCAGTGATCCAAATTTGCCGTTCAAAAAAAAAGTTACACTTTATAAAACAAAATAATTATATAAATCTTTGGCCAGTGTATTTAAAAAATAAGTTAATCATATATTATATAGTGACATATTCTAAGCCCAGTTGTTTTTATAAAAGTAAAAAAAAAACTAAATAAAAAATGATAAATCTTTGATATCTTGCGTCAAAATAAAAGGTTGACTTTTAAAACCATAAATTATTAAAACTAATTTTTCAAAACCATTTAAACAAATTTAGTTTTTTAGGAATTCAAAGAATTCAAAGATATTTATTTTAAAAAATATATATACAAAACTTAAATTAAAAAAAAAACATAAAAAACTTAATTTGTTTTAATTAATTATAACTCTTAAAAGATAACCTTTACAAAAATATTTGAAAACTTCATTTTTAATAAAATATTTAGAAACTTAAAACTGTTAAAATTTAGTTTTTAAAAATATTATGAGTATCAATGAAGTAATTTTGAACAAGATGATTATGTGAACTTTCACGATCTCTAAATACATGAACTCTTAATCTTATAGTATCTTCAACTTGATGATGTATATAACTATATATAATTTACATTCTTTTTAAAATATGAATTGCTATGACACACCCTGTAGCAGGTCCATATGTGACCGATTGAATCAAACAATATAAGAAAACCAAAACTTATCATTATCATTAATCTTAATACAGCCATGGTAAAACCAAAACTTATCGTTATCATTAATCTTAATACAGCCATGGTCAAGGCACAAAAACTTCAAGTAGAAAAGACTGATGACAGTGAAAATTTGGATTAGAAATTGGATTAACATTTTTAATTTTTTTTCATTTTCTATTTTTTTTTTTTGGATTATTTTCAAGTTGTTTGTTATCTAATTCTCCACTAACAAAATATATTATTTCTGTAAAAAAAGTGTTCATAAAACGGCAAAATGCTACAAACACCAAACGCCTAATAGTATGAAAACTGTGAGAACGGATCCTGGCCAAACACGTTATTGTTATATAAAACGCCAAAAATGCCAAAACTTATAATAAAATAACTTTAACCAATTATTATTAAAAACTCAAAAAATTAACTAAACGCCATTAAAACAATGTATAAAACAATAAACGTCATTAGATACAAAAAGCCAAACTCTGAAAAGATGGGACGTGTTACAGTGTTAACCGATGAAGCTGAACAAAAGAGTAACTACAAACAGTAACTGAAATGACGGAAACTTTATTACTAATATTTATTATATTAAAAGCCACGCCATCGTAATTGAATTTATTTATCTTTTAAAAAACGCCATAATTACCTGTCACATTATAGGCCTGCATCCTGCATGGTACGACAAATGATACACAAAATACATATAAAAAATTACTAATGTTTTTTAGCACCAAAAACATATATCTACCTGGCGCCAAAAAAAAAACTCATTATATAATTAAGTAGAACAGGTAAACAAAGCTTAACATTCCACACATTCACTAAACATGCCACACATTGTCTAAAACGCTATACAACTTTAAAAAATGGCTCAGGTTATTGCATGGAGATTTGAGAGGTCAGAGAGATGTTTCGTCCTAAAGTTCTCTGACAGGAGAAGGGTGCAAGTCAAGACAATTAAGGCCATACTTAATATGGATGAAGCCGTTCAGAGAGATATTTTGGCCTTTGGGATTCCAGTGGCTTACGATTGTGAAAGGACTCAACGGTAATAAGAAGATTAAAGAGAAAATATAACAACTCTGCAAAATATTTTCCGACACCCTTAATATAATTAGAGTGCCCCTATACGTCTTAAAATACGCCTCGTATATGAAAACCGAGCCCAAAATACCATATATAATTAAAAATAAAATAAAAACAAGAAAAATAAGTCTGTCGCGGGCCGCGAGCACCTGGACACCAGGCCTCACCCGGTGCCGCCACGTGTCAAACGCGTGTTAAGCCTATACTCGACGAATCAGCACAGCTAGGCCTTACCCCCTAGGTCGCGGGCCGCGTAAGACCACCCTTAAGTCTTCGCGGGCCGCGAGAGACTGCGAAATCAGCACTATAAATAGATGGCTTCGGCTGTTCATTCGAAATCGCTCACAACTTTCTTTCTCTCTCGAATTTCCACATAGCTAAAGTAATTTCCGGGCATTATACCCCCTAATTAGCGAAACCCTGCCTCGTTGTAAGTATCATAACCCCCGGTTACGTATTAGACACGCTGCCCGATTGATCTAGGGTTCCGTAACGGCTGTCGAGGTTCTGCCCGACGTAGTCGTTGGAATGCCGTCTCGGGGAGGGTATTACTAATGTAAATATTGGGTTATTATACTAACGCGTGTGCATTTGTGTAAATTAATAGATAATCACCAGGAAATCCTAAAGAAAAACCCTAAGACAGCAATGTGAGTAATCTCCTTTTTGCAAACTATTTTTACAAAACCTCAAATGTTTAACATTATATTAAAAAGTTATTGAGTATTTGTATTCTACAATTATCGTCGGTATGTTGAGGTTTTGTATAAAAAATTTGTTACTACACTGTGAGTAGTAACATGACCACAAGTCGGGTTGACAGTACCGTGGGTGATAATTAAAATAGATGGAAACAAATGTAATTGCGCGACCGCCCTCAATACTGTACAATGGTTTTACTTATCTTGATTAAACTGGGATTCACTCACCAGTATTACTCACTGACAAAATGTTTTTAAACGCGTTTCAGGTAACAAAATGTGAGAGCCAAATAGAAGCCAGCTGGACAGCACTGAAGGCTTGGAAAAGTGGCTATAAAGTTACCTAAAATAAAGAGATGTTTTATTTAAATAAAATAGGGTTTACCCCTATGAAAATGTGTGTACCGAAAACTTGGGAATTTCCCACGTGTCTAATATTATAAAAGTGTGGTATTTTACTCTGATAAAATATTTCCTAACTACGGTCCTGATGAAATTTTCGCTGCCAAACTGATAAACACCAATACCACTGAAACTGGCCGTGGCCGCCCGTTCCCGTGTAATTAGGGGACGGGGGTTGCGACAAAAGGTGGTATCAGAGCTAAGCCACTGATTCAGCCAAAGAAGTGTTCTGCTGACACCAAGATATTATTCAAAATGTTAGGAAATTATCTATGGAACTACGTGTATATCTGTATTTTATTGTTGTGTGTTATTTGACTATTTGTTAGTTTACAGTATGAGCGACCAAGGACCTTCAGACGCTTACCGTCAGTTGTCCAGCTCACCTAGGGACGAAGGCACCTCTTCACAGCCTACCCTCTCAGGGTATTCAGCTGACAATGAAGATGGGATATTCGTGTCCAAAGCCCAATCTGAAGAGCCATTCCCTCCTAAAAAGAGAGGATGGTTCGGCAGAGGAGCGCATGAACGTAGGAAAAGGATGAAAAAACTACAACAACAACGTGCTTTAGCAGCCGTTAAGAGAGAAACAGATGCTCACGCCCAGGATATGCTCAATAGGAGTCTAGCAAACTTTCATATCTTAGCAACTACAGCTGCAGACCCTAATCTAGAGCAACTCATAGCACCCCAACCGTTACCCTTGTTTCCCACACAACTAATGGAGATTGAAGTCAACTCGGAAAACCAAATCCCAGCACCCGCTTTTGACCCGACTGAGATACCTAGAGTACCAGCACCCAATCCCTTAGACCCAAACTACGACCCGTGGTTTGACGACCATAGGGATTACCAGCAACGCTACCCAATACCAGATGAACTCATGCCAAACCTAGCAGCCTACCCAGATCTAGACCCTATAGACCCTTATTATGATAATGATCAATTCATCAGGGAAATTCTAGAAAACCCTTACCCTTACCAAGAACCCATGCCCCAGTTCCCAAACCCGGTACCAGCTCCTGCACCCCCAATGAGTGCAGAAAATGTGCAAGAACTCCGAACCTTTGGTGAGGAGATTTTAGAAGGAAGTGAAAGGATGAGGCAGATAGGGGAACGACTCGTCTGGAAATATGACGAGCGTAATATGAACTTTTGGATGAACCCCTATCATTAGTAATAATAGTAATAATATAATAATAAATATATATATATATATATATATATATATATATAATATGTGTGTATGTTTGAAAAAAAATCTAGACAATAGCTATGGATGCATAATAGTATTGTAATTTTAATTTCCAGTTTCCAGTTTGTATTACATGCATAATATATAAGAAAGAGTAAAAGTCGCAATGATCGACGATTTTGACCAATATGTGTGTTGTGTGATTGTTTGTATTGGATATTGTCCTATGATATTAATATGTGGAAATTATTTGAAATTCAGATGGACAATGAAGTGAACCAGGAAAACCAGAATAACAACGATAACCCGAACAACAATAATAATGGAAACCAAGTGGATAACAGTGCCATCCAACACATAGTGGCACAAGGGATTATAGATGCAATGCCATATATTATTCAAACGGTTAAGAACGCGGATAATAAAAGTAACAATGGCAGTAAGCGACCCACTGAACTAGAAAACAACGTAAACAATGGACCAATACTTCAAGTGCCCATTCCCAAAAGAAGAAGAACCATGTCTTATGGTTGTTTTTACAAGGAATTCTGGTCCTGTAAACCAATAGAATTCTCGGGCAATGAAGGACCCATTGCAACTTTACGCTGGATAGAAAAGACTGAGGCAGTCTTGAAAATAAGCAAGTGCGCGGAAGAGGATAAGATAATGTTTGTTTCCAATCTGTTTAAGAACTTAGCCTTAGAATGGTGGAACACTATCCTCGAGTCTAGGGGAAGTGACAAGGTTTACAATATGGAATGGGAGGAATTTAAGAACATGGTAGAAAGGAAATTCTGCCCTCCCAATGAAAAACAACAGATAGCAAATAAGTTCTTAAACCTTAGAATGACTGGAGTGGATAGTAAGGGTTACACTACTACTTTCTTTGAATATGCTAGAATAGTGCCAACCCTTGCATCACCAGAACCAGTATTAATCTCCCGTTACATCTGGGGATTAATCAGTGAAATTAGGCATGTAGTCAAGACAGCTAGACCCCAAACCATAGAAGAAGCTGTAGAACTAGCAAACACCTTGACTGATGAATTAGTGCGTACACTTGAAGAGGACCAGAGGAGGAACTTAGCTCAAAGGCTTACTCAGGAATTTCGCTACGGTAATTCCAACCGTGGGAAAAATGTAGGTTCTACCTCTGCACTTTACTGTAAGGCCTGCAAGAAAAAGCATTCAGGAAGATGCTCCACATACTGTAATTTCTGCAAGATACCAGGACACAAGGAAGAAGATTGTAGGAAGAAACCTAGTAATGGAGTATGCTTCAATTGTGGAGAAAAAGGTCACATCAAGCCGAACTGTCCGAAACTTGCTCCAGCCATGAACAAGAAGACTACTAAAAATGCTAGAGCATTTGTTCTGACTGCAGAAGAAGCAAAGATGATCCCGGATGTGATAGCTGGTACGTTTTAAGTTAATGATGTTTTTGCTAAAGTATTATTTGACTCTGGTGCGAACCAAAGTTTTATTAATACTTCATTTTGCAAACTTCTCAATCAACCATTAACTAAACTCCCACAAGAATGTCTAGTAGAGACAGCAAATGGGGAAACCATTAAGATTACCGAAATCTTGCAGGGAACAAGAATAGGATTTTAAATCAAAAATTTATTGCAAACCTTTACCCAATGAATCTGGCAGGATTTGATGTTGTATTAGGAATGGATTGGTTAATAACCAATAAAGCCAGTATTTTATGTGATCAAAAGTCAATCCAAGTAAGTTCACCAAAGGGTGACAAGATTACAATTAAAGGAGATAAACCATCTAGATCCACGAAATTTATCTCTATAATGAAAACGGCAAGTTATGTAAGAAAAGGATCATTAGTGTATTTGATTTCTATAATCACTAACACTAAAGGAAAATAACTAAAGGATATTCCAGTAGTATCCCAGTTTCCAGATGTGTTTCCAGAAGAATTACCAGGATTACCGCCAGACAGGGAAGTCGAGTTCAAAATCCATCTGCTACCAGGAACAGCGCCAATTGCCAAAGCACATTATCGTTTGGCACCTGCAGAAATGCAAGAATTAAAGAAACAGTTAGACGAATTGTTGGAGAAAGGGTTCATTCAGCCAAGCTCATCGCCATGGGGAGCACCAATTTTATTCGTTAAAAAGAAAGACGGGTCAATGCGAATGTGCATTGATTACCGTGAATTGAACAAAGTCACGATTAAAAATCGGTATCCATTACCTAGAATCGATGATTTGTTTGATCAGTTGCATGGAGCTCGATTTTTCTCTAAAATCGATTTACGATCGGGGTATCATCAATTAAATATACAGGAAGAGGACACTCCTAAGACCGCTTTCAGAACAAGGTATGGCCATTATAAATTTACTGTCATGCCATTTGGTTTAACCAATGCCCCAGCTGCATTTATGGACATGATGAACCGAATATGTAAACCATATTTAGATAAATTCATAATTGTCTTTATAGATGATATCCTCATTTACTCTAAGAAAAAGGAGGAACATGCAGCTCATCTGCATGCACTTCTAAGTTTATTGAGAAAAGAAAAACTTTATGCAAAGTTTTCAAAGTGCGAGTTTTGGTTAGAACAGGTACAGTTTCTTGGACATTTAGTTAATCATGAAGGAATTCATGTGGATCCCACCAAGATCGAGGCAATTACCAAATGGAAAACCCCTGAATCACCAACCGAGGTTAGAAGTTTCTTTGGATTGGCCGGTTATTATAGAAGGTTTATTCGAGATTTTTCTAGAATAGCCATTCCCTTAACTAAGCTAACCTGTAAATCTATTAAGTTTGAATGGGGACCAAAACAAGAAGAAGCTTTTAGAATTCTTAAGCAAAGATTAACCAATGCACCCATACTAGCGTTACCAGAAGGAACTAAAGACTTTGTAGTCTATTGTGACGCTTCTAAGTTAGGTTATGGATGTGTGTTGATGCAACGTCAAAAGGTTATAACCTATGCGTCTAGACAACTTAAGAATCATGAAGAAAATTATTCAACCCATGATTTGGAATTAGGAGCCATAATTTTTGCCCTTAAAATTTGGAGACATTACCTTTACAGTAGTAAGTTTACCATTTTCACAGATCATAAGAGTTTAAGGTATGTTTTCGGGCAAAAGGAGTTAAACATGAGACAAAGATGCTGGATGGAAATTCTTAGTGATTATGATTGCAATATCCAGTACCATGCAGGAAAGGCTAATGTAGTAGCCGATGCTTTAAGTCGGAAGTATCATGAAAAGCCAAAAAGAGTGCGTTCTCTTAAGTTAAACCTGCAGGTAGATTTAAATGAACAGATTAAAGAAGCACAAGAATCAGTAATCAAGGATGATACTGAAAAGTTGAAAGGAATGATTAAGGAATTAGAACGAGGAACAGATGGAATTTGGAGATTCCATAAGAAAAGAATGTGGATACCCAAATTAGGAAACCTACGCCACCGTATATTAGAAGAAGCCCATAAGTCTAAGTATACGATGCATCCTGGAAGTGATAATGTATCAAGACTTAAGAAAGAATTTTTGGTGGATAGGAATGAAAAAGGATATAGCAGCTTATGTTTCTAAGTGTTTAACATGTTCACAAGTTAAAGCTAAACATCAGAAACCCTCAGGTTTGTTGCAATAGTTAGAGATGCCAGTTTGGAAATGGGAATTAATAACAATGGTCTTTGTTACTATCACACCCCCAAAATACCACATGCGGAATCCCCCGCGAGGCGTGTGACGTACCAGGATCTTAGCCACCAATCACATTGAACTAATAACAATAAAACAATTAAACTTTCATTGATTAGAATAAAGCATAATAAAACATTTTTATTAATCAGCGGAAGCATAATACAATAGTTAACAATTCCGTAACTCAAGTGTATAAAAGCCATTGAACTTGTCTTGTGATTCCTTGTAACTTGACCCATGACCACTCCAGCATCCCAGACAGCAAGTTCCAACAACATGTACCTAAAGGCCTGCAAGCATGTAGAAAAACGTGTATCAGACAACGCTGGTGAGTTCACAGATTTATTAAACCGTTCGTTACCGATTACTGATTCAAGTTATGTTATGCTGTGTTATGTTGATAATAACTCGATACCGTAGACGACCCTTTTTGCCCTTCCCCAATGCTCTATCAAACATTGTGTAAGGACCTTCAAAAATGTCCCAAAACGAACCGTAAGTGAAAACCCGGACCCCTGAAACCCTAATCCATAACAAAAATCAAGAAAAAAATAGATTTTATGGTTTCACGCGGGCCGCGTAAACCTTAAGGTAATGTTAAGAGGGCCGCGACAACTCATAAAAACTCCGGATCAGCTAACAGGCCACGTGTCGACCACCTGGCAAACCTACTCGTGACACCGTAGCCCTAGTCTACGAATAGATGGCCCTCACGGGCCGCGTAAGTGTTAAGTATGGGTTTACGCGGGCCGCGTAAAACCCATATTTCATCTATAAATTGCTTGGATCATGGCCTGTTCATCTGTGTCGAAAATATTAAGCAAAAACAAAGTTTTACTGCTTGAAATCACAATTTCCATTAGGGAGGCGCTGCTATGATACAGGGTATTAACTCGATCGCTGCTACGATTCAATGTCCGATCGATTGAAACTATCCGATGGATGTTTAAGTGCTGCCCAAATTAGGGTATACTTTGTCATTCGTCGTGAATTCGATGGATGTTTAAGTGTTGCACTTTGTCATTTGTTGTGAAGGTTTTAATCTCGTGAGTTATCGTAAATGCTGTATTAGTTACTGACCTAGTTCATGTGCATTGTTATTTAAATTAGGTTACAAGGCTAATCAGTAGGCTAAACTCTGCCCGTTTAAATCTGCAATGTGAGTCATTCTCTTTTTTTATCAACAATGTTTTACAATACTCCAATCATTTTTCAAAAGTTATAATTACAGGGATTAAGTCGTGGTTATCTTAATCACTGGCTAGTGGGGTATTGTGCACATTACTAAATTTCTCACGGTTAGGCTAATAAATCCTAACAGTGATAATCATCACTACTTGGGTGAAAGGACCCAATAGTGGTATGACCATCGTCACCAGGAGGTGACACGGCGCCAGATAAAAATAAGATAGAAGCCATTGTAATCGCTCTTATGCTGTAATTTATAACTATGTGTCGTTTTATAAAAATTGAGTGACTCGCCAGTATTTCCCCGCTGATAAAATATTTTTAAAACATGTTTCAGGTGACTACTGTGAACTAAGGAAAAGTGCTTCAGAGCACTAACAAGTTTGAAGTAGTGGCTTAGTTAAATAAATAAACATGTTTTGTAAATCAGGGAATTTCCTTGTGAAATTCCTCTATTGTAAAATACGGGGTTCATCCCGAATTATGAAATAAAATAATCGGGCATTTCAAGTTTTAAAAGATCCTGTTAAATCTTTCGCTGTCAACTCAAATAATAAATACCACGGGTTTCTGTCCCGCGACTCCTGGACCGGGTAAAACCGGGACGGGGGCCGTAACAGAAAAAAGGTGGTATCAGAGCCACTGATTTAAGCCAATTAAGTATTTAGAAATACTTAAATTTTCTTAATTACCATCCTGTGATTATGTGTTTTTGTTATTTGACTATTTGTTAGTTACAGTATGGGTAAGCAAATAATTTCGGACATCTATCGTCAATTAGACAGTTCACTAAAAGATAAGGGAACTTTATTTCAATCAAATTCCTCAAGATACTCGGCAGATATTGAGGAAGGAATATTTGTTCGTAAGGCACAGTTTGAGAAACCACTTACCATTAAGAAAAGAAGTTGGATTATTAGAAAAAGTCAAGAGAAAATAAAGAAGTCACAAACAAAAGGAGTGATAATTAATAAGGAGACTCAGGAAACAGGCAATAACCCACCATGGGAAGATGAATTAGACGAACAATGGGAAAATCTCTAGATGTTAGCCACTACAGCAGTAAATGCTAACTTATAGTTGAATCGCCAAACCAGTACCAGCACCTATGTCACCTACGAGCCAGAAACTTTAAAAGAACTTCATCCATTAGATAACAACCTAGTAGAAGAAAGAGACAAGATAAACTTTACATAAACACATGCTGAGAATAATACTCCTATAACCTAGCTAGACTAAAATAATTTACGGATGCATAACCACTAGTATATTCCGACTTTTAGTTGTAAATTTGTAATATATATATATATATATATATATATATATAAATCGCAATATTTTGTTTTAATAAATCTATTTGTATAAATATATTAGATATTTGTAATTAATACTTAATTTTTCTGATTGCCTTTCTGTGATTATGTGAAAAGTCAATTTACAAAATTTTAACCTAGAATTTTGTGTGTTCTTCATATCTGCTAAACAGCATGAATGAGTTGTCTGAAGCCCTTCAGAATCTCAATCTCTATTCTGTTAATGTGGAAGTTTCCAAAGACTTTACCGGTTATTGTGCCGACGTTGAGGAACCTATGGAATTTCAAGCCCAGCCTCCTGAAAAACCCAAGCCAAAGAAGAGAAGAAGAATTGTGGGCTGGAGGCGTGTGCGCAGGAAGAAACCCGCAACACGGAAAGTTATAAAGACGGAGGATCCAGTGGATAAAGGCAAGGGAATAGAGATCGGAGAAAGTTCCAGGCGAGCCGAGGAAATGCCATTGTGGGAGGAGTTGGATCGTAAACTGGTGGACTGTGATATCCTTAAGCCTGACAATGAAAACCTCTTTACTTATCCTGCTGAAACCCAACTACCAGTGAATTTGGAACCGGCCATCCCAGATCCCCTTGTCAACACCCGACCTTTAGGAGAAATGGAAGAATGGTGGACCAATGACTGGCAGTTCCAGAATCTCTTAAATAACCCTTATACCTTTTTCCCTCAGTTTGACCCAGAGCCTGCACCAAACCCACCGAAGAGCAATGAGAACTTGGCTGAACTCCGCCATTTTGGCGAGGAGCTGATGGATGCAGGGAATCGAATCCGGGAGGTGGGAGAACAGATCTCCTGGAAGTACGACGAGAGGGAACGTCCCTTATGAGATTGCCAGCAGATGGTGATGGTGTGGTTGTGGTTGTATAATAACAAAATAATAATAGTAATAAAAATATAATTATGTGAAATAACTTAAAAATAAAACTTTTGTAAGATAACCAGTGTGTACGGATGCCTATTATAATATATAAAAAATGGAAGTCGAAGAAATCGACAATTTTGACTATAAGGGTTGGTGTGATTATGTGCAATTGTTTTGTTATGTTTGGTTATTAATTATTTTATGCTAATCACTTATATAAATTAATTACCAGATGGAACACGCTGGTAATGAACCCGTTAACGTAGTTAACCAATCTGAACAAAATCATGAAGATCAATTTCTGAATAGGCAAGATATCGAGAATATCGTTGCTCAGGGAATAGCCAATGCTATTCCAGCAATCCTTGCTACTGCCCGAAATCCAGTTGAACCTCAACAAATTATTCCTAGCAAACGTACACACGGCGACAATTTCAGTAATAGTGTAAACGGAGGCGGTAACCATACTAATAACGACAACGATGGAATGCAAGCCCCACTCCTTAAGAAAATGAAAGCTGCAACGCCTGGTTGCACTTATAAGGAGTTTCTTGCTTGTAAACCGGTTGAATTTGCAGGAAACGAAGGGGCGACTGCTGCACTGCGTTGGTTAGAGAAAGCCGAGGCGGTGATTAAAATAAGTAAATGTGCAGAGGAAGACAAGGTCATGTACGCGTCACATCTTTTTAAAGAAGGGGTGCTAGAATGGTGGAATACGGTACTTCAAGCCAAAGGAAGCAATGTAGCCTATGCCATAAGTTGGGAAGAATTTAAGCGGCTAGTGGAGAGAAAATTCTGTCCTGAGTATGAAAAGGAACAAATGGCGAATAAATTCCTGAACCATCGGATGGTAGATGTAGACTGTCAAGGGTATACTTCGACATTCTTCGAGTATGCGAGAGTGGTACCAACCTTGGCTTCGCCAGAACCGGTACTTATTTCCCGCTATATTTGGGGTTTAATTGGCGAAATCTGTGATATCGTTAAAGCTGTGAGACCTCGCACAATCGACGATGCTGTAGAATTAGCCAACACTTTGACCGACGGACTAGTACGTACAAGAGAAGAGAACAGGAAGAAGGAAGTGCCCCAAAAGATTACCCAGGGATTCCGTATGGGTAACCATAGCAATTTCAAGAAAAAGAGAACTGGGCAATCTTCCACTGTTCCATTTTGCAATATCTGCAAAAGAAAGCATTTTGGAAGATGCAAAGGGTATTGCAATTTCTATAAAATTCAGGGGCATCAAGAGGAAGATTGCAGGAGGAAGAAATCAACAATCTGCTACAACTATGGAGAAGCTGGACATTTTAGGCCAGACTGTCCCAAATTGGTCAAACTAGCTGACAACAAAGCCAAACCTGCAGAAGGAACTATCATGAGAAATGCAAGAGCCTTCCAGCTGACTACTCAGGAAGCAGAGCTAATCCCTGACGTGATAGCTGGTACGCTCCTAGTTCACGACGTTTATGCAAAAGTATTATTTGACTCTGGTGCAAACCAAAGTTTTATAAATACTTCATTCTGCCAAGCACTTAACTTACCCTTAACCAACCTTAGGCAGATTTTTACAGTCGAAACAGCAGATGGGAATTCTGTTAACATAGATAAGGTTTTGCGAGAAGGAAAAATAGAACTTTTAGGTCATAAGTTTTCTGCAAACTTGTTACCTATGAATTTAGCTGGATTTGATATTGTATTAGGAATGGATTGGTTAGTAGCCAACCATGCTCGAATTCTCTGTGATAAAAATTCTATAGAAATTCGTACACCTACAAGAGAATTAGTGGTGATTATGGGAGATAAGCCACGAAAGCCACTGAAATTCATTTCAGTAATGAAGTTGGCCAGTTATTCAAGAAAACAAGAAGTGGTGTATATGATTTCAGTAATGATTAACACGAAAGGTAAGGAGCTTAAAGAAATTTCAGTAGTATCAGAATACCCAGATGTATTCCCAGAAGAACTACCAGGATTACCACCCGATAGAGAAGTAGAATTTAGAATTCATCTAATTCCTGGAACTACACCGATAGCCAAGGCACCTTATAGGTTAGCACCCACCGAAATGCTAGAATTGAAAAAGCAGTTAGATGAATTATTAAGCAAAGGATTCATACAACCTAGTTCATCCCCGTGGGGAGCCCCAGTGTTGTTTGTAAAGAAGAAAGATGGTTCGATGAGAATGTGTATCGATTATAGGGAATTAAATAAGGTTACAATTAAGAATCGATATCCATTACCTAGGATTGATGATCTTTTCGATCAACTTCAAGGAGCTAGATACTTTTCTAAGATAGACTTACGCTCAGGATACCATCAGTTGAAGGTACAAGAAGAAGACATACCTAAAACTGCTTTCAGAACTAGGTATGGTCACTACGAGTTTACAGTCATGCCCTTCGGACTAACAAATGCTCCTGCTGTATTTATGGACATGATGAGTAGGATCTGTAAACCGTACTTGGATAAATTTGTAATTGTCTTCATCGACGATATACTTATTTATTCCAAAAGCCAGGAGGAACACTGTCAGCACCTACATGCACTCTTAACTTTGTTAAGAAGGGAGAAGCTTTACGCCAAATTCTCAAAGTGTGAATTTTGGCTGCAAGAGGTGCAATTTTTAGGTCACATGGTGAATCACGAAGGTATTCATGTCGATCCCTCCAAGATAGAAGCAATCACCAAATGGAAGGTCCCGCAATCAGCTATGGAAATTAGAAGTTTTCTAGGGTTAGCTGGATATTATAGGCGGTTTATTAAGGATTTTTCTAAAATAGCTGTGCCATTAACTAAACTAACTTGTAAAGAAGCTAAGTTTGAATGGGGACCTAGGCAAGAAGAGGCCTTCAGGATTTTGAAGCAAAAGCTAACAAACGCCCCAATTCTAGCCTTACCAGAAGGAACGGAAGATTTTGAAGTTTATTGTGATGCTTCTAAGTTAGGATTAGGATGTGTACTAATGCAACGCAAAAAGGTAATTGCGTACGCTTCAAGGCAATTGAAAAAGCACGAAGAAAATTATACGACACATGACTTAGAATTAGGAGCCATAATTTTTGCCCTTAAAATTTGGAGACACTATCTATATGGAAGTAAGTTTACTGTCTACACAGATCATAAGAGCTTAAGATACATATTTGGGCAAAAAGAATTAAACATGAGGCAAAGAAGATGGATGGAGATTCTAAGTGACTACGACTGTGATATTCAATATCACGAAGGAAAAGCAAATGTGGTCGCAGATGCTCTAAGTCGTAAGTATCATGAGAAGCAAAAGCGAGTTCGTGCTCTTAGATTAAATCTACAATTAGATTTAATGGAACAATTGAAAAATGTTCAAGCCACAGCAATAAAAGATGATGCTAAAGGAATGAAAGGAAGAATAAAGGAATTAGAGCAAGGAGCTGATGGAATTTGGAGATTCCACAAAAGAATGATTTGGGTACCTAAGCAAGGAAATTTAAGAAATCAGATTTTAGAGGAAGCCCATAAATCTAGGTATACAATGCACCTGGGAAACAATAAGATGTACCAAGATTTAAGAAATAATTTCTGGTGGATAGGAACGAAAAAGGACATAGCTAGATATGTTTCTAAGTGTCTTACTTGTTCACAAGTTAAGGCAGAACACCAGAAACCTTCAGGTTTACTACAACAATTAGAAATGCCTGTATGGAAATGGGAACTCATAACCATGGACTTTGTTACTAAGTTGCCCAAAACCCAAAAAGGTAATAACGCAATTTGGGTAATTGTGGATCGATTAACCAAATCAGCTCATTTTCTACCCATGAAAGAAACCTTTAGCATGGAAAGGTTAGCAAAGTTGTATGTAGACGAGATAGTATCCTTACATGGAGTCCCACTCTCCATTGTATCGGATAGAGATAGTCGTTTCACTTCCCATTTCTGGACGAGTTTCCAAGAAGCCATGGGAACCCGACTGAATCTAAGCACTGCATACCATCCTCAGACAGACGGACAAAGTGAAAGGACGATCCAAACCCTGGAGAACATGCTTAGGGCATGTGTGATAGATTTTGGGGGAAATTGGGATGACCACCTACCCTTAATCGAATTCTCCTATAACAATAGTTACCATTCAAGCATTGAAGCTGCCCCATTCGAAGCACTATATGGACGAAAATGCAGAACTCCAGTCTGTTGGGCAGAGATAGGAGAAAGTCAATTATCAGGTCCTGAGATTGTGCAAGAGACCACCGACAAGATCACTCAAATCAAGGAAAGACTGAAAACAGCTCGAGATCGCCAGAAGAGTTATGCCAACAATCGACGCAAGCCACTACAGTTTCAAGTTGGAGACAAGGTACTCTTGAAAGTTTCTCCTTGGAAAGGAGTAGTTCGGTTCGGTAAGAAAGGAAAGCTGAGTCCAAGGTACGTAGGACCATTCCCAATAATACAGCAAATAGGACCAATTGCTTATCGCTTACAACTACCAGGAGAGTTAGCTGGAGTACATGACGTATTTCATGTATCCAACCTCAAGAAGTGTTTATCTGACGAATCATTGGTAGTACCTCTCCAAGACATAGAGGTAAATGAGAAATTGAAGTTCGTGGAGAAACCACTTCAAATAGAAGACAGAAAGATCAAGTTTCTCAAGCACAAAAGACTAGTACTGGTCAAGGTTAAGTGGGAGTCAAAAAGAGGACCCGAATACACCTGGAGCTGGAATCAGAGATGAAGCGAAAGTATCCTTACTTATTCCAATAAATCTCGAGGACGAGATTCTAAATAAGGTGGGGAGGATGTAAGGACCTTCAAAAATGTCCCAAAACGAACCATAAGTGAAAACCCGGACCCCTGAAACCCTAATCCATAACAAAAATCAAGAAAAAAACAGATTTAATGGTTTCACGTGGGCCGAGTAAACCTTAAGGTAAGGTTACGCGGGCCGCGACAACTCATAAAAACTCCGGATCAGCTAACAGGCCACGTGTCAACCACCTGGCAAACCTACTCGTGACACCGTAGCCCTAGTCTACGAATAGATGGCCCTCGCGGGCCGCGTAAGTGTTAAGTATGGGTTTACGCGGGCCGCATAAAACCCATATTTCAGCTATAAATTGTTTGGATCATGGCTTGTTCATCTGTGTCGAAAATATTAAGCAAAAACGAAGTTCTACTGCTTGAAATCACAATTTCCATTAGGGAGGCACTGCTACGATACAGGGTATTAACTCGATCGCTGCTATGATTCAATATTCGATCGATTGAAACTATCCGATGGATGTTTAAGTGCTGCCCAAATTAGGGCTATACTTTGTCATTCGTCGTGAATTCGATGGATGTTTATGTGTTGCACTTTGTCATTCGTTGTGAAGGTTTTAATCTCATGAGTTATCGTAAATGCTGTATTAGTTACTGGCCTAGTTCGTGTGCATTGTTATTTAAATTAGGTTATAAGGCTAATCAGTAGGCTAAACTCTGCCCGTTTAAATCTGCAATGTGAGTCATTCTCTTTTTTAATCAACAATGTTTTACAATACTCCAATCATTTTTCAAAAGTTATAATTACAGGGATTAAGTCGTGGTTATCTTAATCACTGGCTAGTGGGGTATTGTGCACATTACTAAATTTCTCACGGTTAGGCTAATAAATCCTAACAGTGATAATCATCACTACTTGGGTGAAAGGACCCAATAGTGGTATGACCATCATCACCAGGAGGTGACACGGCGCCATATAAAAATAAGATAGAAGCCATTGTAATCACTCTTATGCTGTAATTTATAACTATGTGTCGTTTTATAAAAATTGAGTGACTCGCCAGTATTTCCCCGCTGATAAAATATTTTTAAAACATGTTTCAGGTGACTACTGTGAACTAAGGAAAAGTGCTATGGAGCACTAACAAGCATGAAGTAGTGGCTCAGTTAAATAAATAAACATGTTTTGTAAATCAGGGAATTTCCTTGTCAAATTCCTCTGTTGTAAAATACGGGGTTCATCCCGAATTATGAAATAAAATAATCGGGCATTTCAAGTTTTAAAAGATCCTGTTAAATCTTCCGCTATCACTCAAATAATAAATACCATGGGTTTCTGTCCCGCGGCTCCTGGACCGGGTAAAACCGGGACGGGGGCCGTGACACATTGGTCATGATTTAAAGTTATTAGTTCACACCCGTCCTATCCAGGTACGTCGTGAGGGTGCCAAACCTAATAGCGCTATCAACTAATAACCCCGTTGCCCTACAAGCAACAACCCGGTAGTTTGATGGGACTTAAGTGATAGAAGTGAGTGTATTATCCAACATCAACATTTACTGAAAACCGATGCATATCCCCTGCAAGGATAGCGTTGTGAAATCCGCCTCACATCCCCTACAAGGATGTGGGTATTTGAAAACCGCCTCATATCCCCTACAAGGATATGGGTTTACAAAAATCCGTTTACAAGTGTTGTCAGTTTGATTGTCCCCACCGGACGCATGCTTGTTTTAAGAGAAGTGAACTCACCTTGGTTTGCTCAGTATGACTAGTTACTCGTTTACCGTTGGTCAACCAAATCCTAGTATGGTTATCGATGACAGTCAGTTTCGTTAACACGTAATGCAATTTGTAACACATAATACACGAGTGCCATACACATATCATTGTACACGTTGCAACAGTAGATCATGAAATTCAATATTCTGTATCATGCAAATATAACATCATGTGATAGACGTCTGGTCCTCATAACAGTTCATTTACATGTTCACACGCAATCGTTCATAATTCATATAACTGCATGGGTGTCTACCAAGTACCGTGCCACGTAATTTAAGTGTGAAATTGAGTCCAAGTGTGTGTGTGTCATGACATTGTGCGATCCAGGTATCTTGTGCGATTAGTTTCACATTGCCAATTAATATCCCAATCAATATTCAGATTACATCGAATCACATAATCATTCTACTCTTGTTCATCATCATACAGATTGCATAATTTGAACATAATAACAATTTGTAGGATCGTTTTTTACGACTGAGTGAGTCAATTTGAGCTAATATACGACAGTTTGAGTGGCGGAAACAAACAAACTGTTTTGAATCAAAAAGAAATGAGTAGAAACAGAGTTATATCACTTTAATACGATCTTCTCATTCATATATGACTTGACAAATCAGCAGAGTAACGTTACACTTCTGATGGGAACTACTATAAATGAGAAATACTAACTGCCTATTTATAGGCTTGAACTTTCGCTTGAACATAAACATGACATTTCAAGCGGACCCCTCTAAAACTAGTTCAAGCGAAACCTCACAAAAACAATATAAAAATCCTATTTTGTTTACGGTTTCGTGTTTTGTGATTTCATGACATAAGATGTGATGTTATCTCTATGATGTCATCATCAAAGATGATGACATCATTCTTGTTAAAAAACGCAACGAAACTGAGACTCGATATAAGACGGAGTCAACAGACATATGCACTAACAGTCTCCCCCTTGGATGTTGACGGAGTCTTCAGTACGAGACTTTAGTATGTCAAAACTTCAGTCTTAATCAGTCTTTACCCTTTCCAAAATATTTGACGCTAAGCATCCTTCAAACTCTCTATTTCTCTTTAAACACCATCATCAGCTAATCTTCAGACTCTGAGTCTGGCTCTTTCACTTTTCAAACTCCCCTTTGCTAACAGACTCCCCCTTAAGTTGTTCCGGGATCGCAATCTGTCATAGCATTTTCACAGGATCTGAAACATCTCCTGGCTCTCCGTAGCAACAGGATCAGAAACCTGGCTTTTACGTCTACAGACTCCCCCTTTTGACAAGCTGGGATCGCAGACTGGAATTCACTAGCTGCATACCTGCATATACTCTAACCAAACAATAAGATTTGACTTTATGCTTACCACTTGAATTTAAAATGATTAAATTGGTTTCAAATTAATGATCCATTTATTCATTTCAAAAACCTTTCTCAACTCAAATAAACTTTCCCAATCCAATATCATTCATCATGTTTAGCACTTGGGATTTTGAAAATCAGCTCTTCAACATCAGTTGTCGAAAATTTTTTGGCTTTTTCAAAAATTTATGCTAAAACACACTAAAATCTTTTTGGATTTTTGTTTTTAATGAAATGCAGTAAAGAAATATATACAGACAATATTTTTGTGAGATTGCGTAAGAGGATCATATCAGTTTGTGAGACATATCATCAACACCGTTAAGATTTAAACATTTTAAGTTCTAAACGATTCACATACATTGACGATATTGTTGTCCTTTTAAGCTCAATCTAAAAACTTTCGAAATGCTTACCGATACGTTAAGGTATATTAATTATGCACTAAGTTCTTATGGACCCCACGATCTCAGCATATCCCCTCATCATGCAATACACTAACTCAAGTAATGCCTTTAAACTTTTATCAACTGTGATTTGTGCGAAAACAAAGCAGAATGTTTAAACATTAACAATCAGGTCGATACTTCCGTATACGCAGAGAAAGTCCAATGTTTAAACAAAATAAGAAAATAAAAATAAGTTGAAGTTGTTTAGGCTTTAACCACCAGGTCGATACTCCCGTATACGCAGAGGTGATCCAAAGCTTAAACGAAACACCAAAGAAAATAAAGCAGAATGTTTAGGCAACAACATCCAGGTCGATACTCACGTATACGCAGAGGATGTCCGATGCTTAAACAAAATAAAGAAATAAAACAAGTTTAAGTCTTTGCAAAATGAAATGCACAATCACAGCGACTTTTCAGCAAAGTTGTGAAAGTTCACAAACTTAACCAGTTTTATGTCTTTCGACAATCAGCGATTACTGAGTAGGCACACAATCAAGAAGGACAAAACTAAGTACTATGCTTTTGATCATGTTTCCCACTAGAACTAGGCTTTTTCATTTAAGTTTGTATCGTTATCGCAATTCTACTAGTCTAGCTGAGCCTATCGTCACATCTTTAGTGAGATAGTTTATCACATTTAACATTTCATTTCTTTAGCATGCTGTGATAGTCCAACTGATTTACTATCATTTCCTCTTGTCTCAACAAAACTCATTTTTAATTTTTCAATGTTTTTGTCATTTTCAAATTTTCTAATTTTTTTAAAAAAAATTTCTCCCCCTAAAATCAAAATATGTTTCAATTTTGATTTTCTGGGAAAATTTGAAAACAATAAACTGTACAAAGTAAAGTGACAACTTGACGAGAATTGCTTCAATTCGCCATCCACTTGGCATAAACAATCAGAACTCCCCTGACAACAAACTATTTTCCCATTATGATTTCAAAACACTTAAGTTTGTTTTAATCAAAATGGTTTTTCCGGAAAATTAGATTTGTTTGCCATTTCACAAACATGGAGTTTCATCACATTGTTCTTCAATCACTTGTAGGTTTATCACAAAAAATTTCCAACAATCATACAACTGTTAAGATAGTTAAATCAAGTACAACTTAATGTCCTTGATTAACCACTTTTAAGTCGAAATATCACCAGAGTGAATTTCTCAAGAAATATGCCGATTCCTGCTCCACGATTACCAACTTGGGAGCTCCGGCAAGTCAGGTTTTTCATTTAAACAGTTTCACCCAAGCCTGACGGTCCTTGGGTGCTTTTGAATTCTCGTTCAACAATGGTGGAAAATTTGCATCATCCATTGTTAAACCAGAATTCTCTACTTTTATCTCAACAACTGGCTCCTCTGGCTTTGATGAACCAGAATCATTGCCTGAACGTGGCTTGTCTGACTTTGATGAGCCAGAATCATCGCCAGTAACTTTCTTCTTCTTCTTTCTCTCTTCTGTCCTCAGATTTGTATCTGATGAATTCATCTTGCTTGACTTTGCAGTCGAGGAAAGTGATTCATCAGAACTCTTATTTTTACCAACAGATGAACCCGAGGACAAAATCTTCTCCAGATACTCTCTCGCCTTCTTCCTCTTTTTTCGCAGTCTGTCTTTCTGCCCCTGAGAAAGCTTCACTTTCTTTTCTTGAACTTTAGGTTCTTTGACTTTCTGTTCTGAAACTTTCAGTTCCTTGGGCTTTTCTTTGACTTTGACTGACTTCATCACCCTTTTCTGAGATACAGCCCTCGATCTTTCAATTGATCTCATTGGGCAATCTCTGGCAATGTGACCTTTGATTTGGCATTCATAACATCTTCTTGTCTCAAATCTCTGTCTCTGGCAGTTAACAGCAATATGTCCTTGAAAACCACAGTTGTAACACACCCTGTTATCATACCATGTACCACATTCACACCAAACGCTCAGATCATAGCATTGTCTGGCTTTGTGGTAGTCATCATTCTTCTTGTAAGCTGGATTTGACTTTTGAGTACTGTGTTCAAACCTGCACCACTTATTACCAACAATTTTTGAGTTTTCATTTTTCAATTTTTGTAATTTTTCATTGGGATTGGATGATTGATCTGATGAGCTGTTATTTTCTTTTTGAACAATTTTCTCCTTTTTAATCTTTTGTTTTTGTTCCACTTTCTTCTTCAAAGGTTTTTGTTTAGAGCATTCTTCCTTTTCAGTCGATTGTAGAACAGTATTTTGAAAATTTTCTTTTAATTTCAAAAACAATTTTTGTTTTTCAATTTTATCTTTTTCATCATCAGATTTCTCATCACAATCTTCAACTTTGACTTTGTCAAAGTTTGTGACATTGTCACTTATTGGAACAGCATTGATCGGTTCTGGACACACATATGGTGCAGAAGTCACAAAACCTTTCAACTTACTTTCTAACTCAGCAATTTTAATTCGATCACTTTCAGCTTCTTTTTCAAGCTGAATGATTTTAGCAAGATGAGAATTGATTGCAATTTGTTTTTCAAGATTATCTTTACCAAAAATATCTCTCTCATCTTCTAAAATCTTGATTTGATTTTGAAAATATTTTTTAATTTTCAATTTTTCATTTTCAAAATCTTTTTCCTTTTCTTTCAAAATTTTGTTTTCCAATGTCAAACTGTCCAAATCACTCAACAGTTTGACATTTTCATATTTCAAATTCTCAAAATTTTCCTGTATTTCAAGAATCTGTTTATCATCAGATTTCTTCTCATCATTCAAATTCTTGATTTCCAATGTCAAACTCTCTACTTTCTTCAAGAGTTTGGCATTGTCTGATTCAGATTTTTCACAATTTAAGCACTTCTCGGACATCTTTTCAGCTTCAGCTTTCTTCTCAACCTTGATAGCTGAAATTTCTTTAACCTGCTCCTCTACCACTTGAACATTTTTCTCAGGTTCGAATTTTTCATCAACAGATTTCATTTTTCTAATCTTTTGGAGTTCAAGTTCTCGATCTTCAATCTTCTCGATAAACAAGCTCAAATTCAAGTCTAAATATATATTCCTTAAAGCTAACAAATACGTTCCACACACATCATGTGGTAAAACATTTGCCAACTTGTCAACCCACTCCTTATTAGACTTGGTTATCCCCAATTTTCCCATTTCCAAAACTAGATGGCAATATCGATCAAACAATTCTTTTGTAGATTCTCCCTTGATCCGTAAAATTATCAAATTTCTTCTGTGCAATATCTGCTGGATTCTGAACACGATACGACTCACAATCCATGTTTTGGATTTAAAAGTTCACAAAATCAGGTCTTCAAACGAACTGAGTTTACACACAATCTTGGAATTCAACCAACTTGAACAATTCGTGCGAGTTGGTATACTTCAAACGACTTGGTTCAACAATTGTTTTAGCTCAAAGTCCACAAAATTTCAATTTCCACAAAGCCCACTAACAATTTGTAACCAAGAAATCCACAAGCTAGCGGCCCACTAATCAAACTCAATCACAAAGTCTTCTTGACAAATTTTCTGCCCAAAACTATTACTCACTTACTCACAGCCCAAATTCGAATCAAAAGCCCAATTCTTTCGGCTTATTGGCCCCAAATCAAATTATGTAGCCCAAATATCTCAAAGTTCACGACCCAAATAAGATTCAACCGTCCAAACTCGAATCTCATGGGCCAATATATCTAAAAAATATGATTGGGCCGCAATGCAATAAAGACAATTGTAGGACCGTAAAACACAATTATGCAAATCACATATAATGTGCCGACAAATCACATGTCAAAACATCAGATAATGTCCCGACAAATCACACGTGCCGTAAATGTTAGCTGATTGGGCCAAACAATTCAGATCACATGCAAACTTTGACTTAATCGAGTAGATTTATCAAGTGACCAACAAATTTTCTTAATATGAATGTGATTGGACCTCAATATTGTAATGGCAGATAACAATATTCAATGTTTATCTAAACTCATAAGATCACATGCACATCTAACAACCTCACATGTGTCTGACAAGACTTTATCAAATCTCAATGAATTCAATCTTTATGAATGAACCGATGACTAATGTCAGACAATTTCAAATTGAATAAAATATTCACTTAATGTTTCTGATAAAATTGTCTAAATGATCAAACCGATGCAATCTGACACAATTCTTAGACGAACTGAACAGCTTTCACGAAACTTGATGTACTTTTCACGTGAATTCTGATTTTCGAAAGAATCAAAACACACTTTATCAGAGTGCAACAACAAAAGTGACAGACAACTTTAATATCTCGCTGATGTACACAGATAAGATCACATGTATTCTGACATAGAACACGTGATTTCAGTAACCTCTAACGGTTTTTCAAGCAGACACAGGTGTTTTTCAAGCGAAAGCACAGCAAAAATTCAAGCGAAACCTCAGAATATTCAAGCGAAAGCCTTAATATTCAAGCGAAAGTCTGTGTTTCCAAGCAAAAGCCAGCTGTTCGTTCAAGCGAAAGCCAGTTTTTAGGTCATTTTTACACGTTTTTCTTTGAATTTTAAGCTGATATACTCAAGGGTTTGTTAAAACTCAGTTTCACACACTCTGTCCAAAACTCAGTCCATTTTGTCCGTGGAACAGTCCAGAAATCAGATTTTGTGTAGAAAAAAGCTTTAATTCAGGTATATTGGCTCATAACTGGCTCTGATACCAATTGTAGGATCGTTTTTGACGACTGAGTGAGTCAATTTGAGCTAATATACGACAGTTTGAGTGGCGGAAACAAACAAACTGTTTTGAATCAAAAAGAAATGAATAGAAACAGAGTTATATCACTTTAATACGATCTTCTCATTCATATATGACTTGACAAATCAGCAGAGTAACGTTACACTTCTGATGGGAACTACTATAAATGAGAAATACTAACTGCCTATTTATAGGCTTGAACTTTCGCTTGAACATAAACATGACATTTCAAGCGGACCCCTCTAAAACTAGTTCAAGCGAAACCTCACAAAAACAATATAAAAATCCTATTTTGTTTCCGGTTTCGTGTTTTGTGATTTCATGACATAAGATGTGATGTTATCTCTATGATGTCATCATCAAAGATGATGACATCATTCTTGTTCAAAAACGCAACGAAACTGAGACTCGATATAAGACGGAGTCAACAGACATATGCACTAACACAATTTCTAAATCATGACACCATTCTATCAATGAATGCCCATCATTATATAAGTCGAGGTTCTTGTTAGGACCTGTAGACTACTTCAGTATCATGCATACACATACAAATCAGTATAACAAGTTATATTTGAAACATCACACTCTTTCATCGAAGACCCTCATGGCGAAAGATCAGGTGACGAAACACCCATATGGCGAAACACCTTTATGGCGAAACACCTCTATGGCGAAACACCTTTATCAGTGTTTCGTCGAGCTAGTTTCTCGTGGGGGAAGGTCTTTCGTCGACCTGGTCCTTTGCAGTTTCAATGTTTCACATAAACCCTAATCAATAATCTAGCAGCCGATAACATCATTAGTAAATCGAATTGAATTGATCAACTTAGTTATATCAGTAACCATTCATTATCTACTCTATTAATACTTGTAATCATTCTTTTAATCACTGTAAAACATCAATACCCCACAAATCGCTAATCATTAACCCAATTGGTTTACTAGTATTCATATTAGCATACAATCAAGATCCTGTATCGTGCTTTAGTTTCATGTACATATCATAACCAATCCAAGAATCAGCAGATTATTATCATGGCATACATCAAACGTTGCAACTATATATATACATACTAACAACACATCTCATGCAATCACTCATAGTCAGATGGAAACGAAATCGTTATGAATATACTTACCCGACAATGTATGAACTAAGCACCAAAAGATAAGTTCCAAGGAATAAAAGGCTTCGAAGGAGCGGGGTCTGCCGTCGCAAATAAGGAAGGGGTGAGAGTATTAGGGTATGATTAACTTGTGTTAATATATAATGGGTTCATGGAAACTAATTCCAAATATAACCGGGACAAAGTGGGCCAAACCCACTTGATTTGTGTTTTTGTTTTAATTCTTGTCTGGGCTCCTAAGGCACTGGGCCGGGTACCAACAATTCAAAAGGGTGCGTCGGTTTGGGATTGAAATGATAATAGCATGAGGTGTGTGTGTGAGCGGCCCAACATGTAGACTAGACTATACACACAAACATACACGAGCACGTTTACGTAAAACAAGTTTAACACGGTCATGAATATGAACGAAGAACAGTGGAAATCATAAACACGAGATCACACGATACTAACCTTGAAAGTTCGGGTTGTCACAGTTACCAAATTACCCAAAACAAGAAAAGGTAATGATATAATCTCGGTGATTGTAGACAGGCTAACTAAGTCAGCTCATTTCCTACCAATGAAGGAAACTTTCAGTATGGAACAATTAGCTAAGTTATATGTAAACGAAATAGTTTCATTACATGGAATTCCTTTATCAATTGTTTCTGATAGAGATAGCCGTTTTACCTCTAATTTTTGGGCAAGTTTCCAAAAAGCAATGGGAACCAAGTTGAATCTAAGCACCGCTTATCATCTTCAAACGGACGGACAAAGCGAAAGGACAATTCAGACAATGGAAGATATGCTTAGAGCTTGTGTAATTGATTTCGGAGGTAATTGGGACGATCACTTACAATTAGTAGAATTTTCTTACAATAACAGTTACCATACCACTATCAATGCTGCACCATTCGAAGCACTTTATGGACGAAAGTTCCAAACGCCAGTCTGTTGGGCGGAAATTGGAGAAAAACAACTATCTGGACCTGAGATAGTGCAAGAAACGACTGACAAGATTGTCCAAGTCAAGGAACGACTGAAAGCAGCATGAGATCAACAAAAGAGTTATGCTAATAACAGGCGAAAACTGTTGGAATTTCAAGTAGGAGACAAAGTATTATTGAAAGTTTCTCCTTGGAAAGGAGTGGTAAGATTCATCAAAAGGGGAAAGCTAAGCCCCAGGTATGTTGGACCTTTTGAGATTATTAGAAGAATATGACCTGTAGCCTATCAACTACAACTGCCAGAGGAAATGGCAGGAATACATGATGTATTTCACATATCTAATCTCAAGAAGTGCTTAGCTGATGAATCACTGAGAGTACCTCTTAAGGACATAGAGGTAAATGAAAAACTCAAGTTTGTGGAAAGGCCTCTACAGATTGAAGACAGAAAGGTCAAAAATCTGAAACACAAGAGATTAGTTCTGGTCAAAGTGAAATGGGACTCCAAGAGAGGACCAGAATACACATAGGAGCTTGAATCAGAAATGCAAAAGAAATATCCACACTTATTCCAGTAGACCTCGAGGACGAGTTCTAAAACAAGGTGGGGAGGATATAACAACTCTCCAAAATATTTTCCGACACCCTTAATATAATTATAGTGCCCCTATAGGTCTTAAAATACGCCCCGTATATGAAAACCGAGCCCAAAATACCATATATAATTAAAAATAAAATAAAAACAAGAAAAATAAGTCTGTCGCGGGCCGCGACAGACTGCTCTAAGTTCTACGCGGGCCGCGAGCACCTGGACACCAGGCCTCACCCGGTGCCGCCACGTGTCAAACGCGTGTTAAGCCTATACTCGACGAATCAGCACAGCTAGGCCCTACCCCCTAGGTCGCGGGCAGCGTAAGACCACCCTTAAGTCTTCGCGGGCCGCGAGAGACTGCGAAATCAGCACTATAAATAGATGGCTTCGGCTGTTCATTCGAAATCGCTCACAACTTTCTTTCTCTCTCGAATTTCCACATAGCTAAAGTAATTTCCGGGCATTATACCCCCTAATTAGCGAAGCCCTGCCTCGTTGTAAGTATCATAACCCCCGGTTACGTATTAGATACGCTGCCCGATTGATCTAGGGTTCCTTAACGGCTGTCGAGGTTCTTCCCGACGTAGTCGTTGGAATGTCGTCTTGGGGAGGGTATTACTAATGTAAATATTGGGTTATTATACTAACGCGTGTGCATTTGTGTAAATTAATAGATAATCACCAGGAAAACCCTAAGACAACAATGTGAGTAATCTCCTTTTTGCAAACTGTTTTTACAAAACCTCAAATGTTTAACATTATATTAAACAGTTATTGAGTATTTGTATTCTACAATTATCGTCGGTATGTTGGGGTTTTGTATACAAAATTTGTTACTACACTGTGAGTAGTAACATGACCACAAGTCGGGTTGACAGTACCGTGGGTGGTAATTAAAGTAGATGGAAACAAATGTAATTGCGCGACCACCCTCAATAATGTACAATGGTTTTACTTATCTTGATTAAACTGGGATTCACTCACCAGTATGTCCCACTGACAAAATATTTTTAAACGCGTTTCAGGTAACAAAATGTGAGAGCCAAATAGAAGCCAGCTGGACAGCACTGAAGGCTTGGAAAAGTGGCCATAAAGTTACCTAAAATAAAGAGATGTTTTATTTAAATAAAATAGGGTTTACCCCTATGAAAATGTGTGTACCGAAAACTTGGGAATTTTCCACGAGTCTAATATTATAAAAGTGTGGTATTTTACTCTGATAAAATATTTCCTAACTACGGTCCTGATGAAATTTCCGTTGCCAAACTGATAAACACCAATAACTCTGAAACTGGCCGCGGCCGCCCGTTCCCGGGTAATTAAGGGACGGGGGTTGAGACAGAAAATTTCCAGCAGATTATGATAATAATGATGTTGACGATACTGATCTACCAAAAGTTACCAGTTGGAGTTTGAATGAACAATCAAGAACTGTGAACGTGAGTTATCAACATGAGTTGGATTATTCATTGACAATAGACGAAATGTTGAACATAGATAGACTGCATCTTCTTGAACAACTCTGTGATTTAGCACCTTCGAACGACGCAAGATCAAATGTTGTGATGATATTTAAGTATAGGATGCAACAAAGACGAGACGAGATTATGGTGTTATACGCCAATGCACAAGATGATGATGATGAGTCTGATGAGTGTGATGAACAAAGCGATGGTTACATCTATGATGTAATACAATCTACAGAAGACTAATAGTTTTTGTTTGATTTCATCTTAGTGGTACTCTTTTGAATGACTAATGAATTATAATAAATTTAAAAACGCCATGAACGCCAAGAAATTTACCTTTATAACATATATGGAGTTTATTGAACTGTTGACATCTACAAAAACGCCTAATGAATTTGGGAACGCCATGGACGAAAAGAAACTAGAATTACTAATTGATTTTAATGAATTTGGGGATGCCATAAACACAAAAATATTTACTATGTAATACAAAAATGATAAATTCATCGAGGCAGATGCCACACCCCAACGGCGTTAAAACAACGAAACTGTGGCGGAAACGTCGGGGAGTGTTGCAACAGAATTATTGTTTCACAACCATGGATACAAAAGTTTCATTTTATTGATAATATTAAACATTAACATTGTCTTAAAGTTAAACAAACAAGCTACACATCGACTATCATTGTTATTATGTCACTAAGGCCTCATCCAGATCCTATGTGAACATGCATCCTAGCATCAACATCAAGCAACAACACCTGAAACATATGTAAAAACAAAGTCAGCAAAGAAATGCGGGCGAGCACATAGGTTTTATGAGAGTGTCGGATTCATGGCTCGTTTACATGTTGCAATACCTTATTAAAAACCTTGTTTTGAAAAGTGTATAGTATTGCAACATAATAAACCAACTCAAATCAAGTGGGTTATAGTTTATAAAATCTTGTAGCCATGATTCTTAACCCCAAAACATTTGTTTTAGTAAACCATTTTGTAAAACATCTCATAAAAACTCATTAATAAACTCGTATGGTTTATATCCTTTCGAAAACATCGTTATGTGACATCGTTTCAAAATCGTTTTAACCTCGTTTACCCAAGTGAACTAAATAACGCCACGGTATGTAATATGATGAAAACACTTATATATAAGAAGTACCAGTGGCGTATCTACCATGTTTTCATCATATTACACCCGTCCCGTTATCTAAACACTAACTAAAAACCAATCCTTTACCCAAATCGTTTAACACGTTAAAATCGCTTTAGTCGTTTAAATCATTCTCGTTTTAATTGTGAAATCTACTTTTGGTCGTCTCGCTAATAACATCCAAACCTTCGATACCCGCTTCTCGCATTAACAAACCACCAAAGGGTAAGTTAACAATCACAGATTCAGTCGTTACCCACATAACCCCCACACATAACCATGGGTGCAGTCAGATAACGGGATTTGTCAGATCCTATGGTACCATAACCTAATACTGGTCGGTTCAGCCAAAACTAATGAATGTTATTCGTTATGTAACAACAACCAACAAGTTTGTTCACTTTATCGAAATCGTTATTAGTTTTATATAAACCAAATTAATCATTTTTTAAAACCATCGTTAAAAATATCGAAATCGTTTAACACATATGAATCACCCCAAGACAATCGAAAACAGTAAAAATAGGGGAACTATGTACTCACATTGGAGTGCAAATATCCTTGATCTAAAGAACTTAGCGAAGCTCAGGCAAACCAAGGAAATCAAGTAGTACCTAGTAATCGGATCGCTAAATCAAATAATCGACACCTAAATCGGAAGATCGGATAGAATGAGGTCTTGTAAACCAAATGAGTGTTGGAACTCATATGATATGGTTTAACAAAGCCTACATCCTAAATCGGAACCTCACCTAAGTGCTTTCGACCCATTACGACCCATTAAGGTAGCTTACGCCACTTTAACGCGTCGTTTGCGCAAAACGCGTTCGAGACGTCTAACTACTCCTATGACAAGTATTATATACCCTAACATGTTTAAATATGTTGCATAATCAGTTAAGTGATAAAAGTTTAAGTTACATATGCTTAAAATCAAATTATGCATAAAAGGGGCATTTTGGTCATTTTCCTAAGGCATATAAACTACCTATCATACAACTACTTAAACTATGTGACCATAAGGTATAACCTCGGAAGGTTATTCCCTATACAACTATGGTCATTAAACATGCTTGGTCGGATCCTAACGATCGACCAAACGGGTCGAGTTCGAAAGTCTAAGCGGTGGTTTAGACCGCTTGACTTACGACTCTATACAAGCACTAGACTAAAAGTGACGAGCTAAACATGTTAAAACAGGTTTTGATATCAAAACAAAGGGTTTTAATACCCAAGAATAGTTTGGTTGCAAAATACGCATGAATACGCATTTTGACCGAAACTACGACTCGTCACTACACCTAATCAACGTGGTAATCAGTAGGTATAGTCACTAGGGACTATAACCATCGTGATTACGCTAATGTTGCGAAGTTCAAACGAACTTCGTGTTGACCATAACCTAGTCAAAGCAGAAAGTCAAACACAGTTTGACTTTTACGCTTAAAAACGTATAAAATCACGAAAGAATACTTACAAAGGGTCCAAGCTAGGAAGATCTTGATCCAAATTGCTCAGGTATGAAGTGTTAAACCCCAACTTAGAGCTATTTGAATCAGATTGTGAGTTGCAAGAATGAATGGCTTGGGTATTTATAGAAATCCCACAACCATTAGGATCATTCCTCGTAATCCGTGCTTCGATCTTGGCCCTCCATGTGGGCACATGGTATTCAAAACCATGGGAACACTTAAAACCATCAAAATCTAGCCCAAGGTATCCCAAATCAGTGGTTAAAAACCAACAAAACCTCAAAAATGGACTAAATTCAATGTTTCTGATCTGTTGTCTGTTGCGCCCCACATAGCTTTAAGGCTAGGCTTACGCGCCCCGCGTAGCTAGTTTGGCAGATTTACACTTTTAGCCCCGCGTAGCTTTAAGGCTTGGTTTTCGATGCATTTTTGGAATGTTTAAGCCCCGTTAACCCCATTTCAAGGCTCTAAAATGAAGTTAAAGTATAGGGAACTTAAAATATGCTCAAAAACAACTCGGATGTCGGTTCGTTTGGTCGTACGGTTGCGTTATTCGGTTAATTTCGACGGAAGTCGTAATGAACGCAAAAACGATCCAAATTACGCGACGAATGAAATTTTATCATGCCAATCACTAAAATAAAATATTTTAATGATTACATAAATTTTTGGATGTCCGGATATATTCAGAACGTAAGATATGTGCGAAAATGCAAACTTATGCATTTTTGACGCTTTTAGTCCCTATTGATCAATAAAGTTTATTTTGGCATACCGAACCCCTCAAAGCCTATTTCTAAGCAATGTAAAGGATATTTAAGGTATGTTTAACTTATGATCAAGTTCCGGAATGTTCGTTACTGTTCAAATCGGCATAGTTTTGCAGTTTGACACAAATAGTCCCTGCGATCGAACAAACTTGATTTTGACACACCAAACCATCCAAAACTTATTTCTAAGTTATGTGAAGGTTATTTAAGGTATGTTAAGCCTATGTCACTATTACGGAGTGTTTTTTTGCATTAAACCGATTACGTTTACGCACCAGTTTGCGTATAACCTTCTAGAAAGCGATTTAAAGCTTGAAATCGGATTCGAATCAAATCTTAAAATCATCAAACACAAATACACACATAATAACACCAAAACACATATAATAACACCAAAACACATTGTTTTATTGAAAATTAACATTGTTTTACATTGTACATCGATTACAAAACACAGTTGTCACAGTCTCCCCTACTTTAGGAAATTTCGTCACAAAATTTTAACTAGAGGAAAATTGAGAAAACAAATGCGGATATTTCGCCTTCATTTGGTCCTCACGTTCCCAAGTAAACTTTGGGCCACGTTTGGACTCCCAGCGATGTAACACCCCGAAAACGGGTTTGGTAATCAAACCCCGTTAATACTAAAAGACGGGTAAAGTACCGTTAGTGATAAAAATTTACCCGGTGAGTAATTAGGATTTTTAAATAAATAAACCTAATATTTAACAAAAAGTTAAATAAAGGCCTATGGATAAATAAAGTTTATAAAAGGCCCGAATTAACGGGACCTAAAATAAACTCAGTCGTAAATTTCCCCGAACCCACTAAATTAACTAGGAATATTTAACGTAGTTAATAAGTGAGAATAGTGTTAGAAATAGCTAGGTTGTGGTCTACTTAATAACTAACCAAACATGAGGGACCAAATTGGATATCTTGAAAATAGATTTATAAAAAAAAAATCAAACACACACACATGGTGTGTGCGTACGTGAGAAGCTCCAAGGAGCCAAAACCCTAACTCAATCCAATTCAGCAAATTGAAGGTCGATTTCAGTCCTAAATCAATGCATGAGCACGGATTAATGATCACCCAAGCTAGGGGATCATAAGGTATGTAAAAATTTGATGATTTGTGAAGTTGTAAAATTTGAGTAATCTTCATAATCGTGAATTATGTATGGATTAGAGAGGCTATGGCTAAATTAGTGTTGTATGATTGCTTAGAAACAAAACCCTAAGTGAAAAGTTTACATAGGTTGCTATGATTTGAATAATTTAATGATTTTCTACACTTAGACAAGTGGGTTTCGATAATGTAGTGAAGATGATGATATACACATACTTAAAATCATCATATTGGATAGTAGAAGCAAAGTACTTGAACAAAATTGTAAGTTTTAGTGTATGTCCATACAAGAATTAAAATGGGTTTTGTGGGAAGATGATGAACACTAGATTTATGATCATCAATTTGATGTTATTCGATTTCCATAAAGTAAGTCTAGGTGTGGTTATGCATGCTAGACATAAGAACTTGTGAATGATGTTAAAACTTGGGTAAATAACTAGTTATGAAAATTGATTGTTGATTTTATAGAATATGCCCACAAGGTGTTTGTTAAAATGCCTAAGTGAATGTTTATATGTTGAAATTACGAATGAAACGCGTAATTGCCTTGTTTGACTAATTACGTGAAATATGGGTTAAAAAGGGTTCTAATCATAACGTTGATTTAACTTAATTGTGCCTATTGTATGATTTAAGATAGTTGACTTTTAAAAGTCAAACTAACCAATGATAAAGTCGAATAGTATTTTCGACATAGAAAATACGTAAGGTGGAATAGTCGTGAATTGAAATGACTAATCTAACCACCTTGTGAATGATGATAGTTTGTCGCCTAACGAGCTAGGTGGAGGCTTGGGAAAGAAGCGGTCAAACGAATCAAGCACGAGAAGAAAAGCGTATTCGGATGCGAGGTAAGTAGAGCTTACGCCCCTTTACATTATTTGCAAAATTACTTAATTTCAAGTATTGTATATGAATGCTACTAAGTGGTTGGTATACGATGTTCCGACACGATTCAATGAGAGTCGGAACAAGGGAAAATGGTAAGAAATCATGATTTATGGTAAAAGGGGTAAAAAGGTAAATTAGTCATGTAAGGACGAACAAATAAAAACGGTTTTAAGTAAAACAAGTTTAAGGGAAAACCGGGATAGGTTTAAAGGGATGAAATGGTAACTAAATACCATCTCATATGGATAAATGGCCAATTAGACTAAATGGGTCAAATGGTGTTGTTAACACCATTTGACAATTACATTTGACAGTCGCTTGTTGAGTTTTGTAATCACAGGAAATAACATAAGTATGCGTTGCTTTAACTAGAAAGATTTAAAGCAAAAGTTATGTAAACGGGTCAATACCTTGACCCGAGCTAGGTACGCATAAATAAGCTTTTAGTTAAACATACAAATCTTGGTCAAATATTTAGCGAAAGTCCTTCGTCGTAAAGTGAGGGACTAAAGTTGACCAAAACACCCTTGAAGGGTATAATGGGGCAAACGATACATAGGGGTTATTTTGGAACTTGCATTAAGATTATAGAATCATTAAATATGAATAAAAGTTATAGGAATACAAATTTGCTGGTCAAATGCACAAAAATGGTCATTTGCGTAAAATGACCAACCGATGAGTAAATTTGGGATAATAGGTTAGTTATGTTAAATCCACCACAAAAATAATTGTGGTGGAACATAAGCAGACATTTAGATGTGACATTACGAAGTATTGAAAAGAAAAGAGCTAGTTTTAGACCAAAATGCATAAAAGATCCCCTAAACGGGTCAAAATGAATTACGAGCGTAACTTGGGTGTTTGCCGCGTAATTCACAAAACTTATGAATCCAAGATAGATATTTTGAGTTAAATACCTTGGTCTAAGAATTATGATTAACTAGAAACAAGTTTGGAGGTCTTAAATACAAACGGGGCAAAATGTGGATTTTTAATAATAAGCCGAATGCTTAAAAATTTATAATTTTATTAGTTTGAATGTCGGATATAAACTCCATGAGATGGAGAATAAAATTACGATCATGTAGGAAGAAACGGGAGATCAAACGGATACGCGGATTGAAAGATACGAAAGTTTTCGTGTCAAAAACGGCAAAAAAAAAAGGAAAGGGACTGATACAGGGGCCACCGTAACTTACGGTGCCCACCGTAAGTTACGGTGGGGCTGAAATTGTTACGGTAGTTGCCTATTGAGCTACGGTGGGGGAATTTTCATACAGGAGCCACCGTAACTTACGGTGCCCACCGTAAGTTACGGTGGAGGCCAGTTTGTAGACCTTGTTTTTGGATCAAGAAATTAACGTTTAGATTTCCTTCCATTATCAATATCTTGTCTTGTACCGTTATTTAAACTATCAATACTAACATTTAAGCTGGTATTGATCGTAGGTGAATGTCGAGAGTCCTGGATGAAGATCAAGCGTCGAGCAAGAACCGAACATACGTTAAATGAAGCTTCCGCAAGTTGTTTCGTCGTTATTCTAACACGATGAATTAAATTACACTATGTTGTTTTGCTTCAAGTTTAGAAAAGTTTTAATAAACCCATATTTTAGCATGAATGTTTAAATATAAACACTCAGTAATTTGTGATTATTTAATAAATCGCTAAATTTATTTATGGTTGTTACAAGTTGGTATCAGAGCCTTGGTTTAAGAGATTCAAGTATGGTGGGGAAAACCATGCTTGGACTTAAACCTTATGCTCTTGACAAAGATTGGTGTTTGGTTCGAGGCTTGATCACAAATCCGGTAAGTGCATGTATGTTAATGGTTTAGCGTATTAAAGTGTTGTAAACAACACATAGGGTTATCGTGTAATACACGTTACCCCAATTAAATGATAGATATAGCTAACAAAATTATGTGCATTGACACATATAGTAGAAAAGCCTTGTATTATGATGCGGGCGTTTAGTAAAGTTGACATTACTAACTTTTGTGAATGTCTTAATTGAAGGACACTTGCATTTAAGGATGACAAGGGTTAAACAAATTACGGATATGATAGAAGAACGGTCCGAAGTATGACAAGAGCAGCATGCTCACCAAGGACTAAATCGCGCAACGACCGCGAACAAGGTTAATGGCAAGAAACGCCCGTCGGGGCAAGCATTACCAGGTGCGTGCTTTTAAATATAATCACACAAATAACAATATGCAACAAACATGTAGAGAATGATTGCTGCATATGTAAATTAGAAACTTGGGAAACCTGAATAGAATACCTATCCAGGATACTATTTCCAAGAAAACTAAATAGAGGTGTTACTTACATAGGGAGTGATGTGAAAACTATAAAAAGGTCATGTGTGTCATGTGTTAATCGCTTACTCTGGCCAAGTAAGTAGAGGCATATGATACCATGAACTTCTTATGATGGACACATCTACATCCGATGTAGTAAGGACGTGATGAATGGGACGAATCGAAAAGGTACCCAAAACGGATCAAATAAGTAAAATATTTGATAATAAATGTAAACGCAAGCCTGAAGACGGAAGCGTATTACGTTAGTATAACGAGCCCAAGGGAAGGGACAATAATCAAGTAAATGAAAATACAAACCGACCACTAAGAATGCTAAGGCATAGAGGATAAAGTTGACTATCAAAAGTGGTGAAACTCACACGAACAAGTTAAACCGGTTAGATAAAACGTAATATTGGAAAGGATAATGAGCCCGGTAATGGGACGAGATTGAATACAAATATAGGCGCAAACCGAATAAAGGAAAGCGCGAGATATTAATGAACCCAAGTGATGGGTCGGAATTAATTATGAAATGATTGCAGTCACGAATCACAATCGGAGTGAACGAAATTTTGATGCGAAAACAAATGATTTTCGAACATAAAAAGGACGATCTACGGGATCATTATAACCTTCGGGTTATAAACAGTGTAAAGGTCTGCGGGACTAAACTGACCCATGGGTCATGAATAAAAAGGAAAAGAATCATAAAGGCAACGCCCTAAAGAGGTGAAAGCCTAAAGAAATAGCCTACGAGGCTAAGTGAAAGAATCCACGGGTTACTTAGACAAGCGAGGGAACCAGTAGAGAATCCCCGCATAAAACTAAGACTGTAAAAGAATAAATTATGGACTGTCAATATCCTGGTACGGATAATTGACAAAAGATAAAGAGAAGATCCTAAACTAAAACTTCGGTTTTAGTAAGAAATAACGTTTTTACAAATATAAATTCTGATAGGAATTCAAATAGTAAACATGAAAGATACAAGTCTTGACACTGATAAGCGCAAGGCGATATATTCGAAAAGTGATATTTTCGAAAATGAAAGGTTGATATAAATTAAACATGATGTGACACGATCACGATCAAGAAATGCAATGTGAAGTAAAATCACATTACAACCAAGCGAGCGGTAAAAAGTAACTGGACTAATAAGTCTAGTTAGTGAGACCGGTTAAGGTCAATTAAATGAATTTGAAAACAAAAGAAATTGTTGTTAAAAGTGAAGGATTTCACTAAAGACCTTTAAACGGGTCAAAGTAACGGATTCATAAAGAATTTGATAGTATATGAAAGCGATGGATATCGCTAAGTTAACTAAACTAGTGGAAATAACGAGATTACGTTATTTCAAGTTGCACTATGTCGCATGAGATACGTAGACAATTAGTAACCAAAAAGATGTTACCATACTTTTCTGGTAGTACTAACAATTGGTTAAAAGTATAAGTAATGTTCAAAAGATTTCTCGGAACAAATGCATTGAGTTTAAAATCGATGAATTATATAAGAAAAGGTTTCGGGGACGAAACCTCTTTAAGGGGGGTAGACTTGTAACACCCCGAAAACGGGTTTGGTAATCAAACCCTGTTAATACAAAAAGACGGGTAAAGTACCGTTAGTGGTAAAAATTTACCCGGTGAGTAATTAGGATTTTTAAATAAATAAACCTAATATTTAACAAAAAGTTAAATAAATACCTATGGATAAATAAAGTTTATAAAAGGCTCGAATTAACGGGACCTAAAATAAACTCAGTCGTAAATTTCCCCGAACCCACTAAATTAACTAGGAATATTTAACCTAGTTAATAAGTGAGAATAGTGTTAGAAATAGCTAGGTTGTGGTCTAGTTAATAACTAACCAAACATGAGGGACCAAATTGGATATCTTGAAAATAGATTTATAAAAAAAAATCAAACACACACACATGGTGTGTGCGTACGTGAGAAGCCAGGAGAAGCTCCAAGGAGCCAAAACCCTAACTCAATCCAATTCAGCAAATTGAAAGTCGATTTCAGTCCTAAATCAATGCATGAACACGGATTAATGATCACCCGAGCTAGGGGATCAAAAGGTATGTAAAAATTTGATGATTTGTGAAGTTGTAAAATTTGAGTAATCTTCATAATCGCGAATTATGTATGGATTAGAGAGGCTATGGCTAAATTAGTGTTGTATGATTGCTTAGAAACAAAACCCTAAGTGAAAAGTTTACATAGGTTGCTATGATTTGAATAATTTGATGATTTGCTACACTTAGACAAGTGGGTTTCTATTATGTAGTGAAGATGATGATATACACATACTTAAAATCATCATATTGGATAGTAGAAGCAAAGTACTTGAACAAAATTGTAAGATTTAGTGTATGTTCATACAAGAATTGAAATGGGTTTTGTGGGAAGATGATGAACACTAGATTTATGATCATCAATTTGATGTTATTCGATTTCCATAAAGTAAGTCTAGGTGTGCTTATGCATGCTAGACATAAGAACTTGTGAATGATGTTAAAACTTGGGTAAATAACTAGTTATGAAAATTGATTGTTGATTTTATAGAATATGCCTACAAGGTGTTTGTTAAAATGCCTAAGTGAATGTTTATATGTTGAAATTACGAATGAAACGCGTAATTGCCTTGTTTGACTAATTACGTGAAATATGGGTTAAAACGGGTTCTAATCATAATGTTGATTCAACTTAATTGTGCCTATTTTATGATTTAAGATAGTTGACTTTTAAAAGTCAAACTAACCAATGATAAAGTCGAACAGTAGTTTCGACATAGAAAATACGTAAAGTGGAATAGTCATGAGTTGAAATGACTAATCTAACCACCTTGTGAATGATGATAGTTTGTCGCCTAACGAGCTAGGTGGAGGCTTGGGAATGAAGCGGTCAAACGAATCAAGCACGAGAAGAAAAGCGTATTCGGATGCGAGGTAAGTAGAGCTTACGCCCCTTTACATTATTTGCAAAATTACTTAATTTCAAGTATTGTATATGAATGCTACTAAGTGGTTGGTATACGATGTTCCGACACGATTCAATGAGAGTCGGAACAAGGGAAAATGGTAAGAAATCATGAATTATGGTAAAAGGGGTAAAAAGGTAAATTAGTCATGTAATGACGAACAAATAAAAACGGTTTTAAGTAAAACAAGTTTAAGGGAAAACCGGGATAGGTTTAAAGGGATGAAATGGTAACTAAATACCATCTCATATGGATAAATGGCCAATTAGACTAAATGGGTCAAATGGTGTTGTTAACACCATTTGACAATTACATTTGACAGTCGCTTGTTGAGTTTTGTAATCACAGGAAATAACATAAGTATGCGTTGCTTTAACTAGAAAGATTTAAAGCAAAAGTTATGTAAACGGGTCAATACCTTGACCCGATCCAGGTACGCATAAATAAGCTTTTAGTTAAACATACAAATCTTGGTCAAATATTTAGCGAAAGTCCTTCGTCGTAAAGTGAGGGACTAAAGTTGACCAAAACACCCTTGAAGGGTATAATGGGGCAAACGATACATAGGGGTTATTTTGGAACTTGCATTAAGATTATAGAATCATTAAATATGAATAAAAGCTATAGGAATACACATTTGCTGGTCAAATGCACAAAAATGGTCATTTGCGTAAAATGACCAACCGATGAGTAAATTTGGGATAATAGGTTAGTTATGTTAAATCCACCACAAAAATAATTGTGGTGGAACATAAGCAGACATTTAGGTGTGACATTACGAAGTATTGAAAAGAAAAGAGCTAGTTTTAGACCAAAATGCATAAAAGATCCCCTAAACGGGTCAAAATGAATTACGAGCGTAACTTGGGTGTTTGCCGCGTAATTCACAAAACTTATGAATCCAAGATAGATATTTTGAGTTAAATACCTTGGTCTAAGAATTATGATTAACTAGAAACAAGTTTGGAGGTCTTAAATACAAACGGGGCAAAATGTGGATTTTTAATAATAAGCCGAATGCGTAAAAATTTAGAATTTTATTAGTTTGAATGTCGGATATAAACTCCATGAGATGGAGAATCAAATTACGATCATGTAGGAAGAAACGGGAGATCAAACGGATACGCGGATTGAAAGATACGAAAGTTTTCGTGTCAAAAACGGCAAAAAAAAAGGAAAGGGACTGATACAGGGGCCACCGTAACTTACGGTGCCCACCGTAAGTTACGGTGGGGCTAAAATTGTTACGGTAGTTGCCTACTGAGTTACGGTGGGGGAATTTTCATACAGGAGCCACCGTAACTTACGGTGCCCACCGTAAGTTACGGTGGAGGCCAGTTTGTAGACCTTGTTTTTGGATCAAGAAATTAACGTTTGGATTTCCTTCCATTATCAATATCTTGTCTTGTACCGTTATATAAACTATCAATACTAACATTTAAGTTGGTATTAATCGTAGGTGAATGTCGAGAGTCCCGGATGAAGATCAAGCGTCGAGCAAGAACCGAACACACGTTAAATGAAGCTTCCACAAGTTGTTTCGTTGTTATTCTAAAACGATGAATTAAATTACACTATGTTGTTTTGCTTCAAGTTTAGAAAAGTTTTAATAAACCCGTATTTTAGCATGAATGTTTAAATATAAACACTCAGTAATTTGTGATTATTTAATAAATCGCTAAATTTATTTATGGTTGTTACAAGCGAACCTTGACCAAGCGAATCCATTTGTTCTTCAATTGTTTGACTACACGGTCCATTTCACCACGGGTTTTCGACAAAGTGCATCGTTTCATCAACTTGAATTTCGTCGAGCGGAATGTGGAGATCAGCATCGGCTAAACACTTTCGTAAATTGGACACGTGGAAAGTCGGATGAATATTACCAAGCTCTGGAGGTAGCTCTAGTCGATAGGCAACCTTTCCAACTCTTTCAACAATCTTAAATGGTCCAACATATCGAGGTGCAAGTTTTCCTTTCTTTCCAAATCTTACCACTCCCTTCCAAGGTGACACCTTGAGTAGGATACGATCTCCGACTTGAAATTCTAAGGGCTTGCATCGCATATCCGCATAACTCTTTTGACGGCTTCTAGTTGTCACAAGATTATCGCGAATTTTCTTGATTTTGTCTGTTGTTTCCAGAATGAGCTCAGGTCCAGTAAGCTGAGCTTCACCGATCTCATTCCAACAGACAGGTGAACGACATTTTCGACCGTATAAAGCTTCGAATGGTGCCATATTGATGCTAGCATGATAACTACTGTTGTAAGAGAACTCGATCAATGGAAGATGAGAATCCCAATTACCACCAAAGTCTATCACGCATGCTCTAAGCATATCCTCCAAAGTTTGAATCGTCCTCTCAGATTGTCCATCTGTTTGGGGATGATAAGCAGTGCTTAGATTTAGTTGGGTTCCCATAGCAGATTGCATGGTCTTCCAAAAATGAGATGAAAATCAAGCATCACGATCAGAGATGATATCCAAGGGAACACCATGTCTAGATACAATCTCATCAACATAAATCTTTGCAAGTTTATCAGCAGATAGATCCTCGCGAATCGGAATAAAATGAGCTGACTTCGTTAATCGATCGATAACAACCCAAATAGCATCATGACCCTTAGATGTACGTGGTAACTTAGTGATGAGATCCATCGCAATGTTCTCCCACTTCCAAACCGGTATCTCTGGTTGTACAAGCAAACCAGATGGTCACTGATGTTCAGCCTTGACTTTGAGACAAGTTAGGCATTTCAATACATACAAGGCAATATCCTTTTTCATACCAGGCCACCAGTACTGAGTACGAAGATCCTTGTACATTTTATCAGCACCAGGATGGATAGAATATCGAGACTTGTGAGATTCGTCCATTACCAAAGTGCGAAGATCGTCTTGTTTCGGAATCCACAAACGATCCTTGAAATAGAGTAACCCATCGCCCTTTGCTATGAGTTTAAGCTCAAGTTGACGTGGTAATTCCTTACCTATCAAATTTTGTGAAACACAAGATTGTTGAGCTTGAAGAACACGAGTTTGAAGATCAGATAAAGTGCGAACAGAATGAAGCTTGACTCGCTCCTTTCGACTAAGCGCATCGGCTACGACATTCGCCTTACCAGGATGGTAGTGAATCTCGCAATCGTAGTCGCTCAAGAGTTCAACCCAACGTCGTTGCCTCATGTTCAGCTCCTTCTGATTTAGAATATGCTGGAGACTTTTGTGGTCTGTGAAAACCACACACTTTGTGCCATAAAGATCGTGTCTCCAGATTTTTAGGGCAAAAACCACAGCACCCAACTCAAGATCATGAGTCGTGTAGTTCCTCTCGTGAACTTTCAGCTGTCTTGATGCATAAGCTATCACTTTACCTCGTTGCATAAGAACACAACCAAGGCCTAGACTTGACGCATCACAATAGACAACAAAATCATCGTTTCCATCAGGCAAAGATAGAACAGGAGCATTCACATAGCTTTCGCTTCAGTGTTTGGAACGCTTCTTCTTGTTTGGGTCCCCACTCAAAACGCTTATTCTTTTGAGTCAAAACAGTGAGTGGAACCGCGATCTTAGAGAAGTTCGAAATAAATCTACGATAATAACCGACGAGACCAAGAAAACAACAAATTTATGTAGGTGTCATAGGTGTATTCCAATCCTTAATTGCAGCAATTTTGGATGGATCCACATGAATACCCTGCTCGTTGACTATATGACCCAAAAACTGAACTTCTTTAAGCCAGAATTCACACTTGGAGAATTTAGCAAAAAGTTGTTCCTTCCTCAGGAGTTCCAGTGTCAAACGAAGGTGTTGCTCGTGATCGGCCCGAGACTTCGAATAAACAAGAATATCGTCAATGAACACAATGATGAACTTGTCTAAATAAGGTTTACAGACCCTATTCATTAAGTCCATGAAAATGGCTGGAGCATTCGTCAAACCAAAAGGCATGACAGTGAACTCGTAATGCCCATATCTCGTACGGAAGGCAGTTTTGGGAATATCTTCTTTGAGAACACGAAGCTGATGATACCCAGAACGCAGATCGATCTTGGAGAAACAAGAAGCACCTTGCAGCTGATCGAAGAGATCATCAATTCGGGGTAGGGGATATCGATTCTTGATGGTAAGCTTGTTAAGCTCACGATAATCGATACACATTCGAAAAGATCCATCTTTCTTTTTCACAAACAGGATGGGAGCGCCCCATGGTGAATAACTTGGTCGGAGGAATCCTTTATCAGATAACTCTTGGAGTTGTTTCGATAATTCTAGCATCTCAGACGGTGCAAGTCGATAAGGTGCTTTCGCAATCAGGTTGGCATTAGGTACCAGATCAATATGAAACTCGACTTGACGAACTGGAGGCAACCCAGGCAGTTCATCAGGAAACACCTCTGGATAATCCCGAACAATCGGAATATCCTGAATACTCTTGCTCTTGCCTTTCTCCTCGGTGACATGTGCTAGAAAAACAACATATCCTTTTCGCAAATAACTTTGGGCTTTCGTACATGACATGAGTTTCAATCCACCAGACGGTTTCTCGCCTCGAACTTCTAAGACTTCACCAGACGAAAGAGGAATACGAACGATCTTATCAAAACAAACCACTTCAGCATGAAACTTAGTTAACCAATCCATCCCAACGATAATGTCGAAACTCCCAAGTTGCATCGGTGTGAGGTCAATAGGAAAAAGATGGTTATCGAGGTTCAACTGATAATCACGAATAACAGAATCGAGTACGAGAGGTATACCAGTAGCAACTTCGACAGATAAGGGTTTCCTCAGTTTAGTTCTAGGTATCGCAAGCAAAGGCTCAAATGACAATGAAACAAAACTTCTATCGGCACCAGAATCGAAAAGAACAGATGCAGGTCGATTGTTAACAAGGAACGTACCATTGAGAACCTCGTTGTCAGCTCTAGCCTCGTTAGCATTCAGATTGTAAGCTCGTCCACGAGCGGGGTTCACATTCGCGTTCACCAACCTCGGGCAGTTGTTGCGGAAATGACCCATTTCACCGCAATTGTAACACGAACCTGGTGGGAATCTAGCAGCATTCCCTTGAACTTGTGCTGGATTCTGAGCAGCTTGATTCTGACCCAAACGACAGATGTCGGCCAAGTGCCCAAGTTTACCACAATTAGTACACTGTTTACAAGCTCGTTGTGCCACATGATGACCATTGCACCTTGTGCAGTGAGGTGCGGTACCAACATACTGTTTCTTCGCAGGAGGTAGTGCTGGTGGGTTCTGAGGGTTCTGGTTGGTGACAACAAAGTTCTGGGAGGCCTTGCGCTTTCTTGACTTCTTAGAAGACTCACCCTTCTTCTTTCCCTTACCCTTGTCTTGTGCAGAATCCACTGACTTCTTCTTGTCACCCTTTCGGGTCAGTTTACCTTTTCTGACATGAGACTCGATCAGAGTAGCAGCCAATTCAATCCCTTGATGGACAGTAGTAGGATTACTGCCAGTCACAATGTCTTACACGGAATCGGGTAAACCATCGATATACCTCTCTATCGCTTTCTCCAACGGGGTAACCATAGTAGGACACAACAAACTGAGCTACTCATAACGATCCGTGTAAGCACGGTGTTCTCCCCCATCTTGTTTCAAATCATCGAATTCTCGTTCCAAAGCTCGAATCTCGTGACGGGGACAGAACTCTCTCATCATGAGAGCTCGGAGCTCTTCCCATGTTTGAGCCATAGCCACATCGGCACCCCTATCACACATCACCCCGTTCCACCATGTAAGAGCACGCTTCTCGAACACACTGGATGCAAATTCAACCTTACGCTCATTCGGACATTGCACATGTCTGAATGTGCTTTCCAAACTTTCGAACCATTGCAGGAGCGCGGTTGCTCCTTGAGACCCAGAAAACTTCAACGGTTTAGCAGAATTGAAATTCTTGAAACTACACTGAACATTATTGTTATAATTGTTGTTGTATAACTGATGGATCTGGGTTACTACGTTCGGAAGCACTGCAGCCATTTGTTGAGCGACAAGGGCTGCGACTTCTTCATTGGTTAGAGGTTGTGCATCTCGTCGAGGAGGCATTGTCTAAAAGGACAAGTAAACATGAGAAATGAGTGAGGTTGATAATTGGAAAAACAAAAGAGGTATTGAAAACATCGACAAAACACAAGGAAGGCGATCATTCGTTTGTTACCTCGAACAAACAAATGACACGCAGTGACTAATCAAAGTAAATGGGTCAATACAATGTATCGCGAAGACCTGTTCGCCTATAAGTGAACACTCACCCCAAGAGTTCCCAGGTAAGAGTGACTGGTCCGATACTGCGGATTTGTACGAACACTCTAGCCTTAGACAGAAAACTCAGGGTACAGGCATTCACCCTTCCAGTTTGCACGTGTTCACATTATTTAGACCCAAACTTTGACGAGATTTTGAAAACTGAGAGGGTTCAAAACCTTATAATCAATCATCCAAGAACTGATGATTAATTTTCGAAGCGGATTTGTTATTGTGTTCTCATTGTGGTTATCACCTAAGGATAGGTGACGGTTTTGTTTTAAAATCTAAACGCAAGGAGACTCGCGTTGGGGTCCTAGAAAGTTATAGTCTAGGTCAAAGCATTACTAATAATCTAATTCCCTATAACCATTGGCTCTGATACCAACTCTTCTACCACACCCCGACCGCGTTAAAACAACGAAACCGCGGCGGAAACGTCGGGGAGTGTTGCAACAGAATTATTGTTTCACAACCATGGATACAAAAGTTTCGTTTTATTGATAATATTAAACATTAACATTGTCTTAAAGTTAAACAAACAAGCTACACATCGACTATCATTGTTATTATGTCACTAAGGCCTCGTCCAGATCCTATGTGAACATGCATCCTAACATCAACATCAAGCAACAACACCTGAAACATATGTAAAAACAAAGTCAGCAAAGAAATGCTGGCGAGCACATAGGTTTTATGAGAGTGTCGGATTCATGGCTCGTTTACATGTTGCAATACCTTATTAAAAACCTTGTTTTGAAAAGTGTATAGTATTGCAACATAATTAACCAACTCAAATCAAGTGGGTTATAGTTTATAAAATCTCGTAGCCATGATTCTTAACCCCAAAACATTTGTTTTAGTAAACCTATTTGTAAAACATCTCGTAAAAACTCGTTAATAAACTCGTATGGTTTATATCCTTTCGAAAACATCGTTATGTGACATCGTTTCAAAATTGTTTTAACCTCGTTTACCCAAGTGAACTAAATAACGCCACGGTATGTAATACGATGAAAACACTTATATATAAGAAGTACCAGCGGCGTATCTACCATGTTTTCATCATATTACACCCGTCCCGTTATCTAAACACTAACTAAAAACCAATCGTTTAACTCGTTAAAATAGCTTTAGTCGTTTAAATCATTCTCGTTTTAATTGTGAAATCTACTTTTAATCGTCTCGCTAATAACATCCAAACCTTCGCAACTCGCTTCTCGCATTAACAAACCACCAAAGGGTAAGTTAACAATCACATATTCAGTCGTTACCCACATAACCCCCACACATAACCATGGGTGCAGTCAGATAACGGGATTTGTCAGATCCTATGGTACCATAACCTAATACTGGTCGGTTCGGCCAAAACTAATGAATGTTATTCGTTATGTAACTATAACCAACAAGTTTGTTCACTTTATCGAAATCGTTATTAGTTTTATATAAACCATATTAATCATTTTTGAAAACCATCGTTAAAAATATCAAAATCGTTTAACACATATGAATCAACCCAAAACAATCGAAAACAGTAAAAATAGGGGAACTATGTACTCACATTGAAGTGCAAATATCCTTGATCTAAAGAACTTAGCGAAGCTTAGGCAAACCAAGGAAATCAAGTAGTACCTAGTAATCGGATCGCTAAATCAAATAATTGACACCTAAATCGGAAGATCGGATAGAATGAGGTCTTGTAAACCAAATGAGTGTTGGAACTCATGTGATATGGTTTAAGAAAGCCTACATCCTAAATCGGAACCTAACCTAAGTGCTTTTGACCCGTTACGACCCATTAAGGTAGCTTATGCCACTTTAACGCGTCGTTTGCGCAAAACGCGTTCGAGACGTCTAACTAGTCATATGACAAGTATTATATGCCCTAACATGTTTAAATATGTTGCATAATCAGTTAAGTGACAAAAGTTTAAGTTACATATGCTTAAAATCAAATTATGCATAAAAAGGGCATTTTGGTCATTTTCCTAAGGCATATAAACTACCTATCATACAACTACTTAAACTATGTGACCATAAGGTATAACCTCAGAAGGTTATTCCTTATACAACTATGGTCACTAAACATGCTTGGCCAGATCCTAAGGATCGACCAAACGGGCCGAGTTCGAAAGTCTAAGCGGTGGTTTAGACCGCTTGACTTATAGCTCTATACAAGCACTAGACTAAAAGTGACGAGTTAAACATGTTAAAACATGTTTAGTTAAGTTAGAAAACAGGTTTTGATATCAAAACAAAGGGTTTTGATACCCAAGAATAGTTTGGTTGCAAAATACGCATGAATACGCATTTTAACCGAAACTACGACTCGTCACTACGCCTAATCAACGTGGTAATCAGTAGGTATAGTCACTAGGGACTATAACCATCGTGATTACGCTCACGTTGCGAAGTTCAAACGAACTTCGTGTTGACCATAACCTGGTCAAAGCAGAAAGTCAAACACAGTTTTACTTTTACGCTTAAAAACGTATAAAAGCACGAAAGAATACTTACAAAGGGTCCAAGCTAGGAAGATCTTGATCCAAATTGCTCAGGTATGAAGTGTTAAACCCCAACTTAGAGCTATTTGAATCAGATTGTGAGTTGCAAGAATGAATGGCTTGGGTATTTATAGAAATCCCACAACCGTTAGGATCATTCCTCGCAATCCATGCTTCGATCTTGGCCCTCCATGTGGGCACATGGTATTCAAAACCATGGGAACACTTAAAACCATCAAAATCTAGCCCAAGGTATCCCAAATCAGTGGTTAAAAACCATCAAAACCTCAGAAATGGACTAAATTCAATGTTTCTGATCTGTTTTCTGTCGCGCCCCGCGTAGCTAGTTTGGCAGATTTACACTTTTAGCCCCTGCAAGCCCAAAACTTGGTTTTCGATACATTTTTGGCACGTTTAAGCCTCGTTAACCCCATTTCAAGGCTCTAAAATGAAGTTAAAGTATAGGAAACTTAAATATGCTCAAAAAAATCTCGGATGTCGGTTCGTTTGGTCGTACGGTTGCGTTATTCGGTTAATTACGACGGAAGTCGTAATGAACGCAAAAACGATCCAAATTACGCGACGAATGAAATTTTATCATGCCAATCACTAAATTAAAATATTTTAATGATTACATAAATTCTTGGATGTCCGGATATATTCAGAACGTAAGATATGTGTGCAAATGCAAACTTATGCACTTTTTGACGCTTTTAGTCCCTATTGATCAATAACGTTTATTTTAGCATACCGAACCCCTCAAAGCCTATTTCTAAGCTATGTAAAGGATATTTAAGGTATGTTTAACTTTTGATCAAGTTCCGGAATGTTCGTTACTATACAAATCGGCATAGTTTCGCAGTTTGACACAAATAGTCCCTGCGATCGAACAAACTTGATTTTGACACACCAAACCATCCAAAACTTATTTATAAGTTATGTGAAGGTTATTTAAGGTATGATAAGCCTATGTCACTATTCCGGAGTGTTTGTCGCATTAAACTGATTACGTTTACGCACCAGTTTGCGTATAACCTTCCAGAAAGCGATTTAAAGCTTGAAATCGGATTCGAATCAAATCTTAAAATCATCAAACACAAATACACACATAATAACACCAAAACACATATAATAACACCAAAACACATTGTTTTATTTATAATTAACATTGTTTTACATTGTACATCGATTACAGAACACAGTTGTCACAGCAGATCTAAAAAAACAACAAAACGTCAGGTAGTTATTGAATCTAACTAAATGCCAAAAAAATCTTACACGCGAAAAAATGAAGCGGTGTTGTGAGACACATTGAAAAAAAGAATATAAAAGGACAAAAAAGCCCATCCGCCCTTCATTATATCACGTGCCACGTGTAGAGCCATGATCCGTTCTCACCGTTCTCACACTTTTAGGCGTTTTCTCCTGATCCTGTTTCCCTATATATATATATATATATAGTGAAATTGTAGAATACAATACCCCTTAACGTACAATACGTACGATATAGTGAAATCGCATGTTATAAAAAAGCATGTTGGAAATCGCATGTTGGTTTTTTTGATGAAATCTCATGTTGTTTTTTTTTTTTTGTAGCAATTTCGCATGTTGGTAAATATGATAAAATCGCATGTTGTGAAATAAAGCAATTTTGCATGTTGGTTTTTCAGCATAAATCGCATGTTCAAAATTGAATTCACACCAGATCAGACGGCTAAGATGAGCGCGTACATATTGTATGATAAGAGCTATCGTACGTTAACCTTGCCCTATATATATATATATATATATATATATATATATATATATATATATATATATATATATATATATATATATATAGGATAATGCTCTATAAAAAACCCTTGAATTTTAGAAAACTTTGCAAACCCAATGCATGGTCTAGATTTTGCCACGTGTCCATAGTAAATATCATATTCTTTTTGTCCTTGAGGGCATTATGGTATTTTCACATCTATCTTAGATATCTTCCCCTATTTGATTTGACAATAATTAATACCCATCACATCCAAATCTACTTTCAAAACCCAAGATCCACCATTCAAAACCTCCATTTTTTCATTAACTTCATCTCTGTGTTTCAAGATCCACCCTTTCAAAACCTCCATTTTCCATTAACTTCATAACTGTTTCAAGTTCTACCCAAGATCCATTTCCATGAACTTCATTTCGGTTTCAAGATCCACCATTTCAAAACCTCCATTTCAAGATCCCCATTGACGGGAACGTCATTCACAACGAGTTCCCTACTGACGAGGACAAGAATGATCAAGGTTTTTCATCCTTTTTTTTATGGGTTCGAGTTTTTTTTTTCTTTTTTACACCCCTAATTCAACTTTACATGTTAATTTCTTAAAAGAAATCGAAGAACCAAGATACTGTCGAAGAATCAAGATCCTGTCAATAATAAGTTGGTTTTGATTTTTAATTATCATTTACTTTGATTTTCGTTCTTCACAATTGGTTTTATTTTTTCCAGAATTAAGAATGTTGCCAAAAGATTAATTATTTTTCAATACCATTGATTATTGTTTCAAAAAAAAATGACGTTTATAGGTAATAAATTTCAATACTATTGATTTTAGTTTGGTTTTCATTCTCCTGGTGTTTATAAATTTTGATTTTGATTCATGGATTACTTGTTTTGGTTTCAAACTCGTTTGATTTTGATCCATGGATTAGTTATTTTTGTGTTAAAAAAATGTGTTTGTTGGTTTGGGGATTTTGATCTAAACAGTAACTGTTTTTTTGTTGGTTTGGTTGCCTTGTTTGGTGCTTTTTGATCTGAATAGTAATTGTTTTTTGTTGGTTAGGTTGCTTTGTTTTGAGCTTTTGATCTGAATAGTAACTGTTTTTGTGCGTTATAGTACAGAAACAGACCCATAACATGTGTTAATCCCCTGTTAGAATGATATATAACGTGTGTTGCTTTACAGAAACAGAACAATAAAGATATTCAATCGACAAGCTGGATGGATGTAGGCGACGCTAATGCGGGGACATGTGTTAAAAAAAAAAGATATTCAATAGGTCACATTTTTTGGGAAGGAACTCTTCGTTCATTTATAACATGTGTTAGTGGTTCATGCTGTAACAGAACTCCATGATGTAACCTGACATGTGTTCATGTATAACATGTGTTAAGCCCCTGATAGAATGATATATAACGTGTGTTAACGTTTGTTAATTTAAAAAGTATGTACAAAGGACAAAAAGAACATGGTTACTTCTTTGACCATGTGGATAAATGTAGACCATGTATTTTATTTCATTTGACTAGATTGACATTCGAAATCATTGTGAAAATTCTATGAAGCCAAACATCAACCATTGATTATGTTTTATTAACTAGATCTATGGTTGTCATTTTTTTATTTTTAGACGTCTAATAATCGGCACATCTGTTTTTAGAAACGAAAAGCCAAGTTTGTCTTACAGGACAACCAACGTAACACGTGTTATAGTCTGAACTCCTGTTTCACAGCTAAGCCAAGTTTGTCTTACAGCACAACCAACGTAACACGTGTTATAGTCTGAACTTCTGTTTCACAGCTAAACCATAGTAACATGTTATAGAGACATGTATTAGGGTATGACGATGTATTTGGGACATGTATTAGGGTATGACGAATTAATTGCAGGTTTTTAGTTCTGTGTACTTTGTTAGTTGTTGTTTCAGTTGTGTAAGATTAATTTGCAGGTTTTTATTTTTGTGTTAAAAAGTTATGCTTGGTTTGGTTGCTTCTTTGGGCTTTTGATCTGAATAGTAACTGTTTTTTGTTGATTTGGTTGCTTTGTTTGGGGCTTTTGATCTGAATAGTAACTGTTTTTGTGATGTTATTTGAGAAAAAAGATTTTCTGGCTATGAATGTGTTAATATTTATGTCTGGTTAACGACTTAACGGTTATCTTATCTTTTTATTTATTAGGACGGTGATGGATACAAGGGATATAAGATCCAATTCTCGGGACCGTTGGTTTCGTCAAACGTGGATCAGATACTCAAGGATCATGACCATGTTTATGTTGCAACACAACACAACTAACACGTGTTATAGTTTGAACTTCTCGGACATGCATGTGTTACATGTGACATGAAACCCATGTACAACGTAACACGTGTTACGTGTGACATGAAAACACATTTTTATAACTTCCCTGGCATACGCACACCCACATGTTTACAAACCGTTTCAAGACCGACCCAAACAATAAAGCAAGGGTAGCCGCTGAAAAGCTAAGGCAGCAAAGGTAGCCGCTAAAAAGCTAAGGCAGATTTTCAAAGGAAGCTCCGCCATTTTCTTAGTGCTATGTATTTTCGTTTACTAGTAATATGTAATGTGAGACTCTTATTTTGTTTTGTCTAGTACATGATGTTAAAACGGTATGGACTTAACACATTCTGGAAGTCTTAACACACGTTATAAAAGAGGCTTAACACACGTTATATCAGGTATACTATGTTATTAAGTTACTATTGGAGTTTATGCATCCATTCTGGAAGTCTTAACACACGTTATAATAGAGGCTTAACACACGTTATACAATATTAACTTGTATGTTCCATATTAACTTGTACACATATTAACTTGCAAACCACTTTCATATACATGAATACAAGTCGGGTTATAATGGATGCTTACATGTTATCATATGTATACAAGTGGGGTTACAACAAGATTACAATATTAACTAAGCTCACCATTAAACTCATCGCCCCCGTCGACTGTTTTCACCCTTGTCACATGTTAAGCAATTACATGTTCCGAACAGACAAATTGTAACACATGTTAGATCAGTATATACACATCATGGTGTTTTGTAAACCCCTAGCTTATACATGAATATATGTCAGGTTACAAAAAGATTATAACAGAGGCTTAACACATGTTATACATTCCAAAATGTGCAAAATAAACACATGTTATAAACGAACGAAGAGTTCTTTCCCACATTGTATATCATTCTAACAGGGGCTTAACACATGTTATACATGAACACATGTCAGGTTACATCATGGTGTTCTGTTACAGCTTGAACCACCAACACATGTTATAAATGAATGAAGACTTCTTTCCCAAAGGATGTGACTTTCATATACATGAATACAAGTCGGGTTACGGTGTTACAATATTAACTTGTATGTTCCAAGATTATACAAGTTAATAGTGTTTTAGAAACCACTAGGTTATACATGACACAATGTTGGGTTAAACCAAGATTATAACAGAGGCTTAACACATGTTATCCCAGGTATACGGTGTTACAATATTAACTTGTATGTTCCATATTACCTTGTACACGTGTTACGATCAGTATATGCACATCATGGTGTTTTTGCAAACCACTTTTGATATACATGAATACAAGTCGGGTTATAATGGATGCTTACATGTTATCATATGTATACAAGTGGGGTTACAACAAGATTACGATATTAACTAAGCTCACCATTAAACTCATCTCCCCCCCCCCCCCCGGTCGACTGTTTTCACCCTTGTCACATGTTAATCAATTACATGTTCCGAACAGACAAATTGTAACACATGTTAGATCAGTATATACACATCATGGTGTTTTGTAAACCACTAGCTTATACATAAATACATGTCAGGTTACAAAAAGATTATAACATAGGCTTAACACATGTTATACATTCCAAAATGTGCTAAACATGTTATAAATGAACGAAAACTTGTTACAGCATGAAAACTTCTTTATGGATCTGTTACAGCATGAACCACTAACACATGTTATAAACGAACGAAAACTTCTTTCCCAAAAGATTTGACTTATTCAATATCCCCGCATCCATCCAGCTTGTCAATTGAATATCTTTATGGATCTGTTTCTGTAAATCAACACACGTTATATATTATTCTAACAGGTGCTTAACACATGTTATGGGTCTGTTTCTGTAAATCAAACAACCCAACAAAAAAAAAACACTTACTGTTCAGATCAAAAGGCTAAACCAGCAACCAAACCAACAAAAAAAACAATTATTGTTAAGATCAAAATCCCCAAACAAGCAACCAAACCAACAAAAAATCCCGTTCAAAAATCTCATCCTAAAGTTTTCGATTTATTTAAAATACATGAACATTAACCATTACTAGATCTTGATTGAAGACAGAGGAGAGGAGAGAGAGAGAGAGAACATTAACCATTACTAGATCTTGACTCCGACGACGTTTCGAACACCGGCGCCACCAACCACCCACCCTCCACCACCTTCTACAACCACCCACTGTCGCCGCTATCAACTACCAACAACCCAGAATGAACCAGCCACCACCTTCCACCTTCCACCAACCACTCATCGTGCATCTACCGCCTCCCCTGCCCCAACCATAACGGTCAACAACACCACCGCCACAGCGCTGCTGCTGCCGTGGGTGGCTGGAAACCCACCAGTTTTCTCTCTCTCTTTCGATTTCTCTGGACCTCTCTTTCTCTTTCGATTTCTCTGGTACTCTCTCTCACGGCTCTCACTCTCTCTTTAGGCTTGCAGGTTGTAAGTGTTGTGTAGAGAGAAGGGAAAGTCATGGGAAAGAGGGAATTGAGAGAGCTGAGATTGTGATTTTGAATTTGAATTGGATATGAAGAGAGAGAAAGAGAGGTGCATTAAAGATGATAGGATTAGACAGTGGAAAGAGAAGGAATATACTACCCAAAATGCCCTTCTAGTTGACTAATGTGTATTATTACATTTCTTTTAAATCTAATTGTTACCAAAATTATGAGAGCCATTGATCAAGTGTGATGAAACATAATCAATGGATGGTATTGGGTTTGCATAGTTTTTTAAAAAAGATGGGGTTTCTTGTATAGCCAAGCCCTATATATATATATATATATATGGAGAGGATCATGAGAAAATTACATATAAATGAGAAAACTAGAAAACTAACTAAAAAGGCCTAAAAAAAGCTAAAAAATATACCAAATTTTTTTGTACAATTTTCTATAAAAAAATCGCTATTTTTTATATATAAAAAAATTCAAAAAAAAACTTGTACTGCACATGTGCATTATATGCGTACTACACATGTGCATTACATGCTTAAAATTAGCTTTTTGAGTCTAGTTTAGCTTTTAGGGTTAGGTTTTTTGGAGGTTTAGGATTAGGATTAGGTTTTTGGGTGTGGGGGAGGAGGTTTAGGTTTTTTGTTTATGTTTAAGGTTTAGTTTTAGGTTTTCGGGAGGGGGTGGGGGGTTAGGCTTTGGTGGGAGGGTGAATTTACGTTTTTGGGGGGTGTCGGTGTGGGGTGGGTTAAGTGGTTTAGCCTTTCCGTATTAGTGCAAATGTGCAGTACAAAAAAAATTGAATTTTTTTTCATTATATAAAAAATAGCGAATTTTTAATAAAAAATTGTAAAAAAAATTGATATGTTTTTTAGGCTTTTTTGGTTAGTTTTTTTGGTTTTCTCATTTAAACTAGTTTTCTCATGATCAATCCCCTATATATATATATAGGGAGATGATCATGAGAAAACTAGAAAACTAACTAAAAAAACCTAAAAAAAAAAAGCTAAAAAACATACCAAAATTTTTTTTTTTACAATTTTTTATAAAAAAATCGCTAGTTTTTATATATAAAAAAAATGTTGTACTGCACATGTGCATTATATGTGTATTACACATGTGCACTATATCCGTAATAGTGCACATGTGCAATACAACAAAAAACTTATTTATTTTTTATTTTTTTGAAAAAAATTTTCCATGCATAAAAACCTGCGCTTTTTTTATAAAAATTTAAAAAAAGAAATTGGTATTTTTTAGGCTTTTTTAGTTAGTTTTTTGGTTTTCTCATTTAAACTAGTTTTCTCATGATTCATCCCCTATATATATATATATATATATATATGGGTGGGGTTCGGCTACAAAGTCCATTTTTCCTACAAAGTGTACAAAGTCATAAAATACCATAATTTCAGTCATAAAACACACTCAAAACCCACAAATAACAGAGTGAAGACCACTAAAACACAATATCCAAACCCTAACAGTCCATAAAAACTTCAAACACACGATCGTAGAACTATGAATATAAAACCCTACAAAAAAACCCCTCAAGTGGCGTCACCATTTCCACTCGCAAACCCTACAAAAAAAACCCCAATCTCAACATTAATCATACTGAAATTCAAATCGAGTGAAAGAAACACATAGTTTTGAGATATGAAACCCTAGATCTGCAAACTCTGTAAAAAAAAACAAACAAACTCAATGTCGGCGATGAAACAGCGATGTCCCATTTTTTCTTCGATTCGGATCTGAACAACCATCCGGCGATAATTCTTCGATCTAGGCGATGAAGGTGAGAGAGAAAGTTGGATCTGGGCGATGAAGGTGAGAGAAAGATTGAATATTATGATTTTCTTCGATCTGGATCTGGGCGATGAAGGTGAGAGAAAGTTGGATGATGAAGAAAGATTGAATATGATGATTTGTGGAGAGAGAACGAGATTTATGCAATCAGTTTAAAATAGAAATTACACATATACCCTTATTCATTTAATTAATTAGTAACAATTAATCAAATAATTACCATCATGCCATTGACTTAAAATCTCAAGATGATAAAAATCAAGGGCTCAGATCAGTTCACGCAGTTCACGCTTGGGATTTTGTTCACGTTTGAACCTAATATATATAGGGTAGGATTCCAGCGTGAACAACCTCCCAAGAGTGAACTGCGTGAACAGATCTGGACCCTTGATTTCCTTTTTAGTTGTTAAGGGTATGATTGTAATTATATAAAAAATTAGATTTAAATCATTATTTTAATAATTGAATTAAGTTACATCTTTCCTATTTTAAATTCATTATCCACAATATCTTTTATTTCATTTTTATTTTTCAGATTTCACCACCAGAATTCGGATTATGATTTTTAAGATCCACGTAACCTTCATATTTCAACGGTATACACATGTGTACTTGGATATGAATTGAATAGTACACATGTGTACTCAGCATGGTACATATGTGTAATTAGCTACATAATACATACATATAAACAAAACCTGTAAAACTATTTTATATTAAGCAAATAACAATTTCCATAATGTTTGCCAAACCAAAAAAAAACATACAGTTACAAGTTCCAGTTTCGTGAAAACAATAAACGCAGCATAATCGGAAAAATAAAAAAGACATAGTCTTTTACAACTATTCGCCGCGTTGTATGCTGAATCATCCTTATCGACCAAGCAAACAAACATACGTGAATCATCCTTATCGACCTCATACGTGAATCATCCTTATCGACCTTCGATCTCCACTTTCCTCGTTTACGACGTCTCCTATAATAACACAAAAAACTCAGCAATTAGTACTTTGCATAATTCACAAGTGTACATCAACAACTTTACACATTCAATACACAAAAAAATATGAGATATCACAAAAACAGACGCTATACACATGTGTACATCGCATTAAAAACATAGCAAAACCAGAATACACATGTGTACAGTGCCTTAAAAACAGAGCAAAATCAGAATACACATGTGTACAGTGCCTTAAAACCAGAGCAAAAATCAGAATACACATGTGTACAGCGCCTTAAAAACAAGCAAAATCAGAATACACATGTGTACAGCGCCTTAAAAACAGAGCAAAATCAGAGCCTAATAGTCTGGTTGATAGATTTTTCTCATTTTCTGCTTGTAATCATGTTGTAAAAACTACATTATTGTCAAATTTTACTCAAAGCAGAAAATAACCTCTTCAATCATAATATGGTGTAGCCAACATGCTTCTAGAACCGGAAACATTTCATTTCACAAAAAAAAAAAAACATTGCAAATTATCTCAACACACATCTGTAATTGTGTCACATATCAAGTATAGATAGATTCAAAACAGTGAAAAAACTAATGACACATCTAATAATGATGGTGTATAGTTATAGTCCATTCAAATAACACATCAAAACTGTAGATCTGGTTAGAAATAGACTAGTACCTGAATTTCATGCTCGATGTAGGGTAGTTCCCAACAGGCATCGTAACCTTAATGTCGGCCAGACCCTAATAAACCTCCCAATATTTGGTGCTCTTTCTCTGGCCAGAGCTTTAATCTGATGTTCAAAAATCAACCACAACGGTGACTTGGGCGACGACGACAAAACCTAAAAGCTCCGAGTTATTGTTTTCAACACCTCCCTCTGTACATCAGTCAGAAACCCCTCAAGTGGCGTCACCATTTCCACTCGCAAACCCTACAAAAAAAACCCCAATCTCAACATTAATCATACTGAAATTCAAATCGAGTGAAAGAAACACATAGTTTTGAGATATGAAACCCTAGATCTGCAAACTCTGTAAAACAAACAAACAAACAAACAAACTCAATGTCGGCGATGAAACAGCGATGTCCCATTTTTTCTTCGATTCGGATCTGAACAACCATCCAGCGATAATTCTTCGATCTAGGCGATGAAGGTGAGAGAAAGATTGAATATTATGATTTTCTTCGATCTGGATCTGGGCGATGAAGGTGAGACAAAGTTGGATGATGAAGAAAGATTGAATATGATGATTTGTGAGAGAGAACGAGATTTATGCAATCAGTTTAAAATAGAAATTACACATATACCCTTATTCATTTAATTAATTAGTAACAATTAATCAAATAATTACCATCATGCCATTGACTTAAAATCTCAAGATGATAAAAATCAAGGGCCCAGATCACTTCACGCTGTTCACGCTTGGGATTTTGTTCACGTTTGAACCTAATATATATATATATATGGGTGGGGTTCGGCTACAAAGTCCATTTTTCCTACAAAGTGTACAAAGTCATAAAATACCATAATTTCAGTCATAAAACACACTCAAAACCCACAAATAACAGAGTGAAGATCACTAAAACACAATATCCAAACCCTAACAGTCCATAAAAACTTCAAACACACGATCGTAGAACTATGAATATAAAACACAACATGATAATCAACATAAAACACACTAATGTTAGTCATTCGATAATCAAAGCCTTATCATCCAAAACACAACACAAAACTCACAGATATGACGTTTTAGTAATCTTCTCTTTGTTATTTGTGGGTTTTGAATGTGTTTTATGGTTGACATTATGGTGTTTTATGACTTTTTACACTTTGTAGGAAAAATGGACTTTGTAGCCAACTCCCACCCATATATATATATATATATATATATATATATATATATATATTCATTCTAGCGGCCCCCTATATATATATATATATATATAGTGTGAAGTTTATTGGGGAACACTAAAAAAGTGGGGAACCGGAGAACACTCTTAACAATTTTAACTTAACATGTTATAAATCAAATGTTTTTAAATTTTTTCGGCGCTTTTCTTTATATATACTTTTAGAAGCATTTTAAAAAAAATCAAAAACTAAAAATATATAAAAAACAGTTAAAAAGGGCTTTTTTTTTACAAAAATGATTTTTTATTGGAATAGTTTCTACCCATTTTTATAAGGAAAAGCGCTCAAAAAAGTTTAAAAAAATGATTTTTAACATGTTAAGTTAATTTTCTAAGATATATTTTTTAAAATTGTTTTTCAAACTTTTTTTAATATTTTTTTATTAAAAATGTTTCTACATGTATTTATAAAGAAAAGCGACGAAATTTTTTTGAGAAAAAGTTGATTTTTAACATGTTATGTTGAATTTTAAAAAGTGTTCCCCGATTCCCCATTTTTTTAGTGTTCCCCAATGAACTCTGTCCCATATATATATATGTGTATATATATATGTATATATATATATATATGTATATAGGGAGAAGATCATGCGAGAACCACCTCTTATTGCGAGAACCGCGAGAACCAATGTGAACACAACCAAAAATGCCTAAAAATAGCTAAAAATCAGACAAAAAAAATTTTTTTTGAATTTTTTATAAAAAAATCGCTACTTTTCGAAGCCAAAAAAAATTTTTTTTTTTTTTAAAAAAAAAATTTCTTCGAAAAGTAGCGATTTTTTTATAAAAAAAATATTAAAAAATTCAAAAAAAAAATTTTAGATTTTTTTTAGGTTTTTTGGGGTTTAGTTTTTAGCATTTTAGCTTGGGGGGTGGGGTTTAGGTTTTTGGGGGGTGGGGGAGGGGGGTTTAGGTTTTGGGGGGGGGGGGGGGTTAGGTGTGGTTCTCGCATGAGCTCCTCCCTATATATATATATATGTATGTATGTATGTCAGGATTTAGAGAAAACGGTCAAAAGTGTGAGAACGGAGAGAACGCTTATGGATCGTCAGATCAAAACAATCTATGGACTAGATGACGCGGTGGCATTTTCGTAAATAAAATCACTTTTATTAATCTGGCGCGCTTCATTAAGGGTAAAAGGGTCTTTTGACTTAACATAAAACGCCAAACTCACGCTATTAAAATCCCGCTTCAACACACATACCACACTTCATCATAATAAGACGCCATATATATAAAACGCCAAACTTTGTTTTTAACCGATAAAGCTGAACAAACAGTACTAAAATGACGGAACTTTATTACTAGCATTTACTGCAATAAAAATCGCGCCTAAAATACGCGTCAAAAACTTCCTATATAAACAAACTCTCAGAATTACTAAAATCCAAACCAAAACCACAAAAACCTATATTTTCCTCTACACCATTCATCTTATAAACGCCAAAAAAACCAAAATATCAAAGATTCAAATCCATGTTTCTTTGATATACACAATGTTCTCAATAAACTTTCACTCTATGTAATGAGCAAGATCCTCAATATAAACGCCAAAACATACAAAAACCACAAAACTTCAAAAAAGCCATTTCATGGAGATTCTGTTTTTGTTCTCTATAAAGTTTAGCTAAACGGGATGGATAACATTGTTACACATCTTTCTTAACTGAGGATTAACAATGTTATCCATTTCGTTCAGCAAAACATTATTGAGTTTAGCACGACCAAAAATAGAAGTTTATGGAAGTTTTATTTAGTGGCGTTATTATTATTATTATTATTTTGGCGTTTGATTTCCATGCCCGATCTTATATTGTTTGTTATTTAACTTCGAAGTAGCATGTTATGAACAAAGATATAGAAAAAAGAAAGATGCAAAAAAAATAAATAAAAAATAAAAACGCCAAACTGTGAAATGTCTGTGTTCTATAGCATTGAAATAAAAAAATGCCAAACTACTCTACACTGGCTCTCAAAAACCTTCTATATGTGTTCTGTAAGAATGACAAATACAAAACGCCGAACTACTCTTCACTGGCTCTCGAAGACCTTGTCGATCTTCTTTTAATTACGGCCTGTTTGCATGTTGATGCGTAGTGTCCATAGGCTTTGCAGTTCTGACACTGTCTTTCTTTGGCCCCGGTTTTTTACTTTGATTTCTTTTTGTTAATTGCTATCTCCTGTTTAGATTTCAGGTGCTTCCGAGAACCAGAACCTTTGGATTTATAACCTACAGGGACTCTTATCGGATTCTTGTCATTTTTATATTGACCAGTTATCTCAGCAAATCTATCCCTAGAACTAGCGGGAGGAGCAACAATCTGCATATCTTGAACCTTCTTCATATAAGATTGAACATGATCCTTGTATAATGATAACTCCTCTTTATTACTAGATAAACGATTCAAAGTGTATTCGGTTGAATAAATAATATCTCGCATTATACTTTGCACATCAGGATCAAGCTCGGTCATATATTCACGACTAATTGAGAATTCAGGATAGCAGTTTGGGGAGGCCTCTTTACGTCATCTATTCAGAATGTATTGTTTAGGAAATTCCCTAATGTCCATAAGTCTCAAAGCATAGAATATATGTCTACATAGAAAACCAAACTATTCAAAACGTCTGCATGAGCAACTGCATCTGCAATCAGACTTACGGAACAATACCTGAAAAACGCCAAAAACAATATCTCTATAACGCCATGCATAGAATGTTTGTCTAAAAAAGAAAAAAAACACATTGCATATGATAAAACGCCATTAACAGAAAACTCCATAAAAACCAAAACGCCATTATTTACCTCAAATAAGGATGTACAAAGCTGTTGGAATTCATTTACATAAAACTTAACAAACCCATCAGGCTGATCTTCGTAACGTTGATTTATGCAATCCGCAACTCCAATAAGCTCAGCTTGAACGTCACAAAAAATACTTTTTTGTATATATCAATAGCTTGCCCTTCCAACACTTTGTAACTACTCTTCAACTGGGGTCTTTTGTATCGAGATTCATGATCATTTTTACGATGTGTGTGACCCTGTGCTTCTATTGCAGTCTCATAATGCATCTTGAACTCAACAAGAGTAGCTTTCGAATTGCACACTTGACCAAAAAAATGATTCTCACTCTCCGACCTGGATGTCGTTCGCATAAGACCAGACATATGCTCCATTCTATAGTATGCAGGGATCCAAGATTCCCTAAGTGCAAAAATATCAGATAGCCAGTCATTATCTTCTAAATTGAATTCTGCAATAATTGTTTCTCATTCTGATTCAAACTCTTCAGGTGCGAGAATATCCGTCCACACAACACAACAGATACGTTCTTTAAAATTGGTGGAATTGCATAGCCTAACACCAACCTATAAATAACACGAAAACGCCATGCATATATAAAAAAACAAAAGACAAAACTTAATTAAAAAAACAGTAACAAGGTACAAAACGCCATGTATCTTAAAACGCATTGTATACTAAAACGCCAAAGGTAAAAAAAGCATAACAACCTTCAGAGAAAGTTTATGCATCACATGACACATGCATAACCGATGCCCCGTGTCAACAAATACAGCAGAAATAGCCTTCTTCATCGCTGGATCTTGGTCAGTGACAACAACTTTTGGTTGAGAACCAACAGCTTTAAGAAAAACTCTTAACAACCAAATATACGTATCAGCAGTTTCCGACGCCAACAATGCTGCGCCAAATGTAACATTGTAGTGATGATTGTCTATACCAGTGAACAGTACAAACACCATAGAGTATCTGCATATGAAAACGCCATGAGAAATGAAACAATAATAAAACGCCAATGAACGTAAACTAGTAAAACGCCATTGCATGTAAGCTAATAAAACGCCATTGCATGTAAAATATAAAAACGCCATGCATGTAAATTAATAAAACGCCAAAAAACAAAGAAGTTGAATTATAAAAAATTACTTGTTGGAACGATACATGGCGTCAAACGAAATCACATCACCAAACACGTGGTAATTACGTTTGGCTTGATCGTCACACCAAAAAAGACCCTTCAAACGATTGTCTTCGTCTGTGATGTAATCATACGAGAAATTAGGATGGGAATGTTTTTTTTCATTCAAATGTTTCACAACCATATCAAAGTCATATTCCCCTATGACCAAGTTAATTTGCCTCTTATAGTTCTTAAATTCAACTTTGCTTGCGCCCACGTCTTCAAAACCGCCAAAACATGTCTTCATAACATTAAACGCCTTGACAGGACCCAAATTCAGCTTAGACATGTTGTGTATAACATGCTTCTGGAGCTGAGTGCGGTGTCGTTCAGTTGGAAGAAAATGCTTATCAGGACGTTCAACAAGTTCATGATTGTGCTCCTCGACAAACTTATACACCTTCCAAAATCCATCCTCAAATTCTACACATAATAGTGCACCACAATCAGTCCTCTTTGAAAAGTTAGATCGTACTACTCGCTCCTTTTGATTGGGGTCCAACGTATCAACCTTCTTGTCCTTATATGTAACACCTGTGCCTCTACGGCCATCAAACAAATACCGAACCAATGAAATATTATATTTCATACTTGGGATTTGTAAAAATATGTGTATCATTTGCACATATCAATTTTTGTTCAATTCCAAACTCTAAATCGCTTTCTGGAAGGTTATACGCACACTGATGCGTAAATATAACCAGTTTAATGCAACGAACACTCCGGAATAGTGACATTGGCTTAACATACCTTAAATAACCTTTACATAACTTAGAAATAAGTTTTGAAGGCTTTGGTATGGCAAAAACAAGTTAATTCGCTTACAGGGACTAAACTTGACAAACTGCGAAAGTATGCCAATTTGAACTGTAACAGACATTCCGGAACATGACCATAAGTTAAACACACCTTAAATATCCTTTATATAGCTTAGAAATAGGCTTTGAGGGGTTCGGTGTGCTAAAATAAACTTTTGGCTCATTCAGGGACTAAAAGTGTCAAAAAGTGCACAAGTTTGCATTTTCGCGCATAACTTACGTTCTGAATACATCCGGACATCCAAAAAATTTATGTAAGCACTAAAATATTTTATTTTAGTGTTCGGCATAAGAAAAATCCATTCGTCGCGTCTTTTGGATCGTTTTTCGCGCTTGTGCGCATTCCGTTGTAATTAAGCGAACATCGCGTTCGTACGACCAAACGAACCAACATCCGACATATTTTTGAGCATGTTTCATGTCCAAAATGTTTAGGCATCATTTTAGGGCCTTAAAGTTGGCTTTACGGGCCTTAGAAGTGCCGGAAATGGGCTTAAAACACAACAGGGACTGAAACTGTCAGTTATGAAACTTATTTTCTGATCAGAAGCCCCAGGCGGCCCGCCTGAGGTTTGTCTGATCCTGAAGCGGGCCGCGTACGCCTCCCAGAACAGAACAGATCAGATCAAACAGTCAGCAGATTCCAGCTGTTTGATCCACCACCACACACTCACAACTTGCCTATTCAGCTGATAAGGACCATTTTTAGGCACCATAACTTTCCAACACATGTACGGGTAGGATTCAAGCACGGTTTCCATGAAACGATCTTAACGGTGGACCGAAAACTATAAATACCCCACCCCCATTTGCTTCTAAACCCACTAGAATCTGATTTGAGGAGCTCTAAGTTGAAACCTTTGTTTCATACCTGAGCTACTTGAATCACGATTAGCATTCGGGGACCCTTCGTAAGTATTCTTTCGTTCTTTTCCTTCTTTTATTGCTTTTCGAGTCCGAAAGTCAAACTTTGTTTGACTTTCAGCGTTGACCAGCTTATGGTCAATGCGAAGTTCGTTTGAACTTCGCAACGTGATTGTAATCACGATGGTTATAGTCCCTTGGGACTATGCCTACTGATTACCACGTTGTCTAGGGTCGTAAGGGTAAGCGATCTGATAAATCGCTTATACCTTCGAACCCGACCCAGTTTGGTCGATCATTAGGATCCGAACAAGTACATTAGGTGACCATAGTATATAGGGAATAACCTTCCGAGGTTATACCTTATGGTCACATCGTTTGAGTAGTTGTATGATAGGTAGTTTATATGCCTTAGGTAAATTACCAGAATACCCTTTTCATGTATAATTGGTAATTACCCTTTTCATGTATAATTGGTAATTAAGCATATGTAACCTAAACTTTTGTCACATAACTGATTATGTAACATGTTTAGGCATATAACACTTGTCATAGGACTAGTTAGGCAGTCCGAACGCGTTTCACGCGAACGACGCGTTAAAGTAGCATAAGCTATCTAAACGGGTCGTAATGGGTCGTAAACACTTAGGTTAGGTTTCATTTAGTATGTAGGCTTTGTTAAACCATATGACACGAGTCTTTATACTCGTTTGGTTTACGAAACCGCATTCTATCCGATCTTCCGATTTAGGTCCGGTTTATTAACATAGTTACCTATATTAGGTGCCGTTTGATTCCGTAATCTCTAGCATTGTTTGGTTGTTACTCAAGGACTACTGAGCAATCTCAAGTGAGTACATAGACCCCTCTTTTACTGTTTTCCAAACTATTTTGGGGTGGAACACATGTGCCTACTTGTTACTTTCGTGCTTTCCTGTTTTCACATCATATACCTGCTATGTTCGTTAGTACATTATAGTACATTGTTTTACATTTACATTTTATGCTATGTATGTCCATTGCGTGCATACTTAGTACATCGTTTTACATTGACATTTTATACTATGTATGTCCATTACGTGCATACTTAGTACATCGTTTTACATTTACATTTTATGCTATGTATGTCCATTGCGTGCATACTTAGTACATCATTTTCATCACATGCTTACATTTTGTTATGACATTTGGGTTGTTTACAATGGAACAATACATTCATTAACATTAGCTACGCCGTTGTTAGTAGGTAGTGGTACCATAGGAATTGACAACTCCCGTTCCGGACATCCTGGGTATGGGGATGAAAGGAATGACCGAATTCGATATACATAATTTAGATAAACCTTTAAGTTGTTTAAGGGTTTATCGCCGCAGTCTCAAGGCTTGGATGTATGCATTTTCACAACACCGTATAGATGTTCGTATCAGTATAGCATGCATTTCCACAAAACATAGCTTTAATTTAAACCAAGTTTTACTTCAATACTATGTTCTTGTGCATATGGTTTAGTTGATACATTTCACTAGCCATACATATCATTTTGGTTACATATTACATGATTTACATTGATCATGCATTTCCACAAAACATAGCTTTGATTTAAACCAAGTTTTACTTCAATACTATGTTCTTGTGCATTTCATCTATGGTTTAGTTGATGCATTTTCACTAGCCATACATATCATTTTGGTTACACATTACATGGTTTACATTTGACACATAAACACTTTTGACATTGGTTATACATTACATGATTTACATTTTGACATAAACATTTTAACATATTATTTCAATACATTTGGAAGTTGGTTTAAACATAGACATCTTACATTGTTGGTTTGGTTTGAGTAAGTGATTAAGTAACGAGGCGTGTGTAATATGATACAAGCATGGTGGATACGCCGCTGGTACTTCCTATATATAAGTGTTTGTATGGTATTACATATCGTAGCGTTATTTGAATCATTTCAGTTTATGACATATAACATTTTATACAAATAACATACTTTTCACAATACATTGTTTTACAAACAACTTAACTTATACAAACTCATTTTACATGGTTATTCATTTAACCATGCATTATTCTCTTATTTATACGTAGCATATGAACTTATTGTTTTTCAAATGATTTACAAAGACAAAGCAAATTAAAAGGTTCATGACTAAACATTTTCTCAAATATAAGTCATGAATATTATTTTCACAAAACCTATGTACTCGCCGGCATTTTTATGCTGACGTACCTATTTTCACATGTGTTTCAGGAGATGAAGCATAGGATTGATCAAGATACACTTAGGCGGACATGGGCCTTAGTGACAATAAAAGATGCAAGACTAGTTATTTATGTTATGTTTCTTTGATTGTCAAGACATTGTAACTCGTGTATTTAATAAAACAATATTTAAATTTCCATGTGTTATGAAACAATGATTCTGTTACAACACTCCCCGATGTTTCCGCCATGTTTTGTTGTTTTACGTGGTCGGGGTGTGACATTATATACCCCAGCTCTCGTACACAAGAAATACTTAATATGTAAGACACCTTTAGAGTTTGTCTTTGTAGTCCCTTTCCTGACTGAAAACCCACACTCCTTGGCATACTTAACATACATTGAATAACAATCATCAAGGCTTGATAATAGCATGTCCTTTCTGGGCTTTAATTCTTCACTGACGTCAGAAATGATAAATGGTAATCCAGTTTTGGGGCAATGCCTTTGACTCGAGGAAGAGACTTCGTCTGAGAAAACAAAGGGAGGAACAGAAAAATCAGAAAACAGAGTGATGACTCGTAATAACATTATACATTAAAACGTCATTAATTGAATAATAAACAAGACATAATAAACACATAATTTAAAAACGACATGATAAAAAAAACCATGAGATGAATAATTAAAAACACTTAACAACATAAATAATTAACAAAATATAACATCATAATGAAAACGCCAAAATTAACAAAACTAATGTTTACACAAATTAACAAAATAGTAATAACTGATATTCACAAATACTACTAAATAAAATTCAAAACTAATCAAATAGACGAAAAACGCCAATGATCGTAAAAACATAACAAATACTCAAGAACGTAAACGACAATTAAAATTAATATCGAAAACTCCAATTGTAGTTATGAATAATAGATTAAATATCAATTAAAACGCGATTAAATTGCATAATTGAATAACGCTATGAAAAATCATACAACACATTATAAAAATAATAATACAAAAAAACGCCATAGAAAAATGATAAAAGAACAAAACGCCATATCTGTTGCATGATTTGCTGGATCGAAAAATAGAAAACTCCAACGAATTTTACTTTGTCGAACAGAATCCACGTTAAACGCCATAGATCTGAGAAAGCTTGCAAAGGAGGTAACAACTAACAATAAATCTTTGGAGTTTTAATTTGAAAGAGATTTATAACGCGAATAAGGATGGAACGTATAAAAGGACAATCGTACCCCCCGCATAACAATTAGGGCCCCCTGCCACGTGTTGGGCCAGGATCCGTTCTCACCGTTCTCACACTTTTCACCGTTCTCTCCTGAACCCGTTTCTATATATATATATATATAGGTAAAGAGTACGGTACAAATTACCTTATCGTACATTATATACGCGAGCATAATAGCCTTACACGTGTCCTGGTTGGTTTTTTCATATATAAGGTTAAATGAGACAATCAATTCAATCATCTGAGGGTAAATTCGTCTCTTCATTCAATCAGCGAGCGAGAAGTTCGTTACACTAATATCCCGGTATTTATCATTCGAATCAATTTCAAATTTTTCATAATTCTCAATTTGCAGTTATCGTTCTTCTGTGTTAGGGTTTTATTCAGTTGTTTTTTTTCGATGGATCCACAGAGCAGCGCTGGACGTGCAAATGTTGTTGATGTTGAAGAAAGTCGACCTATCGGTGATCATGCTCAATTATCTGCATATCAGAGAGTTTCTATTGAGGATGTTTTAAATCCGCCATCTGTAAATTCAAATCCAATTGCAAGTTCAAGTGCTCTAAACGATTGTTTTAATGGTAATTATGTTAATTCAGATATCTAAAATGTTCGTATACCTGTTTTTTGTTTAATCGCTCCTCTGATTTTACATTTTTGTAACTGTTTTTGAAGTTTGAATGTTGAGTATATTTTTTGACATGAAAGCAACATGTACAAATTCGCATGTTATTAGTCTTTCAATTCGCATTTGATGTTTTTTTCCTTAACTATTTCGCATGCTATGGTATATTAAATCGCATAGATAAATCAGATTAATCAAAATCATCAATTTCGCATGTTTTCTTTATATATTTCGCATGTTTTTTATTTTTCTGATTTGATTCATTTAGATGAAAGGGTTTACACTCCGGAGGTTCAAGCATCAGCCACACCTGTGGTTGGAATGCAATCTATCTCTATTGAACAAGCATATGCGTTTTACCAATCATATGCTAAGTTAGCTGGTTTTTCTATTCGGAAAGGTGGTGAAGTACACAGTGGTGGTATAATCAAAACTAAGTATTTTGTTTGTTCTAAAGAGGGACATAAGCCACTGTGTATTGACGATCGTTCGAAGTCAAAAAAGCAATTCAAAACAAGGAACAGGGGGACTATTAGAACTGGATGCAAAGCTCAACTTATGATTTGCACTGTGGATGGTAGATTATATACAGTAAAGAGATTTGTTGATGGCCATAATCATAAGTTTGTATGCCAAGATGATATTCACATGTTGCCAGCTTACAGACAATTGTCAGATGTCCAGGAGGAGATGGTATGGGAACTAGGCACTTTAAACCTTGGTCCTGTCAAAGCTTTCCATATAATGAGGAAACGTTATGGTGGTTTCGAGAACGTTGGTGCCACGGTTGATGATTACCAAAATTTTAGGAAGCGAATTAACAGCTATATAGGAGAATATGATGCTGACATGGTGATTAATAGGATGACTGACAAAAAACAGTATTTAGCTGATTATTCGTTTGAATATTCTGTTGATGATGGCAAACGTTTAACTGGTTTGTTCTGGGCTGATGGTTTATGCAAGCTTAACTATATGGAATTTGGGGATGTGATATCCTTTGATGCAACTTTCAAGACAAACAGGTTAGTGTTTGAAGACAAACATGTTTTTTTTTACTATTTTCGCATGTGTAAAATTGGTGTTAACTATATCGCATGTTTTACTTTTGTTTTCGCATGTGGTTTTTTGTAATTCGCATGTTTTCAACGTATTTTCGCATGTGTTGTGCAGGTACAAGATGGTGTTTGTCCCGTTCACTGGCATTGACAACCACTGTCGAAATGTAACATTTGGAGCTGGGTTGTTGGCATCGGAGAGCATTGAATCATATAAATGGCTTATGAATTCATTTTTAAAGTCATTTGGTCAGCAGCCAAAGGTTGTAGTGACTGATCAAGACCCTGCTATGAAACAGGCTATTGAGGAGGTTTTCCATGTCAGCAGACACAGATTGTGCATGTGGCACATAATGAAAAAAGTGGCAGATAAGGTATAGTATGCTATATTGTATTCTGTTAGTGTTATTTTTTTGTATATTATATATTTTTGTTATAGGTTGATATAAAGAGCATTTATTTGTCATAGGTTGGACAGGAGTTGTGCAATAACGATGAGTTTAAAAGGAGGATGTGCGACATTGTATGGACTGATTCGATTGAGCCCGAAGAATTCGAGAGACAGTGGAAGTTGGTGATGATTGAGTTTGGTCTCACAGAAAACAAATGGATCGATGATATGTTTGTGATGAGATCCATGCGGATTCCGGCTTTTTACCGACACGAGCCAATGTCGGGACTTATGAGAACAACCTCAAGATCAGAGAGTGAGAACCATTTTTTCTGCCAGGTGTCTAATTCACAACTCACTCTCGTAGAGTTTATGAATCATTTCGACGGTGCAATGGATGTCCAACGTTTTAATCATAGAAAGAATGATCATATTTCAAGATATACTGAGCCTGCTGATTTGACCGGAACTTCTTTGGAAGAAGATGCTGCTAAGAGATTCACCAGGTCTATATTCTTTGATCAGCAAATAGAGATTTGTGGTACAATTTCTGAATGTCTGCTGATGGACACCAAAGTAGAGGGTCCACAGATCAGGATAATGTTGAAGGACTTTAAAGCACATGGAAATGGTTTACTGGAGGTATTATAGCATATTTATTTCACACATGCGATTTGTAGATGACATATATGCGAATTTCTTTTTTTTTTCAGAATTATCATCTTACAATATGCGATTTTGTTTTTTATCATGCGATTTTCAAAATTTATTCATTTACATATTTTTTAAGACATGCGAAATTGTCTTGTTACACATGCGATTTTAATTTTGAATATATATATATATATATATATATATATATATATTTTTTTTGTTGGTTTCATAGGTGTGGTTCAAGAACCTTGAAAATGATGTAACTGCACAATGTAGCTGTTTGCGTTTTGAGCAGTATGGGCTGCTTTGCAAACACATCTATTTCCTTTTCAAGATGTTTGGTGTTAAAGAAATACCAAACAAGTATGTTATGAAGAGATGGACGAAGGATGTGGTGCCGAATAAGTTAAATGTGAAGTACAATTTAAATGTGGGTGGCAAGGATGTGCAACACAAGGCTAAACGGATTGCTCGTGAAATCATCCACACAGGGGAGTATTTGGTTAGCAATTTGATTTCCGACCTCGATCAACTTGTTTTAGTCAGGGATCAAATGATGCAGCTTAAAGAGAGAGTTGATCAGAGTCGAATAACCAAGCAACTTGGTCCAAAATTTGACCGATTTTCAAAGTTAATTGGTTATCAACAACCCGTAACTAATGCTCCTCCTACTGTCCGTGTGCCGGCTGGTATAAGAAACAAAGGTCGCGGCTCGCATAAAAGGATTAAATCTAAGAAAGAACAAATGATCAGCCGCAAGGGGAAAAGGTCAAGGACATGTAGCGTATGTAATGTAAAAGGTCATGACATTCGGACTTGCGAGGAGCTGAAAGCCAAACTACAAGGTAAACAGCAAAAAAAGAAGAAGAAGGGCATCCAGATCGAAAATGTTGATAGAGACAAAGAAGATGAGGTTGAAGATGATGAAGAGGAAGATGAGTTTGAAGATTACAGTAGTGATGATGGATCTGAAGAAGAAGAAGATCAGTGGGAGGAGGTTTCGGAAGATGATGAGGATGAGTAGTTTTTTTCTAAATGGACATGCGAATTTATACGAAACACTTGCGATTTTTTATATTCATCTGTTTATATCTTTTTTCACATGTGATTTATAATGTATAAACATGCGATTTTATATGATTAAGTTTATAATAACTCTAACATGCGATTTCACTTTTATTACATGCGATATTTTGATTTTTTTTATGTGACAAACAGGGCAATATCATTCATGCGATTTAATATTTTTATAAGCAAGCATAATATGTGTTCTAAATATATAATATGTGTTCTAAATACATAGCCAAAATATAAAATAATTGTTATTGTCTAACAGAGCCACAACCACAAAAGGATTAAAAAGATAATTTAGTTACTTGAAGAAAAGATTTTATCACGTTCAGAAGAGCTGAACTCCATCTTCTCCTTCACAGTGTTCAGAGCATCTGTCAGGAAAGAGAAGGCCAAGTCATCAGCTCTAGATTGCTCTTTTATGTGATCCAAAGCTCTGTCCTTGAAGCTTGATGGTGGTTCTTGAAGTAGGCGTTCCCATATATCTTGATTTTTCTTGATTTGTTCAAGAATTTTACCCTGCACATCAAGAACCAGATGAGAAGAGTTGACATCAGTGCTTAGTTCTGTCAACGTGCGAGTTGACAATAGTTCTTTGATTGCAATGTTTTTTATTTGTTCCGAATCATCAGATGCCATTTTTGTTTGTATGTTTTGTGTGTGTTTTTGATAATTTTCTATGTATGACTTAATATGGAAGGTAGTTATATCTAGGTTTTTTATATTAATATAGTAAATTTATTATGTAGGTAGGGTGGTAAGTTCAATAGTAATTATTGTAAAATTGATCATTACATGTCAATTTACAAGCACATCGGTCATAAATCAAGTATTTTTTATATATAATACTACTATTTTTAGTTTTTTAGATTCGTATTTTGTTTTTTTTAGTTATTTATTTATTATTTAATTTTTTTTTTCATTTTTAAGAGAATGCAATTTTTAATTGTTTTGCACTGTTTTTATTCGAAATCGCATTTGAATGGATACAAATTCGCACACTATATAAAATCTCAAAGAATACTTAACATTTTACTGAAATCGCAATGCTTTATCATGAATTCGCACACTATATGAAATTTTAAGGAATACTTAACTTTTTATCGAAATCGCATGTACATTGTTATGAATTCGCACACTATATGAAATTTGAAAGAATTTTTTTAATTTAAATCGCATGTGCATTGTCCATGAATTCGCACATGATCTCACAACCTGCATCATCTTCTTGATTAATTGTTATAATTTCGATTTATAAATTCATCAGAAGTTCACAAACGTGTCCATCGATTTGTGTTAGTACATAATTTATAAATTCATCAGAATTTCATTTTTCACATAAGGATTTGGTGAATAGGAATCGATCGATTTTTGATTAATTGTTATAATTTCGATTTCGGTTTTGATTTTAGAATCTTACGTTATGATTTTTGAGGTTTTTGTTTGCTGATTATCAAGGGTTTTGATCACGCATTAGACGATTTTAACCTTGGCGGTTTCTTTGTATTAATTTTAATTTGATAAATTTAAGAGTAAAACACACTGTTTGAATCAGATGATCCGACGGTTGTGGATGAAGCGTACATAATGTATGATTAAGTTATTTGTATGATAACCGGCCTCTATATATATATATATATATATATATATATATATATATATATATATATATATATATCCACAACAAACAAAGTTTAATAATACTTGACTAGGGTTTTATAATTATATGATGCTTAATCCATACTATATTTTAATACATTTTGAAGAGGACGTGATTGTCCTTTTTCATTACTTTTAGGAGTTTAGACCATGTGTAGTGGTAAATTGTTATAATGCCCCTACCATGGGGCATTATCCGACACGTGTCATCCCAGTCAGCATGGGGCATTATAGCAAAAAGTGGTGTAGTGGGCATAATGCCTAATAATGCCCCTTCCAGTCATTAAAAAAAAAAAAAGGAAAGTAGTTGCGGCTGGTCAAAGTCCTCCTCATTGGCTAGTCAAAGTCCTCCTCACACTCCATTGGCCACATGCAGTAAGGGGTAAACCATTTCAGCGTTTTATTTAAAACGCTCTTTTGCAAATTCTTCAAAAATAACGCCTTATAACGCCTAGTGTAGTGGGGGTGGGAGCATTTTGGGGCGTTTTTTTTCAATTTTTTTTAAAAATCACGCCCCACTACGGGTGGTCTTAGGGGAGCAAAATAGTCTTTAATGAATTTGACTACCTTGATTATTTTTCTATAAGCGCATGCTAATTATGGGATAAAATTAAAAAAAAACTGAATAATTATATGATTCATATTTACTTTATTTTATAGGGATTTTTACATATTTCCCCTTATTAAATTGCCTTATTACATATTTACCCAACTTATAAAATCAATTACATATTTCCCCCTTTTCTTGAGAAATTACCCTTTTATCCTTACCCTTTTATAATTTATTTTCTGAAAATAAAACATCAAAGGACGCTTCCTTCTACCTTCCCCAATCTGGTTCACTGCGTTCCTTCCCCTCCGACATAATCTGGTTCACGACTGCAAACGCAAAACCTTACACGACGATCTAGTGCACAACAAACTGTCACGACGGGCTTAGATCGTTCTGCAATCATCAATCGTTTCCGTCTTCCGCCGTCTTGCCGTCGTTTTGTTGTTCTGTCGTTCTGCTTCACTCCTGCTTCACTACGGATTTACATCCTTCTGCTCCACTCTTGTTTCGCACCATGCCAATCGTCTCCGCCTGCCGTCGTCTGGCCGTAATTTTGCTGTTCCATCAGCCCTGACCAGTGATCATTAAAATATACCATTATACACCTGAATCACTTTTGTTTTCAATCGGGAACACGTGCTACGGAGGTGCAGCAACAAGTTAAATATGGCTGCTTGTAGTGTTTTGTTTATAATAATAATAATAATAATAATAATAATAATAATAATAATAATAATAATTTCTTGAATTGTTTTGCGTTTGTAATTGGGTTTATCAAGAAAGGAATTTCTTAGACATAGATGTTATGCATCTGGTGGAACCATTTTCTATGCATATGCATAATCTATCATTATTTCACCCTCACACTCATCCCATGAATATGTTAGTGGTGTATTTATGGATGAAGAACAAATTAGCATAGTTGAAAACCTGTACTTTGATTTTACATAAATTGGGTAAATATGTAATTGATTTTACATATTAGAATACGGAAATATGTAAATATTCATTTACTAGTTCATTAAGGGTAAAATAGTCATAAATAATAGTCATTTTAATGAAAAGGAGAAATATGTAATATATATATGAGTTAGGGAGGGGAAATATGTAATTGATTTTATGGGTTGGGTAAATACGTAATAAGACAGCTTAGGAGGGGGAAATATGTAAAAATCCCTTTGTTGTACCTTCAAATCTATGTGATACTTCACCAATAATTGCTCAAGCATTTTACCAGTGTTTATGTTTAGGGTTCAGCGAACAGTTCGTGAACCGTTCGGCGGGAAGTTCGTTTATGTCCGTTCGTTTAATAAACGAACGAACATGAACAAGAAATTTCGTTCGATTAGTTAAATGAACGAACATGAACAGAGGTCTCGTTCGTTCGATTGTGTTCGTGAACGTTCAGTAAGGTGTTCGTCAACCTGTTCGTGAACATTCGTTCATTTGCATTTGCTTATGTTCATATGTTTGTGTTTTAATTGAATATTTTTGTACTTTCATATATTTATCTATAATTTTTTTATTATTAAACTTTTATTTATTTTATTACCCTAACAATTAAACTAGGAAACCCTCTTTCACCTTGTTTATGCACCATTTCCTTTTCATTCCTCATTATTTAAATCGGCTAATACGGTTGACCTCCGTTCCACAATAAGGGATTCAAGTTCAAGTGCTACTCTCTGAGCCATCTACCTTTATCCTTAGTCGCGTTCGCCAAATTTATTTGTGTTCGTTTGTGTTCGTGAACCGTTCGCGAACACGCTCATTTCCTTAATGAACGAACACGAACATAAAATCTCGTTCGGTAAGTGTTCATGAACCGTTCGTGAACACATTTATTTTCTTAACGAACGAACACGAAGAGTTCGTTTACAACCCTATTTATGTTAATGTGTTTTGTTTTCTGTTGCATCACGGAAGCACTCTCCTAGTTATATATAATGCAAAGCATCCTTTTACAATATCTTGTTTTGACTCTTTCGGTCTCTCTTAAGAATGGGATTTGATTTGACTAAAGAACATTATTTTTTTACGTCAAACATACATACTTTCTAATTTTTTTCTTAAAATCCATCTATTGTTAATTTTGTGAGATATAAAAGTGTATATAAGGTGTATAAGACTATGGGGTGTGGGGCATGGATTGCGGCAGCGAAGAGGGTTTAACGCTGGCTACACCACCTCGGCTCAACGTTAGGCTTGGCGTTGCCCGCTTGGCATGGAGATTGTGCCTGACGTGGGGTGGGGGCGGCGGGGGGGGAGAGGGGTGACATGGCGAGCTGTGGTTGGCTAGTTCAAAGTAGCCGTTGGGGGTAACCGCTATGCCAAACCAAAATAAAAAAATATATATATTACAATTTATACCTATAAATACCCAACCCCATACCATATTTTCCCATCTTCTTCACCCACACCCACACCAAAAAAAAAAAAAGCGAAGGTAAACATGGTGCATTGGACTAAAGAGGAAGAAATTGCAATTGTTACATCGATTGTTCATGCCCAACGTACTCTACAACGCGGTTAAACCGCGTATTTGGGTCGAGCGTTTCAACAATACCAACAATACGTCGGCAACACGCGTCACAACTTAAACACGTGTCAACACAAATGGCGTGAGCTCAAACCAAAGTTGGATCGATTTAAAGCTTGCTTCGACCGTCTCCCTACGGGTGACTTGACCCACGACGATCAACTCGAAATCGCAAAGATCGAGTACACACACGATGAGAATACGGATTTTAAGTGGGTTGCCCACTTTAATATTTATCATACTCTGTAGTTTTTTTTTTATATTTTTTAGGATTTATTAAGTAGTTTTTTTTTTATGATTTAATAAGTAGTTTTTTTAGGATTTAATAAGTAGGTGTCTTTTTATTTTTTAGGGTTGTCTTTTATGTATTTTTTTAAATTAATGTAGTATACTTTTAATATAAATTGTGTTTTTATATATAAATTGTCGACTTAAAAAATAATAAAATGACATGGCACCCCAACGCCGGCCTAGCCAATCCCCTTCCACACCATACTTTTTTTATGCGGATTGATGGAGCCCACATCTGTCACGTTTCGAGTAATGCCCCCAACCCAAACTCGTCCACGCCCATAGTCTAAAGTAATCATGTTAGGAAACCTAAAATATTAATATAAATTCTTTATATAAATAAAAATGGTTGCATGAATATAAAAAAGTTACGCAATCAATTAAAGTATATATAACTCGATGAATCAATCATTTAAGGTTTTAAATCTCATCATTTATTTTCTAGTAAACAGGTCACATTAATTATTTAGTTGATCATGTGGTTGTTGAGAGGGTTGATGTGAAATGGTATACTTTGACCTTTTTTTTTTTTTTTTAAACGAAAACTTCATTAAACCAAGGCCAGCCCGACCAAAAACAACGGGCGACCCAACCAACTACAAAACCTTACAAAAATTTACACCAATTGCCCCATGAAACATCTGTACAATTAGTCCTATTTCTAAACCAAAGAAATCCAGCCGACATAATCGATCTAAAACTTCTTCAGCCTTAAGAATCTTGCCATTAAAGACTCGATCATTCCTCGCTTTCCAGATAAACCAACACGTGATCACCACTATCCCTTGAAACATGGCCTGCTTCTTCCCTTTCAAACCATAGTGAATGTGGGCTTCAAAAATATCTTTGAAAGAGAAAGCAACCAAATAAGGGGTTCTGCTCCAATTGCTAACCTTAGCCCAAACCTCTGTCGCGAAACTGCACCCTGTGAACAAATGAGCAGCCGTCTCGGCTCCTCCATTGCACATTGGACAGCAGGAGTCTGCAACCGGAATGTTCCTTTTGACCAGCTCCAGCCGAGTAGGAAGCTGTTCCATCTCCGCCCTCCACGCGAACACGTTACACTTTAACGGAACCCATCTACACCACTCCCAAAAAACCCCCCTCCTGTACCACTACTAGAATCCAGCAGCCTTTTTACGGACAGAACGCTAAAGTCCCCTGAGTCGTCGGCCAGCAACCGCCACCTATCCGGAGCTTCCGACAGCGCAATATCCCGAAGAATGTTACACAGAGCCGACCATTCAGCCATTTCAGCATTACTGGCAGGGAGCGATTTCCATTTCCATGACGCTCCCGGATTAGAAATCAGTCGGACAATGCGATCACGAACCTTACACTTTTTCTCGGTCTCCAGAAGAAACAAATTCGGGAATTGGAGCCTAAACGGCACCTCCGACCACCATGGATCTATCCAAAAAGCGAACTCCTCCCCATTACCAACCTTCCCTTCCACGAAATGCCAAAAACGATCCTGATTCCAAAGAGGAGAATTAACAGTCTTGACAATTTTCCCCCATACTCCTCCTAGAGACACTTTAACAGGTAAAGTACCCCAATTCCTGCAATTACCGTGAATAGCCAATACTGAATTGACCCACAGGCTCCCTTTTTCATTCAAAAACCTCCAAGCCCATTTCATGACCAAAGCGAGGTTAATCTGGCCAAGCTTACGAATCCCGAGACCTCCCTTATCAACCGGAGACGCCACTCTATCCCACGACACCCAACTCAGCTTCTTATCCAAAGAGGAACCGCCCCAAAGAAACCTTCTCATAATAGACTCTAAATGATTAACCACCCCCATCGGAGCCTTGTATAATGAAAAAAAATAGCTTGGAAGACTCTCCAAAACGGACTTTATGAGCGTAATTCTCCCTCCGATAGACAAAACCGAAGCCTTCCATAGAGAAAGCCTCGACTCGAATATCTCGATAACCGGCCTCCAATTCGCAATCCTATTCATATTAGCTCCGACACTAATCCCAAGATACTTGAAAGGCAAGTGATCCTTTTTGCACCCAATCCGCGAAGCCATCCGATCTAAATCAACCTCTGGAATACCGATCCCAAAAATGTTAGACTTCGAGAGATTAATTCTAAGCCCCGAACAAATATGAAACCTCTCAGAATCCTGACAACATTCATAATAGTTGCCTCCCCCCACTCCCCAATAATTAACGCATCGTCCGCGTATAAAAGATGGGATAGCACCGGACCGTTATTAGGAAGCCTAACACCCGGAACCTCCCCAATCGCCACCGCTTTCTCGAAACAGCAAGAGAGAACCTCCATCACAACTAGAAAAAGAAACGGGGACAACGGATCCCCTTGCCTCATACCTTTTTCGCACTGGAAATCAAGAGTCGGGGACCCATTGACTAAAACAACCGACCTAGCAGAAGAGAGAATCCCGTGAACCCAATCACACCAAACACTAGGAAATCCCATTTGTATTAAAACTCCCCTGATGAAACCCCAATTAATGTTGTCATATGGTTTTTTGAAATCCAATTTTAACAAAAATGCCTTCTTTTTTCCTTTCCTAAGCCAGTTAACCACTTCGTTTATAATAAGCGGGCCATCGAGGATAAACTTACCTTTAAGAAAAGCTGATTGGCTCTCGGAAATAACAGACGGAAGGACCTTCTTGAGACGATTAGCCAACACCTTGGATATAACTTTATTAATGGCTCCCACCAAACTAATCGGCCGATACTCATTAAGACTCATCGCATCTTTTACCTTCGGAATAAGCGTAATGAAGGAAGAAGCACACCCTCTGCTCACCTCCCGCCTGGAATGGAACTCGTTCAAAACATCAACGAAATCTGATTCAAAAATATCCCAGAAATGCTTAATGAATTTGAAATTCAGCCCGTCCGGCCCAGGAGCCCTATCCCCCCCCCCCCCCCCACAATCCGCCACAGCCACCTTTAATTCCTCCAAACTGAAGCTAGCCACCAACCCATCCGCTTCCTGCTGACTAATTTTCTTTAAATTATCACAAATAACCTTAGGACGCGAAACCAGATCCTCCTTAAACTTCTCCCGGAAAAACTGAAAAACTTTCTTCTTTATAATCTTCGGCTTAGAGCTCCAAGACCCATTCACATTAAGCCCATGGATCCTGTTAGACGATCTTCTACAATTAATAAAAGAATGAAAGAACCTGGAGTTCTCGTCACCATCCTTGGCCCATCTCACACGCGAACGCTGTTTAAGATCCTTCATATTATTCTCTTCCAACTCCTTAATCAACTTATCGTTTTCCGACAGAACCCACTCTTCTTCCTCCTCGAGCTCTCTGACTTCTCTAAGAACCTCCAACTCTTCTATTTCCGATCTCGCTCTAGCTTCCACTTCTCGTTCCTTTTTAAGCATCTCGTCCCTCCATACCTTAACATGGCACCTGATGAACTCAAATTTCTTCAATAACCTAAGATCCGCCGGACCAACCCACTCGAACTTGGAAGCCACCTCCCTAACCACAGCCTCATAACCGGGTCTGCCCAGCCACGAGTTAAAAACCCTAAAGGGTTTAGGGCCAAAGATTATATCCTTGGTGATAAGAACAAGAAGGCAGTGGTCAGACAACCCCTTCGGTAAAGCTCTAAGGCAAGCCTCAGGCCACAACCCAAAAAAGTCTCCACAAACAAGAACCCTATCAATTTTACTGAGCTTCCTCCCGCCGCTGGCCCACCAAGTAAACTTCCTATCTTTCATCTCATATTCTATTAATCCAGCGTTGTAAATGAATTCATTAAACTCCCTAGCACAGGCCGGATTAAACCGAGAGTTGAGCCTCTCCTCCGGAACCCGAACATCGTTAAAATCCCCAAGAAAAATCCAACTACCTTGCTGCCCTATCATTTCAGCCTGTAACCTTTGCCATAAAACGACCTTGGATTGCAGGTCCCGCGGAGTATAAACGTTCACAATATTTAACAGATGCCCCCCCCCCTTGACCGTTCCTTTAATAATCAGAAAGTTCCTATTATTCACCGAACTGACCAGATGGAACCGACTCTTGTCCCACACACTGATTAAACCCCCTGACAGACCAGTTGACTCAACCCAGTCAAAATCAAAATCCTTTCCTCCCCAAAGATTAACGATCCCCAAATTACTAACCGCCGCAAATTTCGATTCTTGAAAGGCAACAAACGAAATACTAGACTTAACTATAATCCTCTTTATCCAATTCTCCTTCTCCCCACCACCCATCCGTCTAACATTGTATACTTGACTACAAGACTGATCAGTGTGTCCATATATAACCAATCTCAGTCCTTATATGAAATTAATTATATATAATATTTGCATCTATCTTTAACAAAAATCTTTCATCAATGATAGCCTAGTGGAGATGGATATAATCAAATGATTTCACTGATGACACGATAATATTCCAGTAATCCAAATTTGCCGTTCAAAAAAGAAAAACAAAAAAACTTCCATCAACTCGGCCTCTACAAAGTTAAGCTTGAAGACCATTATATAAATATATATATATATATATATATATATATATATATTATTTATACATATTAATTGAAAGAGGCCATGAATAGTGTTTTTGAATTTTTTAATATTGTTTTTTCTAGATTTTTATTATTATATTGTTTTATTAGTTTAATTGATTTAAACATATATTTTTATATAACTTTTAAGATACAATCAAAGTACCAGTTATAAATGAATATATACTGGTACTGATGTTGTTCAATACGGTATGGTAGCGATACGATATTAATTCATCGAACGCAAAAACACTAAAAATAAATATTGATACGGATACAGATACATATGTTATTCAATCGGTTTTGTTTGAATTTGGTATGATAGCGACGCAATATCCGTTTAAAAATATATATCGTAATGTTGAAATAAAAAGAGGGGAACAATTGTTTTTGATTTTTTTCAATATTGTTTTTTCTAAGGTTTTATTATTTTATTGGTTTATTACTTTAATTGATTTAAGTATATTTTGTTCTCTCATGTAACTTTTAAGATACGATCAAAGTACCCGTTTTCAAACAAGAAACAATAAAACATAATGTATACTGGTACCGATGATGTTCGATACAATATGGTAGCGATACAGTATCAGTTTATTGAAAGCAAAAGGGTTATTGAATTTTAATAATCTTAAGTTTCACCAGTTGGCCGATAATAATCTCAACTTTAAAAATTCCCTTCAATAATCACAACTTGTAAAAGTTTGGCCGCCATTAATCTTTTTCAAACATATAAGAATTTGGTCTCCTCAATAGATTCAATTACACTTAGAGACTCCTTAATTGATTTAAGTGCATCTATGTTAGAAAAGGATCAATGGCGGCCAAACTTTTACAAGTTGGGATTATTGAAGGAAATTTTTAAAGTTGTGATTAATTATTAAAATCCAATAACCCAAAGCAAAAAACTAAAAATAAAAAAAAATTATTGGTACCGATACAAATGTTGTTCAATTGGTTTCGATTGGGCTTGGTACGATAGCGACAGAATATCTGTTATCAAAAAAAATATCGTAATGTTGAAATAAAATAAACATAAAATGCAAGTGAACCGAACCAATATATCGAGTAATGCTTTCTCTTTCAATTACTATATCGAGTGCAGATACTGTAACGAACCAAATTGATACCGACTTAATCCCCGTCGCGAAGCGCGAGGGAATATCACTAGTATATATTGTTTTCGAGGGATAATGAATAGTAACTTTATTTATATAATAATATATAGTTTTTTATTATTTTATTATTTAATATATTATAATAGTTTATTATTATATTTACTTTTAATAACATATTTTTCTTTTTTTTAAACATATATTTCCTTTACTTTTTTTAATAATTGTTTTTTTCTTTTTTTAAACATATATTAGTTTATCGATTAATTTGATACTTCTTTAATAAGTTACGTTTATAATTTTTTTCTAGAAACTTAACTGTGCTTGATTTCTTTCCCTGACATTCCGTTATAAGTTTTGTTAAAAATGAGGTTATACTCAAAATAAAGTATTTATTTGGTATCATAAAATGGTACAATGATAAACCAAATCGATCTAATGATTTGACTTTCTAAACAACATGTTTTATTTTCAAATCACGTTTGTTTTACATTATCATTTGCTCGATTTCGCTGCAACGCGCGATATAAAAAACTAATATATTAATATTAGTCATTAGGAGTATATTACATATAATATATAGTTTTTTGTGATTTGGAAAAGGTAGTATATTTAAAAGGGTGTTGATAAAGTTAGTCCTTTTTTACAAGTTGTACTCTCCCCATAAGTTTTTAAATAAATACAACTAAACCATTGGTTTTATATTATTTTAACTACATCTACTTTAAGCTTTTAAAAAATTCAAAAAAGATAATTAAATTATATAACCAAAACTTATCCAAAATTTTACACAACTCAGTGACGGAACCGGAACATTTTAACTGGAGATCGTAATAGAACGTTTTTATTTCATACGTTGTGGCTAGTTTACATGATTACTTATTTATAATTAAACGACTTTTCGAGTAACATGTCTTGCCACCCTTATAATGTTTTATTTTCAACATAACTTTTTTTATATACATCCACAAACTCCATTAATTACTTTACCGCTAATTATATTTTTTCAATGATATAAATGATATTCTAACTGATATATAAAATATGAAATTCTTTAGTCATCTAAAGAATTTAATGTGACGTATACCATTTATATTTATAACAAACTAGGGTTAAGACCCGCCCGCGTTGCGGCGCGGGTACATCGTAAACATTGAATGGATTAGTCCAAACGTTATACGATGCATTAACCATATGAAAACACACATTTCGACGTATCCAGTTGTCCTCAGTGTAACCTGTATAAGCATTGTGATTGGATCAAACGTAAAGTAAATGGAATTCATATCGAACAATCATAACGTATTATATGTGACCTAACTCATACATAGAAAACGTAATGGGTATGAAGGAAAATATGCACATGTAATTGAAAGAGATTAATTAGAGCTTTCGAAAAAATGAGAGAAAAAGAAACCATAATTTGACTTCACTCGGTTCGAAAAAAAACTTTACGAAACATACATAAAATAAATACGAAAACATATTATATTTGACCTGAATCACTTCCCAAAAAAATTTACGCCGAAACGTAGAACAACTTGAATTTATACCAAAACGTACATAAAAATATGCACGTAAAAATGGTTTCTTTAAACGAAAACGTATCATATTTGACCTTACTCGTCTATAAAAAAAGTTTACGTCGGAATGTAGAACAAATCATATTTATACATAACCGTACATAAAACATGCACGTAAAAAGTAGTTTTTATGTAAAGGAAGTATAGGGGTAAATTGAAACAAAATATTAGTAAAAATTTAATAGGTTAAAAACGCTCGTAAAACCCTGCCAAGTAGCACCAATGCCACAACGACATCGACTCTCAAAATCGTAAAAATAAAATAGATAAAATGGTAAATATTACACTGAACGAAAAGGAGACTAAAATCGTTGAACCACGCACACCCGTTACAGTGTCTTAATGCGAAGAAATCAACCAGAAACGTAAAACGTACAAAATAATAACTTAGTCGATTTAGGACCCGCCCGTTGCGGGGAAGTTTTCAAAAGGGAAAAAATGGACATGTTGCGACGTGTCTGTCAAATATGAAAAAATAGAGCAAAAACGTTGAACCTCACATGCACGCTACGACATGTTAACTCGTAAAATTTAGAACGAAACGTAAAACGAAAAACTTACGAAAGACAAAAAATATGGGGGACCAAAGTTGTAAATAATAAAGTGTTGTGTTAAATTATAAAAGATGAAAAAGTTTGAGTTAAAAGTAAAAATTTCAATTTCAAATAGGTTAAAATGTACAAGTAAAAACTTTAAGGTTGAAAATGAAAAATAAAGTTTTTTTTTTTTTTTAAAAAGACTCTAAGCATGGAGTACAAGTCATGATGCACAATAAAGTTGCTAATTTATATATATGAAATAATAAATACTCTAATATACAACATTTGGATGCATTGAATGTTGTACTTTTTGGTTATGATGTTGTACGGTGGTTTATAATTAAACCACCGACTGTTCCATGCTTACTCACCTAACCTAGCTTGTAAGATGGTGGTAAAGAGAGGTGGATCTATTTAGATAAAAACATTTTCATAACCAGATCCATAAATCTATACAACCTTATTAAAGAAAGTAGTTTTTCTACCCTTATGGTAATTTAACCATGTGTACAATCTTTGAAGCAACAAGTACAAGTGAGAACAAGCCATTTTAGAGGGGTGAAATAGGACATTCTCCAAACTTTTAAGACGCTTTGAAGGCAGCATGGGAATTTCATTCAAACCCTACACTTATGTCGATGGGAGAGAGAACGACAAAAGAGAGAGAGAGAGAGAGAGGGATACAATGGAGAAAGGGAGGCCAACCACACTGACCCTCTCATTCGTTGTAAATGAAGATATGATTCATCATTCAAAACCGTTTGATTTATTTGAATCTTTAAAACCCCTCATAACTAGGACCCATCACACGATTTTCTCTGTTTTCTCCACCACCACCAAACGCTGCACACCAGTGATTCTCCGCCACTGAAGAACGCCGCCACCGACCCTCGCTTTCTACTACACCTCCACTATCCACATTGCACGCCAGATTGGAAACTACAACCGCCGCTTAGATTTTACAGGTTCATGTTTTTTAGTTGTGTATTTTTGGGGATTCTCTGTGTTTGTTTGGATTTGATTCTAGATTCCTTTGTGAATTCCCCCTAAATTGGATATCAAATTCTTTTCATGTTTTTTTTTTCATTTCTTTCTTAGAAACGTGAGAATACTTGGTTCTTCGTGATGGTGGTCGTGGGGTGTCTTTGTTTCTTGAGATGCATAACCTATAAGGTTTCAAAACTTGATGCAAGATTAGATTTTTATGATGCGATTTTGTTAAAAATTTGCATCTTTATGTTCTTTTTGACATGGGTTATGAAGCTGTGATGTGATTTTGGTCAAAGTTTGAGTTAATGTTGGATTTTTATGACATGAATTATGACGTTGTGATGTAATTTTGGTCCAAGTTTGAGTCAAGATTGAAATTCTTATGATCTTTATTTTATGGGTTATGAAGAGCGCCTTATTTTTGTCTTGTTAAAGTTGTTGATGTAGAAAGGAATTGGAGTATGACCATCGTTGAAGAGAAGCTGAATTCAATAGGTGTCAACACTAGGACACACAATTTAGTTGAGGAAATGAAATTGTTGAAAGAAATGCAAGACCATTCTGGTATATTTTTTTTTCAACAATTATCATAATCTCTCATATTTTATTGTTCAAGAGAGTTGATATTTTTAGCTTGTTTCATAGTGGGATTTGGTTGAAAATTGTAATGATAAAGAAGCCAATAAATTCTGGGCTATGGCGTGTATGTGCTGGGACATTGGTGACCCTCCCATAGGTGGGAAGCCTTGTTTATTACTTCCGACAAGGACATAGTCAACGTAAATCTTGGCTTTGTCATCCGACTCATCCTTTACTTCAACCATATTATCCCACTTAAAGAGATTTTTACATATTTCCCCCTCCTAAGCTGCCTTATTACGTATTTCTCCAACCAAAAAAACAATTACATATTTCCCCTCCATAACCCATATATATTACATATTTCCCATTTTCATTAAAATGACTCTTATTTATGACTATTTTACCCTTAATGAACTACTAACTGAATATTTACATATTTCCCCATTATAATATCATTAATCAATTACATGTAGTATCACCCAAATTCTTCTACTAGTTACTCTTGTCAAACAATACAAACACAAACTTTCATTAAAATGCAATCCTTACTTGTTCATAATTCATTAAAATGCAATCCTTACTTGTTCATAATACATGTAGTATCACCCAAATTCTTCTACTCGTTACTCTTGTCAAACAATACAAACAAAACCAAAATACTCATAATAAAAAATAGAAACTTTCATTAAAATGCAATCCTTACTTGTTCGTAATCAATTCCGTTCAAAAAACATAAAGTTTAGTAAAATTTAAGAAGTACAAATACGATACCAAAAATTCAAAATCAACCGCTCAGCTTTGACGAATTACTTTCATGTTTTTTTATACTCTTTCCTCGTCCCCTTTTGCTTGTTGAGGCTTGATGTTGAGTATTGGTGATTCTACCCCATTCTCCCAAATTGGTTTAAATAAGTGGTCTTCCATATGATTCATATCATCATCTATGAATCACATTAAAAAAACGAAACAAACAGTTATCACAATAAGAATTAGGCTGTTGAAACAATGCATTGAAACAATTAAGAAGGCTTAGTTTAGATTTCTACAAACAGTAGGCTTAGGCTTTTCCTAAACTTACATTGAAACATGTATGCATTGAAAATTTGAAACAATAAATTGATTCATACCCACCGACCCACTATCACACCACAAAAAAAGTTCATTGTTTTTTCATTTTCTATTTTCTTATTTCTTAACAAACAAACAATAATAATAGTAGAACAATAACAATCGCTGAATAAAAAAACAATCACATAAGATTCACTTGAATGACGCAAAAACAATAATACTCGACGCGAAATCAATATCTGATGAAAAACAGCAAGATTCAATGCAAAAACATTAACAATCGATGCAGAAATAATAACAATCGAATTAATCAACATACCTGGACTTGCTGTTGTGCGTACTAGAGGAGAATAGGAAACGATCTTGTAGGGTTTGGCAGGGTTCGTGTGTATATTAGGAGAATAGGAAACGATTATATGGCTTTTTACAAGGGTAATTGGGTAATTTCTCAAAAAAAAAAGGGGGGGGGGGGAAATATGTAATTGTTTTTTTGGTTTGGGGAAATATGTAATAAAGCAACTTAGGAGGGGGAAATATGTAAAAATCCCTTACTTTGAAATTGCAATTTTGGTTTGTTTTGTATACTTTGCTGTTAATGCCTCTTTGATTTTTGTACAAATTTATCTATCATGATACGGTTGTGGGATGTGTCTATGAACTTGAATCTCTTTTAACGAGTAAGGTTAGGTTCAAGAAATTGACAAAAAATCGAATAATAATATACACTTTAGGTTCAAGGAACATGTTAATTCAACTCATACTAAAAGTTTAAAACAACTTCAAAACCCCCTACTTATTAGTTATTACAAGTATAACACGATTTTTTTGCCCCATCTGAAATCTTGAGTACAAAATGCAAATGGCATGTGTGTGAACCAACCCACATTACTTTTGACATCATGTTACACATCCAATAGAACTTTAAATTATGTGTTCTTGCAAGTCCTTAGTAGTTTTGGGCATAGTCTATTAGTCTCTACACACCCAATCTTCCGATTTCCCCACCTCTACGTAATATGCATTATGTAATTAAAAAATGTTTTTGACAGTTTTAAATCTAGCTCATATCATGTCAACTACATATTCCAACTAATAGTTTCTGCCCAACACTGACACGTCACAAAAAAAAAAAAAAAAAAAAAAAAAAAAAAAACTTTATTTGTTCCATGCAGAGCCAACTTGGACGAAACTTGTTAATTTTCTAGAGCATGCTTCCCTCACTTAGTGTTGGTCATTTGAAGTTGCGTGGGGATGATATTCGTGTTTATGAAACAGATAAAGAGCATACCTTATGGATACAAGAAGACCTATTTTATAAACACTTGGCTGCTGATTCATAAAGCACCAAGTTGCAGTGAATATATATGCATTTAGTGACAAGTATACTGAGAGTATCCTATCTTTTCAAGAGTAAATGAGAGTATCTTGTCAAGGTAAGTTGTATTCTCAGATATTGAGCTTCTTGTTTGCTCTGTGGAAAGGTGGCAATTTTCGCAATTGGTTATGATTTATAAATGAGTTATTGTGGGTTATGCTTTTTTTATAACAAGCCATCTGAGTCAAAATGTATAGCCTAAAACGCAATAGGTTAAATGGGCCTAAGGATTTACTTTTTTAACATATATGACAATGACTGCAAAATAACATTTTTTGACCCATTACCGACCCATGCCCATTTGCTACCTTTACTGATACTTATATATCAACTTGTGCCTCAATATTGAACAATTTGTTTACTTTTATTTCATTTTATGTCTGCATATTCTTCGGGCCCCTCTTCTCCCCTGCACTCTGTTCTTGTTCGTGAGATCAACCGACTCAAGCTCGGATAGTTATAACACGATTATAGATGGGTGAACCACGACCGAGGCATGATTGTGGGGATGCCAACGTTAGTGGTAGTTGGCGAAGAAGGAACTGATGGTAGTTTTGAGTTGCTGCAATGTTGGTAGTAACATGTATGGTTTGCTTAAAAACTATATAATACTTCTTGGGTTGCTATTGTGTACAATTTTAATGGGTGTGGTAATTAAAGCTAAAAGGTCTTCATGTTTAGTGTTTCATGGAATAGAATGTTTTGTAATAACTTTGTTTAGTTCATTGGTTTGGAAAAATCAAAATGGGAGGAGGAAGAAAGGATGAAACAGGATGCATTTTTATTTAGTTTATATTAACGAGCTTGAAAGGAAAGATGAAATGATAGGATTATTTACATGTATGTAAGGATTAGTTTTGGTAATTTTTTTAATGGCTTTGCACGGTTCATTATTAAATATATGCGGGTGATGCCAAAGAGACACCATTTACACACCAAAAATATTACGTGGGCAGTATAACAAGTGAAATGGTCACACAAGTCATAAGTGTAAGTGTGTAACACCTCGTAAATTCGTGCCCGGTAATGTACCGACACGTGTCCCTATTCCCAATTATGCCTAATGTTGGCTGGGAGGGACTAATTTTGCCAAACGATGAAAGTATGAATCTAGAGGGACTAAAGGTATCAACATGTAAAATTTATACCTCTGAGTGACCCTTTAACAAACCTTAAGCTTGATGCTATTTTTGACAATATATAAAAGTTATAATATGGAGGGACTAAAGGTGTAAAACATGCAAAAATTATGGTCCCTAGTCATCCTCTACGGACCGTAGGCCTTAGGCCTCTACGGTCCGCAAGGCTAGTGATATTGTTCTGGTCGCCCATCCTTTACGGACCGCAAAGGAGGACCCTTACGGTCCGTAAACAGTGCCCAACGACTGAATTTGGCTTTTTGCCCAAACAAAGCTGCATTAAACCACCAAATCGATACCATGGGCTGCATTACTTTTTATGACACGTACTAGGACATGTGTACTAATCTCCCACTGATCTATAACACCTGTGATCATCTCCAAACTCCCCCACAAGTATAAATAGGTGCTCATTTGCATCAATTAAACTTGCACCTTCTTAAATCACTTCTCTCATCCTCTCTGGAAGTTCCTGATCCTTAGGAGCATCCAAATCAAGTTCATTTTCGTTCTAGGATCAATTGTAAGTGCTCCTTCCTTCTACATTTTCGTTTATTAGGCTTAATGGCCAAAAGTCAAGCAATTTCAATAATTGCTTTGACTTTCGGTTTAGAAATTTATGGTCCAGCCATTGTTCGAGTCGAACATGGCTACTTGATCGTAATTAGGTAGGTGTTAATCCTCAAAAGGGCACCTCCTGAAAATCACGTTAACTAGGTCAATTGACTGGTCAAAGTTTTATTGTTTAAAAAGTCAAATGGGTCAGTTTTCAAAAATGTTAAAAACTGATTATATAGATGTTATAAAACATGTTTTGACACTTAAACACGTTGGTAATTAATATTAGAACATGTATGAACATGTTCAACCCGTCATTTCCAGTTATAAGGTCGGTTCACAACCGAAAGTCGAGTAGTTTGACTTCTGCTTTGACTTTCGATTCTGACCCGATTTAGCCTTGTTTGCTACTGAATTAACGTTGCATTATGATCGTAAAATGATGTAGCATAACCCTCTGAGGTTATATTACATGATCATAATCATATTCTGAGTTTTTGTACAAGTTTCAATATATGCCATACTTTGACCAAAATGCCCTTTTTGCAATTAATAAGGTTTTAATCAACAACGAACTGGCAAATGACTTACCTACTGATATGTTAATATAATTAACATATTTTGATGATATAAAACTGATCATAACTTGAGTTTTCATACAAGATCACAAATTATGTTTTATATTGACCAAAGTACCCTTTCGGCACATAGTATGGTTTTAAACATAATTTATCATGACAAATTTATTATCTACTGATATAATATCACAATCAACATATTTTGGGATGTCAAATCTATTCATAACCTGAGTTTAATTACAAGTACCTAAAACATGTTATAATATGACCAAAACGCCCTTTTGGCGCATAGTATGGTTTTAAACCATAACTATCAATAAACACTTTTGACAAAAGACAGAGTTAAATAAACAAAATCCTAAACACCCTCTATAATTATAATTTCTTTTACCTCTTATGTATTTTAAGATGAACCTATCCACCACATATATCCACGTGAACTAGATCCACGATAATCACTATTAGGTTTGAAATTAGTCTTTAAACACCTTGGGAGAGGAATGTCTTGGGTTCAAGTCCCATAGACGACATGGAATAAAAGAAATTTGATGTTCAAAAAAGGGGTTTGAAATTATCATGAATTTGAATTAATTTCTATACCATACATATTTCATGAATTCGTTTGAATGATTATTTTGTTGATGAAATCGTCAAACGTGGTCGCGTACAAGGTAACGAAAATCTCATGAACGATTATTTTGTTGATGAACCAAAGTTTGATCATGAAACATTGCGTTACTGTTTCCGTATGTCGAAACGATTATTCCTAAAGATTGTTAGTGATATTGAAGGATGCTATCCTTGGTTTCAAGAGGGATTAGATGGGCGGTAAAAAAAGAGTTTATGGCGGTACAAAAAGTTACATCCGCTATTAAACAAATTGTGGCTGGTAATACTCCCGATGAGAACGAGTATTTACAAATGGCCGAAAGAACATCGCGAGAGTGTACAATTTTTTTTTTTTTTTTTTTTTTTTTTTGCAATCGCTGTTAACCAATTGGTTGGGGGGGGGGCTAGGGCCCCTTCCTCCCTAACCAGTGGGCGTAAAGCAAATGAAGCCCATAGGAAAGCGTTGTTTGTGAGTCAATGGAAGGGTTTCAGAAAGCAGCAATAAGGGGGCCATCGGCGTCTTCTTCCCGTCTCGGACCCTGGTTCTCTGTTGCTGAGCAGACCCCCCAGGTACTCTGACTGAATTGTAATTGTGTATATATGTTTAAAATGATGATACTAAAAAAGGTGGTTACGCTACGCAGGCGAGCAGTATCGGTGGTGACATGCTCAAAGCTTTGTGGTGTGTGCTTTGTTGGTGGGATTATCGTTGGCTTCACCCTCAAGCGCCGTCTCCGTCGATGGGCTGGTAGACTCCTCAGGAGAATCAGGGATGATTAGATCATAATTCAAACCAAACCAAAACAAAATGCTTGCTTGCTACTTTGTTACTTTTGTGCTGTAATCCTTCTTCTTTAATTTATGATATTTTTTTCAGAAAGAAACAAACAAATATATTCTTTGATTTGATTTTACTCCTAATCAATCAATCTGATTAGGTTAGGCTAGGTTAGGTTAGGTTAGGTTAGGGTGTAAAGGAATTCGATTTCAGATTGCATATATGTTTTCTTCCTTTCTTTATAATCCTTCACAATACTCCAAAATCCTACTTGTTCCGGGGTTACCACCGGAGTATGACACTATCTTAGCAGAACATGGAGTTGAAATGGGATGTTCTGTAAATAGTACCCGTAGCCGCAGGATTATTAATAGTACCCTTTTTAGAGAACGTTAATAAATTCCAAAATCCATTTCGTCGTCTAGTAGCGACAACCGTATTTTTGATCGGTACCGCAGTGGCCCTTCGGTTTGGTATTGGTGCAACTTTACTTATTGATAAATCCCTAACTATAGGTCTTTGTCAAGAAGCTCGCAACTCTTATGTCCTTCCTTAATGTTATGGTTGCCACCATTGACCACATATGTAGTCCAACATGTTTACATCTTTATGCATGATCCTCGTGAGCCTTATTTTACCTTTTGAAACATATTCTTCGTTACCTTTAAGGCAAATTTGATCATGGTCTGCTTGTTCACCCCTCCAAGTCCTTGAAATTAACTGCCTATATGGATGCGGACCGGAGGGGCTGCCCTAACTCGCGTAGATCAACCTCTGTGTACTGTGTTTTCATTGGTGACAGTCTTGTCTTGTGGTCATCCAAAGGTCAGGTTACTATTTCTCGCTCTAGCGCCGAAGCCAAGTACCATGGAGTTGCTAATGTTGCTGAAACAAGTTGGTTGCACAAATTTCTTACCGAACTTCACCTACCAACTTGCCAAGCTACTATCATCAATTGTTATCTTTCAAAAAATCCCGTTCAGCACCAGCGTGCAAAACATGTTGAGCTTGATATACACGAGGTCAGAAATTGGAGGCTCTTCATTTTCTAGCAAATTTTCAATATGCTGATATTTTCACTAAAAGGATGCCTTTGCCAACTGTTTCACAGAGTCAAATCCAGCTTGTGCATCCAGTACTTTCCTGCTTAAACAGGGGGGTGGTTTATTAACGTGTATATATATTGTCTCTTAGGATAAGATACTTGGTATATCTTTGCATTATTTGTATTGATCTATTTCCCTGAGAATCTCCATTCAGTTACATTGAGGATCAAATAATTTCGGTTAGTTCCTTTGTGATTTGTTGTATGTTCAAAGTGACAAAATATGGGTCGTGTTTATGGCTTGACGGGTGGAGTCGGGCACAAACCCTAAATTTTATACGACCCACACGCGACACAAACTTGAATGTTAATACCAAACAGATGCCTGGCTTACATGTAACTTATTGCAGCATAACAAGAACTTTGTTAAAACGTATATGATTATAAAGAATCACCTGCCTAGATAAACATTGGGGCTCCTGCAGCTAACATAAATGTGTGTATGTATACATAACCAATCACATCTTTGACTAATTAAACACAAAATTTAACTATTAACTATTTTTTGAACTGCACAAGGAGTCAGAATAAGGCTGGCCGTCACCAGAAATGACAAAACAGCTCATTTCATCAACGGGGACGCATTAGTGGCATAGAGCCTCTCCATTGTTTATCCAGCGCAGAAAACTATCTGAATATTCCTCATGAGTATCAAATTCTAGGTCATCATCCGTTGCAGTAGTAAGTTTGCTGCCGCTCCCACTCCCCTAATATACATAACACCGCATTACAGCTCATAAAGAAAGAAAAAAACGTGATTTAACAATATTAATTTGGAGTTGTCAAGTTAAATGATTATCCTAAACTGACCTTGATACTGGATTCGCTGGTGGATGGAGTCGTCTCTTCTACAATTTCGTTGGGAGCCTTCTCTGAGGAGTATTTGAAGGATGATCTGCAAAATAAAGAAAAACGTGATTAATAACTTGCAACTTAACTAACCAATCAGCTGTATAATTTCAAGCCAGTCAGATCAAGATTAGAAATACAAAAAAGGACATGAACCCCTCAGATGATTTTATACTTGACAAATATCACTTTGATCATGGCCAACACTAAATTTGGCCACAGAGATCACCCCTTGAAACCCCATGTTCACTCAGATAAGATGATTTGTTGTTCTCTTCATAATGTTGTTTAGGTAACAATGGAGTATAAAGAGTTACCTCCCAAGGGAGTCTTCCTCACATGAAGAAGAAAGCCAATCGAGATCAACAAAATTGGAGTAATCAAAGGAATCACTTTTCTCATTATCATCCTCCTCATCATAACCCTCCCTCCAAGCTACAGATCTGATTTACAAGTATAGAACAGATGACAAAACAATAACATAACACACGCACACACACACACAAAAATAACTTCTTTAATTTATAAGACCTTGAGGACGTTTCACAGGCTGCTGATATGTCTGGTGTAGACTCGGAACTCATTTTGCTTCCAAGTGATGATCGATCTAACATTGAAGAACATGCAAAGTTCTTTCCAAGATTAGAGCTAGATGATGATGATGTAGTAGCAGGTGACTTGCCACCACGAATGATGTTGCCATCGGATAAAGATTTCTTATGTAGTGACCTACACCAACCAATATGACATCAAACTTTTATCACAACACTGCTACAGAACGCATACGAAGCTCGTTAATCAAGTGATAAAAACCAACAAAGATATCACTTTACAGTTGAAGAGCATAAAATCATCATACCTCCTATCCTCGTCCATCACTGAGTGACCATTCCTCCTATATACACTCGAATGCTGGTCTGAATCCAGCTCCCAAACTTCAGGTTTACCCTTCTCTGGCTGAATATGCCCCAAAAATCTGCTTATACAAAGTCATCCAACTTAAATCTTACAAAATTAAAAACGAAAAGTCTCAAAAACTAAACAAGTGATGCTTCAAACTTACACATTGATTGCATTTTGTTTCTCTGCATCCATGTAAGCATTGTTGTAGTAGCGTTGAAGAGTTCTAAAAAATTCCTGTGATTGTGTTGCAGCTTTCCATTGACCCCTTCTCTCAGAAAACACCTATTCAAGGTATTATAACCACAATGAATAACAATATAATGATTCATTCCAGGAAGGATAAAAATAGCGAAAATATACCTTGTTATGTGCAGCAGAACCACCATATTGGTGAGCAAGCGTGTCGCCCATCCTCTCATAAAATCCCATTAATTCTTGGGCCAAAGGATCATCAAGGTCAATCTTGGAGGAACCAATGGCTCCTAAAGCATGCAGCTGATGTCCTAAAGCTGCCAAACCATATGCATATTGGGCAACATTTGTACGATCCAAGCAATCTATGCAATTTGTCCTCAAAACTCCTTTCTGAAACATTGCTGACATTCCTTTATCCCCCACACATTTATCCCCAATTAAGTCTTCCTGTATATCATTGCCATATTCATCACCGTCATTCTTGTTCACATGTCCAAAGCTTGCAGCATTACTCCTGTTTCATACGCCCATGACCATCCATGCAGAGCACACCATTGTAAGGATTAAAAAAACAGTTACACTTGAAAACTTACTCAAAACGAGGCCATCTCTCAGATGGCACAACCTGACAGTAGAAGAAACCGGTCAGCGTTAATGCATATGCAGTCAATCTGCTTAAAAATAGCAACGCATTTGTGCCTTTGCTGAAAACAAAAGGAATCTATGTCAAGACACAACTGTTAACATACTGGAAACAACTGCCAATAACTTGAGCCTACAAATAACTGTGAAAAACAAGACAATGCAATGATTAACCTTCGAGTATGCTTGTGCAGATCCCAGTGAAGAAATTTGAGACGGTTTTCCTCTGACAAATCTTTATTTATACATTTAATTGCATTAGCAAACTCTGTACGAAGAATGGACTCTCGAGGTCTTTTTTCATTCGTCTGTTGAGAAACACAAATATATAAAAACATCAATTCATTAAGAAATGAAACACCAGATTACCAGATATATATATATATATATATATATATATATATATATATATCCTCTACCAAACAAGAACATTACCTTTATCAAATTTAATATAATGATAGGGTTTCCATATCTCTTGACAAGATTCTGAAAATGAAGTCTGGTAGCTTCATAGTTTTGGTCCTTCCTTGACACTAAATAATAACAAGAAGTCAGCAGAGAAAAATTAATACTGTGATTATATAGCAATCATACATGTAATATCAGGCTTAATATTGAGGCGTGAAGTTTCCTGTGACCAGAAAAGGGGTATGGATCCACGATTTTGGACAACTGAAGTAATTTGCATAGGGAATCCTTCAGGAACATCTTCAAACAAAATTTGCTCTGTTTCTACATCATTAGCAACTCTGCCCTTCTCATTTACACCCCGTTTTAAGTATCTATATTTCAAAGGAAAAAAATGTATTTAGTAAGCATGCTAATGGACTTCATCTTTATCTTTATAAATACAAACCAACCTGGTCCCGGCATAATGGCGTGAGCGTCTTGAGATGAGAGTCAATCTAAAGTCCCGCCCAGAGATTGAAAGCTTGTCCTGTTTGAAAAAACCATATACGAGTGCGACTGTCCACATAGTATTTTGAAGGAAATTGCGGACCCCACGGGTTAAGAACTCATTCCAAACAAACATGGTCTCATAGAGTACATGTGCATCCTCCTCACTGTTACAGCAAGTATTCTTCTGAAGGCTGCACATAACATGGTATGAATAACTGAAGAAGAAGTCCTTTGTAAGATCCACCATGCACAGTAGCTTCTTGAATCTGCATCAACCAACAAACCCAACCCCAATAATACAATACTTCATCTTTTATTAACTCAAAGAAATCAGCTTACAGGCAAACAACAGGCATTACTATCATATGAACTGGTGAAAAACTTTCCAAGCTTGTTTTGTAGTTTATGTATCTTATAAAATTGCTTCCGGCTGTTGTTTTGAAAGTTATTTAGATTAGGTTATTTGAATTGATTTGAAGACTTTGCATTGATTCTGATTGAGTCAGTTATCTGATAAGTGGTTACAACAACAACAACAACAACCGTACCCAGTATAATCCCACCTATAGCCAAGTTATAGGTAGGGTCTGGGGAGGGTGGGATGTAGGCAAGCCTTACCTCTATCCCAGGGGATAGAGAGGCCGCTTCCAGTGAGACCCCCAGCTCCTAAATCAAATCCAGATATAAGAGTCAAATAAACATACAAAAAGTACAACAACAACAACCATACCCAGTGAATCCCACAAATAGCAAAGCTACTTATAGGGTCTGGGGAGGGTGGGATGTAGACAGACCTTGCCTCTATCCCTAGGAATAGAGAGGCTACTTCTTGGGAGACCCTCGACTCCAAAACGAATAGCATACCAACATACCAAGTCAAAGAATATAGAAAAAAAAGAAGTCACCAAATCATATAAGAGCTGGTATTTCAATATTCGATATTGTAAAAAAGGTCTAATCATCCTATCCTATGCATATGAGCTTGAAGAAATTTGTATGATAAAAGAATATAGGGCATAGAAACATATCATGTCCAACTAAATCATAACTCAATTACTTAACACTAAGATGAATGAAGGCCTGTCAATGTGTGATGAGTCAGATGTGGGTTAGATCGGATCGGCGGATGATCTACTTTAGCCTATTACAAATTGACACCTTTTAATAGATTAAAAGTTACGAAACAATATATGTTTTTATGATGTCCTCAAATTCAATATATTCCTTTTGATGAGTATATCTATTAAAACTTGTTGCCAAAAACTATTCTTGTTTTTCAAAAAAAACTTGTTACGATAAATTAAACAGTGGATCAAGTTTGTTGATTTGCTGGACGGGTGGAGTGGGCCGAATCCAGATCAATTCCCGGCCCATTTACACATGATACATTATTGGCATCAACTTCCACGTAACATGTCCCATTAAAATCGAACAGAGAAATAGATTTTCATCTCAGTTTACCATTTAGGCAATTAATAACCCCAAACCATGAATGCAAAGAGCATGTCGAAATATATTATATCAATAATCGATGGATTGAGTGTATGGATATTATTATAAATAATAAAAGATTACCTATTTTCATGTGTAAAAGTAGTGGAATCAGAGTGAGTTACAAAATCTGATAGAGCTATCAAATCAGTCTTAGAAATGGCATATACTGCATGGCCACCAATTGAACCTATGAGCCTCCTCTGGGTAATAAGCAACATGTAGTATGGTCCAAGAAATTTAACGAAACCTACAAAGAAGGACCAGTAAAAAATAAATGTTGTGAAGTAGTAGTTTCTTTCTTTCTTTCTTGATAGGAAGGAAGTTTGGACATACATACATACCAACAATGCCATAGCAATTGGTAAGAAACTTGAGCCCCCCTGTGGACTTGTTACCCTCATTGATCCTTGCCAATAGATCATCGCATTCACATTCTGTATAAGGTGTTAAATCCTCACGAATGTTAAGCTCAAAACCCTCTGACTTGTCTATCTTCAAGACCCTCCAGTATCTGCGACTCTTGTCTCTTCCTACCATATAATATTTCTATCCCAGATGGGAGAAAAAGAAAAGACATACAGTATGTTGTTGTAAGGATATAAGTAGGAGGTATATATATATATATATATTAAGAGATAGGAAAATGAATACCGATCGAGTGTGGTAAAGCCTGAATTTTTGCAAATAGGGAGGTGGACAGGAGGAGGAGGATGTTTCTGTTGTAGTCATTCTTCTTCTTCTTCAGGAAGATCCAATCCAATCCAATCAAATCAGTCTGTGCCCACCAACAAAACCCTCAATACATGGTTGCTTCAGATATAATAATAATAATAATAATAGCATTCCTCGATCCAATAGCAGATCTTCCACCCTAATTCGATTATTGAAGAAGATGAATCAAGAAGAAAGAAGGGAGGGTTCTAGAAAATATAAATATAAATAAATAAATAAATAAATAAATAAATAAATAAAAATATATATGTATTTTGGTGGTACAAGGCACAGACAGACAGGTGTTACTTGAGATCCACAGAGGGCGGTCGGCTGCCTGGCTTCCGCTTATGTTTCTGTTTGTTTCAATTCAATTTTTGTCAAACTTATCTTCCAAGCTATTTATCTAGCGTCGTATTATTGGCACACTTTGGGGATTAAATCGTCACCCTCAATACGCATTGTATAGGTCTATACGATGCGTATTGAGATGAGTTCAAAATTATATGTCTGCCAAAGGCTGTCATTGTCCCCTACCAAAAAGTAATACGAATCGTATAGGCCTATACGATGCGTATTGAGGGTGTCAATTTAATTTTTTAATTTTTGTAAGGTAGCTTCCTATCACGCGGTAGCTTTCCGTCACGCGAACGAAGAAGCAGCACTTTGGACATTTGTCGGTCTTCAAACATCTAGGAAACATTATTTGAGAATACCTCTGATTTTATCGAAGCTGTAGAATGAGATCCTCCACTGTTATGTTATCATCTTTCAACCTCATTTTCCCTAAATTTATCGATTCTATTTTTCAACAGGGATGTAATGCAATGATTCATCTCAGTTGAATAGACCGACACTTGCTTCATAGGACTCACAACGAATTTGACAACTGTGACAGCTTATTAAAAGTATAAATCACCTTCAATCATTTCCTGGTCAAATCATACACTATAAAGTATAAACTTATCGTGTGTTGCAATTTGGAAAGATGACCGAATAGAGATCTGAATAACAAACTGTGGAGAACTTGTTTGCGTTATCCATCAACATAAGCTAAAATACTCTAAAATTAACAAGGCGGTCTCTTTGTTGCGTACTAATTATTGAAAAGATTTGTTGAAATCGAAGAAAAGAGTAAAAAAGATGAATTGAGGCGTACATTAGGAACAAGAAGTCCAACAATCCGTTCATTATCTGTTGTTGTCTAAAACACTATGAATGCACACAACGAATTTGACAACTGTGGAGCGTGATCAACTACTTTGGGTATATTCGAAACCAACTAAAATACGTTAAAATACGCTAAAATTACGTTACAATACGTTAAAATACGTTAAAATACGTTAAAATACGTTAAAATACGCTAAATTACGTTACAATACGTTAAAATACGCTAAAATACGTTAAAATACGCCAAAAATACGCTAAATTACGTTACAATACGTTAAAATACGCTAAAATACGTAAAAATACCTTAAAATAGGTTAAAATAAGCTAAAATACGTTAGAATACGCTAAAATACGTCAAGAATACTATTAAATACGCAACAATATGTTAGAATACGTCAAAATACACAAAAATACGTCAACGTACGCAACTAACGATATTTACACACACGTATACATATAACACGGCACTATGGAGTCTAAGTGGATTTCAAACAAAACTGTATGTAATCATGGAATACGATATTCGCACGCAACCGAATGGCACCGAAACGACTTATGTTGAATGTATACGTCATAAAACGACAAAATATGCGAAAGTTCGGCAAAAACGAGACGTATACGCGTCGAACCGAGGGAAACACGATAAAACTAAATTTGAAATAATGCCCAATACGATCGTATAGGCCTATGTCGTATCGTATATCAGCTTAATACGCATCGTATCGGCCTATACGATGCGTATTAAACTTTGAATTTTCTCAAAAATATCCCTGAATTTATCAGAAAAACAGGGGTATTTCAGTAAATTCATCGTTTAATACGCATCGTATAGGCCTATACGTTGCGTATTGAACTATAAATTTCTCAAAAATGTTTTTCAAATCAATGGTTCCATCATTACAACTACTTGTTTTCAACGGGGATGTAATGCAATGATTCCTCTCAATTGAATAGACAGACACTTGCTTCATAGGACTCACTTGAATCGTCTCGGAAGTACTGAACAACAGAAATAACAGCTTTGGTTTCATCAGTTGCATCGTTTACCGTCGAATGCATCCTTATTTTTGTAAATCGCACAAACAAGCATGCCTTGAACGAGTCTAGAACACTCGTAATCCTCAACCAGCTTTGAAACCGGATGGAATCTACGAAGAAACTGCTCGATTTCACGGTGAGTGGAGAAATTAGTGACGGACAAACAAACGACACACAGCCACTTTCTTTAAGCTTTCAGTGCTCCATAGTTGGCTTCTAATAGCTTTCACATCAAGTTACCTGAAACGCATTTTAAAAATATTTTATCAGCAAGAAATATTGGCGAGTATATTAAAGTTTCTAAAAATAAGCTCTTATAACTTTAAAGTATTAAGAGCAATTACAATGTTTATATCTACACAATTACCCATTCACTTAAAAAACACACAATTTTTTTAAATTTTTTGTTAAAATCGTAGCTTTCCATTTATAATAAAAAAATATTTTATTGTTGTTAAATTCGCGATTTAACTAAAAACATTTTTAGCATTTAGTTGTGGGTTTTAGCTTTAGGGTTTAGCTTTTAGCATTTAGCTTAGGTGGGGTGGGTGGGAGGTTTAGGTTTTTGGGGGGTGGGTGGGGGGTAGGTTTTTTTAGGTTTTTGGGGGTGGGGGTTAGGTTTTTTTAGGTTTTTTAGGGGTGGGGGTTTAGGTTTTTGGTGAGGTATAGTTTTTTTTTTTTTTTTGGTGGGGCGGGGATGGGGTGTTTAGGTTTTTGGGATGTGGTGGGGTGGGTTTATTTTATTGTGTTCACATTGGTTCTCGTGGTTCTTGCAATAAGGGTGGTTCTCGCATGAACCCTACCCTATATATATAGGGTCAGGATTTAGGAAAAAAGGTAAAAAGTGTGAGAACAGTGAGAACGCTTATGGATCGTGTCACACCCCGACTGCATAAAACAACAAACCGCGGCGGAAACGTCGGGGAGTGGAGCGACAGAATTGTTGTTTCACAACCATGGCATTTAAAGTTTAGTTTTATTTGAATTAAAGTGATTACATTGTCTTGGAAACAAAGAGAACATAACATAATTAAACTATTCTTGCTTCATTTTATGTCACTAAGGCCCGAGTCCGCCTAAGTGTATCACGATCCATATCATGCATTAGCTCCTGAAAACACATGTGAAAATAGGTACGTCAGCATAAAAATGCTTGTGAGATACATAGGTTTTGTTGATGAAGGATTCATGACTTGTAGTTAAAAGAAGTGTTTAACAAAAAGTAGTCATGAACCTTATAAAAATGTTTTCCTTTATAAATCATACGAAAATCGATAAGGAAATCAGATGATATAAAAGAAAGGTGTATGGTTAAGTGAATAACCAAGTAAAAATGATTTTGTATAAAATATGTCGATTGTAAATCAATGTCTTGTGAAAATGTGTCGTTTGTATAGAATGTATCATGTCTTTGTCGAAATGATTTAGATAACGCTACGATATGTAATATCATAAAAGCACTTATATATAGGAAGTACCAGCGGCGTATCCACCATGCTTTTATCATATTCCACACGTCTCGTTATATAAACCACTTACTAATAACCAACCAAAATGTCTTGTTTAACTAATGTCAAATGTTCATGTATAACAATGTTTAATGTCTCAATGTCATGTGTAAATCATGTCTTGTATAGCAAATGTCAAGTAACAACAATGTCTTGTATGGTGAATAAAAAGTATTTACTCAAACCACATGTATATGTCAATGTATAATCAAATGTCATGTAAAATCAAATGTCATGTATGGTGAATAAAGAGTATTTACTCAACCCCATAGGTAAAATGTACAAAACAAAGTCTTTGAATAAATCTAAGTTTAAATCAAAAGTTATGTTTTGCAAAAACAATTGCTTTATTGATACAAACATCTATGCAGTAATGTTTATCGCATACATTCAAGCCTTGCGACTGTCGGATAAACCCTTAACAAGTTAAAGGTTTATCAATTATGTATATCGTATTCTGTCATTCCTTACGTCCAAACAAACCTAGGATTCCAGGAATGGGAGTTGTCAATTCCTATGGTACCACTACATACTACCGAGCGGCGTGATTAATGTTAATGAACGTATTTTTGTCCCGTTAAACATACCAAATGTAAGCATGTTATGTAAAAACCATGTACTAAGTATGCTAAGTAAACATACATAGTAGAAATGTCCATGAAATCAATTGTGCCCATATGCTGAGTAAACATATGCAACAGAAATGTAATGCAAATCAATGTGCCCATATGCTAAGTAAACATATGAAGCAAAAGTGTTTATGAAATCAATGTGCTAGCATGCTCACTCAACATACATAGCAAAGCATAATTGAAATCATGTACTATATGTGTGCTAATGAACATAGCAAGTATATGTTATGAAAGCATGAAAAGCACGAAAGTAACAAGTAGGCACATGTGTTTCACCCCAAGATATTTGAAAGCGGTAAAAGAGAGGACTATGTACTCACTTGATATTGCTAAATAGTCTTGAAATAACAACCAAGTAACGCTCGAAAGATCACGGAATCAAACGGCACCTAATATAGGTATCTATGTTAATAAACCGGACCTAAATCGGGAGATCGAATATAATGAGTTCTCGTAAACCAAATGAGTATTGGAACTCATATGATATGGTTTAACAAAGACTACATTCTAAAACGGAACCTATCCTAAGTGCTTATGACCCGTTATGACCCGTTTAGATAGCTTACGCTACTTTAACGCGTCATTTGCGCAAAAGCGCAAACGAGTAGCCTAACTAGTCCTATGACAAGTATTATATGCCCTAACATGTTTAAATATGTTGCATAACCAGTTTAGATGTCAAAATTTAGGTTACATATGCTTATAATGAGATTATGCGTAAAAAGGGGCATTTTGGTCATTTTCCTAAGACATATAAACTACCTATCATACAACTAACTAAACGAAGTGACCATAAGGTATAACCTTGAAAGGTTATTCCCTATACAACTATGGTCACAAAATATGTTTGGTCGGATCCTAATGATCGACCAAACGGGTTGGGTTTGAAAGTCTAAGCGGTTGTTTAGACCGCTTAACTTACGACCCTATATAAGAACTAGTCTAAAAGTGACGAGTTAAACATGTTAAAACATGTTTAATTAAGTTAGAAACAGATTTGATATCAAAACAAAGTGTTTTGATACCCGAAAATAGCTTCGTCGCAAAATGCGCATAAATATGCATTTTGACCGAAACTTTGACTCGCCACTACGCCTAATCAATGTGGTAATCAGTAGGTATAGTCACAAGGGACTATAACCATCTTGATTACGCTCACGTTGCAAAGTTCAATTGAACTTTGATTTGACCAATTCGAGGTCAAAACCGAAAGTCAAACGGTAGTCAAACTGTTTGACTTTCAGCTTGTAATTGATGAAAATAAACAAGTAGCCATGAAAGAACACTTACAAAGCTCTAATGGTTGAAAGATTGAACTAGAAAACTCAGTTGAAAGCTCTCCTAAGAAGGTAGCAAGCTCCACTTGAGTGTTAGAGAAAGAAAGATGATGATGAGCAAGGAATGAGCAGATTTTGGAGCCTATTTATAGAGTTTTTGAAGCCATAAGATCACTCCAAGTGTCCCATTAGTTGTCATGATCCTAGGGGGCCTTGGACACATGTTAATTGCATGTTAAATGGTGTCAAAATTTAGTGATTAGTCATGAAATGGGTGAATATAGGGCTGCCACATAGCTGCTGATGCAAAAAATGAAGATTCTGTCGAAGTTGAGGCGTCGCGTCGTGCCACAACAAAGGCCTTTTGCTGTCGCCGGACGCGAGGGCATAGGCTGAAGTTTCATAATTGGCAGAACAGGCCCCTGCACACTTCTAAGTGCATTTTCGACGCGTTTAAACCCTGTTAAGCCAATTTTAAGGCTCTACAAGGATGTCAAAGCATAGGGGACTTGAAATATGCTTGAAAATATCTTGGGTGTCGGTTCGTTTGGTCGTACGGCCATGTTATTCGGTTAATTACGACGAAACACGAACGGACGTGGAAAACGATCCAAATTGCGCGACGAATGATATTTTGCATTCCTATCACTAAAATAAAATATTTTAATGATTACAAAAATTTTTGGATGTCCAGATATGTTCAGAACGTAAGATATGCGCGTAAATGCAAACTTATGCACTTTTTGACGCTTTTAGTCCCTGTTGATCAAATAAGTTTATTTTCGGATACCGAACCCCTCAAAGCTTATTTCTAAGCTATTTAAAGGATATTTATGGTATGTTTAACTTATGATCATGTTCCGGAATGTACGTTACTATACGAATCGGCAGACTTTTGCAGTTTGTCGCAAATAGTCCCTTTGAGCGAATAAACTTGTTTTTGCCATACCAAACCCCTTAAAACTTATTTCTAAGTTATGTAATGGTTATTTAAGGTATGTTAAGCATATGTTGATGTTCTAGAGTGTTTTTCGCGTTAAACTGATTACGTTTACGCATCAGTTTGTGTATAACTTTCCAGAAAGCGATTTAGAGTTTAAAATCGAACAAAATCAAAATGTGCAAAATGTCAAACATAAATAAACAAATATTGGGATCAAATCACATTGTTTTATTGATAATTGAACTATTCAGAGTTGTACAATGATTATACAAGCACAGATGTCACAGTCTCCCCTACTTTAGGAAATTTCGTCCCGAAATTTATTTAGAGGAAACTTGTGAGAATAGATGTGGATATTTCGCCTTCATTTGATATTCATGTTCCCAAGTAAATTCTGGACCACGTTTAAATTCTCAGGGAACTTTGACAATTGGAATGCGCTTGCGTTTGAGCTTCTTGACTTCATGGTCCATAATTTCCACAGGCTTCTCAACAAAGTGCATCGTGTCGTCAACAAGCATTTCTTCAAGTGGTATGTGGAGATTTTCGTCAGCTAAAATTTTTTTGAGATTAGACACGTGGAAGGTTGGATGAACATTTCCAAGTTCAGGAGGTAACTCAAGTCTGTAGGCCACCTTTCCGATTCTTTCAACGATCTTGAATGGTCCAACATATCTTGGTGCAAGTTTTCCTTTCTTTCCAAATCTGATTACACCTTTCCAAGGTGATACCTTGAGTAGGACCTGATCACTGACTTGAAATTCCAAGGGCTTGCATCGTCTATCCGCGTAACTCTTTTGACGGCTTCGAGCTGTCTGAAGGTTATCGCGAACTTTCTTGATTTTATCTGTAGTCTCTAGAATGAGCTCAGGTCCAGTAAGTTGAGCTTCACCGATCTCATTCCAGCAAACTGGTGAATGACATTTTCGACCATATAAAGCCTCGAAAGGAGCCATGTTGATGCTGGAGTGATAACTATTATTGTAATAGAATTCAATCAACGGTAGATACGAATCCCAACTACCACCAAAATCGATCACACAAGCTCTAAGCATATCCTCCAGTGTCTAGATTGTTCTTTCAGATTGACCATTCGTCTGAGGATGATATGTTGTGCTCAAATTAAGTTGGGTTCCCATTGCAGATTGCATGGTTCTCCAAAAGTGAGACGAGAAACGAGCATCTCTGTCAGATATGATGTTCAAAGGAACACCATGACGGGATACAATCTCATCACGTATAGCTTGGCAAGTTTGTCAGCAGATAGATCCTCACGGATTGACAAGAAATGTGCTGACTTTGTAAGACGATCAACAACTACCCAAATGGCATCATGACCTTTCTTAGTGCATGGCAGTTTGGTAATGAGATCCATAGCAATGTTTTCCCATTTCTAAACTGGTATCTCTGGTTGCTCCAATAATCCAGAGGGATGTTGATGTTCAGCCTTAACCTTGAGACAAGTAAGGCATTTGGATACGTACAAGGCAATGTCTTTCTTCATACCCGGCCACCAGTACTGGGTTCGAAGATCCTTATACATTTTGTCTGCACCAGGATGAATAGAATAACGAGACTTATGAGCTTCATCCATTAGCAAGGTGCGGAGGTTATCTTGACTTGGGACCCACAAACGGTCCATGAAATAATACAACCCATTGTCTTTCAGTTCAAGATCAGGCTTAATATGATATGGTAATTCCTTACCCATCAAGTCTTGTGTAACACAAGTATGTTGAGCCTGAGAAATGCGGGTTTGAATATCAGATTGAACTTGTACACAGTGAAGCTTGACTCGTTCTTTACGACTCAATGCGTCAGCCACAACATTCACCTTACCAGGATGGTAGTGAATTTCACAATCGTAGTCGTTTAGAAGTTCAACCCAACGTCGTTGTCTCATGTTAAGTTTTTTCTGATTAAAAATATGCTGGAGACTTTTATGGTCAATGAACACTACACATTTTGTACTGTACAGGTAGTGTCTACAGATTTTGAGAGCAAAAACTACGGCTCCTAATGAGTCGTGTAGTTCTTCTCGTGTATCTTCAACTATCTTGATGCGTAGGCTATGACTTTGTTCCTTTGCATGAGAACACAGCCAAGGCCCAAGTTGGATGCATCACAATACACGATACAATCATCGTTGCCCTCAGGTAAAGACAGAATAGGTGCATCACAAAGTTTCTGTTTCAAGGTCTGAAAAGCTTCTTCTTGTTTGGATCCCCACTCAAAAGGTTTATTCTTCTGAGTTAAAGCAGTGAGAGGAACCGCAATCTTGGAGAAGTTTTCAATAAAACGGCGGTAATAACCCACGAGACCAAGAAATGAATGAACCTCAGTAGGAGTAGTAGGTATATCCCAATCCTTAATCGCTCTGATCTTGGCGGGATCTACATGAATACCTTGTTCGTTGACGATGTGTCCCAAAAATTGAACTTCCCTAAGACAAAATTCACACTTGGAGAATTTGGCGAAAAGTTGCTCTTTCTTCAGGAGTTCCATTGTAAGACGGAGATGTTGTTCATGATCGGCTCGTGTCTTGGAATAGATCAAAATGTCATCAATGAAAACGATGATGAACTTGTCCAAATAAGGCTTACAAACCCTATTCATCAAGTCCATGAAAACAGCAGGAGCATTAATTAAACCGAAGGGCATAACAGTGAACTCATAATGACCAAATCTTGTGCGAAAAGCTGTCTTGGGAATATCTTCCTCGAGTACACGAAGCTGATGATACCCAGAACGTAGATCAATCTTTGAAAAACAAGTAGCACCCTGTAACTGATCAAAGAGATCATCAATGCGAGGTAGGGGATATCGATTCTTGATGGTGAGCTTGTTGAGCTCACGATAATCGATACACATCCTGAAAGATCCATCTTTCTTCTTTACAAATAAGACAGGAGCACCCCAAGGTGAAAAGCTCGGACGAATGAAACCTTTGTCAGAAAGTTCCTGAAGCTGTTTAGATAACTCTTGCATCTCAGAAGGTGCAAGACGATACGGAGATTTAGCTGTAGGATTAGCACCAGGTACAAGATCAATACGAAACTCAACTTGGCGTGCTAGGGGTAAACCAGGGAATTCTTCAGGGTAATCCCGAACAACAGGGATATCTTGAATAGTCTTACCTTTGTCTTTCTCCTCTACGACATGTGCCAAGAAGTCCACATAGTTCTTTCGTAGGTACTTTTGAGCTTGAGTACACGTCATGAGTTTAAGACTACTAGCAAGTTTCTCACTATGAACCTCTAAAGTCTCACCAGTCGAAAGCGGTATACGGACAATCTTCTCAAAACAAACTACCTCTGTGTGGTACTTGGCTAACCAATCCATTCCCACTATAACATCGAAGCTTACAAGTTGCATTGGCGTGAGGTCGATAGGGAAAAGATGGTTATTAAGGTTCAACTGGAAATTTCGAAGAAAAGAATCGAGTAAAATGGGTTCACCACTAGCTACCTCTACTGTCAAGGGCTTTCCTAGTTTTGTTCTAGTCATGGAAAGCAAAGGTTCAAAAGATAATGACACAAAACTCTTATCGGCACCCGAATAAAAAAGAACAGAAGCAGGTTGATTGTTAACAAAGAACGTACCATTTACCACTTCGTTGTCTGCACGTGTCTCGTTTACATTCATGTTAAAGACTCGTCCACGAGCTTGATTTGCATTCACCAACCTCGGGCATTGGTTTCTGTAGTGGGTCAGATCCCCACAATTGTAGCAAGAACCAGGCGGGTAGTGAGGTTGTGCAACTTGTGCTGGTTTGTTGAGCAGGTTGCTGAGCAGGGTTTTGTGCGGCTTGATTAGGAGCAAATCGACATGTGTTGGCGAGATGACCAGATTTCCCACAGTTGGTACAAAAATGGCACTGAACTTGCGGCTGATGGTGACTGTTACATCTGTTGCACAACGGTGCATTTCCAGCGTACTGTTTCTTGGAAGGTGGTTGTGCGGGCTGATTGGGAGCAGCTTGGTTTGCCTGTGTTGTAACAGCGAAATTCTTGGAAGCCTTGCGCTTCCTAGACCTCCTTGAAGACTCAGCTTTCTTACCCTTTTGTTTCTCACTCTTGTCAGACGATTTCTTGTCACCCTTCTTGTGGAGTTTACCCTTCCTGATCTGGGACTCAGTCAGGGTTGCAGCTAGCTCATTGGCCTGACGAACAGTGGTAGGGTTGCTACCAGTGACGATATCTTGCACAGGGTCAGGCAGACCATCGACATACCTTTCAATGGCTTTATCCAGCGGGGTAACCATTATGGGACATAATAAACTCAATTCCTCATATCTGTCGGTAAAAGAACGGTGCTCACCACTGTCTTATTTCAAATCATCAAATTCTCTTTCTAAATCCCTAAGTTCATGATGAGGACATAATTCCCTCATCATTAGAGCCCTAAGCTCTGCCCAGGTCTGAGCTAAAGCAACATCAGCACCACGATCTCTCATTACTCCATTCCACCAAGTAAGAGCCCTCTTTTGAAATACACTGGAAGCAAACTCGACCTTACAATTATTAGGACACTGAACATGGCGAAAAGTACTCTCGATACTCTCAAACCACTGTAGGAGCCCAGTTGCTCCTTCAGAACCACTGAACTTGAGTGGTTTAGCCGAATTGAATTGTTTAAAGTTGCATGGGGCTGGTGCATTATTGTTATTGCTGTTGTTGGCTTGGTTAATTTGAGCGATGAGATTTGGGAGTGCAACAGCCATTTGCTGTGCTATAATAGCCGCCAGTTCGGCGTTAGGTTGCTGTACGTCTCGTCGAGGAGGCATTCTAAAAGAGGAAAACATAAGAGAAAACGAGTGAGATGATATGGTGAAAAAATGAGATGTAAGTGGATAAAAATGAGATGTTACAAATATCGACAAAAAGTAAGGATGGTGGTCATTCGTTCGTTACCACAGAACAAACAAACGACACACAACCACTTTCTTTAAGCCTTCAGTGCTCCATAGCTGGCTTCTAATAGCTTTCACATCAAGTTACCTGAAATGCATTATAAAAATATTTTATCAGCAAGAAATACTGGCGAGTATATTGAAGTTTATAAAAATAAGCTCTTATAACTTTACAGTATTAAGAGCAATTACAATGTTTATATCTACACAATTACCCATTCACTTAAAAAACACACAATTTTTTTAAATTTTTTGTTAAAATCGTAGCTTTCCATTTATAATAAAAAAAAATTTCTTGTTGTTAAATTCGTGATTTAACTAAAAACTTTTTTTAGCATTTAGTTGTGGGTTTTAGCTTTAGGGTTTAGCTTTTAGCATTTAGCTTAAGTGGGGTGGGTGGGGGGTTTAGGTTTTTGGGGGGTGGGTGGGGGGTAGGTTTTTTTAGGTTTTTGGGGGTGGGGGTTAGGTTTTTTTAGGTTTTTTGGGGGTGGGGGTTTAGGTTTTTGGTGAGGTATAGTTTTTTTTTTGTGGGGTGGGGATGGGGTGTTTAGGTTTTTGGGATGTGGTGGGGTGGGTTTATTTTGTTGTGTTCACATTGGTTCTCGTGGTTCTCGCAATAAGGGTGGTTCTCGCATGAACCCTACCCTATATATATATAGGGTCGGGATTTAGGGAAAACGGTGAAAAGTGCGAGAACAGTGAGAACGCTTATGGATCGTGTCACACCCCAACCGCGTAAAACAACAAACCGCGGTGGAAACGTCGGGGAGTGGAGCGACAGAATTGTTGTTTCACAACCATGGCATTTAAAGTTTAGTTTTATTCGAATTAAAGTGATTACATTGTCTTGGAAACAAAGAGAACAAAACATAATAAAACTATTCTTGCTTCATTTTATGTCACTAAGGCCAGAGTCCGCCAAAGTGTATCACAATCCATATCATGCATTAGCTCCTGAAAACACATGTGAAAATAGGTACGTCGGCATAAAAATGCCTGTGAGATACATAGGTTTTTGATGTGTGCTAAACAGACTATTAAAATTAACTACTTTAGAGTCTCTAAGCTAGACATTAAAAAGCTTTAAATCTAGACTCGACCTAAACCACACAATCGGCAAGTGTACCGATCACTGTAGTATGACCTAAGGAAGTCTGGATATCGAACCACGAGACTCTATTAATCACGTTAATTAGACTCTAACAGACACTGACAGACACGACTAAAACTGTTTAATTGTTTTAGGGGGGGTTTCTGAAAAGCTAAGGAAATCTATTTAAAATACTTAATTAAACTAGAACTAAGCTAACACGAATTACTGTGAAGACTTTACTCAGACGATGAAAGAGACCACCTAGACTAGAATCCTGGATTGATTTTAAGAAATTACCGATTAAGTTAACTGCATGATTTATGGAACCGGGATCTTATAATACTAAACCTATTAAGACACCAGCTAAGCCCATCAACCCTTCTCGAGGTGAAACTTATGGTGCTACCTAGGCCGTTAATCCTACTGGTTATTAGACGTCTTTCCAGTTGTCTAATTATTGTGCAAGTACCCTAATATTGACCTACTCTTTTCCAATTATAGATCTAGGGTAGTTTAAACTTCTTAACTTGACTTGATAGACTAATAAACCGACGGGGCAACTAAGGCACGACTTTTTCCAAAGACTGTCTAAAGCAATTCGTCGGGTAAGACCTACCAATAGCCCCTCACCTTCCAACTATTAGGACTAGTAGAACACTAAAACCTAGTAAATTACCAACAATCACTTCTAAGGTTTATTGGCCAATTCTCCCTAAAGATAAAAAACACACAGTCAAAGATCTAGCATGAACCTATTCCGTAGCAGACAACCACCAAGATTCACACGAAGCAATTGATAATAATAAACCAAGTTAAAGTACACATGCACATCAAATCAATAAGCTAAACCTTTTACAATACACAATCAACCCATAAAATACATGCAATTAACGAAAAAGGTTAAAACTTTATATTAATCCATTCATCATAGGCTAGGTGGCTTAAAAGTTTAGCCAAGCATGTCAATTAATGAAAACAACGCAAATATGTTCAAGTAAGAATTCATAATAACAAGTTTCGAAAGAAAAATCAAAAACAAAGAACTAGAAAACCCGTGTAGTCTTCAATCCTTCGTCCCGAACTCGTACCAATGATTCCAAAGCTTCAAAATCTCCAAAATTGCTCCAAGAATGCTCTAAAATTCGCCTATGGTTGCCTTCAATCGTAACTTGGGTTTAATGATGATTTTCTTGGGAATTTATACCAAACCCTAATCGTTAACGGAGAAAATTCGTCAAACAACCCCGTCGCGTCGCGCGACGGGTAAACACTCTTGAGGTCGCGTAGCGCGACGATACGAAATGGCAAAAATTAATAATATAATGGTGGCGGCACGCGACAGCTCTGAAGTTTCCTTGTGGCGTAGCGCAACGGCGCGTTTTTCACAGACTTGTGCGTTTTTTCTCCAGCTCTAGCATCCCAAAATCTCTAGAAAATATTCTAACTCTTTTCAACTTGTTCCGGGACTTGGTGTTTCAGTATTGTGGCTCGTTTTTACTCACTTTCTAGCAAATTTAAGCATCAAGACCTTCAAAACTTGATCTGATCAATAGTATGCACATTCTAACGAAAACTAAACTAAATATAACGGAAAACTATACAAACTGTACATGAATAAGAGATGTATTTTGCAATACATCAAATATCCCCACACTTACCCTTTTTTCATCCTCGAAAAAGAATTATGCAACGGAATCAGAGATGAATAGATACTCGGGTCAAAAGCATATTTATATTTTATTAAAACCAAAGCTTGCGTTAGCCGCAATTGCAAATATATTTGTCCCTTTAAACCCAAATCCGCTCCTAAGCCCTTATCATGTGAATTTAATTTAGGTGCGGTCAATCTACCTAGTGTCTCACGCTAGAATCTACGGTCCACCTAATCCCGCCTCAAGCTTATAGAACTAAAGGAACGATCACTGGATCAATTCCCAACTGTCTTATATCAAAACCAAGAGAATTTAAAATCAATTTTTTTTTCTTTTTCCATTTTTTCTTTCTTTTCATATTTTTTTCTTTTCTTTTAATGAGCGTAGACGTTGCTTTCCCTAACCAAGAGGCATTCCGGCTGTAGAGTCGTTATCCCCAACTCAGATTACTTAGGCTTCGGTACTTTTTCTTTTCTTTGCAAGTTCGATTTCACACATCCTAGAGGTAATCCGGTTGTAAAGTCACTATCCCCAACCCAGACTACATAGAACTGTGCTACTTTCATTCAGTTTCTAGCTCAATTTTTCTATATTTTTTTTCATGATAAAAAATTCTAACGGTTTTAACTTATAACGGTGTTCCGTATACTCTTATTGGTGGTTTCAGTTTCCCATATTTCCCAGATGAAAACCCACTAGTAAACCGACAATTAAGGTAATATTAACTCAAAGGGACCTAAAACCAAACCCGGGCCTATTTACACATCCCTAACTAGACACAAGCTCGATTTATTTTAATCTCTTATTATTATTATTTGAACCCGAGCAAAAATTCATCTTTTCTATCATTTTCCGTATTAATTTGGAAACTTCTTTATTCAAAAGACATTTTTCTGATTTTTCAATTTTTTTGGATTTTTCAAATATTTGTAATCTTTTTGTGTTTTTCATATTTATTACTCGATTATTTAGATGTATCCCATCCCCACACTTAAAGATTGCATTGTCCCTAATGCAAGGACGGAAATACGATTCAACACATTACCTAAATTACCACTAAACTACGAATGAACTAAATAAATAAAGAAATAAACGAATACAAAAAATACAAGGGAAACGACTTAGCTGAATATGTGAGACTGTCAAAGTGCCAGTCATTTCCACATAAGCCCTCCAATTCGAAACGCGCTCAGCAAACAACTCCTATTCTTGAACACGCGAACGAAAGCGGCTACTAACATCAACCTATCACATCATAAGCAAACACTACCAAAACATCATAATATATATATCATCCAAAATTCAGTTTCAACACTAAGCAACCCATCCCGCCCAACCAACCTGTTTAACGTGTATCAGTATAAGTACAAACCAACAAATGAGGATAAAAAACAGCATAAAAGAAAAAAATCAAACAAAAGATATAGTCAGCTGCTGCTTCATCCTCATCATCCCCACACTAGTCCTCCTCATGCTCACTGGCAGTCTCCTCACTGCCCTCCTTTCGGCCACCTGCACCAGAGCTGCTCTCTCCAAATACACGGAACGGGGGAGTCGGATCAAACATCTCTGCAGCACCAGCCGAGCCACCCTGCTGTCTCGGCTGGAAGAAGTCCGGAACCCCCATGCTGTGCCTGCTCATCATGTACCAGAGGGCCTCCTCCTGCCTATCTTGACCCGTCTGAATCAGATGCTCCAGCCTGTTGAATCTCTGCTCCACATAGCCAGAGAACGACTCTAAAGTAAGAGGCACAGGTGGTGGCTGCCTACGGGGGTACTGAGGCGCTGGCCGCTCATGTTGCTGTGGTGGCCGCTGTCGGTGTGTAGGGTAAATCTGAATCATCACATCCTCAGCTGGATGTCCCTCTGGCGGCTACACCTGCGGGCCATGCCTAATCGGCTTCCAGTCGTTGGGCTCAGTACACGAGACTATCTCATCCTGCTGCAACTCCTTAATCCCAAACGTCATCGTCTTCGGCCCCTCATGTATAAATTGGGGAACATACTTGTTAAACACCCCCAAATTCTGTGCAATCCGAGTAATATACGGGCCCATAGCCAACCCAGCCCGATGACCACCTCTACGTCCCCTACTGAAAGAATCTGGTAACACTGTAGCTAAGTTCATCTCCCGGTTCTCCACACGGCACATGAGAATGAACAACTCGATCCAATTCGCCTTATTCTCCCCCGACTTCCGACCCACCAACGTAGTCGACAAAATCTTCAAAACATACCTATAAACTGGGTTACGAACCGAAGTAATCAAGTTCATAACTGCAAATGGGTGGTCGGAAATCGTCTTCCAGAAATTACGCAGCTCAGTCGAACCAACACTGTGATCCCTCACAGTAGAATATGCATGTCACACCCTCAAAATCCACACGCGGAATACTACCGCGAGGCGTGTGACTGACCAGGATCTTAGCCACTAATTATTTTGAACGGATTAGTTATTGTTATAAACATTAGTATAATTAGTGACCTAATTTAAAATTCTCAAAACATAGTTTAAGTCCACAGCGGAAAGGGGAAGAGAATGCATCGTAATTTAAAACCACAAGTTTGTTATCATGAAACTTACAAACCACGCACTCCATCCGATTGCAACGTCCGTCCAAAGTTGTACCGAGCAACCTGCAAAGCATGCAGTAGAGTGTCAACATAACGTTGGCGAGTTCACGTGTTTACAGTTTTCCAGTTTTAATTTCCAAAAACTTGTTTCAACCAGTTAATTTACCCGTTTATACATGCCATGGGGAGCTACCCCATAAGTGAGCGACTAAACTGTTTTTCCAATACCGAATACTTACTTAACCGTACGTTTCCGCAGTGCCCCGTTTGTCAATGTTCTATCATCAATGACGGTTTGCCTGAGTCTATTAGTTCACGCCCGTTCCCAGTAACAAGGGTCGGTGTGAGGCTGGTCAAACCTAAATAGCGCTATCAACCAATAACCCGTTCGCCTGGCCCCGGCGACTAATCGGTATTAAGTAGTAGGGACTTGAGTGATAGAGTTTCGTTTAGTGTTGCTCGTTGCATTTCCGTACAAACAGTAATTAACTAAGAGTCCCGCATAAGGGGAGAAAAGTAGTTTGTATCCCTCACAAGGGGATAGCGTTGTTACCCGTATCCCACACAAGGAGATAGAAATACCGTATCCTGCACAAGGAGATAGTAAGCAATCCCAAACCAGGAAAAGTGTTTTGTTCCGTTTCCCAACCACCGGGAACGCATGCTTTAAGTAAAAAGTAGTGAACTCACCTTTGCGTTGCTCGGTAGATAATTTACTTGTGTTACGTTGGACAACCATACCCTATTATGGTTATTAATATTCATTAGGTTCATAGAAATAATGCACGTATTTACATGTATTCAATAAGTTGCATGTCAATACAAGTTATCACACTTCACGTAGCACATAAATTCATGTTTCATATAATACACACAGTTTGCATAATTGCACAGTAATGGTAACAATAACACATAGCCCAAAACATAACATCTAACTACGTGCGGCCCAATAACCAAACTGGCCCACAAAATTAGTTCAGTCGGAACCGGGTGGTCTCGAGTCGCAATCAAGAAGTTTTCGAGTTGCAAGTAGATGGTCTCGAGTAGTGCATATGCGAGTCGAAACCTTAAGATCTCGAGTCAGGTCTTGAGTCGAGATCGGGAGATTTCGAGTCGCAGCCTAGCTGGTCTCGAGTCTCCTTATGTGTATGCCCTGGTCTCGACTCGCAATCTCGGATGAAACTGATGTCGAGTCGAAACCACTGATGAATCCACTAGTCTCGACTCGCAACCATTGTGGAATCTTTCTAGAACCCTTATCCAGATGTACGAACCAATCAGATTTCATTAACATGTTTTGCATTCCGTACAAGCTTCTAAATCAGATCAAATGCATATATTTCAAATATTTTTAGCATCACTCGAATAGCTCATCATCAGGGTTTTCCAATATTCATCAGAACTGATTCAACTTATGATAACACATCATGATCCATTCTTAGCGCTACACTATTAGAACATCGTCAGATTATGAACAATAAAGAAAACACATTCTTCTAACTTTATTGCTAACATCATTCACTGAATTAAATCTTTGGATCCATACCATTCTTAACAACATCAACCATCGTGATCGTCATCATCATTTCAACAAATCCCTATATCACTGTTCTATTCATAATCGATCATTCTAAAAACGTATAATCAGGTTGTACCTAGTGCATAAGCAGTTGTGCATTCAAATGAAAAACCCAGTTGCCTTTCATATTCATGTTTCTAATTTCATAAAGCTTTATCATTCATTCATTCTTAGCACTAACGAACACCTATCGAAAATTATCAACATCTATAAGGCAAATAATCAAGGATTATCATGAACATCATTTCAACTAATCAACATTTAAATAGCTTTCGGTCATTATTTCATCATTCAGTCTTTAAATAGAATAGCAGGTTTAGCATGAGACGTACGAATATCATGTGTCTGAACAAATTCATCAACCCATTCATAGAACCATTATTCACATCATTTACAACATTGTTTAACACTGATAGTTAACATCAGAACAAAGCATTTCAAGTTAATAATGATCTCTTGCACAGATTCGTAGAGCCAGCACAAATCATCTTAACAGTAACACAAATTGTGCATGACCAGGTTGTACGTTCATGGAAAACCCAGTTCGACAAACATCCATATGAACACGAAAATCATATAAACACAGCCTATGAATACTGACCAATTGATTCGTGGGTTGAACGGACCATCCGTTGTCGCCATTGTTTCCGTCGCCGGCGCTACTGGTTCGTCGGAGGACCATCACCGTTACCGCCGCTGCAACGGGGGTGTTGGTCGTTAGTTCAATCAGAGGGAATGAGGTGATGATTGTGCGTGGCTGAGGGAGGAGGGGATGTGCGTGTGGGTGTAGGAGAAGATGAACAAGGGGGGAATGAGTTGTGGGAGTTGGGGTGTTGATCGGACAGAAAACCGGTCGCCGGAAATTGTGGCTCCGGTCGCCGGGAATTGCAGGTGAGAGAGAGAGGGAGTATGGGGGTGCGGCTCCTTCTTTCAAATATGATTAAGGTTTTTTTTTTTTTTTTTTAAATGAGAGGTAGGGGAGGAATAGTAGTTTATATAGTGTAGGGTTTTAGGGGGTTTAGGTAAGTGGGCTTGGGCCTAACCCAAGTGTGCGTGGATCCGTTTTAAGCGACTACGCGTCTCGCTCAAACCGATTGGCCCGGTTAAAATTAACTAACGTGTATATAATTAAAGCTTTCGTTGCGGATTATTATTTTGTAAATAATAATAATATTTTAATAATAGTGATATAAACACGCGTGTTACTAAAATGCCCTTCTCTCGACAACGAGAGTACGGGTTGTCACAATGCACCTCGCAGACTAGTCTTGAACCCCAAGTGCTTCACCTCCTCCTCAGTATAAAATCCCGACACAATGGCAAACCTCGCCATATTCATCTCAAAGACCTGCCTACCCAGACTGAAAGACACAGCTGTGTTATTATCACATTTCCCTTCTTTGTGTCTCCATGTGCTGTGAAACTCCAGCACCAACTCCTCATACTGAGCCTGCGTACACTCTAATGCATTAGTCAACTTTGGACCCAAGAGGTCCGCCACTTCCTTCCTTGAACCTATTTCCCCCAACCACATCCATTCTATCACCCTGTGCTGAAGCAAATCTGTTTTCCTCAACTTGTCATATTTCTCCCACTCAGAAGTATTCGGCTCGAACTGCAGTATCGGGTGGTTGGCTCTACTAACTTTCCTATCTGGAATAAATTCATAAGCCCTTTGATACTGGATCTTTCCCAATTTTGGATCATCAGCAGCTATCTGAAGAATTTGGATCTCCTGAGGAATCGGATCCTGCTGTGGTGTTGTCTGACCCGCAGCCCTTTTCCGGGCCCTACCGCTGCGTGAGCTGCTAGCCATGTCTGCAAAACAGATATTAAAAGAGACAAACAAGCAAACAATCAGTGATCACAAGTTATTTTTGGTATTTTTAATTTTTTAATTTTTTTAATTCTTTTTTGAAATTTTTATATTTTTTCTGGATTTTTATAAATTTTTTTTCTAAAAATTTAGAATCGCCGTATAGCATTTCATTCGCGGCTAATTCTGAAAATAAATTTGAATTACAAACCGGGTTACCTTTTACAATTGCTAAGTAATAATTAAACTCGCCCAAATAGAGATTGAGTACGGGCGAGCCTAAATCACTTGTACGTGCAAGTAAACCCAAGACCAACTAAAAACGACTCGATCTAGACTAAAAAACAACTAAAAAGACACAAAGACTCTAACTTGGACTCAATGTACACTACCCCCCTCAGCACTTTAATTGTCCGCAATTAAATCGAGTGCCTAAAAATCCATCATTGACGTCCAACCTTGCTTAAAAACCGGCCATTTATTAGTTTAAAATAAATTTAAGCATGGAAAAATTCAGCCTAATTAAAGGAGGTTTCTCTTCTTTGCAAAAATTTTGGGTACAATAATGTAAGTTTGGAACTTTAGGCGTCAATGTATTCCAACCCAAACACTAAATTCAGCATATAAATTCCCAAATCCGACCCGACAAACATTCGTACTCATATTAAACCACAAACCAAACCAACATTGAGCCGCAAACAAAGCAAAGTTTAAAACTTTAGTGTCGCATTAATGAAACGGGTCAAAACGGTGTTGTAAATCTGAATTTAAGTTCAAAAATTACCCAACCGCATCCCCACACTCAATGTTAGTAAACCCGAGACTAGGATGAAGTAAACATTGGCATCAAGTCCCAACCCGAACCATCCGCAACCGATATTCTGCTGAAATAGCCAAACTGAATCCCATGCTGCACCCACCTCTATCACTAACATGACTACAAACTTGACTCAACAAAGATTAACCCTAAAATTATCACTATTCTAAGTAGAAACGAAACTACCAACTCAAAATACATAAATTACAGGAGACATACCTTGAATCGTAGAGAATGTGCAAGAAAAACTTGAAATTATTCGTGAAAGGTGAAGTCCCAATCGGAGCAAACGGCCGGATAAATGGTAAAAATTATTTGTGGGTTGTGTTCGGCACTTGAATCCGGTCATGTGGTTGTTTAAATGGTGGAAAACGGTGCTTTAATGGCTGAGATATGGTGGTCTAAGGTGGGTTCGGCGGTGGGGTGAAGTAGATAAGGGTTTTGATGTTTTGGGAAGAGAGCTGGTGAGGAAAAGGGTTTTAACCGACCTGACATGGGGTCGCGTACTGCGATGGAAAATCAGGTGGGTTGTGGCGTAGCGCCACGAGTCAGTTCAAGAGAAAGGTTCAATTAAGGGTGTCGCGTAGCGCCACGGAGAAAGCTAGTCATTGTCGCGCACCGCCACGGCTAGGTTCAAACGTGATATTTGGACTGTATGGTCGCGCTGCGCCACAGGGTTATAGGTTTGGTGTGGCACGACGCGAGGGCGTTTTTTGGGCAGAAGGTTGCGTAAATTTTCATGTTTTATGCCTTAGAAAAATTTTCAACTCTTACCAATCCTTCCCAAAACCATCCCAAATTTTTCTAAGTGTTGGGACTTACCTGGAATGTCATTTTCTTCGCAATTTCAGCTCCTCAATGGTATAATTCCTGCAAAATTACTCAAACACATGAAACAAAGACCCGAAAAACTACGAAAATTAACGAAATTACAAACGGTACATACTCTACACTTGGGATGTCATCCCAAAGCACTAAGTGGCGGCTTTTGATGGAATTTGAGAGGAGTTTCCTCCATCTCGTTCTTGTCTATTGCTCCTCCAATGTAGTGCTTCAAATGGTGGCCATTCACCTTCCAACTCCGGCCATCCGTCTCATCCATGATCTCCACCGCTCCATACGGAAACACGTAGTGAACCATATACGGTCCCGACCACTTCGACTTCAACTTCCCCGCAAACAACTTCAATCTTGAATTGTAGAGAAGTACTTTATCACCCTTGCTAAACTCCTTTACCTTTCTTAACTTGCGATCATGTGAAGCTTTCGTTTTCTCTTTAATTCCCAACGATCGAGCATAAGTCGCATCCCTAAGCTCCTCAAGCTCATGGATTTGAAAGAAATGCTTCCTAGCGGCTTTGGTCATGTCAAGGTTAACGGTTTTCAATGCCCAAAGTGCTCAGTGCTCTAGCTCTACGGGAAGGTGACAAGCTTTTCCATAGACGATCATAAATGGTGTGGTTCCTAAAGGCGTTTTGTAGGCGGTTCGAAACGCCCACAATGCATCGTCTAGCTTGTCGGACCAATCCTTCCTATTCTTTCCGACGGTTTTCTCTAAGATACGTTTGATACCACGATTTGCATTCTCCACTTGACCACTCGTCTGTGGATGGTATGCGGTAGACAAACGACGAGTGACTCCGTAGCGTGCAAGCAATTTTTCCATCAATGCATTGCAAAAGTGAGTACCACGGTCACTAATTAAGGCTTTAGGTGTACCGAATCGGGAAAAGAGTTTCTTGAGGAATTTCAAGACTACTCGGGCTTCATTTGTAGGAAGAGCTTGAGCCTCAACCCACTTAGTTACGTAGTCAATTGCCACGAGTATGTAACGATTCCCTTTTGAGACGGGAAAGGGCCCCATGAAATTAATGCCCCAAACGTCAAAAACCTCCAACACTTGGATCGGGTTTTGAGGCATCTCATCTTTGGCTGAAATGTTGCCGGTTCGTTGACACGCATCACATGTTTTCACAAACTCAACGGCATCACGAAGTACGCCAGGCCAATAAAATCCATAATCAAACACCTTTTGAGCGGTGGCGTATGCACCATGATGTCATCCCGTGAGGCCTTCATGTACATGTTTTAGAATATTCAAACCCTCCTCTCTCGACACGCATCGTCTAAGTATCCTATCTCCCCCTATTCTAAAAAGAAACGGATCGTCCCACACATACTTCCTCGACTCACTAAGGAACTTCCTCCTTTGTTGTGTGGTCATCCCCCTCACAATATTGCCACTAGAAAGATAGTTCGCTAAATTACAAAACCAAGGCAATCCTTCCTTCTCGGCCTCTACAAACTCAATCGACTCGTGATGGAATGTATCCCCAATCTCCTCCTCATGAATCTCTTCTCTCTTGGGGTCCTCTAGACGCGATAGATGATCGGCCGCTACGTTTTCGGCCCCTCTCTTGTCTCTAATCTCGATATCAAACTCGGAAAGCAATAGAATCCACCATATAAGTCAGGCTTTGGCGTCTTTCTTTTGAAAAGAGGAAACGCAACGCAGAATGATCGGTGAAAACTATTGTCTTGGATAGAACGAGGTATGAGCGGAATTTGTCGAAAGCAAATACTACGGCTAAGAGTTCTTTCTCCGTGGTGGTGTAATTCTCTTGAGCATCATTTAGTGTTTTGCTCGCGTAGTATATGGGGTGGAAGTGCTTATCCTTTCTTTGTCCTAATACCGCTCCAACGGTATAGTCACTCGCATCGCACATGAGCTCAAACAGTAAGCTCCAGTCGGGCGAGATAAGAATAGGTGCACTCACAATCTGTTCCTTCAAAAAGTTGAAGGCCATAAGACACTCATCGTCGAAGACGAATGGAACATCTTTCTCCAATAGACGAGTTATGGGGCGAGTGATTTTTGAGAAATCCCTAATAAAGCGCCTATGAAACCTTGCATGACCTAGAAAACTCCTAATCGACTTCACGCTAGTGGATGGAGGTAACCTACTAATAGTATCTATTTTTGCACGATCCACCTCGATACCATCCCTAGAGATCTTGTGTCCTAACACAATACCTTCCGTCACCATGAAGTGACACTTCTCCCAATTTAACATTAGCTTCATCTCAATACATCTCTTTAGCATCCTCTCGAGATTCTTCAAACACTCATCAAAGGAGTTACCATATACCGAAAAATCATCCATGAACACCTCCATGGAACTCTCAATCATATCCTGAAATATGGCAACCATGCATCGCTGAAAGGTAGCTGGAGCGTTACACAACCCAAATGGCATGCGTCTGTACGCATAGGTGTCGTAGGGGCATGTGAAAATGGTCTTATCCTGATCCTCCGGTGCGATGGGGATCTGGAAGTACCCGGAAAACCCGTCGAGAAAACAATAAAATTGTTGACCCGCGAGACGCTCCAACATTTGATCGATGAAGGGCAATGGGAAGTGGTCTTTTCGGGTGGCATCATTTAACTTTTGGTAGTCGATGCATACGCGCCAACCCGTGACCGTACGAGAAGGGATAAGCTCATTCTTTGCATTCATGACAACGGTCATCCCTCCCTTCTTAGGGACAACCTGAGTGGGACTAACCCAGTGGTGAATCGGAGATGGGATATATCATCCCGGCATCTAGGAGTTTAAGAACCTCCTTCTTCACAACATCTTGCATATTGGGGTTGAGCCGCCTTTGGGGTTGCACCACTGGTTTAAAATCATCCTCCATGAGTATCCGGTGGGTGCAATAAGAAGGGCTTATGCCCTTGATGTCGGACAACCTCCATGCAATGGCCTCTTTGTTGGCCCTCAACACCTCCAACAATCTCAACTTCTCTCCTTCTTCTAACTTTGATGAGATAATAACGGGTAGCTCGGAACCCTCCCCTAGAAAAGCATACTCTAAATGAGATGGAAGTACCTTAAGCTCTAAGGGTGGGGGTTGGGTGGTGTCATCACTAATGGCTAACACTTCGGGAATCAGAGGAATCCCCTCAACTTCTACTTCATCTACCCTCAACGACTCCTCCTCTACCTTCTCTCCTCCTACTAATTCGGAACCACTAATGTACTGTAGGCAATGGTCGACACATTAGATGAATGAATTCAAGAAGTATGTGGAATGGCAAGGACCACTATAGTCATCCGAACCACTCGGGTGGTTCATAGAACGATCTATCTCAAAAGTGACTCTCTCCTCACCAACTCTAAGGGTAATCTTACCATCGTAAATATCTATGAGGGCTTTAGCGGTACGTAAGAACGGACGACCAAGTATAATGGGAACTCTCTCATCCGCTTCCATATCAAGAATGACGAAATCGGCGGGAAAAACAAACTTGTCGACCTTAACTAGCAAATTCTCAACAATACCCCTCGGGTATTTCACGAACCGATCGGCTAATGATAATGTCATACGGGTAGGTGATAGCTCGCCTAGGTCTAGCTTCTTGTAGAGAGAAAAGGGCATCAAATTGATGCTAGCACCTAAGTCGGCTAAGGTTCTAGTGTTGGTGTTACTATCAAAAAGACATGGAATAGTAAAAATACCGGGATCGGTAAGCTTTTCGGGAAGCTTATTTAGAACAACGGCTGAGCACCCTCCATTCAATGGGACCTTCGACAACTCCCCTAAATTCTCCTTGTTCCTAAGAAGGTCTTTTAAGAATTTCGAATATTTTGGCATGGATTGAAGTGCCTCAGTGAAAGGTAGATTAATCTTTAATTGCTTGAAGATATCTAAGAATTTCCCGTATTCCCTTGAGTACTTTTGGTTCCTAAGATGTGAAGGAAACGGGACAAGCGAATGGTCTACTAGTGGAGAAGGTCTAAGGTCTACGGGTGGTTTCTCTACTTTCTTCTCAACTTGAGGCTCACCGGGCTGTGCGGTACTTGCTGGGCTTAGCCTTGATTGCACTTTGCCGGGAGCCTCCATCTCGATTTCTTCATCTACAATCTCCTCATCCTCTTCTTCTACTCTCTCATCAACTCTCGGGTTCCCTACGGTTTTGCCACTACGAGTGGTAATGGCCTTAGCATGAGCATTAGGGTTCGGTTGGGTGTTACCTGCAAACTGACCGGGTAATCTCTCCTCTAGTTTCCTAGACATGTCACCTACGACCCTTTGAAGGTCTTGGAAAGAGGCTTGGTGGTTCTTAAGCATAAGGTCATGTTCGGAAAGGATTTTTTGGGTGGTTTGGTCCTTAACAACTAACTGGCTCATCATAGCTTCCATTCTCTCAAGACTACCCCCTAAATCATAACTTGAACCCTGACCGGATTGAACCTGATTATTTGAACCCCCATCTTTGACCTTTCCATTGAACCCCTTATTGAACTGCCCATTTGAACCCCCACCAAAGAATGAACCTTTACCCCTATTTGGATTTTGAGCTAATTGAAAACCAGGGGGTTACCATTGGACCGAAAGTTATTATTATTATTGAAGTTATTATTATTATGCCAACCCGAACCAAAACTATTACCAAACCCACTAGGTTGACCTCTACCTAAACCCCCTCCCATAAAATAGACTTGCTCCTCACCAACTAACAATGGACAGGCACTCGTATCGTGACCTCCTCGGAAAAACTCACACTTATCAACCTTTACCTTGATCTCCTTGAGCTCTCTAGTCACGTTTTCTAATACGGAGGCTAGACTAGGGTCCATAGTGACATGGTTCACCCCACGGGAGGGTGCACTAGTAGTGGCATTTGAATTGCCACTTTGATACCGCTGATCAGCTCACGATCGAGATTGAGATTGGGCGAATGCCTCGAAACGCTCTAAACACTCCGCAACAGTAAGAATACCCATCATGTGACCCCCCGCATTAGTGTCAAAACGATCACGAGTCTCTTGGGTGAGACCGTTATAGAATTTTTCACAAAGGGCCCAATCGGAAAGACCATGTTGGGAGCAACGAGCACAAAGGTTTTGGAAACGCTCCCAAGCAAGGTAATAGGGCTCGTCGGGCTCCATGCGAAAGGAGTGAATTTGATCGCGAAGATGTGAGGCCTTCGCGGGTGGAAAGAATTTGTTCAGAAAGGCTTGACGGAGGCCCGACCATGTGGTAAAAGTACCGGTTGGCTGAGAGTCCAACCAAGTAGCCGCACGGCCGGCTAGTGAAAGGGGAAGAGCTGCAAGTAAGTAGCATTGTTTGGGGCTCCGTGAAGGCTAAAAGTAGCAAGGATACGAGAGAAACAGTTTATATGGGCAGGGGCATCCTCGTCCTCGCGGCCATGGAACTGAATGGAATTGGTGATGGCTTGCATGGCATAAGATGGAATCTGCCATGAGTTTTCGCTAACGATGGGTGGAACGGTGATGGGTGAAGCAAGACCGGTGAAATTTTGGGTGGCTTGTTGATGGATGGTTTGTCTTGCATTGGCCATTTGATCTAAGTCTATGTTTTCTGTGGCGCTAGAGGTGCTAGAAGTAGGACTATTGGGTGGGGAAGTTTTAGGTGATGTTTTAGGTGAAGGTGGTGGGGTGGGTAACGGAGTGGAATCGAAATTAGGAAATTGAGAAGAGGATGAAGTTCTAACCTGCGGGCCTTGGCCCAATCGAGATGATGACTCTTTGACTGGCGGCTTCGGCGGTCCGTGCGAGCGCAGATGTGGCATCCACTACAAGCAAAAACCCAGATATGAGAAAAGCAAACACTAGTCACCAAGACTCAAAAATAAAAATAAATGACTCGAAACAAAACAAAACAAAACACGTAGCACGTATATGTCAATAAAGTCTATCAAAGCTAATGAACGCGATTGCCAAGAGTCCCCGACAACGACGCCAAAAACTTGATGTGTGCTAAACAGACTATTAAAATTAACTACTTTAGACTCTCTAAGCTAGACACTAAAAAGCTTTAAATCTAGACTCGACCTAAACCACACAATCGGCAAGTGTACCGATCACTGTAGTATGACCTAAGGAAGTCCGGATATCGAACCACGAGACTCTATTAATCACGTTAATTAGACTCTAACAGACACGACTAAAACTGTTTAATTGTTTGGGGGGGGGTTACTGAAAATCTAAGGAAATCTATTTAAACGACTTAATTAAACTAAATACTAAACTAGAACTAAGCTAACACGAATTACTGTGAAGACTTTACTCAGACGATGAAAGAGACCACCTAGACTAGAATCCTGGATTGATTTTAAGAAATTACCGATTAAGTTAACTGCATGATTTATGGAACCGGGATCTTATAATACTAACCCTATTAAGACACCAGCTAAGCCCCTCAACCCTTCTCGAGGTGAAACTTATGGCGCTACCTAGGCCGTTAATCCTACCGGTTATTAGACGTCTTTCCAGTTGTCTAATTATTGTGCAAGTACCCTAATATTGACATACTCTTTTCCAATTATAGATCTAGGGTAGTTTAAACTTCTTAACTTGACTTGATAGACTAATAAACCGACGGGGCAACTAAGGCACGACTTTTTCCAAAGACTGTCTAAAGCAATTCATCGGGTAAGACCTACCAATAGCCCCTCACCTTCCAGCTATTAGGACTAGTAGAACACTAAAACCTTGTAAATTACCAACAATCACTTCTAGGGTTTATTGGCCAATTCTCCCTAAAGATCAAAAACACACAGTCAAAGATCCAGCATGAACCTATTCCGTAGCAGACAACCACCAAGATTCACACGAAGCAATTGATAATAATAAACCAAGTTAAAGTACGCATGCACATCAAATCAATAAGCTAAACCTTTTACAATACACAATCAACCCATAAAATACATGCAATTAACGAAAAAGGTTAAAACTTTATATTAATCCATTCATCATAGGCTAGGTGGCTTAAAAGTTTAGCCAAGCATGTCAATTAATGAAAACAACGTAAAGATGTTCAAGTAAGAATTCATGATAACAAGTTTCGAAAGAAAAATAAAAAACAAAGAACTAGAAAACTAGTGTAGTCTTCAATCCTTCGTCCCGAACTCGTACCAATGATTCCAAAGCTTCAAAATCTCCAAAATTGCTCCAAGAATGCTCTAAAATTCGCCTATGGTTTCCTTCAATCGTAACTTGGGTTTAATGATGATTTTCTTGGGAATTTATACCAAACCCTAATCGTTAACGGAGAAAATTCGTCAAACAACCCCGTGGCGTCGCGCGACGGGTAAACACTCTTGAGGTCGCGTAGCGTGACGATAGGAAATGGCAAAAATTAATAATATAATGGTGGCGGCACGCGACAGCTCTGAAGTTTCCTTGTGTCGTAGCGCGACGGCGCGTTTTTCACAGACTTGTGCATTTTTTCTCCAGCTCTAGCATCCCAAAATCTCTAGAAAATATTCTAACTCTTTTCAACTTGTACCGGGACTTGGTGTTTCAGCATTGTGGCTCGTTTTTACTCACTTTCCAACAAATTTAAGCATCAAGACCTGCAAAACTTGATCTGACCAATAGTATGCACATTCTAACGAAAACTAAACTAAATATAATGGAAAACTATACAAACTGTACACGAATAAGAGATATATTTTGCAATACATCAGTTTTGTTGATGAAGGATTCATGACTTGTAGTTAAAAGAAGTGTTTAACAAAAAGTAGTCATGAACCTTATAAAAATGTTTTCCTTTATAAATCATACGAAAATCGATAAGGAAATCATATGATATGAAAGAAAGGTGTATGGTTAAGTGAATAACCAAGTAAAAATGATTTTGTATAAAATATGTCGATTGTAAATCAATGTCTTGTGAAAATGTGTCGTTTGTATAAAATGTATCATGTCTTTGTCGAAATGATTTAGATAACGCTACGATATGTAATATCATAAAAGCACTTATATATAGGAAGTATCAGCGGCGTATCTACCATGCTTTAATCATATTACACACGTCTCGTTATATGAACCACTTACCAATAATCAACCAAAATGTCTTGTTTAACTAATGTCAAATGTTCATGTATAACAATGTTTAATGTCTCAATGTCATGTGTAAATCATGTCTTGTATAGCAAATGTCAAGTAACAACAATGTCTTGTATGGTGAATAAAAAGTATTTACTCAAACCACATGTATATGTCAATGTATAATCAAATGTCATGTAAAATCAAATGTCATGTATGGTGAATAAAGAGTATTTACTCAACCCCATAGGTAAAATGTACAAAACAAAGTCTTTGAATAAATCTAAGTTTAAATCAAAAGTTATCTTTTGCAAAAACAATTGCTTTATTGATACAAACATCTATGCAGTAATGTTTATCGCATACATTCAAGCCTTGCGACTGTCGGATAAACCCTTAACAAGTTAAAGGTTTATCAATTATGTATATGGATTCTATCATTCCTTACGTCCAAACAAACCTAGGATTCCAGGAATGGGAGTTGTCAATTCCTATGGTACCACTACATACTACCGAGCGGCGTGATCAATGTTAATGAACGTATTTTTGTACCGTTAAACATACCAAATGTCATACCAAATGTAAGCATGCTATATAAAAACCATGTACTAAGTATGCTAAGTAAACATACATAGTAGAAATGTCCATGAAATCAATTGTACCCATATGCCGAGTAAACGTATGCAGCAGAAATGTAATGCAAATCAATTTGCCCATATGCTAAGTAAACACATGAAGCAAAAGTGTTTATGAAATCAATGTGCTAGCATGCTCAGTCAACATACATAGCAAACCATAATTGAAATCATGTACTATATGTGTACTAATGAACATAGCAAGTATATGTTATGAAAGCAGGAAAGTAACAAGTAGGCACGTGTGTTTCACCCCAAGATATTTGAAAGCGGTAAAATAGAGGACTATGTACTCACTTGATATTGCTAAATAGTCTTGAAATAACAACCAAGTAACGCTCGAAGGATCACGGAATCAAAAGGCACCTAATATAGGTAACTATGTTAATAAACCGAACCTAAATCGGGAGATCGAATAGAATGAGGTCTCGTAAACCAAATGAGCATTGGAACTCATATGATATGGTTTAACAAAACCTACATTCTAAAACGAAACCTATCCTAAGTGCTTATGACCCGTTATGACTCGTTTAGGTAGCTTACGCTACTTTAATGCGTCATTTGCTCAAAAGCGCAAACGAGTAGCCTAACTAGTCCTATGACAAGTATTATATTCCCTAACATGTTTAAATATGTTGCATAACCAGTTTAGATGTAAAAATTTAGGTTACATATGCTTAAAATGAAATTATGCGTAAAAAGGGCATTTTGGTCATTTTCCTAAGGCATATAAACTACCTATCATACAACTAAATAAGGTATAACCTTGAAAGGTTATTCCCTATACAACTATGGTCACAAAATATGTTTGGTCAGATCCTAACGATCAACCAAACGGGTTGGGTTCGAAAGTCTAAGCGGTTGTTTAGACCGCTTAGCTTACGACCCTATATAAGCACTAGTCTAAAAGTGACGAGTTAAACCTGTTAAAACATGTTTAACTAAGTTAGAAACAGGTTTGATATCAAAACAAAGTGTTTTGATACCCGAAAATAGCTTCGTCGCAAAATGCGCATAAATACGCATTTTGACCGAAACTTTGACTCGTCACTACGCCTAATCAACGTGGTAATCAGTAGGTATAGTTGCAAGGGACTATAACCATCGTGATTACGCTCACGTTGCAAAGTTCAATTGAACTTTGATTTGACCAATTCGAGGTCAAAAACAAATGTCAAACGGTAGTCAAACTGTTTGACTTTCAGCTTGTAATTGCTGAAAATAAACAAGTAGCCATGAAAGAACACTTACAAAGCTCTAATGGCTGAAAGATTGAACTAGAAAACTCAGTTGAGAGCTCTCCTAAGAAGGTAGCAAGCTCCACTTGAGTGTTAGAGAAAGAAAGATGATGATGAGCAAGGAATGAGTAGATTTTGGAGCCTATTTATAGAGTTTTTGAAGCCATAAGATCACTCCAAGTGTCTCATTAGTTGTCATGATCCTAGGGGGTCTTGGACACATGCTAATTGCAGGTTAAATGGTGTCAAAATTGAGTGATTAGTCATGAAATGGGTTAATATGGGGCTGCTACATAGCTGCTGATGCAAAAAATGAAGATTCTGTCGAAGTTGAGGCGCCGCGTCGCGCCACAACAAAGGCCTTTTGCTGTCGCCGGACGCGAGGGCATAGGCTGAAGTTTCAGAATTGGCAGAACAGGCCCCTGCACACTTCTAAGTGCATTTTCGACGCGTTTAAACCCCGTTAATCAAATTTTAAGGCTCTACAAGAATGTCAAAGCATAGGGGACTTGAAATATGCTTGAAAATATCTCGGGTTTCGGTTCATTTGGTCGTACGGTCACATTATTCGGTTAATTACGACGAAACACGAACGGACGTGAAAAACATTCCAAATTGCGCGACGAATGATATTTTTGCATTCCTATCACTAAAATAAAATATTTTAATGATTACAAAAATTTTGGATGTCCGGATATGTTTAGAACGTAAGATATGCGCGTAAATGCAAACTTATGCACTTTTTGACGCTTTTAGTCCCTGTTGATCAAATAAGTTTATTTTCGCATACCGAATGTAACACCTACGTCCCAAGACTTTTAGATATTTTCAATTTTAGTCCCTGAACTATGTGGTCATTTATACTTTTGATACTTGGTGAAACTTATGCTATATACTAGATTCTTGTGATGTCTAAAATCTAGATTCTTGATACTTATTACTATGAGGCTTGAAACTAGATACTTGATGCTTGATTCTTGACACTTGAAAATTGATACTTGGAAGACTAGACTCTTGACTCTTGATACTTTGGTGCTTGACTCTTGAGGCTCGTGAAACTTGAGACTTGGTTGAACGAGGGACTGGAGTCTTGTCACTGGCGGAAACTATGGAACTTAAGATCTTTTGTGTTCATGTTATAATTTAGTTATACTATTACCCAATAATACGCAACGCTTAATCTAACTCGCAAAACGTATCAAAGAAGGTTAAACGGAAAAGATGGGATTGATCGAGTGGCAATCCGATCGGATGACCATCCGATCGGATCGCCTTCCGATCAGATGACCAACCGATCGGATGGCCACTCGATCGAGTTGCCATCCGATCCGAGAGCACACCACCTTAACTCTCCTTCCACACTATAAATAGGCCTGTCACATCAGTCCTTCACTGATGTGACAGCCTTATTCGATCAGCACACACTCTTCCTCACTTTCAGCACTTTTCTCCCATTTCTCGGCGATTCCGGTATGTTTTACACTAGATCCTTGTACATCTTTGATCTACACATCATACTCCACATGATTCCTCTTTGAAATCTCACCTTTCACCGTGAAATCTCTAAGTTTTAAGCTCTTGAAGGTGATGTCATCATGGCGGTTGTACCAAACCGTTGTGTGATGTCATTCTAAGTCAAGATCTAGCTCAGATCTAAGAAATTTTCATGCGTTTTACACTGAATCTTAACTAAATCTAAACTTTTCGGCTAAAACTTATGTTTATCTTCATCTTTCTTAACTTTTCACTTAAAAACGGTGGAATCCAGATCTAAACGGGCTGTAGACTTGATTATTAGTCTAAAGTCGGCTTGGAAATGGATTATTGCCAAAGAAGATAACCAGAGTGCGGATTCCAACATGAATACCGTCAAGAACAGACGACCGAACGGACTGGGGTGATTCCCATCCGATCAGATCGGCTGTACACTGATGGGCTTATCGTTGTCTCAATACGTACCAAGTCGTCACCGCTAAATCAGAAACTTAGAAATTTTACAAGTTGAGGAACAAGACAAGGATAACTTGATCGAGTGGCAATCTGATCAGATAGCCATCCGATCGAACAACCACCCGATCACGAAACAATTGCCTCATAACCCTAAACACTTGACACTTGAAACTTTGATCGTCGAATGGCAATCTGATCGGATAGCCATCCGATCGAACTGCCATCCGATCGAGGTGACAATGTGCCTTAGAACCTTTCAACACTTAGAATCTTTTGAAAACTTGGAACCTTGGATCGAATGGCAATCCGATCGGATAGCCATCCGATCAAACTGCCATCTGATCGAACTGCCATCCGATCAAGGTAACTTGAGTTGACACTTGATTTGACAATTGGAATCTTTACACTTGGATCGGATGACCATTCGATCGAATGGCCATCCGTCCCACTCACACACATGTCATCCCAATCGAATGGCAATCCGATCAGATGGCCATCCGATTGGACAACCATCCGACCAAAGATGACTGATCCAACACTTGGTTTGAATCTCGTTATTCTGCCCGACTCTTATCTGTTGTAATCTAATCAGGCTAAACCTAAAGAGCTCCCTTTGATCCAATAACAGTTAACCTATTAAGCAATCACTGTGAGTATACTCGATCCCTTTTTGTTTTAAACTTTGGGATGTAACATGTATTCTATTAAACTACGATACTTGAGACTTTTGCAAACTAAACTCTATCCTATGTGTATGTGAAACTTGTGATTCTTGTATTCTATTTGTGCTATGTGGACGTTTAATCCAGGGTGTGTAGTTCCGCCTTAACAATAGTAGCGCTATAGGAGATGCACCTCCCCATTATTCTCAGGGGTATTGTTAGGAGGATTCTAGTTTTCCTTGAGACTTGGGAAAACCGCAAAGCATCGGGATACTTGGGCTATCACTTGTTGGACTACGAACACTAGCATGGCTGAAACTATTTTGTTACACTGACATATGGATATGAGACTTTAAACTATTATGCTATTATTCAAACTTGTATACTCGCCGGTACATTTTTGTACTGACTCTATTTTAATACATGTTGCAGGCTGATAGATGCTGGAACTATGGAAAACAAGCTAGGGTTAATGCTTAGAAACTCACCTAGTTTAACTCTAGAGTTTGAAACAAAGACTATTGTGGTTGTATTCGACATTTGTGGTGGTGTTGATGTTTTAGACAAATTTTGCATGAAACATATTTAACCTATATCAAAATTATTAGTGTTATGGAACCTCGTGAGCAATCTGAACGCTTAGTGCTCGCACCCCGATGTTTCCGCCATTGGTTGGGGTGTGACAGATTGGTATCAGAGCCATAACTATAGGGAATTAGGATGAGTAGGAATACTTGCCCTAGTCTATAGTTCTAGGAATCTTGATTCTTATCTATTGTTTAAGACTTATGCATTCTACCGTATCTGCTTCCTAGCATCACATTTTCCTGCTAAACTTACATGTCTTTCCTAAGGCTAACACAATGTACACTCGATACTTGAAAAACACTGCTAATCAGTGTTTGAGTTTTGCACGAGATTTTCCCTCAAGTCAGGAGTGACATCCGAACCTTGATGGGAAACCTCCATATTATTATAGTAGGTCTTGTCTGCGGATAAGTGCCAACTCTGTTAGGGTACGCTGTTGTCAAGTTAGAGGTGAAACTCAGATCATGATAACTAGTCCCACTCTCTGATATTTTATATCTCACCAAAGTCTCAAAACTTCCATTCGATTAGGAATGTGAAATGACCAAAAGGATGAATATCGTAGGCCTAACATCGATGACGTATTTATCTAAGTAAGTCAAGACACGCTACCTCAATTCGAAAGGGGTTCGAATCACTTTGGTTAGTCACCGTTCCTCTACTCGGAACAACCCTATGCTTTTATGAGCCTATCTTTTATGCTACCTCGGATTTTATGTGTGGTTTTAAACTCGATTCTTCGTTTATTTTGGTTCTTTGTTTATTTTGAGACTTTTTACACAAGTTGCACGTATGTCCGCAATCTGAAGCGTTAACTGTAATCATAGGATCAAACTAAATTTATGAAGCTTTATTCTATCATGTTAATCTATGTGGGGAATCTTGATCGACTATGACACTATGTGAAACTATCTGATGAATCTATATATTGTTATGGTTGTAAGACACTAAACGTAACATCGCATGGAAACACGAGGGGGAAGTGACGTGTCCGAAACATGGTGGATACGCCGCTGGTACTTCCTATATATAAGTGTTTCCGACATGTTACCAACTTTCGTACTAAGTGCCATGCGAAACTTAGTGTTCTGCAGACCGGTGATGAGATGGTTGAAATCTAAAGCTATTGGAAACTACTTGTGTAATCTATGAGTAATCTATGTGTACGCTAGCGTAATCTATGTGTAATCTATGTATGTGTGGTTTTGAGAAACAAAATACGAAACTTAGCCTAGCGCCGAAGACGAGGCAGACGTGGCATGTCCGAAACATGGTGGATACGCCGCTGGTACTTCCTATATATACGTGTTTCTGGCATGTTACCGAACCTTCATACCACGCGCTAAGTGAAGTTCGTAGTTTTGTAGGCTCGGGTTGGAGTCGCGAAGTCTATTTGGGTTAATCTATGTTGCTGAATCTATTTGGTCAATCTATGAGAGCTTGTGGTGAATTCTAATGTTGTGGTTAACGGAGCATGACACCGATGACGAGACGGACGTGGCATGATTGAAGCATGGTGGATACGCCGCTGGTACTTCCTATATATAAGTGCTTCCGTCATGTTGCCGAACTTTCGTAGCACATGCCATACGGGGTTTCGTGTTTATGTATTGTTAACACTAATCTATGTGAAACAATTTGAAGTCTATGGAAATCTATTTGAATCTATGGAAATCTATTTAAAGTCTATGGAAATCTATTTGAATCTATGGAAATCTATTTGAAGTCTATGGAAATCTATTGGGTCTATGGAAATCTATTGAAGTCTATGGAAATCTATGTGAATCTATTAGAGTAATCTATGTGAATCTATGATGATGATGAGCGTGTTTTGCGACACGTAACATGACACCGAGTACGAGGTGGAAGCGATATGCCTGAAGCGTTGTGGATACGCCGCTGGTACTTCCTATATATAAGCATTTTTGACATGTTGCCAAACTTCGTACAACGTGCCATGTGAAGGTCGTGGGTTACGGTGTTGAAACTATTATAAACTATGTAAATCTTGTTGAATCTTGAGTCTTTAATCTATCATGTGCGAATCTATATTGTGAGACTTTGCGAACCTAGACTTATACGATCCTCTTGTTGGATCCTTAGGATGTCTTCTCGAAAGCTCTCCGACACTCTCAACAGATCCAGGGAAAAGTCTTAAAAAAAGATGATGTCCTTCATGGCCAATCAGATCGCTCGAGTCGTGCCAAAAATTATCTCTGAAATCCAAGGATCGAACACTCCGCCCTCTTCTGTTGACTCTAAGACGGAGAAAGAAAAGTCTACAAAGTTCAACTATAAGCATTTTGTCTCTTGCAACCCTAAGTCTTTCACGGGTAGTGATGGGGTGACTGCTACGCTCGAGTGGTTTGACAGCATCGAGGTTACCTTCATTAATAGCGAGTGCCCAGAGCATCTAAAGACTAGGAGTACAATGAGAATGTTTCAAGGCAGATCGTTGGAGTGGTGGCCAAATGAGAGAAACATCCGTTCGAATGAAGAAGCCTATGCTCTTTCATGGGCTGAGGTGCGAGAATTGATGATGCTCGAATTCTGCCCTCCTCATGAACAATTGAAGCTTGAAGAGGAGTTTTGTCACTTGAAGCAGATTGGTGATGATAATTTGGCTTATACTACCCGTTTTAAGTAGCCCAGCTGGATCGTTCCTCACTTGGTTTCTACTACTAAGCGCATGATAACCAAGTACATCAATGGTCTACCTCCTACTATGCGAGATTCTATTGAAGCGGCTCAACTCGAAACTATTGAGGAAGTCTACCGTCTTGCAGCTAGTCTCAACAACAACCGTGTTCGTGATAAGCAGTTTGCTAACTCCGCTCCCTCCAAGTCTGCGCACCAAGTTACCCAACAGCCAAGCGGCAGCAAGAACAAGAGGCGAAAATCTCAGGGTTCAGGATGCAATGCTATTGTTCCTGCTGCAAACCCTGCTGCTAAACCTGCTCCTGCTGCTGTCGCTCCAATCACTGCTGCTCCTGAAGTCAAGAAGCAGTACTCTGGGTCTTACCCCAACTGTACGACTTGCAACTTTCATCACCCTACTACTTCACCATGTCGTTTGTGTACCAACTGCAATCGCTATGGTCACACGACTCCTTACTGTCGTCAAGCTAATCCTGCTCAACCCGCTCAACAAGCTCCAGCTCAGGCAGCCCTACCAGCTCTCCCAGCTCCTCAGCAAAACCCGAGCCTGTTAATGTTGTTCGTGCGTGCTACAAGTGTGGAGACACTACTCATCTCCGTAACCAGTGTCCTCAGCTGAACCAGGATCAACAGCCAGCCGCTCGTGGACGAGCGTTCAACCTTAATGCTAATCAGGCTCGTAATGACAATGACGTCGTTAATGGTACGTTTCTTGCGAATAACCTTTGCACTTCGATTCTATTTGATACGGGTGCAGATAGAAGTTTTGTGTCCTTGGAATTCGAATCTTTGTTAAACTATGCACGCTCTATGTTACTTAAGTCGTTCTCGATGGAAGTTGCCAATGGGAAGTCTATTCTGGTTGATTCTATTCTTTGTGGTTATTCCTTGACTCTTAATGACCACATGTTTGCTATTGACCTCATACCCATGCAATTGGGTAGTTTTGATGTCATAATCGGCATGGATTGGTTGTGTAAGAACCATGCCGAGATTGCTTGTCACGAGAAGTTTGTTCATCTACCTCTGCCGTCTGGCGATGTTTTACATGTCTATGGAGACCGTCCTTCGAAAGGACTAAGGCTGATGTCGTGCACTCAAGCGAACAGATGTTTACGTAAACAAAACTTCGCCTTCTTGGCCCACGTGGTGGAACAAAAGGGCAAGGGTGAAGGACATAAGCGATGTTCCAGTAGTGTGTGATTTCCCTGATGTCTTTCCCGAAGATCTTCCTGGTCTTCCTCCTCCTAGCTCTGTTGATTTTCGTATTGATCTCGTACCTGGTGCGACTCCTGTTGCCAAGGCTCCCTATCATCTTGCAACTTCCAAGATGCAAGAATTATCCAGCCAACTGCAAGAACTGCTCGACAAGGGATTCATTCACCCAAGTACCTCTCCGTGGGGTACTCCTGTGCTATTCATCAAGAAGAAGGATGGTTCGTTCCGTATGTATATCGACTACGACGAACTTAATAAGCTTACCCTTAAGAATCGTTACCCTCTACCTCGTATCGATGATTTATTTGACCAACTACAAGGCGCGTCCAGTTTCTCAAAAATCGATCTTCGTTCTGGCTATCATCAGCTTCGTGTACTCGAGGATGATGTACCCAAAACCGCTTTTCGTACTCGATATGGACACTACGAGTTCGTGGTCATGCCTTTTGGTGTAACAACCTGCATGTTCGTGCGTTGTTACTACTCACCATACTCGTTAGGCCTAGCACCAGAGATTCAGATCACAATGTAGCTATATCGCTTATATCGCTATATCGCAGTATTTTTCGCATATTTCACATATTTTACGTTATAATACATCGCATCGCACACACTAACGCTCATGATGACATTGAGTGAGGACCTATTCTACCCTCCTCGATAGTCGTGATGCGTCGCAACGCAATGCATGTTCGAAACTGAACTCGATTATCGCAACAACGAGGTTGGAAATAAGAATATTTATACGACCCTTTGTGACTAATTATAATAAGTATATGAATATGTGTATGAAAGTGTGTAATCAAACTATCGCAACGCTTAACGAACAAAATGAAACATCGAAACGCAATTCGCCAGAGACCACCGATCGAATGACCATTCGATCGAATGGCCATCCGATCGGATTGCCATCCGATCATTGGCACTCCATCACCTTCTCTCCTCTCCACCTATAAATAGCACTTGTCACATCACTTGAACGGTGATGTGACAGCTCTCACTCGACCAGCATGCTTTGGGGCTATTTTCTCTCGATTTCTAGTGATTCTTGTAAGTTTCTACCTCAAATCTTGTACTTCTATGATCTACACGCACTCCTTCATCTTTTTCACCTTTGAATCTCAACTTCTAACCATGAAATCCATGGATTTCAGGTGTTCTAGGGTGATGTCATCATGGAGTTCTTATGAACTTCAAGGTTTGGCTTCATTCCACCCAAAATAACTTAGATCTGAAAGATTTCCACACAAGTAAACAATGATTTTGCGTAGATCTAAACATTTTCAAAGTTGAAAGGATTGAAAGATGGTTTTCCAACTTTCTTTCAACTCTTTTAGACTCAATGCACTCAAAACCGGTAGAACCGGAGCTTGTTCTGATCTTCTACTCTTTCTTAGTGATGAGTTGGTTCAAGATCGGGTTACTACCAAAGAGACAACTGATTTCGGGTTAAACAAGAACAACCGTCATGAACCAGTAAACTGATCGGATTTGGGTGATTCCTGTTCGATCGGACGACTTGGGACTTGACGAGGTTCTGTTGTTTAGTACGTTGTCAAACCGTCTCAACAAATCAAAAACTTTCAAAATAATCAAGTTCAAAATGATCAGATGCGTTGAGACGGATTGCCATCCGATCGGATTGCCGTCCGATCGGATTACCGTCCGTTCAGATTGCCGTCCGATCGGATTGCCGTCCGATCGAACCGCCATCCGATCGGATTGCACTTAAGCTTTCAACACTTAAACAACTTTCAACAGGTTCAACGGATTGCTATCAGATTGGATTGCCATCCGATCGAGTAACCATCCTGTTGTGAACTTGTTCTCACTAAGTGTCTTGCCAATCGGATCGCTATCCGATCGAACGACCATTCGATCGATCGACCTGAAGGGTAGAGATACTTCTCTGTTTTCAAAATGCTACAACGAAAACTTAAAGCCATCATACACAGACACATCCTTACCAAACGAATGTCAACCCAATCAAAGAACGGATTGACATCCGATCGGATTGCCATCCGATCGGATTACCATTCGACACTTGGTTACTTTCCACCGTTTTACGCACCGCTCTTCGCTTATGATTATGCTATCGTTAACTGTTCAGGCTAATCACTCTAGCGCTCCCTTCAATCCATTTCCATCACTATGAGTATACTCGAACCCTTTTTATCACTTGCGAATGACTGAATTACATATTTACACGCGATGCTAGTTACATACGTGCTAGGACTTTTACTAGCGAGGTCCCGCCTTAACTAGTATAGTACTATAGCACCCGACGGGGTCTACTTAGGATGAATACCAATCGCAATCGCAGCTCGAGTGACTTAGCTGGTAGTATCTGTCTTCTATGTATGTTTGGTGTATCTCGTTTATGTATGTGGTAATTCACAACACTTTTTATCTATTTTCGCCACTATCAAAACTTGTATACTCGCCAATACTTTTGTATTGACGTTGTTTTAACGTATGTTGCAGGTTTAGATCGCAGTCTACATCAAATCAAGCTAGGAAGTCTAGAAACTCACCTAAAATCTAGGTTGTCGGATTTGTATTGTTCGAGAGAACAGAAAATCTGTGATAACTTATGTGATTTCATTATTTGTTAGTATGGGATAACAAATGTAATAAATATTATCGCTATCAGTTGTTATGGATTCTCTTGAGCAATCTGATTCGCCTAGTGCCGCGCCTCGATGATTCCGCCATCGGTTGGGGTGTGACAGATTGGTATCAGAGCCATAACTATAGGGAATTAGGCCAGACTTGACCTAGTCCGGGTCGATGTCTTAGAAATGACCTAGTCTATAGTCTAAGTACCAACGGGCTGACCGTGCCAACCCAGTAGGATTTGCACGGGCCTACTTGATACTCTCGTTCGAATCCGCTAAAACTACAACTTCGCGTGAACACCGCATACTACAACATCACACGAAGTGCCTTTCCTAAGGCTGGAATATTACTTAGCCTTTCCTAAGGCCAACACAATACACACATTTTCGAAAATATTCGCATAACACAACCGAGTGGTCCAGTCGAGATCAGGCGTGAAAACCAAGAACTCTCTATAAGATCGCTCACTCAGCGCATTTTTCTAGCACGAGAACTTTTCGTCGAGCTAGGAGTGACATCCATAACTCAACAAAAGTCTCCATTTCAAAATCTAGTGGAACTCCCGAATTTATTCGATGAGCACAACCACAGCTAGGAGCGAAGTTATTAAGTCAGGGGTGAGACCGGTATCTTAATAAACCGTTCCACTCTCTATAAAATGGTTTTCAAAAGCTCTCACCAAGGACTCGACTATAACGATAACTCGAGCCACGCGATGACTAGGAAGACGAATGCTATGAGTTGCATCCCAGTGGAAGCATAAGCCTTCTAGGGCAACGCGCGTGCACGAACTTGTTGGGTATAGTTGGGTTACCTTGGGTAGTCGACGCCTAAACACCCGAGGCACTCTATCTATTTTTCTAGCATGTGACTTGCCGATTTTATGCTTTACTGAGCTTATTAAAGCTTATGTGGCTACAATTTAAAACTTTACGCTTTATCGATTTCCCGATTTATCGATTTACGCTCCCTGCTTTATAAACACATAACTCGCACAGCCATCGCAATCTAAAATGAAAACTGAATGTTCGCAACAAAACTAATGTCTAATTACTCACTTTCGCTCTCGCTCTCTCCCTCTTCATCGCGTCCTCGCGCATTCTACACCGACATGTATGTGTGTAAGTATAAGCTACAACTGTTTATATGTACAAAACGAATCAATTGTGTGAGAACTTAGGAATCTCGTGTCTCCTATGTGGCTTCAATGTGACATCTAATATATTACTCGCAACAATTTTTGAACACGCTCAATCGCATCGCAAAACTAAAAAATCGTTATGATCGAATCTCACTCTAAATCTCTCTCTCTCTCTCTATCTAGATGTCTTCCAACGACTCTACCTCAAGACAAACAGCTAGGAGAAGAGCCAAACGAAGCGCCAAAAAGAGGATTGCCTCACTGTGGCCAAGGTCATTCCTCAAATTAGCGCTCAAGTGCACTCTCTCAGCAACTCTCGAACCTTGGAAGACTCCAAGACGGAAGCGCCGCAATCTGCTTTCCTCTACAAACACTTCAAAGTCTGTGACCCGATGGAGTTCACGGGTGAAGAAGGCGTGTCCCAGCTACTCCAGTGGTTCGATTCTATCGAAGTTACCCTTCATCAGAGTGGGTGTCCCGATAGATTTCGTACTACTTGCGCTACCGGAGTATTTCAATCGCGAGCACTTGACTGGTGGACAGCCGAACGTAACAAATGTGGGATCTCCGCAGCTTATGCTCTCTCTTTGGATAAGCTGAAAGAGCTTATGAAGAAAGAGTACTGCCCTCCCCACGAAGTCCAGAAGCTAGAAGACGAATTTTGGGAAATCAAGCAAGTCAAAGGTGACAATACTGGCTACACCGCAAGGTTCAAACAACTTAGCATAATCTGCCCAAGTCAAGTCAACACTTTGGAGAAAGCCATCACGAAGTACATTCGCAGCTTGCCTGAATGTGTGGGCGATTTTGTCGAAGCTGCAAGACCTGCTACCATCGAAGAAACCTACCGCTTGGCTGCCGAAATCAACGATAAACGAGTCTTGGACGGATTTTTCTCCAAGAATCCTGTCAAACAAGCTCATCAAGCAATCGTCAACGATTCCTCTGACGAATCTTCCAATGGTTCTACCAACGATTCTTCAACTGAGTCCTCAGACAAACCTTCCGATGACGACGCACCGCCTCAGGAAGCTCAGCCCAGCCGCAAACGAAAGACCATGAGCCCAAACTCTTCAACAACTGAACTGTCGCAACCAGAACCTCTCCAAGCAATTCCAATTCACTCGAAGCACGCCTACAACGGAACTCATCCCCTGTGTCTAACGTGTACGTATCATCACCCGCCAGAAGCTAACTGTCGCTATTGCGCAAATTGCAACTGGTATGGTCATCTCACCCAGCACCGCCGCACGGGGCCGTAGACTTGAGGAATCTCAGCAACAATCGCAGTCTCCGCAGAAGTCCTCCACAACAACATTAGTTATGCTTCCAATGTTGTTGTAATGATACGATTTTTTCTGTTAATTTTTATGTTGAACTTGTTCTATTTCTCGACGCAATGTGGACTCTATTTATCTCTCATTTCTCTCGCACTCGCGCCCCGACAAATTACTAGCACTATGTACTATACAATGTGTTTTACCCCTACTATGCGTTCTTGGGATAAAGTACGATAAACGTGCAAGGGTTAAATTAATCACGGGTGCACACGGGATTACTGTGATCAGTGCACGGAGATTGCAATGAGTTTCAATGATGCCATAACGTTAAAAGCATGGTTAAGCATGGTGGATACGCCGCTGGTACTTCCTATATATAAGCGTCTTGACCATGTCGTTACAGTGTGACATCTATTCACGGGGCATAGGCACGTGGTTGAAACACGGTAGATACGCCGCTGGTATTTACTATATATAAGTGCTTCGCCATGCCAACCAATGTCTTGTGAAGAAAGTGCCATACAAGTCGAATGTTATTAGACCAAGTATACTATTAAATCTATTTTCGACACACTAAACTGCATCGCAAGGCGTAACAATCTCAATCGCAACTCAAAGCGTGTCATCGCTAGACTTTTCGTAAGTCAACACACTCGCAATCGCATTATCGCTGGAATCTAACTCGCAATCTCAATCGCTTATTATGTGTATCGCGCTATCGCTTATCGTGTGTATCGCTCTATCGCTTTGTGTATTGCTCTATCGCTCATCGTGTATCGCTTAACGACTATCGCTATCGCTTACCGTTATCCACGTTATCGGTGTTATGTTAGCACACATGACCTCGCTTCACGAGACGAAACTAATAAGGGTTAAAACATGGTGGATACGCCGCTGGTACTTCCTATATATAAGTGTTTTATCCATATCAGCGGACTTTCAGGGAGAAAGGCCATGTGGGGCTTAATGTTAGTTAAAATTTGTGGTGTTGTTTAATCTAATCCAATCGCATGTTCTCATCACTTGCAACGCATCGATCGTCGCTTATCGCTCGACGGTTGTCGCTATCGCTCGTCGCTTATCGCTTTTCGCTTATCGCCGCCGTCTTCGCTTACTATGTTTGTGTCTGTGTTATCAGTTATCGCATACTGCTTATCGCTTATCGCACTTGCTTGTGTCGCTAAACTGAGTTCAAAAACGACTTCATCGCTCAGTTTGCTCAATCTTTCTCTTAAAACTTGGCCCAACCATTTCTCGCTTGGACCGAGTTATCAAAATATATCAGTACTATGTCGACACACATGACACTGCCTCACGGGACAGAAACCATATGGCTAAAACATGGTGGATACGCCGCTGGTACTTCCTATATATAAGTGTTTTAGCCATATTGCCGAACTTTCGTGGGAAAGTGCCATGCGGGACCGAATTTAAAATTTAAACTTTGTAACATTAATAAAACCTTTGTATAAACAAAGCCTTTCTTACAAAAACTTTTTCTAAATTTAATCTAAACCTTTGTACAAAACGAGATTTTCTTATAACTCTGGCGTAACAATCGACTCAAGTTAACGCCGTGTGAAGAGGAAATTTCAAAATCTTTAGTAACCTAATAAAACTTCTCTCATGGCGCTGGTGTGAACATCGACATAGTTTAACACCGCGATGTGGGAAGATTTTTCATAAACAAATTTTCTCTAAACCTTCCAAATTAATCAACTTTTTGAGAATTCAGAACGTTTTGGAATCACCTTTTTGTGTGTTATTGTCTTTGGTTATACGGATCTCCTTACTCGTCGCTCTCGCTTAGTCTTCGTAATGCGCTCTCGCTTGTCAACTCTCAATCGATCGCTCGCTATCTCGTCGCTTTTATCGCTACTCTCACTCACATCAATCCTCGCAACCCTTCTTGTGGATTAATTTCGGGATGAAATTTCCTAAAGCAGGGGAGACTGTAACAACTCGCACATTCGTGCGTTGTTACTACTCACCATACTCGTTATGCGTAGCACCATAGATTCAGATCATAATGTAGCTATATCTCTTATATCGATATATCGCAATATTTTTCGCATATTTTATCGTTATCACACATCGCATCGCACACACTAACTCTCATGATGACGTTGAGTGAGGACCTATTCTACCTTCCTCGATAGCCGTGATGCGTCGCAACGCAACGCATATTCGAAACTGAACTCGATTATCGCAACGCAAGTTTGGAAATATAAATATTTATACGACCCTTTGTGACTAATTATAATAAGTATATGAATATGTGTATGAAAGGGTGTAATCAAACTATCGCAACGCTTAACGAACAAAATGAAACATCGAAACGCAATTCGTCAGAGACCACCGATCGAATGATCATCCGATCAGATGGCCATCCGAACGGATTGCCATCCGATGGATTACCATCCGATCCTTGGCACTCCATCACCTTCTCTCATCTCCACCTATAAATCTTGTCACATCACTTGAACAATGATGTGACAGCTCTCACTCGACCAGCACGCTTTGGCACTATTTTCTCTCGATTTATAGCGATTTTTGTAAGTTTCTACCTCAAATCTTGTACTTCTATGATCTACACGCACTCCTTCATCTTTTTCACCTTTGAATCTCAACTTTTAACCGTGAAATCCTTGGATTTGAGGTGTTCTAGGGTGATGTCATCATGGAGTTCTTAAAAACTTCAAGGTTTGGCTTCATTCCACCAAAAACAACTTAGATCTAAAAGATTTCCACACAAATAAACAATGATTTTGCATAGATCTAAACATTTTCAAAGTTGAAAGGATTGAAAGATGGTTTTTCAACTTTCTTTCAACTCTTTTACACTCAATGCACTCAAAACCGGTAGAACCGGAGCTTGTTCTGATCTTCTACTCTTTCTTAGTGATGAGTTGGTTCAAGATCTGGTTACTACCAAAGAGACAACCGATTTCGGGTTAAACAAGAACAACCGTCACAAACCAGTAAACTGATCGGATTTGGGTGATTCCTGTTCGATCGGACGACTTGGGACTTGACGAGGTTCTGTTGTTTAGTACGTTGTCAAACCGTCTCGAACAAATCACAAACTTTCAAATTAATCAAGTTCAAAACGATCAGATGCGTTGGGATGGATTGTCGATCGGATTCCCATCCGATCGAACCGCCATCCGATCAGATTGCACTTGAGCTTTCAACACTTAAACAACTTTCAACAGGTTTAACGGATTGCTATCCGATCGGATTGCCATCCGATCGAGTAACCATCCTATTGTGAACTTGTTCTCACTAAGTGTCTTGCCAATCGGATCGCTATCCGATCGAACAACCGTTCGATCGATCGACCTGAAGGGTAGAGATACTTCTCTGTTTTCAAAATGCTACAACGAAAACTTCAAAGCCATCATACACAAACACATCCTTACCAAACGAATGTCAACCCAATCGGGTGACCATCCGATCGGATGACCATCCGAACGGATTGACATCCGATCGAGTGACCATCCGATCGGATTGCCATCCGATCGGATTACCATTCGACACTTGGTTACTTTCCACCGTTTTACTCACCGCTCTTCACTTATGCTTATGCTATCGTTAACTATTTAGGCTAATCACTCTAGCGCTCCCTTCAATCCATTTCCATCGCTGTGAGTATACTCGAACCCTTTTTATCGCGTTTTTGGGTGTAACATACGTCTTATCAAATCAATCTAATCAAATGCTTAAACTATTTATCACTTACGAATGACTGAATTACATATTTACACGCGATGCTAGTTACATACGTGCTAGGACTTTTACTCGCAAGGTCCCGCCTTAACTAGTATAGTACTATAGCACCCGACGGAGTCTAGTTAGGATGAATAGCAATCGCAATCGCAGCTCGAGTGACTTAGCTGGTAGTATCTGTCTTGTATGTATGTTTGGTGTATCTCGTTTATGTATGTAGTAATTCGCAGCACTTTTTATCTATTTTTGCCACTATCAAAACTTGTATACTCGCCAATACTTTTGTATTGACGTTGTTTTAACGTATGTTACAGGTTTAGATCACAGTCTACATCAAATCAAGCTAGGGAGTCAAGAAACTCACCTAAAATCTAGGTTGTCGGATTTGTATTGTTCGAGAGAACAGAAAATTTGTGATAACTTATGTGATTGTATTGTTTGTTAGTATGGGATAACAAATGTAATAAATATTGTCGCTATTAGTTGTTATGGATGCTGTTGAGCAATCTGATTCGCCTAGTGCCGCACCCCGATGATTCCGCCATCGGTTGGGGTGTGACATTTGGATTGACCAACGCACCCGCTGTGTTCATGGACCTCATGAATCATGTTTGAAAACCCTACTTGGATCATTTTGTGATAGTCTTTATTGATGATATTCTCATTTATTCTAAAACTAAAGCTGATCATGCTCGTCATTTGCGCTTAATGCTTGAACTCCTACGGGGTGAACGTTTGTATGCTAAATTTTCTAAGTGTGAGTTTTGGATTAATGAAGTACAATTTCTTGGTCACTTCGTTAGTAAGCAAGGTATTCATGTTGACCCGTCTAAAATCGAAGCTGTGAAGAATTGGAGTACGCCTAAATCTGCATCTGAGGTTCGTTCCTTCCTAGGATTGGCAGGTTATTACCGCCGATTCATCTCGGACTTCTCTAAAATCGTTGTCCCTCTTACTACGTTGAATCAGAAAGAGAGACCTTTTGCTTGGGGGCCCGAGCAAGAGGAATCTTTTCAGACTCTTAAGACTCTTTTGTGTAAATCCCCTGTTCTAACTCTTCCTGATGGGAATGATGACTTCGTAGTATACTGCGATACCTCAAACCGTGGCTTGGGCTGTGTGCTCATGCAGCGGGACAAGGTTATTGCTTATGCTTCTCATCAACTCAAGGTACATCAGAAAACTATACTACTCACGATCTGGAGCTTGGTGCAGTTGTGTTTGCGTTAAAGATATGGCGACACTACCTGTATGGTACCAAGTGTGTGGTTTTCACCGACCATAGGAATCTTCAACATATCTTTGACCAAAAAGAACTGAACATGCGACAGAGACGTTGGGTGGAATTGCTCAACGACGACGACTGCGAAATTCGCTATCATCCTGGTAAGGCGAATGTAGTGGCTGATGCTCTTAGTCGTAAAACTCATGTGAATGCTATCCGTATCTCTAGTGATCTTCATGCGTGTATTCGTGACGCTCAGTATTCGTCAGCAAATGAAGGAAGTCTAGAAGTGGAAATCCAAGGCGCTAAGATTGAACAGCTTGAAACTAAACCTAATGGACTCCAATACTACCTCAATCACATCTGGGTGCCGGATCGCGATAATCTCCGTGAGCTCATTATGAATGAGGCTCACAAATCCTGTTACTCTATTCATCCAGGCGCCGATAAGATGTACCATGATCTGCGTATGACTTATTGGTGGCCTGGTATGAAGAAGGACATTGTTGTATATGTTTCTAAATGCCTTACTTGTATGAAAGTTAAGGCTAAACATCAGCGTCCTTCAGGACTCTTAGAACAACCCGAAATCCCAGTTTAGAAATGGGATAGCATTGCTATAGACTTTATTACCAAGCTACGTCGAACACCTTTTGGTCATGATAGTATCTGGGTGATAATTGATCGATTGACCAAATCAGCCCACTTTCTTCCTATTCGTGAAGATTATAAGGTGGAGAAACTTGCTCGAATCTATACAGATGAGATCATATGCCGTCATGGCACACCTCTTGACATAATCTCTGACCGTTATGGTCGTTTTACTTCACGTCTTTGGCAAACCTTTCAATCCGCTATGGGTTCTCATTTGAATCTTAGCACGGCCTTTCATCCTCAAACGGATGGACAGGCCGAGCGTACTATTCAAACCCTAGAGGATATGCTCCATTCTTGTGTCATCGACTTTGGTGGTAATTGGGATGTACATTTACCATTGATTGAGTTCTCATACAACAACAGCTATCATTCCAGTATTTAGATGGCTCCTTTCGAAGCTTTGTATGGCCGCAAGTTCCGATCTCCTCTCAACTGGCATGAGATTGGTGACATGCAGTTTACTGGCCCTGAAATCATTCAAGAGACAACGGATAAGATTCTTCAAATCCGTGATAACCTGATCAAGGCTAGGAGCAGACAAAAGAGCTATGTTGATAATAGGCGTAAGCCTCTAGAATTTGATGTTGGTGACCGGGTCCTTCTCAAGATATCTCCTTGGAATGGAGTAGTTCGTTTTGGTAAGAAGGGAAAGTTCGCTCCACGCGATGTGGGTCCTTTCAAGATACTCGAAAAGATTGGCAAAGTGGCGTACAGACTCGACCTGCCATAGGAACTAAACAATGTGCATCCAGTGTTCCACGTATCCAACCTACATAAATGCCTAGCCAACGAGGAACTACAGGTTCCCCTTGAAGACTTACAAATAAACGAAGATGTACACTTTGTGGAGAAACTGGTTGAAATCATGGATCAGGGCGTCAAGCGACTGAGGTGCAGCAAAATTCCCATAGTCAAGGTTCGATGGGAAGGAAAGCGTGGCGCTGAATTCACTTGGGAACTGAAAAGTGAGATGAAGGCCAAGTATCCGCAGCTCTTCGAGCAGTCTTCTTCCTAGATTTCGGGGACGAAATCTCCTAAAGGAGGGGAGACTGTAATACCTACGTCCCTAGACTTTTAGATATTTTCAATTTTAGTCCCTGAACTATGTGGTCATTGATCCTTTTGATACTTGGTGAAACTTATGCTATATACTAGATTCTTGTGATGTCTAAAATCTAGATTCTTGATACTTAATACTATGAGGCTTGAAACTAGATACTTGATGCTTGATTCTTGACACTTGATACTTGGAAGACTAGACTCTTGACTCTTGATGCTTTGGTGCTTGACTCTTGAGGCTTGTGAAACTTGAGACTTGGTTGAACGAGGGACTGGAGTCTTGTCACTGGCAGAAACTATGGAACTTAAGATATTTTGTGTTCATGCTATAATCTAGTTATACTATTACCCAATAATACGCAACGCTTAATCTAACTCACAAAACGTATCAAAGACGGTTAAACGGAAAAGATGGGATTGACCGAGTGGAAATCTGATCGGATGACCATCCGATCGGATGACCAACCGATCGGATGGCCACTCGATCGAGTTGCCATTCGATCCGAGTGCACACCACCTTAACTCTCCTTCCACACTATAAATAGGCCTGTCACATCAGTCCTTCGCTGATGTGACAGCCTTATCCGATCAGCATGCACTCTTCCTCACTTTCAGCACTTTTCTCCCATTTCTCGGTGATTCTGGTATGTTTTACACTAGATTCTTGTACATCTTTGATCTACACATCATACTCCACATGATTCCTTTTTGAAATCTCACCTTTCACCGTGAAATCTCTAAGATTTGAGCTCTTGAAGGTGATGTCATCATGGCGGTTGTACCAAACCGTTGTGTGATGTCATTCTAAGTCAAGATCTAGCTCAGATCTAAGAAATTTTCATGCGTTTTACACTGAATCTTAACTAAATCTAAACTTTTCGGCTAAAACTTATGTTTATCTTCATCTTTCTTAACTTTTCACTTAAAAACGGTGGAATCCAGATCTAAACAGGCTGTAGACTTGATTATTAGTCTAAAGTCGGATTGGAAATGGATTATTGTCGACGAAGACGACCAGAGTGCGGATTCCGACATGAATACCGTCAAGAACAGACGACCGAACAGACTGGGGTGATTCCCATCTGATCAGATCAGCTGTACACTGATGGGCTTATCGTTGTCTCAATACGTACCAAGTCATCATCGCTAAATCAGAAACTTAGAAATTTTACAAGTTGAGGAGCAAGACAAGGATAACCTGATTGAGTGGGAATCCGATCGGATAGGATAGCCATCCGATCGAAAAGCCACCCGATCATGAAAGACTTGCCTCATAAACCTAAACACTTGACACTTGAAACTTTGATCGTTGAATGGCAATCCGATCGGATAGCCATCCGATCGAACTGCCATCTGATCGAGGTGACAATGTGCCTTAGAACCTTTCAACACTTAGAATCTTTTGAAAAGTTGGAACCTTGGATCAAATGGTAATCCGATTGGATAGCCATCCGATCGAACTGCCATCCGATCAAGGTAACCTGAGTTGACACTTGATTTGACAATTGGAATCTTTACACTTGGATCGGATGACCATTCGATCGAATGACCATCCGTCCCACTCACACACATGCCATCCCAATCGAATGGAAATCCGATCGGATGGCCATCCAATCAGACAACCATCCGACCAAGATGACTGATCCAACACTTGGTTTGAATCTCGTTATTCTGCCCGACTCTTATCTGTTGTAATCTAATCAGGCTAAACCTAAAGAGCTCCCTTTGATCCAATAACAGTTAACCTATTAAGCAATCACTGTGAGTATACTCGATCCCTTTTTGTTTTAAACTTTGGGATGTAACATGTATTCTATTAAACTACGATACTTGATACTTTTGCAAACTAAACTCTATCCTATGTGTATGTGAAACTTGTGATTCTTGTATTCTATTTGTGTTATGTGGACGTTTAATCCAGGGTGTGTAGTTCCGCCTTAACAAAAGTAGCGCTATAGGAGATGCACCTCCCCATTATTCTCGGGGGTATTGTTAGGAGGATTCTAGTTTTTATTGAGACTTGGGAAAACCACAAAGCATCAGGATACTTGGGTTATCACTTGTTGGACTGCAAACACTAGCATGGCTGAAACTATTTTGTTACACTGACATATGGATATGAGACTTTAATCTATTATGCTATTATTCAAACTTGTATACTCGCCGGTACATTTTTGTACTGACTCTATTTTAATACATATTGCAGGCTGATAGATTCTGTAACTATGGAAAACAAGCTAGGGTTGATGCTTAGAAACTCGCCTAGTTTAACTCTAGAGTTTGAAACAAAGACTATTGTGGTTGTATTCGACATTTGTGGTGGTGTTGATGTTTTAGACAAATTTTTCAAGAAACATATTTAACCTATATCGAAATTATTAGTGTTATGGAATCTCGTGAGCAATCTGAACGCTTAGTGCTCGCACCCCGATGTTTCTGCCATCGGTTGGGGTGTGACACTGAACCCCTCAAAGCTTATTTATAAGATATGTAAAGGATATTTATGGTATGTTTAACTTATGTTCATGTTTCGGAATGTACGTTACTCTACGAATCGGCAAACTTTTGCAGTTTGTCGCAAATAGTCCATGTGAGCGAATAAACTTGTTTTTGCCATACCAAACCCCTTAAAAAATATTTCTAAGTTATGAAAAGGTTATTTAAGGCATGTTAAGCATATGTTGATGTTCCAGAGTGTTTTTCGCGTTAAACTGATTACGTTTACGCATCAGTTTGCGTATAACTTTCCAGAAAGCGATTTAGAGTTTAAAATCGAACAAAATCAAAACGTGCAAAATGTCAAACATAAATAAACAAATATTGGGATCAAATCACATTTTTTTATTGATAATTGAACTATTCAGAGTTGTACAATGATTATACAAGCACAGATGTCACAGATCGTTAGACCAAAACACTATGGACAAGATTGGCGTGGTGGCGTTTTCGTAAATAACATCAATTTTATTACTTGAAACGTGCTTCATTAAGGGTAAAAAGGGTAAAACATCATTTATTCCATAAAACACCATTAAATATAAAACGCCAACTAAATACAAAATGCCAACTAAATAAAAACCATTAAATATAAAACTATCACACCCCAACCGATGGCAGAAACATCGGGGTGCAGCACTGAGCGAAACAGATTGTCCAGGAGAAATCCATAACAACTAAATTACCAGATAATTAACATTATGTCCCATACCATAACTCATCAAATAAAGTAGGTATTACAGACATAGATATCTCATAGACAAATCATAGTTCCGACAACTCAAAATATTAATTGTTTGTTTCTAGACTCATCCTAACTTGGTTCCACATAGCAAGCATCTAGAATCTCAAACACCTGTCACATACGTTAAAATAGAGGTCAATACACATAGTGTAAAGGTGAGCATACAAGTTTAATAGTATAATAAATAGCGAAAGCGAGTTTACGCATAACCAACATGTAAAATTGTGAAGCAAGTAGGTTATCGACAACGAAATATGCACAGATGTAACACCTCGTAAAATATCGACCAATATAATGAAGACACGTGTCATGGACTTTAAACGTGTAATAGATTAATAGATTGTTTTTGAGGGACTACAATTGTCAAACAATGTAAATATGTTAATAAAAGGGATCCAAAGTGTCAACATACCATTCTTGTGCCTCTAATTGACCTCACACGATGTTCGTATTCTTTAACGAATAATTTATCGAACTTGGAAAGTCATTTGTGCTCGAAATAAGGATCTTATGAAACATAGGGGTTAAAAGTGTCAACATTTTAAAAGTAATCTCTGAGTGACCTTTTAACGATCCCAAGAACATTGTAATAATTGTATATTTTGATCTCAAGAATGTCGGATATTAATTTTGTGGAGTTTCGAAGAAAACAAGACTTTTCGGGTGACCGTACAACTAACCGGGAGCTTATCGGAGTTAGTTAATGACCCAAGGTCCTTAAAAGTTAACTATGGGGGTCCAAAATGCAAACGCTGGAAGATATGTTAAGGGCTTGTGTTATTGATTTAGGTGGAAGTTGGGATGATCATCTTCCATTGATTGAATTTTCGTACAATAATAGCTATCATTCGAGTATTCAAGCTGCACCTTTTGAAGCTTTGTATGGAAGAAAGTGCAGGACGCCAGTTTGTTGGGAGGAAGTTGGAGATGTCTGATGTGCTGAAAAGTGGTTTAACAAAAACAACTAAATTAAACCCTAAACTAGACTCTCTAAGTTTTAAATTTATAAAACTAAGACTCTCTAAACCCTAAACCACACGACCGGCAAGTGTACCGATCGATGCAGTATAGCCTAAGGAAGTCCGAGTATCGAACCCAAGAGACTCTACTGATTACGCTAATGACTCTATTCTAGACTTAGACTGACACGACCTGACTAATTGTTTATTGATTGGGGGGGGGGGGGTTTCTAAAGATCCTAAGAATTATAATTAAAAATCAACTAAATTAACTAAACGAACTAGACACGAACTTGCACGAAGGCTGAACTCAAGGATGATGAAGGAACTACCTAGACAGGAATCCTGATTGCTTTTAGTTATGATTATAATTGGAAGTTATCTGCTATGGAACCGGGATCTTGAAATTCTCACCTCTCGGGAAATCTAAGGACCCCTAATCCTTCTCAAGAGCACGCTAAGATCCCCTAAAGGTTGTTAAATTACCGGTTATTAGACTCCTTTACAAGACATCTAATGGGTTTATAAAAGTATCCTACAAGGCTCACTCCCTTACGAGACCTAAACCTAGGATAGGTTTGTTTTCTCAGCTAGACTTGCTAGACAGCAGCCAAAAGGTTAACTCCCTAAGAAGGACCCACCTTGCGGTTTAATCACTTAGACCTATCAATAATCTCGCACCTTACAGCTATTGACGATTAGTAGAACACTTGATTTTATTAAATTACTGATTATTACTTCTAAGGTTACTTACTCGATTTTCACCCTAAAGGATCAAAGATTTATTATGTGATATAGACACTCACCAAAACCTAAAACCCTAGCCCGACTCTATTATGTGATAAATACCGTCACCAAGAATCGAACGAAGCAATAAACGATAATTAAACAACATCAAGCACGCAAACACATCTAACTAATAGAACAAACCGTTTACAATTTATAAACTATCCATAGCATTCAAAAATCCAAGAATAATCAAAACATATGCAATCATTCAACCATGTCTAGGTAGTACGAAAAGTTTAGCCAATAATCATTGTATCAAAAGACATAACAATCATCAACAAATCAGAATTCATCATCAAATAACAAGAAACAAACGAAAACGAAAGATTACAAAAGTATAAAACCCGAATTCTTCGATCACGTATGCTCCCGCGCTTCAACGATGATTCCACGCCTTCCCGAACACTTCCCAAGCTCCAAAACAGCCTTCAAGATGTCCAAAGAACTCTAAAATTCGTAATAAATCGTCTTCTCTCCTCGGCTGTTGTCGATCATCATGATTTTATATTACCAAAACCCTAAAAACTATAGCTGATCAAGTCGGTTTCGCGATCACCATGTCCACGCGGCCCGCGTCAGTGGTGAACCTAAGTTCACGCGGCCCGCGCGCGTGTTAATATCCGGAATCCTTGTTTAAGTTTAAACGGCCCGCGTAAATGGATTGTATTAGCTTATGCGGCCCGCCTCAATGCTCCAGTAATGTATTTTCTTTTCGTTTCACTCCCGAGCTCCTCGATTTCCGTTTCACGGCCCGCCTCTCCATATTTTCAGTCGTTTCTGCTCCTTTTGGCTGTAAAGACCTGGAAAATACAAAAACATCAAAAGTATGTACATTCTATCTAAAACCGACACTAAAAACGAATAACTAACGACTAAAACAGACGCGAATACCGATGTATTTTACAATACATCAAATATCCCCACACTTACTCTTTTTTCGTCCTCGAAAAAGAATTATGCAAACGGAATCATAGTTGGAATAGTCGAACGGGCCAAAAGCTTAAGTTATTTTTATTAAAACCGAAACTCGTGTTAGCCGCGATTGCAAGTATATCGATCCTCTTAAACCCAACCTGGTTCCAAGCCCTTATCATGCAATTTAGTTCAAGTTCGGTCAATCTACCTAGGGTCTCACACTAAGAATTGCAAGTCCACCTAATCCCCCCTCAAGCTTATAGGACAAAAGGAACAACCACTGGGTTATTTCCTAACCGTTTTATACCAAGATCCAGAGAGTTTAAAATCAAATCTATATATTTTTTTTCTTTGCTTTGCTTTTTTTTGCTTTTTTTTTTCTTTCGTGAGACTAGACGATGCTTTCCCTAACCAAGAGGTATTCCGGCTGTAGAGTCGCTATCCCCAACCACAGATTACTTAGGTTTCGATACTTTTAATCGGCAATTCGATTTCACACATCCCAGAGGCATTCCGGCTGTAGAGTCGCTATCCCCAACTCGGATTACATAGACCTGTGTTACTTTCATTTAGTTTCTAGCTCACTTATTTTTTTTTTCTTTTTCAACGAGATAATGACCAAAAACTCTAACGATCTTAGCTTATAACGGCATCCCTTATACTATTTTTGGCGGTTTCAATTTCCTCACTCTCCCTAGATGAGAACCCACTAGTAGACCGACAATTAGGTATATTTTAAATCAAAGGAACCCAGAACTGAATCGAGCCTACCCGCACATCCCAAACTAGACACAAGCACGATTATTTTATCTCATATTATTATTATTTGAACCCGAACAAAAATCCAACTTTTCTATCATTTTCCGTTTTTATTTTGCAAACTTCTTGTTTCAAAAAGACATTTTTTAATTTTTTTTGTATTTTTCGACTTTTTATGACTCGACTAACTAAACTAACGACTCAAGACTCAAATGTCCCATCCCCACACTTAAATGTTGCATTGTCCCTAATGCAAGGATGAAAACACGACTCCTAAAACCTAAAAAAAACAAAAAATAAGAAAAGAAATAGAAATACAAAGTATACAAGTGGAACGACTTAGCTGAATAAATATGTGAGACTGTCAGTATGCCAGTCGATACCACATATGCCCTCCAATCCAAAACGCGCTCAGCAAACTGTACTAACTCGGACACGCGAACGGAAGCGGCACACACAAACGACCTAACAATCAAACATAACGCAAAATAATATATACATCATAGTATCAGCGTCACATCCATCAACCAACCCCAAACCCTACCAACCAGTATATCATATCAATACAGACCAAAATACGAGGATCAAAAACAGCATAAAATAAAAATAAAAGATATAAGATCCAAAAGCACTGCTGTGTATCCTCACGCTCGCATCTACTCCTCATCCGAGCCCTGCTCCTCATCAACATGCTCCTCCTCAACTGGCTGCCAAAATGACGGTTGTGGTAACTGTAAGTGATCAAGAATAGCCTGAATACCAGCTCGCATCTCCTGCCTAGCATGCTCAACATCCTGTCTAACCTCTCTCATCTCCTGTCTGACCTGCTCAACTCTGTCGTACACACTCTCCAGGGTCAACGGATCCGGCCTCGGCTCAATAATAGGATACTGTCGTGCCGGTAACTGACGCCTCTGTAGTGGCACCTGGTATCGCTGAGGAATAGTAGTATGTGTTGCCTCTTCGGCGGCCGGATCTGGTGAAGGTGGTGCTGGCAAAACCTCAGACCACACTGGCGGATCATCGTATGTAACAATACTCGCCAGCTGTAAACTACCCAACTCCATGACTGATGGAGCTGGCCCTAATCGCATACTCTCAGCAGGGAAATCCGCAAACACTCCCAACCTCTCAGCTAATCTCGTGACATACGGTCCCCCAAACAACCTAGAATCCTTTCCTCCTTTCTTTGGTCTCACAAACGACCACGCCAACACACTCGCCAAATTCGCTGGCCTATGCACCACCATACACATCAAACAGAACAAACTGTGGCGGTTTACCTTGTTATCTCCCTCGTGTTGGCCAATCAGTGTAGCCGCCAAAATCTTATGTATAAACCTATGCAAAGGATCTAGAATATCAGACGCCACCAAATTATTCGAAAATGGCGTATTAGCAATCGTGTGCCAGAACCTCGCCAAATCATCCCTCACAACACAATGCTCCTTCGCCTTCTTAACCTCCCCCCTCAACGAACTCCTAAACGCCTCCGTCTCAACCTCCTCCTGCGTATAAAACCCAGTCGCCACTGCAAACTGAGGAATCGTCATATTGAATATCCTTTTCCCTAACACAAAAGACACAACATCGGCCTCATCAAAACTCCCGTGATGCCTGTACTGAAAAGTGGAGTGAAACTCCAATGTAAGCTGGTGGTACTGTGGCTCATCACAATCTAACGCCAGTCTAAACTTCGGCCCTAAAGTCCCCTGCAACCTATCCACCTGCCCTAATCGGCCAACCAACCCCCAATCGATCCGCCTGAACTGCAACAAACTCACTGTCTTAATTTTATCCAACCTCCAATACTCATCTGAATCATAGAGAAATCGAAGCAACGGGCTGGCCAGTAGTGCCGTATGCTGACCGTGTGGGGTACCATCATCACCATATCGAACCTCCCTAAGGGGTGCAACAGCTGGCTGCTCCTCGGCAGCTCCCTGAGCTCTCGTACCGCGCCTCTTGCGCTTCACCCCTGAAGATGATCCCTCACCTGACATCCTGTTCAAAACAATTCAATAAACGTGCAAAAACAGGTGAACAGTTAGCGAACACAAACTATTTTTGGTATTTTTGAGTTTTTTAATTTTTTTGGAAATTTTAATAATTTTTCTGATTTTTTTATGAATTTTTGAACTTTTTTTTTTATGATTTTTTTTTCGAATAAAATAATAATATAATAGTAATATAATAATATACAGTCGAACGACGGCCGTATAGCATTTCATTCGCGGCCGTTGTTCGAAACAAGTGCATATCGCATAATCAACTCGAAAATAAGCCAAACCTCGCCCGAATGGAGATTGAGTACGAGCGAAGTGGCTTAAAGTCAAGCGATGCAATAGTACGCGCAAAACGACACTCACACGACTCTACTACGACTCAAACGACACTAAATACGACACTACGACACAAAACATGACTCAAAATACACTAACTTTACATTTTTACCCCCTCCCGGCACCTTGCTCGCCCTCGAGCAATCCTAAGTGCCGAGAAATAATCAAATGCCAAAGCGTGGAAGCAACGGATAACGGCGCGCGTTTATGTGAAAAATTAATACTTTATGTCGACATGTGCACATCCGCATCCCCACACTTGTTTTTAATGACGCCCAAAAACACTTTTTTCAAAATATTCCATTTACCAATCAAATGCCAAAAATTTATTTCGCATTCAAAACCTCCCCCCCTATTTTTCTATCACAAACCCATCCTCACATCGCTCAAATCAATGCAATCAATCGATGTTTCATCCACACTTATAGCAAACAGACGTGCGCAAAACGGATACTAAATAAACTACTCGAACAAAAATTTGAACAAAAACAATCCGCGACACAGACGACTCGAGACAAAACACAGATAGACCTGCCTATACTGCAGACATAAAGACTCGATAAACGACTCGATATCGACCTGCAGAAATAAACAACTGACCCAACAAAACAAACAAACCAAACAGACCTGACACGACATATGACTCGACACAAAAGCTGACCTGCACAATGACTCACACATAACTTAACGAGCAACACAGACCTGCAGACACACTCTACGGACTCGAAAAATAAAATACAGACTCAACACAGACAAGTAAAGCAGGTAACGTACCTTGTGATCGACGACTCAAAATCAAGCGAAACAGGGCACACTCAGTTGTGGGAGCGATGGGCAATGTGGTGGGTCCGTTTCGGCAAAAATGGTGATGGTGTATGGGGTGATATCGACGGTGGTGGTGGGGTTTAACAGTGGTGAAGGGGGTGGTGGAAATGGTGGTAAGGTCGGCGGAGGATGGTGGTGTACGGTGGATGTGGCGGAGGAAGGTGGTTATTGCGGAGGTATGGTGTAAACGGGGGTGGTAGTGGTGGAATTTGATGGCGGATGAGGGCGAACTGAGGTGGTGGTGGTGGGGTGTATAATCGCCGGAGAAGGAAGGAATTGAGTTTAGGGTTTGAAAAGTGAGACCAATTTGGGGATTTTAACACTGGTATCGACATGTAGGGCTCACGCGGCCCGCATAAGGTTTAGGTGAAGTTGAAGCGGGCCGCGAGCGTGTGTTTTTTTTTTCAAATTCGTTTAAGCCCAAACGGGCCGCATGAAAGTTAAGAAACTCCCTACGCGGGCCGCCTGGACAGCAAAAACCTGCTGTTTGTTTAACAGCAGCAGCAGTGTGCTCAAAAATTTGATTTTTCTTATTACCATTTTACCCCCAGCCTGCATTTTGTCGATTTTTAATGTTAAACATACCTGGAAAGCTGCTCGTATGCTGATTTCGCCTTTGTGAAAGACCGTGTACCTGCAAAAATTTCTACGACACACAAAAGACGCAAATACGACACTACGACAAACGACGCAAAAGCACACAAATCACTAAACTAAAGACACGACACGGACAATGACTCAATGTACAAACTCTACAAGTGGGTCACAATTGTTCACGCACTCATGGAGGATCATGTAAGCGCAGCTCACCTCCATACCAACTCTTACGGGCCATAGCACTACCATCTCTAATATTGCCCGCATCTCTCCTATCCTTATATCTTTCCCAACCTCTCAACTCATCATCGGGCGGTTTGAATCTAGATGTTTCATATCTAAACCTATCCCCACACTGAGCCTTGCTCAGTATCTCTACCTTAGATTCCAACCTCATCAATCTCTCTTCCAACTCGACTCTCCTATCAGGTGGATCCCCACACTTGGGTTTTAACACCTTTTCTAGACTCGGCTCACTCACCACCTTTTTCTCATCTTTCGCATTCTTCTCACTCTCTTCCATCGACGCTATCACCTCGACCCTCTCATTCGGCCCTCTTGTATTATTCACCTTGAAAACTACCGACTCGTCGCCCGCTCTAAGTGTGATTGTGCCTAAGAAGACATCTATAAGCGCTTTAGCTGTGTTCAAGAACGGGCGCCCTAAAATCAACGGCACTTTATCATCGGCCTCCATATCTAACACTACAAAATCAGCCGGAAAAACAAACTTATCCACTTTCACCAACAAGTTCTCTACAATCCCTCTCGGATACTTAACTGTCTTATCGGCTAACGAGAGAGTCATACGAGTTGACTTCAAATCACCAAGGCCTAGTTTTTTGTAAAATGAATATGGCATCAAATTAATACTAGCACCAAGGTCTGCCAACGCGTGGTTTTTAACATTACCACCAAACAAACATGGGATCGTGAATATGCCTGGATCGGTGAGTTTCTCAGGAAGTTTATTCAGAATCACTGCAGAACACTCTCCATTCAATGGAGTACTAGAACACTCACCTACCCTATCCTTACGCTTGAGGAAATCCTTAAGAAACTTGGCGTACTTGGGCATGGATCTCAGGGCCTCTATGAACGGAAGATTCACCTTCAGCTGGGTGAACATCTCAGGAAATTTCTCGTATTCCCTAGTATATATCTGTTGCCTAGCGCGAGCGGGAAACGGAAGGTGGGAAATATCAATCACTGGTGGTGGCCGAACCTTCACCGGCTGCTTCTCCACTGTCTTCTCAACCTGAGGCTCCTCGGCGTGTGCGGTACTTGCTGGGTCTAGCCTATGTTGCACCTTACCTGGGGCCTCCATCTTAATCTCCTCATCTACCTCAGCATCACTCTCTAACTCAACATTCTCTCTCACTACCTCTCCTAGACTCATCCCACTACGAGTAGTAATTGCTTTTACAGAATGGTTAACTGGGTGAGTGGTACCTGAATACTGACCAGAAGGAGATTCTTTCAACTGCCTAGCTATATCCCCTACTGTTCTCTTAAGATCTAAAAGAGTGGACTCTTGATTTTTAAGCTGAAGTTCGTGACTCTTATTAATCTGATCTTGAGCTTGCATGAACGCCTGATTCTGCGTCATCATCTGGCCGAACATCTCCTCTAACCTACTCAAATTTCCCTCTGGACCTTTTCCACTACCTTGACTCTCCTGATTCGACCCTCCACTCGCAAACTGACCTCCTGAACCACTATAATGACCACTCTGACCCGAACCACTACTCGTGTAAAGACCCGGCCCCCTATTTTGATACTGACCAGATGGGAAACCAGGGGGATTGCCTGAAGAACGATAACTACCACTATTACCACGACCCTGCCAGCTGGGGTTAAAACTATTATTGTTACTAAATTGACCCCTAGACTGACCCGCTATGAACTCAACCTGCTCTAACGTAAGTGTGGGACAGTCGAGTGTGTCGTGACCTCCCCTACAAACCTCACACCTATCCACTTTCTTCTTAATCTCATTCAACTCCTGCCTCATCTCTTGTCTCAATCTCTCGACTACAGCAGCTACCGATGGATCTAAGTTAACTTGATTTACCCCTCGACCGGCCGAGGAGGTACGAACAGGAATGGAAGTCCTGCTGATAGTGCCGTAATCCATATCAGAGTGGGCGAAACACTCAAACAACTCGTTACACTCATTCACTGTCTTCTTTCCCATAAGCTGCCCTCCTGCTGAAGTATCGAAACGAGCTCTAATCTCAGGAGTAAGACCATTGTAAAACTTTTCAACTAACGCCCAGTCGGACAACCCATGCTGCGAACAACGAGAAAGAAGCGTCTGGAAACGCTCCCAAGCTAAGTGGTATGGCTCATCAGGCTCCATACGGAAGGAGTGAATCTGATCACGAAGGCGAGACGCCTTGGCTGGTGGGAAGTATTTGGCTATGAAAGCATCGCGAAGACCAGCCCAAGTAGTGAAAGTGCCTGCGGGCTGAGAATCGAACCAGACGGCTGCACGTCCAGCGAGAGAAAATGGGAAGACCTGTAGGTATCTGGCATCTAGATTTACACCCTCTATGGAGTAGGTGCCACAAAGGCGAGTGATGCGATTTATGTGAGCGGGAGCATCCTCGTCGTCACGACCATGGAACTGGCAAGAATTGGTAATGGCCGTCATGATGTAAGAAGGAATCTGCCAGGATCTATCATTTGCAATGGCGGGAAGGGTGATGGGTGAAGTAGCACCGGTGAAACCGGTGGTAGCCTGCTGGTAAACGGTGCGGTTCGCCATTTGAACTACGGGTGGAGGACTAGGTGTACGAGAACGGGAGGGTGGTGGGGAATTGTGTGGCGATGGCTTCGGTGTGAAATCGAAAGCGGGGGTGGACTGCGAACACGAAGAAGAACTAGAAGAACTAACCTCGGACGCAGAAGACAAGACGGAAGACTTGATCGTAAACGGAATCAGCGGAGGTCCCTGCGAACGCGTATGGGGCATCAAACGAAAAACCAAATACGAACAAGCGAGAAGACTCTAACAACGACTCACTAATCTAGAAAAGACACTAAAGCAAATATATTTTTTTTTATAATTTTTAGACTCCTACGACTCAACGAACACACAAATAGCACGTAATATGTCAAGTAAGTCCAAACAAAATAATTAACGCAATCGCCAAAGAATCCCCGGCAACGGCGCCAAAAACTTGATGTGCTGAAAAGTGGTTTAACAAAAACAACTAAATTAAACCCTAAACTAGACTCTCTAAGTTTTAAATTTATAAAACTAAGACTCTCTAAACCCTAAACCACACGACCGGCAAGTGTACCGATCGATGCAGTATAGCCTAAGGAAGTCCGAGTATCGAACCCAAGAGACTCTACTGATTACGCTAACGACTCTATTCTAGACTTAGACTGACACGACCTGACTAATTGTTTATTGATTGGGGGGGGTGTTTCTAAAGATCCTAAGAATTATAATTAAAAATCAACTAAATTAACTAAACGAACTAGACACGAACTTGCACGAAGGCTGAACTCAAGGATGATGAAGGAACTACCTAGACAGGAATCCTGATTGCTTTTAGTTATGATTATAATTGGAAGTTATCTGCTATGGAACCGGGATCTTGAAATTCTCACCTCTCGGGAAATCTAAGGACCCCTAATCCTTCTCAAGAGCACGCTAAGATCCCCTAAAGGTTGTTAAATTACCGGTTATTAGACTCCTTTACAAGACATCTAATGGGTTTATAAAAGTATCCTACAAGGCTCACTCCCCTACGAGACCTAAACCTAGGATAGGTTTGTTTTCTCAGCTAGACTTGCTAGACAGCAGCCAAAAGGTTAACTCCCTAAGAAGGACCCACCTTGCGGTTTAATCACTTAGACCTAGCAATAATCTCGCACCTTACAGCTATTGACGATTAGTAGAACACTTGATTTTATTAAATTACTGATTATTACTTCTAAGGTTACTTACTCGATTTTCACCCTAAAGGATCAAAGATTTATTATGTGATATAGACACTCACCAAAACCTAAAACCCTAGCCCGACTCTATTATGTGATAAAGACCGTCACCAAGAATCGAACGAAGCAATAAACGATAATTAAACAACATCAAGCACGCAAACACATCTAACAGATAGAACAAACCGTTTACAATTTATAAACTATCCATAGCATTCAAAAATCCAAGAATAATCAAAACATATGCAATCATTCAACCATGTCTAGGTAGTACGAAAAGTTTAGCCAATAATCATTGTATCAAAAGACATAACAATCATCAACAAATCAGAATTCATCATCAAATAACAAGAAACAAACAAAAATGAAAGATTACGAAAGTATAAAACCCGAATTCTTCGATCACGTATGCTCCCGCGCTTCAACGATGATTCCACGCCTTCCCGAACACTTCCCAAGCTCCAAAACTGCCTTCAAGATGTCCAAAGAACTCTAAAATTCGTAATAAATCGTCTTCTCTCCTCGGCTGTTGTCGATCATCATGATTTTATATTACCAAAACCCTAAAAACTATAGCTGATCAAGTCGGTTTCGCGATCACCATGTCCACGCGGCCCGCGTCAGTGGTCAACCTAAGTTCACACGGCCCGCGCGCGTGTTAATATCCAGAATCCTTGTTTAAGTTTAAACGGCCCGCGTAAATGGATTGTATTAGCTTATGCGGCCTGCCTCAATGCTCCAGTAATGTATTTTCTTTTCGTTTCACTCCCGAGCTCCTCGATTTCCGTTCCAGACTTTCGCCTCTCCAGATTTTCAGTCGTTTCTGCTCCTTTTGGGTGTAAAGACCTGGAAAATACAAAAACATCAAAAGTATGTACATTCTATCTAAAACCGACACTAAAAACGAATAACTAACGACTAAAACAGACGCGAATACCGATGTATTTTACAATACATCAATGTCCAACTAACAGGAACTGATATAGTCCTAGCGAAGACATATAAGATTGTGCAGATAAAAGGCGTAAACCTCTAAAATTCGAGGTAGGTGACAAAGTTTTACTTAAGGTATCACCCTGGAAAGGGGTGATGCGATTTGGAAAGAAGGGCAAGTTGAGCCCCAGATACATAGGACCATTCGAGATTATCGAATGTGTCGGAACTGTAGCTTACAAACTAAACATGCCTGAAGAGCTCAGTGGAATCCATAATGTATTTCACATCTGCAACTTAAAGAAATGTCTAGCCGATGAATCGCTGGCCATGTCACATAAGGATGTGCATATAGATGGGAGATTAAAGTTTGTTGAAAAACCTTTATCGATTGAGGATCAACAGGTTAAGAAGCTTCGAAAGAAGCACGTACCGATTGTGAAGGTTAAATGGGATGCCCGTAGAGGTCCCGAGTACACATGGGAGGTTGAATCCACAATGAAACAGAAGTACCCTCATTTATTTCAATAAATCTATAGCTCGAGATTTCTTTTAAGGGGTGAGGGTGTAACACCTCGTAAAATCACGACCAATATAATGAAGACACGTGTCATGGACTTTAAACGTGTAATAGATTAATAGATTGTTTCTGACGGACTAAAATTGTCAAACAATGTAAATATGTTAATAAAAGGGATCCAAAGTGTCATGCCATTCTTGTGCCTCTGATTGACCTCACATGACGTTCGTATTCTTTAACGAATAATTTATCGAACTTGGAAAGTCATTTGTGCTCGAAATAAGGATCTTATGAAACATAGGGGTTAAAAGTGTCAACATGTTAAAAGTAACTCTGAGTGACCTTTTAACGATCCCAAGAACATTGTTATAATTGTATATTTTGATCTTAAGAATGTCGGATATTAATTTTGTGGAGTTTCGAAGAAAACAAGACTTTTCGGGTGACCGTACAACTAACCGGGAGCTTAACGGAGTTAGTTAATGACCCAAGGTCCTTAAAAGTTAACTATGGGGGTCCAAAATGCAATAAATGAAAGTTATATAAAGTTTTTATGGACCAGGGACCAAAACTGCAAAGTCAGCAAACTATTTACCAGATGTAGCCCTTTACGCGGGCCGCGTAAACATTGGGCCAACTCTTACGCGGGCCGCGTAAGAGTGCCAGATGCAGAAAACTCTGCACAGCTGCAGGTCAGCCTGTTGCACCGCCTTTGCATGCCTTGTTTTCGATTCCAGGGACTGACCCAACAGTTTTTCACGCATAGGGACACCTGGAATCATCAGGAATCAGTTGTAGGCTTGTGTGGAATGATCTTGTGATGTTTAAAATCATATATAAGCTCTTGTTGTTGCACTTGTTCATTTGCACTCTCAAAATTTCTCATTCAACTCATTCTCTGGAACTTCCTGGAGCTCAAGAAAGTTTTCTTAAGTTCCAAATCCGTGCTAAGGACCATTGTAAGTGTTCTTAGCCCCTTAAGTTCAAATTTTATTAGTCTAAATACCAAAAGTCAAAGCCGTCGTAATTAAGCTTTGACTTAGTGATTAAACACTAATTGTCCAGCCATTATTCGAATTGAAAGTTGCTATGAGTTGGTAATTATGTGGGTAATAAACCCTTAAAAGGGCACCCACTGATTATCACTCTAACTTGGTCAATTGTCAGGTCAAACTTAATATTAAAAAGTCAACATAAGCTATTTTTACAAATAAATTCATAACTGATAATGTAGAAGTTATGGAACATGTTTTAACACTAAAATAACTTGGTAAATAATGTAAGAACATGTCTAAGCATGTTCAACCCGACAATTCTGAGTTTAGGCTCGGTTCGGAACCGAAAGTCGCAAAAGTAGACTTTTGCTTTGACTTTCAGTTCTGACCCAATTTAGCTTATTTTAGATATGCCTTAGGGTTCCTTTAGGACCATAATATAGGTTAGTATAACCCTCTGAGGCTATACAACTTGGTTCCTTAGAAATCCTAGTTCATTGCATGTTTCCGTTAATTGCTTAAAAGTTGACCATTATGCCCTTTTGATATTAAAACGAGATTTTTGAAAATGTGAGAGGATAAAAACCTTTATTGCTGATTTATAAACATGTCCTAAAAATTTAACATCATTTTAGGGTCTAAATTAGGAGTTATGCTCGATATCGTAAACTGAAGCCTTTTTATTAATTAAACGGCATTTTTGGCATAAAACCTATTTAAACCCAAATTTTGACACCAAACCTTTTACCCACTGATATAATATAATATTTTGGGATTTTTGAAGATTTTTTTTTGAATTTTAAACTGATCATAACATAGGGTTCTTGCTTTGATACGGTATTTGACGGTTATACCCTTTTTACTAATAAAATGAGTTTTACATAACATTTTGATAAAAAATCTTTTTCTACTGATTTCATATGTTAAATAAAATATTTTAAGCCTTCTGGACTGATAAAAATCTCAGCTTTCCTATTATAACCTGAAAATAGCCTAAAACCGACTTTTTACGCATTTTAAACGCATAGTATGGGTTAAAACTATTTTTGGCACATAAGACTTATTACCTACTAATATTATAAGTAAATTTTTATACTTTAACAGTAAGTAAAATTTTTGAACTCAGATTTCCAAATTTGACCTTTAAAGCTTATGTGAAATGACCAAAATGTCCCTACGGTGCATAGTTTGGCCATAAATGATATATTTCACATATATACAATATCTTACTGATATAACCTACTAAAATAAATATTTTTACTGATAAGTTTAGACCAGAACCTCAGATTGGTATTTAATCTCTTTTATAATCTTTAAAATGACCAAAATACCCCTACGGGGCTTAAATTGGTTTTAAATTCGTTTTGGGCATAATGGAAGGTATCCTACTGATATCACAACATATTTAAGGCATATTAACTTGTGAAACCTGTATATGACTCTTTTGGTTACCCGTTATGCATTTTTTGCGTTCGGTACGGTTTATGTAACTAGTTTGCATAAATTGACCAAAACGGGTCAAACCTTATCATTTTCACTTCAAAATCCAGAATGTGATTAGTTTACCCACATTATACAAGTCTTCATACTTTTCGGGTCTAAATCACATTCTAATCCGGTCTTCGCTTAATCTTGCGTTTTGAACCGTATATCTTTCTTTAAAACTAACCGGTCTAAGTTTAAACTTAAGTAAGACCCGTTAGGAATCTAATAGGTTATTAAAACCTTCGTTCCAGATTTAGGGGACCAGTAAAAGATATTTGCACTTGCTGATTGTATACGGCTGAGATAAATTTGTATATTTGCTCAGGTAAATACTTTTAACTTATTTTCCGTTATACAGGCTTGGGATACGGTATTATAATAATACCGCTTGGTCGGGTGTGTATTTATTTAAATCGGATTGTGATTAATATATTTACATAACCCGTTTTAACCTATTTTGTTTGGTACAATGCCTTTGGGGGGTTAATGACCATGTCCTGGATATCCTCGGCTCATTCATTGAAATGGCCACGACTTAAGCACGGGGTGTAGGCATACACCTGACAGTTGCGTATGTAAAAAAAAGGTATCCCACAATAAGGAGTTTTCCTTGTGGGCATTATACTTGTGGTGTGTCAGTTAATCTTTTCCGGCTCTTCTAACCGGCCCCGACGGACGACAAACATCTAAAACTGTATACAAGATTATTTTTATAATTGTCCCAAGTTATAAAAGATTATTTGTGCCTTGTGAAATTTAAATCAATTTTCTTAAATATTTTCATAAGATTCGGTTAATTGTATTTACCAGTGTAAACTGACGTATTTTCTAAAAGGTTAAGTGCAGGTACTGTAGAATCGTTTTCAGACCTGAACGAGTCGATCAAAAGAGTTTATCTCAACACGAAAGGCGGAAACAGACGTGTAAAGTTCAATTCAGCAAGATTCACACTTTAAACTGTTGTATGATTGATTTCACAATGATTTACAACCTGACAACACTTCGGCAGCACTTCGTTGCACAAGCCGGAAAGTTACAAATGAAATGGACATGAAGGCTATTTATAGGAAGGACCCTTTCGTTTGAAGATGTCATGGCACCCTTCAAACGAAGCCTCTTCAAATGGAACCCTCTACAAACGGAAACCTCTACAAACGACAAGTTTCAAACGGACTCAACAATAAACAAACATAAATTATGTTTATGTGCATCTTATTTTCACGTGATTTTGCATATGATGATGTCATCCTTATGATGTCATCATCAAGCATGATGACATCATGCTTGTTCATATCCACAACCAGACCAAGACTCGATATAAGACGAAGTCGATAGATGTATGCACCAACAGACTCCCCCTCAGATGTTGATGAGTCTTAAGTGTCTAGTCTTCAACGTCTTCAGTCTTTATCAGTCAGAACACTCTCTGAAATATCTCACAGTGTAAGCATCCTCAAATCTTTCTCTTGTCTTTTTATCAGCATCAACAGACTCCCCACGAACAATCTCTACTCGGATGTCTTCAGACTCCCCCTTTCGATATGCTGGGATCGCAGTCTGGCATGTTGAAATCACAAAGTCTTCAGGTATCGGAACCTGGCTCTCTATCACTTAGAAACCTGCACATCCTCTACCTCACAATAAATTTTCTGATGATAACTTGTAAAAACAATCTCACCAGCTAATGAACCACTTGCGGGAATTATACAATCAAAGAATGATTTTAGAATGTTAATCTTTGATGAACCACTTTCAAACGGGAAACGTATTTCAAACGGTATAGCTAGCTTCAAACGACATCCTCAAACGGTATAACAATTTCAAACGAGATGGTTGCTTCAAATGATATTTTCAAACGGAATACATGTTTCAAACGGGATGACCCATGATTTTCAAACTATATGTCAATTTTCAAACGGAAGTGCCAAGTTTCGTTCAAACGGAAGTCAGTTTTCAGTCCATTTTTACCACTTTTACTTCGAATTTTGAACTGATATTCTCAATGGTTTGTTAAAAAACAATTACGCATACATTGTGAAAGTTTTAGCCGATTTTAACCGTGAAAACTTGTTCAATTTTGAAAGAAGGTGTAGAAAATCAGAATTAGTGGCTGAATTGGTATGAACTCTTCCTCCTGAGCTCTGATACCACTTGTAGGTTCACTCACCAACTATATCCTCATGTAAATCAAAATATAACAATATAAAGATATCACCTGTAAATTTACCAACCAAACATTTCAAAAATGATACCGATTCCTGCTCCACTCTTACCAACCTGGGAGCTCCGGCAAGTCAGGTTTTTCAATGAAAGAAAATGTCCACCCAAGCCTAACCAGCCTTGGGTGATTCCAACTCCTCTTTAGTTGGGGTGTATGTTGCTTTCTTTGTAGCATAAAACTCCTTTACCCCTTTAACTTTCCCATCGATCATTTTTCCAAAAATTTTCTTAACATTCCCATTAAATGCTTTCTCGACATCAAATTCTTTCTTCTCAGAATAGAATTGATTCGAAATTTCAACCTTTCCAACCTTTGATTTAAAATTCTCAGCTCTCAATGGTGGAAAATGAACATCATCCATTAGAGGCACTGAGTTTTCACCCTTTTTAACAACTTGTGGCTCCTCTGACTTTGTGGAATCAGATTCATCGCCAGATTTTACCTCTGATTTCTTAACAACCCATGTTTGGTTGTCAAGATTTCCCTTTTTCTTGTAAAACCTTTTCGAACACTCACCAACTTCATATGTTGAATTTTTAAACACTTTAAACCTTTCAGTTGGTGGTTCGGTTTTATCAACAACTACTTCTTTGAGTTTTTCTGAGACTCCCTGTTTTGTGTTGGTTGCCTTAGGACAGTTCCAAGCAATGTGACCAACTTCTTGGCATTTATAACAGGTTCTAGTCTCTTTTCTCTGATGAGCTTCAGTTTTCTTCTTTTCAGCAAGAAATTCCTGATTTGACTGTCTCCAGAAAGAGCTCTTCTTTTCTTCCTCAGCAGAAGGACCTGAAACAAATTTTGTATTTTTATAAATTTTCTCATTTTTATAATTTTCTGGTGGTATAAAACCTAAACCTTTTCTTTTGAAATTACCGTTACGGTTTGGTTTCTTTTGACAACCAGAACCGGAACCGTAATTCTTTTTCTTGTTTAAACGCTGTTGAATTCTTGAAGTGTATTTCTTAGGTTTTCCAGTAAGATTTAAATCTTTTATTTCAGAAATATTAATTTCTGTCATTTTGAAAACCTTTTTGATCATGTCAAAACGAACACTTCTTATTGGAAACTCTTTATCAAAATATAATTTGTCAGAATCACTCAAAGTATAGACAACTTCAAATATTTCGTCATTCAAATTAGATTTTGACAACAAAAATTCTTTACTATACACCCGTTTTCCCGATGACATTGAACTCCTGACAGACGAACTCGAACTCCTGGACTCAGACATTGACTCGGACTCCTCATCCTTATCTAACACCTGATCGACCATCCTTTTTATTAACTCAGACTCATGATCTATGTCGGACGCTGTGAATGTGATATCAATATTGTCTGGTAATACGTCGGTTATCTCGGACTCCAACTTTATATTGATTGCCTTTTTTACTTGTTCCTCATTCGGTTTTCTAGACGAATACCCTTCCCAAATTGGAGGCGGACACTTGTTATAACAAACACTCTGTTTCTTACCAGTATCCTTTTTCTTCGGCTTCTTGTCTTCAAAAGCTTCAAAACCTGCAACAGTTGGATAAATTCTGTCAATTACATAATCAGAACTTGAATAACTTTTCAGTAATCGACTGATTCTTTCATTTTCAACTTTCTCAATTTCCAACTCTTGCTTCAACTTAGCACATTCTTCAATGTAGTGGTTGATCTCCTTTTGTTTGGACATCATTGTTGCATTCACCATTTTCAAGGCAGCTTCTCTTTCTGAATTAGTTTTCTACAAACTATTCACTGTTCTGTTTAATACATCGTATGATTCTTTCAAATTTTTCACATCAAACAACAACTTTTCTTTCTGGTGGGATAAATCCAAGACCTTTTCTTTTGAAATTACCGTTACGGTTTGGTTTCTTTTGACAACCAGAACCAGAACCGTAATTCTTTTTCTTGTTTAAACGCTGTTGAATTCTTGAAGTGTATTTCTTAGGTTTTCCAGTAAGATTTAAATCTTTTATTTCAGAAATATTAATTTCTGTCATTTTGAAAACCTTTTTGATCATGTCAAAACGAACACTTCTTATTGGAAACTCTTTATCAAAATATAATTTGTCAGAATCACTCAAAGTATAGACAACTTCACATGTTTCATCATTCAAATTAGATTTTGATAACAAATGTTCTTTACTATAAACCCGTTTTCCTGACGATTTTGAACTTTTTCCAGACGAACTCGAACTCTCGACCGACAAACATGAACTTTCAGACGCGGACTTTGACTCTGACTCCTCATCCTTATCCAACACCTGATCGACCATTCTTTTAATTAATTCGGACTCATGATCTGTGTCGGACGCTGTGAATGTGATGTCAATGTTGTCTGGTAATACATCGGTTATCTCGGACTCCAACTTTATATTGACTGCCTTTTTTACTTGTTCCTCATTCGGTTTTCTAGACGAATACCCTTCCCAAATTGGAGGCGGACACTTGTTATAACAAACACTCTGTTTCTTACCAGTATCCTTTTTCTTCGGCTTCTTGTCTTCAAAAGCTTCAAAACCTGCAACAGTTGGATAAATTCTGTCAATTACATAATCAGAACTTGAATAACTTTTCAGTAATCGACTGATTCTTTCATTTTCAACTTTCTCAATTTCCAACTCCTGCTTCAACTTAGCACATTCTTCAATGTAGTGGTTGATCTCCTTTTGTTTAGACATCATTGTTGCATTCACCATTTTCAAGGCAGCTTCTCTTTCTGAATTAGTTTTCTGCAAACTATTCACTGTTCTGTTTAATACATCGTGTGATTCTTTCAAAATTTTCACATCAAACAACAACTTTTCTTTCATCTTCTCTGATTCACTAAACCTCTCGTCTTTTTTGTTTGCAAGGTACTGAGCATGTAAGACATGGTTTTGTGACTTCAACAATCTTTTCTACCTCCACAATCTTCTCAACTTCAACTACCTTTTCTACCTCCATAATCTTCTCAACTTCAACTACCTTTTCCACTTCCACTATCTTCTCAATCACTTTGACTTCCTTCAATTCTTTTGCAGCTTTTCTCTCCTTGAGTTTCTTCAATTTATCTGCAAAATAAAATTCAAAAGTGTTAGAAGATAAATGAGATTTTCCAATGTTTATCTGTTCAACTTCTTCATCATCATCACTAGTATCTGTTGAACTGTTTTTAGAAGAAACAGATTCTTCATCTTCACTTTTCTCATCATCAGATAACACTGCTATCCATTCTTTCATCAATTCCGGCTTTTGAACAATTTGAGCAATGAATGCTCCAAGATTTGAATCAGCTGGAATGTATTTGTCCCAGCTAAAACCTGCTGCCACTTTTTCATCATCTTGATCAATGATACCATAATAAGCTTTCTTGTTTGCATCTTCGATCATTTTCCCATGAGCAGTTGTTGAATCTTTTTGTTGATGCGGTTGATGAGTAATTTGTTGATATATAGCCTTCCGGTAGTAATCATGACCACCAAACGGATTCTTTGCACCACTAACTTTCTGATTCTTGCACTCTCTCTTAAAATGTCCTTTCTCCCTGCATTTAAAACAAGTAACTTTAGATTTATCAAAACCTAAAGCTGAAAGATGAGCATCCAATAAATCATTTCTTCCTGTAATCATTTTAAACTTTTCAGCCCTTCTTAGAACACTTGCTAAAGCCCATTTAATATCCATAAGCTCCAATTCCTCTGCATCAATTTGATCATAATCTTCCTTTGTTAGCATCGGGTTACCAATCTTTCCGGCTATCAAACCTTCATAAGATTCCAAAGCAGTAACCAATAGGCCCATATGATTTTTCACAACTTCTTCAGAAAAATTTTGACCATTTTGAAGATGTAATGCCACATTGCACTGAATCATATGCCCATTACCAACACTCGCACTTTGAACACTTGGAGGATTAACACGTGAAAATCCACTAGTGTTAACTGAACTTTGAATGCATGTTCCAGATTGATTTCCTGCACTAAATGCAGTTTGGATCTTTGGACTTGCTTCAACAGTTTGAACATTTCCCTTGTAATACAGTTTGATGTCTTGTTGATGGCTTGAACTGTTCATTCTTGCAATTTTCTGCTGTTCAAGATCCTGTGCCTCCAGTTTTTCAATAAACTGACCAATCGACAATCTGCTAAACTGTCCAAAATTCTTCAGAATCATGAGATATGTACCCCATTCCTTTTGTGGTAAAGCATCAGCAAGCTTTTCAACCCATTCTGCTGGAGTTTTAGTAATCTTCAACTGAGACATGGTGTGCACAATATGGCAGTATCTCTCAATGAGAGTCTTTGTAGTCTCGCCAGGCATGCTCGTAAACAACTCAAACTCCTTTTTCAGTAACGCTGCTTTACTCTGTAACATCTCTGTACTTCCTTCAAATTTCTTCTCAAGAGCTTTCCAGATCGAAAACGCATTTCCATCATGCTGAAGCAAAACAAATATATCCTCTTTGATAGCTTGCTGCAACAGACTTATCATCATTTTCTCTCCTTTATAACTTTCTCTTTCAAAGTCTGAAAACTCCGAGATAATTTTATCAACATTCATAGCAGTCTGTGGTCTGATGTATGCTGTTTCAATACTTTCCCAAGCTCTAAGATGGTTTGCCTGAACCCAATTCTCAAAACGATTTTTCCATCCATGATACTCTTCAATTCCCATAAGTTTTGGGGGTTTTTTGTGTAGTTCCAGTCTCATTTTCCGAGTTCATGTTCTGAGCAATGGTAGTCGGAGTAATCGGGGTTGAAGCAAATGCGTTGTAGAATTCAGAATCCATGTTTCGGTATCGAAGAATTTCTCAAACAAGTTTTCAAACGAACTGGTTCACCTTGTAGAACACCTTACAACAAACAAACCACAATCAGTTTAAAGACTTATCAATTAATAGAATAAGACTGGTACTCGAACTGGTAAATATTCTGTGCGGACTGAAGGTTGACACACTGTGCAGATTGAAGGTTCACTTCAATCAGATACCATCGTTTTCAGACCTGAACGAGTCGATCAGAAGAGTTTATCTCAACACGAAAGGCGGAAACAGACGTGTAAAGTTCAATTCAGCAAGATTCACACTTTAAACTGTTGTATGATTGATTTCACAATGATTTACAACCTGACAACACTTCGGCAGCACTTCGTTGCACAAGCCGGAAAGTTACAAATGAAATGGACATGAAGGCTATTTATAGGAAGGACCCTTTCGTTTGAAGATGTCATGGCACCCTTCAAACGAAGCCTCTTCAAACGGAACCCTCTACAAACGGAAACCTCTACAAACGACAAGTTTCAAACGGACTCAACAATAAACAAACATAAATTTTGTTTCATGTGCATCTTATTTTCACGTGATGTTGCATATGATGATGTCATCCTTATGATGTCATCATCAAGCATGATGACATCATGCTTGTTCATATCCGCAACCAGACCAAGGCTCGATATAAGACGAAGTCAACAAATGTATGCACCAACAGGTACTATGCGAAATAGGCTGGCTACTCCTGAGTGAATAAATAAAGAGCATTGCAAGCTTTATCACTTTAAAATCTGTTGAACAATATTTCCTTTGTTTTGATCCGCCTGTGGATCCTTTTACATTCCGTTTGTAATACTTATGTTACTTTCATTCGGTTTGTAATATTATTACTTTTAGACTTCCGTTGTGCATTGAACTGTGATAAATTGACTATGATGATATCAACTACGTCACGATACTCCCCACCGGGCCCACCGGTAATACGTGGAAATATCGGGGTGTGACAGGTTGGTATCAGAGCCAACATTGAGTGAATTAAACACTAGCCTTTTGTGTTTAATCTCAATGACACAGTTGCACATTCCTTGACTTCCGAGTCTAGGCAAAGGAACTAGGACTAATCCTAATCTTTTATTTTGTCCTTTATTGTTTTCCTTTGTTGTTTCCTTTGTTTTTTTGATAGGGACAAGAAGATGCCACCCTGTATCCGAGGAAGAGGCAGAGGCGGAAAAGCCCCAATCTTCGCAAGTCATGACCATGAGGTCGGGCCATCACACCGGCGGACTCCATCAGCAACCATGAGCACTAGTCCTCAAGAAGACCGGAGGACCTACTTAGAGCCTGCGAGGCATTCTGTTTCGCTTAGCTCCTCACCTTCGTACCAAGATTCCTTCGGGCTCCATCAAGGCAACGAGTCCGAATATTCACGCCATTCCTTCTTGCCGTTGCAGCGGTCGGGTTCACACCACGCATTTCAAGACCCGACCCCGTATTTTCAGAGCCGGTTCAATCTGGTGAATCAGGTGCAAGAACCAGTGGGTTTTAACCCATTGGGACCAGAAGATCATTTATCCGGTGATCAAGACATGGATATGGACGAAGATCCGGATCCTGCCGAGCCACCATCTGGGACGCCCACGCATCCCATAGAGATTTCTGACGGATAGTCTTTTCATGGTTCGCCGTACCGAGGCCCAGACAGCTATGAAGCAAGGTTTGCCTCATACCCTTGGGAGTTCACTCCCCCTTTCAACCCACAGCAGCAGGATCCCTCTGAGGATTCATGATTCCAGGCGGTTACTCCACCGCCACCACCGCTCCAGAGCAACAACCGCCTCCGGAGCCACCAAGGCGGAGAAGATTAGGAGCACGGATGTCCGTGCGAGGGGGATTCCACTTCAGCACCCCCCAACACTCCAGTGGCAGTCACTACCCGCCACTGTATGAAGACACGCAGATGGGTGGGCCTTTAAACCCAGTTTCTGAGGTGGCCACTGCGCCAGTCGTACCACCACCACCACCACATGTGGGCTTTGATAACCCAATACCTTCTTATGCTGGTGCAGCAGCGTATAACCCTTTTGAGCAACCATGCCACTCTGGCTACAATTACTACAACGCCCCTGATGTTGACCCGTATCTTGTAGCGGTAAACTATAATGCTCTTCATCCAGAAGGGCCCTACGGAGCTTCCTACCAGACTGGATACCCAGCATATGGGTATCAATACCCACCACCTCTTCAGCCTCAGCCGCAGCAGCAGCCGCAACCGCCACTTGTCCAACCACCGCAGCAGAAGGAGATCATTTAGAGGCTGAACCAGGTGGAGCGGGATGTTTAAAGGGAGCGTAGAAGCCGTCGGGGTCTACTTAAGGGATTGGCTGATTTAATCAAGGGGAAGAACAGAAGGGATTATTGAAATTTCTTATTTTATTTGTTTTGTAATTTTTAGTTTCAATTAAGTCCCTGTGTAGATATCTATTTATGTAACTAGTCCCTGCGAGGACTTGTATTTTCAGTTTAGCCCCTGCGTGGGCAAGTTATTTATGTTAAAGTCCCGTTTAGGGCACCTATGTACTTCTTTTTAAATTTAGTGGAACGTTTTAAATTTTTAAAAAATTTCATTTTATCATTATATGCATAAGTATAATATATGAAATAAATAAAAATAACATTCCTTTTTGTAATTAATCTGCCATTATATATTAAACAAAATCTTAAAGGCAAAACCTAGCCCATGTGTCATTTTAAGACAAGGCCATGATGGTAGTTCCTTTTTAAGATTCAATTCCTTGTTAACATCTGAAAACATGTTAACACTCCTGGAAAATGTGATTCGATAAAATCACATAAGTCATCCTTATATTGGATTCTTCCAATTCCTTTCGGTATCTTTTTAAACATCCATTTGTGATGTAGGGCCTACGGGCCATATTCATTGTCATATAAGACAAAAGACAGATGTAGTCTATGACTCCCTGTCGAGAAAGGTAATGAACTATGTTCAAACCTAAAGGCCTTGATTCTATAAGATCATGGCTTAAGAATGAAAATTGTCCTTGTGACTAGGCCTTCTGTACGCCACCCTATTATCCTTAAAAGTTTATAACTGGGATAAAATATAATTAAAATTTAAAAATAAATTAAATTAACCAATATGGTTTATGGTTACCATGGTTAATAAATTGCCATAAAAGACAATTCCATAATAGACTTCTGAATGAATCATTGTCATCATTTTTATGTAGCAATCAAGCTACATGGCTGGGTCAGATGAAGTCAACAGTCACCCGAGGGAGAATCATGATACTACCAGAGTTAATGTAGCGGGTGCGGAATTGCAGGCATTAATAGATAATGCCGTTACTCGAGCTCTTGACAGACAATTTAATGAATCGAGTGGAACTCGCGTTACAACTCAGTCTGTACCACATTCAAAACCACCCTCTAAGACTCATACAGGTCGCAAGAGCGAATCTCATCACTCGTCGAATCAGAGGAGTGTTCCATCTAAGAAGATCGTGCTCAATCAAGAGCCACGTGTTAAAGCTTGTTCTTATAAGTATTTTGTCTCCTGCAAGCCCAGGGATTTCACAGGAGAGAAAGGAGCCATCGATTGTATGACGTGGCTCGATGACATGGACACTGTGGTTGATATTAGTGGATGTGCAGAGCAAGATATTGTGAAGTTTGTGTCACAATCATTCAAAGGTGAAGCTCTAGCTTGGTGGAGGTCCCTGATCCAAGCTACTGGGAAGATCCCGTTATATAATCTGACTTGGGATCAGTTTGTTGCCCTCATCAAAGAAAATTTATGCCCTCAACATGAAGTTGAGAAGATTGAGACTGACTTCCTGACATTGGTTATGAAGAACTTGGACTGTCAGGCGTATCTCACGAGCTTCAACACTATGTCACGATTGGTTCCATACTTGGTCACACCGGAACCGAAACGTATAGCTCGTTTTATTGGGGGACTAGCCCCAGAAATCAAGGCAAGTGTGAAAGCGTCTAGACCCACCACTTTTAGGTCAGTGGCTGATTTGTCATTATCCCTTACTCTCGATGCAGTTAGGCGGAGATCGCTTAAGAGTTTCGATGAAGGAAAAAGGAAACGTGAGGATGAGAACTCACGTCGTTCTGATAAGAAACATAGGGGGAACTCAGACCACAAGAAGAATTATGGGTCTAACAAGGGTAACCAGCAAACAGATGAGAAGCCTAAACGCAAAACCTGCCAGAAGCGTCATTTTGGAAAATGCAGGTTTGAATCAAAGTCGCAGTCGCAATCAAAGCCGATTGGATGTGGGATTTGCAAGTCCAAAGAACATAAGACTTTGGATTGCAAGAAGTTGAAGGACGCAACCTGTTATGGTTGCAACGAGAAGGGGCATATTAAGACTAACTGCCCAAAATATGCAAAGAAGCCTGCAGAAGGTAAGAAGACCAATGCTCGGGTCTTCCAAATGAATGCACAAGAAGCAATTCAGAATGACAACGTGATAACAGGTACCTTTCTTATCAATGATGTTTATGCAAGGGTATTATTTGATTCAGGTGCAGATAAGTTGTTTGTGGATAATAAATTTTGTAAGTTATTAAATCTGCCTGTTAAGACCCTAAGCATAAAATATGAAGTAGAATTGGCCGATGGTACCATAGAAACTGCTTCAACCGTGTTAGATGGATGTTTTATATCCATTAGGAACCACTTTTTTCCGTTATCGTTGCTTCCTTTGAAACTAGTTGGTTTCGACATAGTGATAGGCATGTATTGGTTATCTCATAACCAAGCCCAGATTGTTTGTGACAAGAAACAAGTGGTTATCAAGACTCCGTATGGTGAGCCACTTACAATTCAAGGAGATACTCAGTATAGGTTGCCTAAGCAAGTGTCTATGCTTAAGGCGTCAAGGTGTTTGAAGAAGGGTTGTGTCATTTACATGGCACAAGTGACTATTGATGAACCAAAGCCCAAGATCGAAGACATCCCTATCATCTCTGAATATCCAGAAGTATTCCCTGAAGAACTACCTGGTTTACCTCCAAATAGGCAAGTGGAGTTCAGAATTGACATTATTCCTGGAGCAGCACCAGTTGCAAGAGCGCCTTACCGGTTGGCACCGACTGAGATGAAAGAGTTAAAGACTCAACAGGATGATTTGTTGGCGAAAGGTTTTATTAGGCCTAGCTCATCTCCTTGGGGAGCACCGATACTGTTTGTGAAGAAAAAGGAGGGATCAATGCGTTTATGCATTGATTATCGAGAGCTGAACAAGGTTACAATCAAGAACAGATATCCATTGCCCAGGATCGATGATCTGTTCGATCAATTGCAAGGGGCAAGTTACTTCTCCAAGATTGATCTAAGGTCAGGTTACCATCAGCTGAAGGTTAGAGATGAAGATGTGCATAAGATTGCATTCCGAACTCGTTATGGTTACTACGAGTTCTTGGTGATGCCTTTCGGGCTCACTAATGCACCAGCAGCGTTCATGGATCTCATGAATCGCGTTTGCAAACCCTACTTGTACAAGTTTGTCATCGTCTTCATTGATGACATTCTTATTTATTCGAAGAACCAGGCTGATCATGAAAAGCACCTTCGGTGTATTCTTAAACTTCTTCAGCAAGAGAAGCACTATGCCAAGTTTTCAAAATGTGAGTTTTGGCTTCGTGAAGTCCAATTTCTTGGACATGTGGTTAGCGAGTGTGGTATCCAGGTGGATCCCGCTAAGATTGAAGCTATCATGAATTGGAAAGAGCCAAAGACGCCCACAGAGATTCGTAGCTTCTTGGGTCTGGCAGGATATTACAGGCGTTTTATTGAATTTTTTTCAAAGATTGCTGCACCCCAAAGTTCATTAACTCACAAGAATATCAAGTTTGATTGGGGTCCTAAGCAACAAGAATCCTTTGATGTTCTTAAACAGAAGTTAAGCAATGCGCCTGTGTTGACATTGCCTGAAGGAATTGAAGAATTTGTGGTTTATTGTGACGCGTCGCACACAGGTATGGGATGTGTGCTTATGCAGAAAGGCAAGGTTATTACCTATGCTTCTCGACAATTAAAGGTGCACGAAAAGAATTACACCACCCACGACTTGGAATTGGGTGCCGTTGTGTTTGCACTAAAACTTTGGAGGCATTATTTATATGGTACCAAGTGTGTGATCTATTCTGATCATAAGAGCCTTCAGCACTTGTTCAACCAGAAGGATCTGAACATGAGACAGCGTCGATGGATGGAGACACTGAATGATTATGATTGTGAAATCCGATATCATCCAGGCAAGGCAAATGTAATCGCCGATGCCTTGAGTAGGAAAGAACGAGTTAAGCCCATTAGAATCAATGCCAATAGCATTGAATTGAAGAACAGCTTGAATGAAAGGTTGTTAGCCGCTCAGAAGGAAGCTGTATTAGAAGCTAACTATCCGAATGAAAAGTTGGGAGTAACTACTGAACAGTTATCATATGGCAAGGATGGAATTCTAAGATTGAATGGACGAATATGGGTTCCAATCTGTGGAGGACTTAGGGACGTTATCATTCAAGAAGCCCATAGTTCCAAGTATTTTGTTCATCCTGGTAGTGATAAGATGTATCAGGATTTAAAGTCAAATTACTGGTGGATAGGTTTGAAGAAATCTATAGCCACTTATGTGGCCAAATGTCTGACATGTGCTCAAGTTAAAGCAGAACACCAGAAGCCGTCAGGTTTGCTACAACAGCCTGAACTTCCCACCTGGAAGTGGGAAATGGTAACTATGGATTTTATCACTAAGTTACCGAAAACAAAGCGAGGAAATGATACAATTTGGGTTATAGTAGATAGACTGACTAAGTCAGCCCACTTCTTACCTATTAAGGAAACACACAGCTCAGATAAGTTAGCTCAGTTGTACGTGGACGAGATTGTATCTCTTCACGGAGTGCCAGTGTCTATCATTTCTGATAGGGATACGAGATATACATTTCATTTTTGGAAAAGCTTTCAGCAATCCCTAGGCACTCGATTAAACTTCAGCACCACATATCATCCTCAGACGGATGGTCAAAGCGAGCGTACAATTCAAACGCTGGAAGATATGTTAAGGGCTTGTGTTATTGATTTAGGTGGAAGTTGGGATGATCAACTTCCATTGATTGAATTTTCGTACAATAATAGCTATCATTCGAGTATTCAAGCTGCACCTTTTGAAGCTTTGTATGGAAGAAAGTGCAGGATGCCAGTTTGTTGGGAGGAAGTTGGAGATGTCTAACTAACAGGACCTGATATAGTCCTAGCGATGACAGATAAGATTGTGCAGATACGTGATCGCCTTAAAGCTGCCAGGGATAGGCAGAAAAGCTATGCAGATAAAAGGCGTAAACCTCTAAAATTCGAGGTAGGTGACAAAGTTTTACTTAAGGTATCACCCTGGAAAGGGGTGATGCGATTTGGCAAGAAGGGCAAGTTGAGCCCCAGATACATAGGACCATTCGAGATTATCGAATGTGTCGGAACTGTAGCTTACAAACTAAACCTGCCTGAAGAGCTCAGTGGAATCCATAATGTATTTCACATCTGCTACTTAAAGAAATGTCTAGCCGATGAATCGCTGGTCATGTCACATAAGGATGTGCCTATAGATGAGAGCTTAAAGTTTGTTGAAAAACCTTTATCGATTGAGGATTGACAGGTTAAGAAGCTTCGAAAGAACCACGTACCGATTGTGAAGGTTAAATGGGATGCCCGTAGAGGTCCCGAGTACACGTGGGAGGTTGAATCCACAATGAAACAGAAGTACCCTCATTTATTTCAGTAAATCTCTAGGTCGAGATTTCTTTTAAGGGGGTGAGGGTGTAACACCTCGTAAAATCACGACCAAAATAATGAAGACACGTGTCATGGACTTTAAACGTGTAATAGATTAATAGATTGTTTATGAGGGACTAAAATTGTCAACCAATGTAAATATGTTAATAAAAGGGATCCAAAGTGTCATGCCATTCTTGTGCCTCTGATTGACCTCACACGACGTTCGTATTCTTTAACGAATAATTTATCGAACTTGGAAAGTCATTTGTGCTCGAAATAAGGATCTTATGAAACATAGGGGTTAAAAGTGTCAACATGTTAAAAGTAACCTCTGAGTGACCTTTTAACGATCCCAAGAACATTGCAATAATTGTATATTTTGATCTCAAGAATGTCGGATATTAATTTTGTGGAGTTTCGAAGAAAACAAGACTTTTCGGGTGACCGTACAACTAACCGGGAGCTTAACGGAGTTAGTTAATGACCCAAGGTCCTTAAAAGTTAACTATGGGGGTCCAAAATGCAATAAATGAAAGTTATATAAAGTTTTTATGGACCAGGGACCAAAACTGCAAAGTCAGCAAACTGTTTACCGGATGTAGCCCTTTACGCGGGCCGCATAAACATTGGGCCAACTCTTATGCGGGTCGCGTAAGAGTGCCAGATGCAGAAAACTCTGCACAGCTGCAGGTCAGCCTGTTGCACCGCCTTTGCAATCCTTGTTTTCGATTCCAGGGACTGAGCCAACAGTTTTTCATGCATAGGGACACCTGGAATCATCAGGAATCAGTTGTAGGCTTGTGTGGAATGATCTTGTGATGTTTAAAATCCTATATAAGCTCTTGTTGTTGCACTTGTTCATTTGCACTCTCAAAATTTCTCATTCAACTCATTCTCTGGAACTTCTTGGAGCTCAAGCAAGTTTTCTTAAGTTCCAAATTCGTGCTAAGGTGTCACACCCCGACCACGTACAACATACAAAACGTGGCGGAAACGTCGGGGAGTGTTGTAACAGAATTAATTGTTTCAAATCCATGGCAATTGAAGTTTCATTTTATTGATTAATAGTATTACAATGTCTTAACAAACAATGAAATACAACATAATTAACTAGTCTTGCATCTTTTATTGTCACTAAAGCCCAAGTCTGCCTATGTATATCTTGATCATCTTATGCAACAGCTCCTGAAAACACATGTGAAAATAGGTACGTCAGCATAAAAATGCCTGTGAGATACATAGGTTTTGTGAAAATAGGATTCATGACTTATGTTTGAGAAAATGTTTAGTCATGAACCTTGTAATTTGCTTTGTCTTGTAAATCATTTGAAAAACGATAAGATCATATGATATGTATAAATAAATGTAAGGTTAAATGAATAACCATGTAAAATGTGTTTGTATAAAATAAGTTGTTTATAAATCAATGTCTTGTGAAAAGTATGTTATTTGTATAAAATGTTCTATGTCTCAAACTGAAATGATTTAAATAACGCTACGATATGTAATACCATACAAACACTTATATATAGGAAGTACCAGCGGCGTATCCACCATGCTTGTATCATATTACACACGCCTCGTTACTTAATCACTTACTCAAACCAAACTATCAAGATGAAATGTTTAACAAGTGTAGAAATGTTCATGTATAGTCAAATACGGTTCACACGGTTCACAGATACAAACGGTTCACAGATACAAACGGATCACAGATACAAACGGTTCACAGATACAAACGGTTCACAGATACAAACGGTTCACAGATATCAACGGATCACATAGTCAAATGATTACAATGGTTCACATAGTCAAATGTTTACAACGGTTCAATATGTGGTATAATGTGTTCATATGCTGGATAAGCATGTGCAACAAAAAAGCAATGTAAAACAATGTACTAAGTATGCACACAATGGACATACGTAGTATGAAATGTAATGTAGAACGATGTACTAAGTAATGCACACAATGGGCACACCTAGCATGAAATGTAATTAAATCATGTACTATAATGTACTAACGAACATAGCATGTATATGATGTGAAAACATGAAAGCATGAAAGTAACAAGTAGGCACATGTGTTTCACCCCAAAACAGTTTGGAAAACAGTAAAAGAGGGGTCTATGTACTCACTTGAGATTGCTCAGTAGTCCTTGAGTAACAACTAAACAATTCTAGAGATCGCGGATATCAAACGGCACCTAATATAGGTAACTATGTTAATAACCGGACCTAGATCGGAAGATCGGGTAGCATTAGGGTTTGTAAACCAAACGAGTGTAGAGACTCGTGTCATTTGGTTTAACAAAGCCTACATACTAAATGAAACTTAACCTGAGTGCTTTCGACCCATTACGACCCGTTTAGGTAGCTTATGCTACTTTAACGCGTCGTGCGCGTAGAACGCGTACGGACCGCCTAACTAGTCCTATGACAAGTGTTATATGCCTAAACATGTTACATAATCAGTTATGTGACAAAATTTTAGGTTACATATGCTTAATTACCAATTATACATGAAAAGGGTATTCTGGTAATTTACCTAAGGCATATAAACTACCTATCATACAACTACTCAAACGATGTGACCATAGGGTATAACCTCGGAAGGTTATTCCCTACCTACTATGGTCACCTAATGTATTTGGTCGGATCCTAATGATCGACCAAACTGGGTCGGGTTCGAAGGTATAGGCGATTTATTAGATCGCCTACCCTACGACCCTAGACAACGTGGTAATCAGTGGGCATAGTCCCAAGGGACTATGACCAACGTGATTACACTCACGTTGCGAAGTTCAAACGAACTTCGCATTGACCATTACTGGTCAACGCTGAAAGTCAAACAAAGTTTGACTTTCGGACTCGAAAAGCAGTAAAATAAGGAAAAGAACGAAAGAATACTTACGAAGGGTCCCCGAATGCTAATCTAGATCTTAATAACTCAGGTATGAAACAATGGTTCCAACTTAGAGTCACTTAGATCAGATTCTAGTGGTTTTTAAGCAATGGGGGGTGGGGTATTTATAGTTTTCGGGTAACCGTTAAGATCGTTTGTTGAATATCGAGCCTTAATCCAAGCCGTACAAGTGTCGGAAACTCATGGTGGCTAAAAATGATGTTTATCAGCTGATTAGGCAAGTGGGAAAGGTGTGGTTGTGGTTAAAACAGGTGTAATCCACTGACTGTTCGATCTTATCTGTTCTGCAGGTGCCTTACGGACCGTAAGGTATAGCTTACGGTCCGTAAGCTAGTAAGTTTGGCAGAATGGCAGATTTGGTCCCTGTAGTGTAAAAAGCTCATTTTCGACACGTTTAAGGCCCGTTAACCTCATTTCAAAGCTCTAAAATGAAGTTAAAGTATAGGGAACTTAAAATATGCTCAAAAATATCTTGGATGTCAGTTCGTTTAGCCGTACGGTTGCGATGTTCGGTTAATTACGACGGAATGCGCATAAGCGCGAAAAACGATCCAAATGACGCGACGAATGGATTTTTCTTATGGCGAACACTAAAATATAATATAGTCATGCTCACATAAATTTTTGGATGTCCGGATGTATTCAGAACGTAAGTTATGCGCGAAAATGCAAACTTGTGCACTTTTTAACGCTTTTAGTCCCTGAATGACCCAAAAGTTTATTTTAGCATACCGAACACCTCAAAGCCTATTTATAAGCTATGTAAAGGATATTTATGGTATGTTTAACTTATGGTCATGTTCCGGAATGTCTGTTACAGTTCAAATTGGCATACTTTCGCAGTTTGTCAACTTTAGTCCCTGTAAGCGATTTAACTTGATTTTGCAATACCAAAGCCTTCAAAACTTATTTCTAAGTTATGTAAAGGTTATTTAAGGTATGTTAAGTATATGTCACTATTCCGGAGTGTTTGTTGCATTAAACTGGTTATATTTACGCATTAGTGCGCGTATAACCTTCCAGAAAGCGATATAGAGTTTGAAATCGAACAAGAATTGATATGTGTAAACGATACACATATTTTTACAAATCCCAAGTATGAAATACAATATTTCATTGGTTGGGCATTTGTTTGATGGTTGAAATGACACAGGTGTTACAGTCTCCCCTACTTTAGGAAATTTCGTCCCGAAATTAATTCGTAGGAGTCTATTTGTGACTTTGTGTCAGATAACCACCAGAGATATGTAAAGCAAAATCCTGTCATTTCCTTAACGGACATTCTTCAGAATGAAAATGAACAAACGGAGTCATTTTCCTCAACGAGTATTCTTTAGAAGCGGAAATGAAGGAATAAACAAACGGGGATTCATTTCCTTAACGGACAATCTTCGGAAACGAAAATGAACAAACGGAGTCACTTTCAACAGATGCTTCCTCAGAAACGGAAATGAAAATGATAGACAAACGGATATTCATTTCCTCAATGGAAAAATCTTCAGAAACGAAAATGAACAAACAGAGTCATTTTCAACGGTTGCTTCCTCAGAAATGGAAATGAAAAATGATAGACAAACGGATATTCATTTCCTCAACGGACAAATCTTCAGAAACGAAAATGAACAAACAGAGTCATTTTCAACGGTTGCTTCCTCAGAAACGGAAATGAAAATGATAGACAAACGGATATTCATTTCCTCAACGGATAATCTTCAGAAACGAAAATGAACTAACGGAGTCATTTTCAACGGTTGTTTCCTCAGGTTCGGAAATGAAAATGATAGACAAACGGATATTCATTTCCTCAACGGATAATCTTCAGAAACGAAAATGAACTAACGGAGTCATTTTCAACGGTTGTTTCCTCAGGTTCGGAAATGAAGGATTAAACAACGGATATTCATTTCCTCAACGGATAATCTTCAGAAACGAAAATGAACTAACGGAGTCATTTTCCTCAACAGGTATTCTTCAGAATTGGAAATGAAGGATAAACGGATATTCATTTCCTCAACGGATATTCTTCAGAAGTGAAAAATGAATAGCTAGTTCATTTTTCCTCAACGGATACTTCATCAGAATTGGAAATGAATAGGGTTAACTTCTAGGTACATGACAAAGATCGCTGTGGTTTCTGTGCACAAAATTCCATAATTATGTATGCATCCATAATTACGTAATTCCTTGCACAGTCCGCACAGTTTGTCTTGTAATGTTCATAAGCACATAAGCACATAGTTGTTTAATTGTTATTATCTTGTTATTGATTGTAATTAACTTGGCACCTCGTACTTCGTTTCTCTTGGAAGAAACGGGTACTTAGGATTTTCATGAAAAACGCAAGAGATCATACAATGGAAGAAATTTGGGAGTAGTCTGTTCTTCAAGGAATGCGGTTCCTTGATTGTCGGTATTGTAGGGGATATGTTGTTTATACATACAATCACATAAATACATTGCAATGTAAAAAGATTTATTTATAAACAACGATAACAACTGTTTCTTGGATCTTGACAACAAAAGAAAATAATACATAAGACATGATTATTTCTAAACGATGTTGTCTTCTGATTGATCATATGCTCATCCCTGCGCTGGATTTGCATTAGCAAGTCTTGGGCAATTCCTACGAAAATGGCCCATCTCGCCACAGTTGTAGCAAGATCCCGGTGGAAAACGAGCTTGAGCAGGATAGTTGCCAGCTTGATTTGGTGCAGCTGCGGTTGGGCAAACCCTAGCTGTATGACCTATAAGTCCGCAAACTTGGCATGTGCGGCACTTCACCCCAGCATGATGATGTAGGCCACATTGGTTGCACAAAGGTGCAGTTCCATTGTAGGGTTTCCTGGCAGGGGGTTGAGCTGGTTGGTTGAGGACGGCTTGATCATTGTGAGTGACCACAGCGTAGTTCTGAGAAGCCTTTCGCTTCTTTGACCTCTTAGGGGATCCAGTCTGTTCATCCATGATCTTTGATTCCTCGATTGGTTCCGATTCTTCGACCGGCTTCTTGTCACCTTTTCAGAAAAGTTTACCTTTCCTGATCTTTGATTCAGTCAAGGTTGCAGATAGCTCAATGGCCTGTCTAACTGTAGTAGGGTTGCTACCAGTCAAAATGTCTTGTATTGAGTCAGGGAGGCCATCAATGTACTTTTCGATTGCCTTATCCAAAGGCGTGACCATGTTTGGGCATAACAGACTTAACTCTTCATAACAGTCCGTGTAGGCTCGATGCTCACCGCTGTCTTGCTCAAGATTGTCGAATTCCCTTTCCAAAGCCCTGATCTCGTGTCGAGGACAGAATTCCTTCATCATAAGGGCCCTAAGTTCAGCCCATGTCTGTGCTAGAGCAACTTCTGCACCACGATCTCTCATAATCCCGTTCCACCACGTAAGGGCTCTCTTCTGGAATACACTCGAAGCAAACTCGACCTTGCGATTGTCAGGACACTGCACGTGGCGGAAAGTATTCTCAATGCTCTCGAACCATTGAAGAAGCCCAGTCGCTCCCTCAGAACCACTAAACTTAAGTGGTTTCGCCGAGTTAAAACTCTTGAAATTGCATGGACCATTGTTGTTGTTGTTGGCTTGATTCCATTGAGCAAATAGGTTTGGGAATTGAGCAGCCATTTGCTGCGCAATGATTTCTGCCAGTTCGGCAGTCGCTATCTGGTTCTCGCGTCGAGGAGGCATTCTAAAAGAGAAAACATGAAAGGAAATGAGTGAGAGAATTAGACGAAAAGAATGAGATGAAACAAATCTGATGAAAGCAAGGGTAGTGGTCATTTGTTTGTTACTACAAAGCAACAAACGACCTCGGTGATTAATCAAAGTAAGTAGGTCAAAAATAATGTATCGCGAAGACATGCTCGCCTATAAGTGAACACTCATCCCAAGAATTCCCAGGTAAGCACAACTGGTCTCGCGTCTGATGAGATGTATACGAAGTGCTTGCCTAGACAGAAAACCCAGAATACAGGCATTCACCCTTCCAGTTTGCACGTGTTCACATTATTTAAAACCCAAAACCTTGACGAGATTTTGAAAATTCAAAGGGGGTTCAAAACCATATAACAGAGGGTTCAAAACCTAGTAATCAATCATCCTAGAACAGATGATTAGTTTTCAAAGCGGTTTTGAAATTTATGTTCTTGTTGTGGTAGTCGCCTAAGGATAGGTGACGGTATGTTTTATGACTAAACGCAAGTAAACTCGCGTTAGGGTCCTAAGAAAAGTTATAGACTAGGTCAAAGCATTACTAATAACCTAATTCCCTATAACCATTGGCTCTGATACCATCTTTTCTGTCACACCCCGACCACGTACAACATACAAAACGTGGCGGAAACGTCGGGGAGTGTTGTAACAGAATTAATTGTTTCAAATCCATGGCAATTGAAGTTTCATTTTATTGATTAATAGTATTACAATGTCTTAACAAACAATGAAATACAACATAATTAACTAGTCTTGCATCTTTTATTGTCACTAAAGCCCAAGTCTGCCTATGTATATCTTGATCATCTTATGCAACAGCTCCTGAAAACACATGTGAAAATAGGTACGTCAGCATAAAAATGCCTGTGAGATACATAGGTTTTGTGAAAATAGGATTCATGACTTATGTTTGAGAAAATGTTTAGTCATGAACCTTGTAATTTGCTTTGTCTTGTAAATCATTTGAAAAACGATAAGATCATATGATATGTATAAATAAATGTAAGGTTAAATGAATAACCATGTAAAATGTGTTTGTATAAAATAAGTTGTTTATAAATCAATGTCTTGTGAAAAGTATGTTATTTGTATAAAATGTTCTATGTCTCAAACTGAAATGATTTAAATAACGCTACGATATGTAATACCATACAAACACTTATATATAGGAAGTACCAGCGGCGTATCCACCATGCTTGTATCATATTACACACGCCTCGTTACTTAATCACTTACTCAAACCAAACTATCAAGATGAAATGTTTAACAAGTGTAGAAATGTTCATGTATAGTCAAATACGGTTCACACGGTTCACAGATACAAACGGTTCACAGATACAAACGGCTCACAGATACAAACGGTTCACAGATACAAACGGTTCACAGATACAAACGGTTCACAGATACAAACGGTTCAGAGATACAAACGGTTCACAGATATCAACGGATCACATAGTCAAATGATTACAATGGTTCACATAGTCAAATGTTTACAACGGTTCAATATGTGGTATAATGTGTTCATATGCTGGATAAGCATGTGCAACAAAAAAGCAATGTAAAACAATGTACTAAGTATGCACACAATGGACATACGTAGTATGAAATGTAATGTAGAACGATGTACTAAGTAATGCACACAATGGGCACACCTAGCATGAAATGTAATTAAATCATGTACTATAATGTACTAACGAACATAGCATGTATATGATGTGAAAACATGAAAGCATGAAAGTAACAAGTAGGCACATGTGTTTCACCCCAAAACAGTTTGGAAAACAGTAAAAGAGGGGTCTATGTACTCACTTGAGATTGCTCAATAGTCCTTGAGTAACAACTAAACAATGCTAGAGATCGCGGATATCAAACGGCACCTAATATAGGTAACTATGTTAATAACCGGACCTAGATCGGAAGATCGGGTAGCATTAGGGTTTGTAAACCAAACGAGTGTAGAGACTCGTGTCATTTGGTTTAACAAAGCCTACATACTAAATGAAACTTAACCTGAGTGCTTTCGACCCATTACGACCCGTTTAGGTAGCTTATGCTACTTTAACGCGTCGTGCGCGTAGAACGCGTACGGACCGCCTAACTAGTCCTATGACAAGTGTTATATGCCTAAACATGTTACATAATCAGTTATGTGACAAAAGTTTAGGTTACATATGCTTAATTACCAATTATACATGAAAAGGGTATTCTGGTAATTTACCTAAGGCATATAAACTACCTATCATACAACTACTCAAACGATGTGACCATAGGGTATAACCTCGGAAGGTTATTCCCTACCTACTATGGTCACCTAATGTATTTGGTCGGATCCTAATGATCGACCAAACTGGGTCGGGTTCGAAGGTATAGGCGATTTATTAGATCGCCTACCCTACGACCCTAGACAACGTGGTAATCAGTGGGCATAGTCCCAAGGGACTATGACCAACGTGATTACACTCACGTTGCGAAGTTCAAACGAACTTCGCATTGACCATTACTGGTCAACGCTGAAAGTCAAACAAAGTTTGACTTTCGGACTCGAAAAGCAGTAAAATAAGGAAAAGAACGAAAGAATACTTACGAAGAGTCCCCGAATGCTAATCTAGATCTTAATAACTCAGGTATGAAACAATGGTTCCAACTTAGAGTCACTTAGATCAGATTCTAGTGGTTTTTAAGCAATGGGGGGTGGGGTATTTATAGTTTTCGGGTAACCGTTAAGATCGTTTGTTGAATATCGTGCCTTAATCCAAGCCGTACAAGTGTCGGAAACTCATGGTGGCTAAAAATGATGTTTATCAGCTGATTAGGCAAGTGGGAAAGGTGTGGTTGTGGTTAAAACAGGTGTAATCCGCTGACTGTTCGATCTTATCTGTTCTGCAGGTGCCTTACGGACCGTAAGGTATAGCTTACGGTCCGTAAGCTAGTAAGTTTGGCAGAATGGCAGATTTGGTCCCTGTAGTGTAAAAAGCTCATTTTCGACACGTTTAAGGCCCGTTAACCTCATTTCAAAGCTCTAAAATGAAGTTAAAGTATAGGGAACTTAAAATATGCTCAAAAATATCTCGGATGTCGGTTCGTTTAGCCGTACGGTTGCGATGTTCGGTTAATTACGACGGAATGCGCATAAGCGCGAAAAACGATCCAAATGACGCGACGAATGGATTTTTCTTATGGCGAACACTAAAATATAATATAGTCATGCTCACATAAATTTTTGGATGTCCGGATGTATTCAGAACGTAAGTTATGCGCGAAAATGCAAACTTGTGCACTTTTTAACGCTTTTAGTCCCTGAATGACCCAAAAGTTTATTTTAGCATACCGAACACCTCAAAGCCTATTTATAAGCTATGTAAAGGATATTTATGGTATGTTTAACTTATGGTCATGTTCCGGAATGTCTGTTACAGTTCAAATTGGCATACTTTCGCAGTTTGTCAACTTTAGTCCCTGTAAGCGATTTAACTTGATTTTGCAATACCAAAGCCTTCAAAACTTATTTCTAAGTTATGTAAAGGTTATTTAAGGTATGTTAAGTATATGTCACTATTCCGGAGTGTTTGTTGCATTAAACTGGTTATATTTACGCATTAGTGCGCGTATAACCTTCCAGAAAGCGATATAGAGTTTGAAATCGAACAAGAATTGATATGTGTAAACGATACACATATTTTTACAAATCCCAAGTATGAAATACAATATTTCATTGGTTGGGCATTTGTTTGATGGTTGAAATGACACAGGTGTTACATAAGGACCATTGTAAGTGTTCTTAGCCCCTTAAGTTCAAGTTTTATTAGTCTAAAGACCAAAAGTCAAAGCCGTCGTAATTAAGCTTTTACTTAGTGATTAAACACTAATGGTCTAGCCATTATTCAAATTGAAAGTGGCTATGAGTTGGTAATTATGTGGGTAATAAACCCTTAAAAAGGCACCCACTGATTATCACTCTAACTTGGTCAATTGTTGGGTCAAACTTAATATTAAAAAGTCAACAGAAGCTATTTTTACAAATAAATTCATAACTGATAATGTAGAAGTTATGGAACATGTTTTAACACTAAAATAACTTGGTAAATAATGTAAGAACATGTCTAAGCATGTTCAACCCGACAATTCTGAGTTTAGGCTCGGTTCGGAACCGAAAGTCGCAAAAGTAGACTTTTGCTTTGACTTTCAGTTCTGACCCGATTTAGCTTATTTTAGATATGCCTTAGGGTTCCTTTAGGACCATAATATAGGTTAGTATAACCCTCTGAGGTTATACAACTTGGTTCCTTAGAAATCCTAGTTCATTGCATGTTTCTGTTAATTGCTTAAAAGTTGACCATTATGCCCTTTTGATATTAAACGATATTTTTGAAAATGTGAGAGGACAAAGCCCTTTATTACTGATTTATAAACATGTCCTAAAAATTTGACATCAGTTTAGGGTCTAAATTAGGAGTTATGCTCGATATCGTAAATTGAAGCCTTTTTATTAATTAAACGGCATTTTTGGCATAAAACCTATTTAAACCCAAATTTTGACACAAAACCTTTTACCCACTGATGTAATATAATATTTTGGGATTTTTGAAGATTTTTGTTGAATTTTAAACTGATCATAATATAGGGTTCTTGATTTGATTCGGTAATTGACGATTATACCCTTTTTACTAATAAAATGAGTTTTACATAAAATTTTGATAACAAATCTTTTTCTACTAATTTCATATGTTAAATAAAATATTTTAAGCCTTTTGGACTGATAAAAATCTCAGCTTTCCTATTATAACCTGAAAATAGCCTAAAACCGACTTTTTACGCATTTTAAACGCATAGTATGGGTTAAAACTATTTTTGGCACATAAGACTTATTACCTACTAATATTATAAGTAAATTTTTATACTTTAACAGTAAGTAAAAGTTTTGAACTCAGATTTCCAAATTTGACCTTTAAAGCTTATGTGAAATGACCAAAATGCCCCTACGGTGCATAGTTTGGCCATAAATGATATATTTCACATATATACAATATCTTACTGATATAACCTACTAAAATAAATATTTTTACTGATCAGTTTAGACCAGAATCTCAGATTGGTGTTTAATCTCTTTTATAATCTTTAAAATGACAAAAATACCCCTACGGGGCTTAAATTGGTTTTAAATTCGTTTTGGGAATAATGGAAGGTATCCTACTGATATCACAACATATTTAAGGCATATTAACTTGTGAAACCTGTATATGACTCTTTTGGTTACCCGTTATGCATTTTTCGTGTTCGGTACGGTTTATGTAACTAGTTTGCATAAATTGACCAAAACGGGTCAAACCTTATCATTTTCACTTCAAAATCCAGAATGTGATTAGTTTACCCACATTATACATGTCTTCATACTTGTCGGGTATAAATCACATTCTAATCCGGTCTTCGCTTAATCTTGCGTTTTGAACCGTATATCTTTCTTTAAAACTAACCGGTCTAAATTTAAACTTAAGTAAGACCCGTTAGGAATCTAATAGGTTATTAAAACCTTCGTTCAAGATTTAGAGGCCCAGTAAAAGATATTTGCACTTGCTGATTGTATACGGCTGAGATAAATTTGTATATTTGCTCAGGTAAATACTTTTAACTTATTTTCCGTTATACGGGCTTGGGATACGGTATTATAATAATACTGCTTGGTCGGGTGTGTATTTATTTAAATCGGATTGTGATTAATATATTTACATAACCCATTTTAATCTGTTTTGTTTGGTACAATGCCTTTGGGGGGTTAATGACCATGTCCTGGATATCCTCGGCTCATTCATTGAAATGGCCACGACTTAAGCACGGGGTGTAGGCATACACCTGACAGTTGCGTATGTAAAAAAAGGTATCCCACAATAAGGAGTTTTCCTTGTGGGCATTATACTTGTGGTGTGTCAGTTAATCTTGTCCGGCTCTTCTAACCGGCCCCGACGGACGACAAACATCTAAAACTGTATACAAGATTATTTTTATAATTGTCCCAAGTTATAAAAGATTATTTGTGCCTTGTGCAATTTAAATCAATTTTCTTAAATATTTTCAAAAGAGTCGGTTAATTGTATTTACCATTGTAAACTGACGTATTTTCCAAAAGGTTAAGTGCATGTACTATGCGAAATAGGCTGGCTACTCCTGAGTGAATAAATAAAGAGCCTTGCAAGCTTTATCACTTTAAAATCTGTTGAACAATATTTCCTTTGTTTTGATCCGCCTGTGGATCCTTTTACATTCCGTTTGTAATACTTATGTTACTTTCATTCGGTTTGTAATATTATTACTTTTAGACTTCCGCTGTGCATTAAACTGTGATAAATTGACTATGATAATATCAACTACGTCACGATACTCCCCACCGGTAATACGTGGAAATATCGGGGTGTGACAACAGACGTGACTGCGAGTTGTAGAATGCGCAACACATGTCACCACTGTGACATGTGAAGAAAAGCCCTTAACAACCCCTGTCCACGACAGGTGTTGAGTCCAAACTATAGTACTATCGTTGCTAAGGTGTCAGGCAACAATCACTGTGTAAACATAACATACAAGCATTCATCGAGTAACACGTATAACATGCAGTAACGGTTAGCGTATAAAAAGTGTTTGCGTTGTGTGGGCGATGTGATTTAGTATAAGTAACGTATGTAACACCCAAAAGTGCCTAAAGCAAAAAGAGATCGAGTATACTCACAGATTGTGTTTAGTAAATAAACACTCTCTTGGATTGAAGGGAGCGCTGAGGGATTAGCCTGAACAGTACGATAGAGTAAGCGATAATCAGTGCGAAAACTGTGCGGATGAGACAAGTGACGGTTAGTCATCCGATCGGATGATCGTCCGGAAGGATGGTCATCCGGACGGATGACCGTTCGGTCGGATGGCCAATCGTCTGGGATGGATGTGTTTGTGTATGATGTGACTTTGAAGTTTTCGTTGTAGCATTTTATAAAACAAGAAGTAATCCTACCATTCAGGTCCTCCGGTCGGACGGTCATCCGGACGGATGGTCGTCCGCTCGGATGGTGATCCGAGTGGAAGGTTATGTTTGAGTTTGGTTTGAAATTGTTAGGTGTTGAACATTATGGGTCATCCGGTCGGATTGTCGTTCGATCGGATGGCTATCCGATCGGACGGTGATCCGCTCAGTAACCTGTTCGTTTGAGAATTGTAAAAATTTGCTAAGTTTGGAAAGTTGTGCGATTGCACCGAGATGGTATGACAGCGTGTCAAACAACGGAACGCTATCGAGTCCCAGTCACCCGACCGGATGGGAATCACCCCGTCCGATCAGTAAACTGTTCTTGACGATTATTCATGTTCAACCCGTGAATCGGTTGTCTCTTTGATAGAAATCTGTCCTTGAACCGACACTTCACATGAGGAAGAGTAGAAGGCCTGAACAAGCTTAGATTCTATCGGTTTTTGATGCAAAAGTGTAAAAGATTTGAAAGAAGCTTAAATCAGTTTGAAAATGTTTAGATTATGACAAAATCAGTGTTTAAACATGTCGAAATCTCTTATATCTGAGTTGTTCTTGGTGGAATGAGGTCACACTTTGAAGTTCATAAGAACTCATGATGACTAGGGCTGTAAACGAACCGAACGTTCAGCGAACAGTTCGTGAACCGTTCGGCGGGAAGTTCGTTTATGTTTGTTCGATTAGCTTACCGAACGAACACGAAAAAAAAATTCGCCCGGTTAGCTTAGCGAACGAACACGAACACAGGTCTCGTTCGTTCGACTGCGTTCGGTAATACGTTCGTTTGATTATATTAAAAAATAATAAATAATAAACCTTTTATCTAAACATATTGAAACTTAAAACCCTATTTTTTTCTAAGTTAGCTAAAATTTGGACATTTTAAGACATTTTTTAGGATAATTATGTCTAAGTTAGTTAAACTTTATTCATCGTTTGGTGGTGTGGTAAACTTCTTGTGTTTTGATTTATCATTTGATGGTTGTATTTAACTACTTATATCCAATGATTAATGATAATAATATTTTCATTTTTTTATTTTCAAGTTAAATGTTCGTTTCCGTTCAATTTTATTTGCTTACGTTCGTTTGTGTTCGAGACCAGTGTTCACGAACTGTTCGTGAACAACTGAATTTCCTTAACGAACGAACACGAACATAAAGTTATGTTCGGTATGCGTTCATGAATAGTTCGCGAACATGTTAATTTCCTTAACGAACGAACACGAACATGGCCTTGTTCGTGTTCGTTCGGTTCATTTACAGCCCTAATGATGACATCACCCTAGAACAGCCCAAATCAGCCGATTTCATGGTGAAAAGTTAAGATTTGATGGTGAAAATGATGAAGAAGTGTGTCTAGATCATAGAAGTACAAGATTTGAGTGGAGAACTTACAAGAATCGCGAGAAATCGAGAGAAAATAGGGCTGGAACGTGTTAGTCGGAGGAGGAGCTGTCACATCACATGAACAGTGATGTGACAGGTGCTATTTATAGGCAAGAGGGGAGGAGAGGCGGTGTGGAGGTATGAACGAAGGGCGGTTCGATCGGATGGTCATCCGGACGGATGACCAATCGATCGAAGGGTCATTCGATCGGATGGGTTTGGTGGGTTGGTTTTTAGATGTTTCGTTTCGTGCGTTGAGCGTTATGATGCGTTGCGAGTAAGCGATGCGAAGTATTACCCGTTAATTACACAAATAAACTAACTACTAAATAACACAAAAGTAATTCGTAAATCTCGTGTTTGCGATGAGATTGCGTTGTGTTAGAGTTGCGATTGCGTTTGCGATTAATCACCACAAAACATATAAACATGCACAAGTAACACATAATAGCACACACACGTAAAACAATATCCATAACCTATAATTCGGGTTGCGATGCGATTAGCGATAAGTCGATTAGCGATTAAACTGCGATTTACTAGCATACACTCCACATAATACAACTAAAGAAACTTAAATTAGAGTATCGATTACAAGTCAAGGAGTACAATCAATAATTAAGCAAGGAGTGACAGATCACAATTAGCAATCTTTTCTTCCTTTGACTTTGACTTGTACTTTGATTTAAAAAATGCGGGTTGTTACAAAAACGCCATTAAAGATAAAACGTCATTAAAGATTGTCACACCCTGAAATTTAAACCACAAACCGGTGGGCCCGGTGGGGAGTATCGTGACGTAGTTGATATCATCATAGTCAAATATACACAGTTTATATCACCGCGGAAGGCTTGGTAGAAATTACTATTACAAACCGAAAGTTTCAAAATACGAATAAAAGAATATACAAACAGTAGTAAAGAAAGGATCCACAGGCGGATCTAAATATAATACAAAACATGTTCAACAGACATAAGGCATTACAGACTTGCAAGATCCTCTACTTAACGCCCAGAAGCTCCCAGCCTAGTACGTGTAGTACCATGCATCGTCGAAAAGTAGCATGGGCATTACAGAGACCTAAAGGCATGCATCTATATGCGAACGTCCCATAGGGGCAATAAGAATTTGGAAGTATCCAGAGTATCCATAAAAAAACAGTAGTACATGTACCTAGAGAGACGTTCGAGCATTTGATCAATGAAAGGAAGGGAAAGTGGTCCTTCCTAGTGGCATCATTGAGTTTGCGATAATCGATACAAACTCTTTACCCTGTGACAGTCCAAGTTGGTATAAGCTCGTTTTTCTCATTATTGATGACAGCCATTCCGCCTTTTTTGAACTACTTGAATTGGGCTGACTCAAGGGTTATCAAAGATGGATAGATCAGTCCTGCATCAAGTAGTCTAGTGACTTCTTTTTTCACCACGTCTTGGACGTTTGGGTTTACCCTCCTTTGTGGTTATATCACAAGCTTGTATACTTCCTCCATGAGAATCTTGTGTGTGCAAACCGCAGGGTTGATCCCTTTGATATCCATGAGCTTTTAAGCGATTGCTTTCTTGTGCTTCCTGATTGTCTCGAGCAATTGTTACCTTTTCCTAATTAGATAGATGAGATGAGATTATGACTGGGAGTTTGGAATCCGTATCGAGGAAAGCACATTCCAAATCGCTCAGAAGTTCCTTTAGTTCAAGAAGTGGTGGTTCCTCAATGGAGGGGGGAGGGGGAGTTTTTGGTTTGTCCCTTACTACGGTTATATCCACCGTTCCAGGCGGTTCTTCTTGTACTAAGGATACTTCTTCTATAAAAACTTCATCTTTTATTTCTAGAGCAAAAAGAGCTTCTTCGCAAGGATTGGAAATATCATTGTCAAATTGAGGGTAAATATCATTGTAAATTTATATAGTCATCCGCCGCCAATCTTTTAAAGATTTCATATAGAATTAAACTTATACATAAACAATCATCTATATATACGTCTTGGATAAAAATATTTTCAAAATAACATGAAGAAAGTTTTATTGTATTATTATCAAGACAATGTCTAACTTAGAATATTATTCATTTCTAAAACCAAATATGGGATTTCTTTAATTTTTCTATCGGTAAAAATTGCTTTTAAAAATCTAGCATGAAATGGAATATTTTCTAGATTTTCAGAAGAAGTGGAAGCAATACGTACCTCTTTGATTAACGATATATACTTACCTTTATCTTCCTTTTTTACTTTTGAGGGGGATGTATAACAACTCTCCCAAAATATTTATAACACCCCTATACGTCCTAAAATACACCCCGTATATGAAAACCGAACCCGAAATACCTTTATTTTAACAAAAATAAGAAAAACAAAATTTAGGGGGCGCTCGCGGGGCGCGACGCCTTTGGCTAGCTCCGTCGCGGGCCGCAACAGCTGGCCACCCGCCCGCACCCCCTACTGCCACGTGTCATTTGGCGTGTCGAGACTATGGGGCTGACTCAGCAAGGCTAGGCCCTACACCCCCTAGCTCGCTGGCCGCGAAGACCCTTGTGGTCTCTTTCGCGGGGGCGCCAGGGACTCCCTGGACAACCCTATAAATTGATCGATCGGCTCTCATTTGAAATCATTCACAAACTTGTAATTCTCTCTAAAATTTTGAATATAAATAATAATATCGGGTATAATACCCACTAAAATTGCGAATCTATGCCTCGATGTAAGTATCATAACCCCCGGTTACGTATTAGATACGCTGCTCGATTGATCTAGTGCTCTGTAATGCCTGTCGAGGCTCTGCCCGACGTAGTCGTTGGAGTTCTGTCTCGGGGAGGGTATAACTAATGTAAATATTGGGTTATTATACTAACGCGTGTGCATTGTTTAATTTATTAGATTATAACCAGGAAGTCACAGTGAAAAACCTAAAATAGCAATGTGAGTTAATCCTTCTTTTTGTGTAAACTTTTTTGTGAGTTAATCCTTCTTTTTGTGTAAACCTTTTTGTGGGTAATCCTTCTTTTTGTAAACTGTTTTTACAAAACTTCAATTGTTTTACCTTATAATTAACAGTGATTAAGTATTTGTAATTCTACAATTATCGTCGGTATGTTGGGGTTTTGTATACAAAATTTGTTAATACACTATGAGTAGTAACATGACCACAAGTCGGGTTGACAGTGTCGTGGGTGGTAATTAAAGTAGAAATATAAACAAATGTAATTGCGAGATCGCCCTCAATACTGTACAATGATAAAACTGTTTTGATTAAATTGGGATTCACTCGCCAGTATTTCTTGCTGATAAAATGTTTTTAAACGCGTTTCAGGTAACAAAATGTGAAAGCCAAATTAGAAGCCAGCTGGAGAGCACTGAAGGCTTGGAAAAGTGGCTATAAAAGTTACCTAAATAAAGAAGATATTTTAATTCAATAAATTAGGGTTTATCCCTATAAATATAAATAAGTTTGTAATGGAAACTTGGGAATTTTCCATGTATTTAATATTATAAAAATATGGTATTTACTCTGATAAAATATTTCCTAACTACGGTCCTTATGTAAATTCCGCTGCCAAACTGATAAACACCGATACCACTGATACTGGTTCGCGGCCTCCCGTTCCCAAGTAATTAGGGGCCGGGGGTTGTGACAGGATGACTTGATTTTCAACTTGAACCACCTTTTTACCTTTGAGACATGGCCCGTGGTAACTTCCGAGCATGAGGCTTCCTCCGTTGCTTCTTCTAAGCCACTATTAGTCGAGACACGGGGCATGTCTGGCGAGACAATGCCCATGGCAACTTCTATACAACAGGATTTTTCCTCAAAATCTGCAAGTTAATCATTAGTTTCATCTTCCTTTACACATGAATAGACAGTATTTTGGTAAGGGTCCACTAGAATAGTTATAGTGAAATTTTCAGCAAGGTGGGGAGGTCACTCCTAACTTGATGGTATAATTTCATGGAAAAATAGGATTGCAGATTGAGAGCTACCACCAAAGTGAGGGTTGCTTTCCTATTTTGGTGGGATCGTGTCGTTTGTATAATACGAGTGTTTTCGTGCCTTCGTGTTTGTGGGATAAGTGTCTTTAGGAAAAGTCATATGTATATTTTTAAGGCACAAGAAGGATAAAGAAGAAGCATATAGGAAGCATTTTGTATAATTAACATGAATAATCAAGAATGGTCAAAGTTCGGGATTCCTAACCATATACTACGTCAAATCATGGCAATTTTACTAATTCTCTATGGTTATGGCTCTTATACCAATCTGTCACACCCCAACCGATGGTGAAAACATCAGAGTGAGACGAAAATGAGATTATCCGAGAAACAAAGTGATAAACCACAGGGAACAGGAATGTAATTTCCAAAAGCGGGGACTAAATGTGTTACTTTGCAAAACCACAGGGACTATCCGGGCATTTTATTCTATTTTAGTTAGTTAAAAGAGATGAATAAAAATGAATTTTAACCATTTTCTTGTATTTAAATTTTTTTATATAACTGAAAAGATGAACATGTATTTTGATATTTCTATTATCGCAAAATGGTGTCCTCTGCATATAACCCTCCCCTTGTCTATGTACGTGCGTAGGTGGGTGGATGCAGGTGCAGGTGTGAGCAGCCAACGAGAATAACTTGGGTTATCAGTAGTGGAGGAGGATTTGCCTGGTTCAATAATAATTTTGGGTTTTGGACAGGGGATAGTACCATCCACATAATCAAACACCTTATTACAATCATAGCCATCCCTAATTCGTTGGAGGGAAGGTAAGAGAGTGTTATGGGCGGTCTTTTCAATTTGATTTGGCCGGAAATTGTTTGGTATTGATGATTGGAATCAAAAATTGTTTCCTGTAATTGGATTGGAATCTACTAGAACCTGTAAAAGTTCTTGGAATCGGCCGGAAATTGTTTATCAGAAATTGTTCCGGCAAGGTAAACGAAACGATCGAGCTTCTTTTGGCGCTCTGATACAAAGTGATACCGATAGGTTCCATGGATTTGGTTATCTTGATAAAACTTCTCATTACATTACAATACAATATAAAGACAGATATTACATTTAGGACCCTCTTGATGTAATACACTTGGACTGATAAAGAATCAGACTGACAATTGTTAATCAATCTTCTCCATTATGTTGAATCCATAAGCGTGTAAGATTTCCAGTGCTGCAGACAACATATAAAAATATAAACAAGTTGGTTTTGGTGATACAAGGTTCCATCATCTAACAAAATTCTATCATCTCACATTTCTCACAAAATATATGCGTTTTCATTTTAACCTTACCCTATATATATAGGGTAAGGTTTTTCCTAAGCGTAGAATTTTTCTAGGGTTAAGCGCTTATGGTTTGGCTTTGGCGGGTAGTTTTTAGCTTTTTATGGTTTAAAGTTTAGGGTTTAGTAATGGTTAGATGGATTTTTTCGCAAATTTTCTCACGAACCTTATCGCAAGATAAAAAAGAACAAACTTCAATCATTGCGAGATTAAAAAAAGAACAAACTTAAATCATTTAATTTTTTGGATCAATAATTCATATATATAATTTTTTTTTACTCCTTACATAAAGTCTATGTTAACATTAATAAATACAAATAAACTAATTTGTTCATATGTGCTTTTTGAATTTCAAACGTTGATCTACATATATATAACTTTTTTTACTCCTTAAATACAAGTCAATGTTAACATTAATAAATACAAATAAACTAATTTTTCATATGTACTTTTTGAATTTCAAACGTTGATCTACATATATATAACTTTTTTTACTCCTTACATACAAGTCTATGTTAACACATACAAGTCTATGTTAACATTAATAAATACAAATAAACTAATTTGTTCATATGTACTTTTTGAATTTCAAACGTTGATCTACACATGTACAGGTTGTGTAGGAAACATACCTACGCATGATTTACACACCTGTAGCCTGTGGGTTATTAAAAATAACGGATTTTATTTATATATATTTTAGTTAATTAAAAGAGATGAATAAAAATAAATTTTAACCATTTTCTTGTGTTTTAATTATTTTTTAGAACTGAGATGAACATGTATTTTGTTCTTTCTATTATCGCAAAATTGTGTCTTCTGCGTATAACCCTCCCCCTATCTACGTACGTGCATAGGTGGGTGGATGCGGGCGCGGGTGTGCTATAAGGAATGTATCATAGGACAGGATTTTTACTCGAGTATTGCGCTTCTCTACTTAAAACTGGTTTTGCAACGAAGATGTCCTTGGCCAATTTTAAGTAAAACTCTCTTTCTAACTACCATGATTAACTATATATTTAAAATACAACTTAGGGTTTGTGTTACGGTTTTAATGTTGCCGCCGAAACGTGCGGCTTTTTGTTTACTACTACATATATCATAACACAAGTGCAACCACAAAAGAGCATGGGAATTACCTGGCTCATAAACTTCTGGATCAATGGGCCTTAGGACACCAGTAGTTGTAATATTTTTTGCAAGTAAAAGCTGGCACATTGAAAGCACGTTTGTAGTGACACCAAATAGTGTTAATGAAAGTAAGACTCGAATGAATGAATGAATGAAAAGAAATGCATACCAGGGTTCCAATGGCTACAGGAATTCCGACAGTGAAAGCCATGGCACTTGTTTCTTTCCCATTCTCAACCCTTCCAAATTCCAATAAGGTAGCCTGGTGGTGCTCTGTGGGGCACCCATTTGAGAAATCTACCACTATTTCATGATGCAAAAGAACCATGTCCTGACATTGTTTTCCTTTTAACTTAGTTACATACCAACAACCTCCACCAGTATCTTATTTATATGAATTTTGGTAAACTACCTGTTCTGTTCTGGTATAGGCTAATCTTTCTTCCATGCGGAGGCATGTCACATCAAATGCAGTTTGGCATGATGAGGGTACCTCTGTTTGCTCATAAAATCCCAAAAATCTAATGCAAAACCAACCAACCAACCACTTGTTAGTAGACTAGTGGTTATAAACATAAGAAAAGCATTTGTGCTTACATAATTGCTTTAGCTGTCCTGATTGCAGCTTCATCCTGTTTGCAGATTCCAAGTGCTAGCAGCCTTTCTGATATAAGCTTCTCTGCCTTGACTGATTCATCATCAGAGTTATCTAACTCCAAAAGTGCAAATAAAAATGTTCTATATGTAGCAGGTCTAGGTCTATCTTTATTTGTAAGAATTGGACAAACTTCATTATGGAAGAAACCAATTCGTGCCAGTGAACCCATTATCTCACCAAACCCTGTGCCAGAAATGCAAACTTCACATAAGAACCAACATGAAAAACTTCCAATATATGTTATCAATCCAAATTTCAAAAAATCAGATACTATATTTGTTTCATCTTTTAGTCCGTTCCAATAATATGTAATGAAGAAGTCAAGGTCAGATAAAACCCCAATAAAAAATTCCATAACTGAGATGTGTTTTTTGAATTTCATCTACCTACTAACCATTACAATCAGTCATAAGTATCTATTGTTAAAAAGGAAAGGGACACCCAAAAGGGGATAACAACCAAATCAATACTTATGCTATGTGGCAATACCAAATTAAGCAATCATAGTAGTTAGTACCTTGGTAACGCAGAGTCCCACGAAAGATTGTCAAGGCTTCATCTTGTATACCATACAAATCCCCATAAATTAAGGAGTTGCGATTGGGTAGAACCTCCAGAGAAAAAGCTGGAAAATCATGTAGCCGGAATTTTGTGGCTGACTCGTATATCTTATCCCCTGAAAGTTCATACCATGTGTCAGCTCATGCAAAATTTAGTCCTTGGGCCATGATGACAATTATTAGCATCTCAAACAACTAAGGTGAACAACTTACTCTTAGTAAACATATCAAAAGACAATTGCACTGATATAAACTTAGTGCATCTTACACTATATATTTACTTTTTAAAATACCTCACAACTTACTGTTAGTATACATATCATCTTACAATTGCACTAATATCAAGTTAATGCATCTTCTATAAACTATGTTATTTTTAAAATACCACAACACTGAGTAATTATCCATACAAAAATGCAAAAGGCATGTGTGTAAATTATATTGGATGGTGAAATATGAGCCAGCACAACCCTTTTATGAATTTGTTGAGTGACTTACCGTCAACATGTACAGTTCCTCCATCATGTCTGTAGGTGGCAGGATTGCACCCAGATCGTATAGCCCCCGCTGGATTCCAGCTGCAAGAGTTTTGTAACAATAAATACTAGCTATAGCCAAACATAATCCTGATTAATAGAATAATAGTCTTACTACATGCAATGAATTCTTGTCCGTTTCTTTCAACAACTTGTAAACATTTAAAATGTAGGTAGAGTCTAGAGACAAGACTTGGGAGATTACAACATAATGACTAACGTGTTGTTATGATTTACAAGCTGTAAAAGTGAATGGAAATATCTTAATGTATTCCAACAAGGGGAACCCTCAATATATCAGCAAGCTTATATCAGGCCCAGTGCCAAAAACTAGACTGATACATATAATACATTATACACAAATAACACTCCTCAAGTTGGAGCATAGAAGTAAATCATGGGAGAGGTTTAATGAGGATAGGTGCAAGCTAAAAGTCATCTTGATGTGAATTGGTTATGTTTTGAGTGCCTACTACCCAATCCTTGATTAGATGACAGTCAACCTCTATATATTTCAACCTCTCATGATGTACTTGATGCTTGGCTATATGTATAGTTGATTGACTACCGCAATATAAGTCGTTAGAAACAACCTGAATTCTCTAAGAAGGCAACAAACCTGTACCATCTTCGATCTAACATGTGCCATCGCTCTATACATTGAGTCGACACTGGACCTAGATATTGTGTGTTGCTTCTTACTCTAACACAAGATATTTTCCTACAAACACATGATACCCAGTCGTAGATCGTAGTGAAAATCCCGATACCCACCCCATTTCCACCATCTGTAAAAGCACCCACACGACTGTGTCCCTCATCAAAATAACAAGATCCCTAGACCTTGTGAGAATAGGCTACATGGTCCTAAATCATGCAATGAGTTTGGTGCTGAGGTTCCTCGCAAATCAGTATGAGGGGTAGATCTTGGCAAAGGTGTATCATGGGCAGTATCTAGCAAGGGTGTATCATATACAAGCGTAGAAAGTGGAACTGTGAGGGTCATGGTCCGACTGTAAATCAAGTGTCTCTGTCGCCGGTAGGCCAGAACATGATAGATTAACCAATCAACACTATAAAGTAGGTACATGACTTATGAAAGGTGTGTTAGGGATTGGGTATCACGGCTGTTACAATCCTTACGGTTGTTCCAACACTAACTTAAATAGATGACTTTTTTCTGGTCAAGCCCGGCTCTGTTCTAATCCGACTGATGTAATCTGCTGATCATTCTCAACGCAAATGGAACACTCACAAACACAAAAAAAACACAGTACTTAAAACAGAAAAAAAAGAACACGTGGTTCGGTCTAAACTCACCTATGTCCACAGCTGATCCAGCAAGACCATATTATATCTAAGGTGTTGAAGAGTTACGATTATAGAGATGTGTAAAAAGGCCACACCTTGGTTTTAAAATGCGTGCATAATGCGTGATGCGCCCGATGCGCTAATGAGACCGCATCGCAACAGCTGATGCGAGGCGTTTACGTGATGCGAGAATATTGCGCGCATTTCGCATAATGCGCTCATCGCATAATGCGCTCTGATGCACGCAACATTGTTTCTCATGCTTTTTTCCAGATTTTATGAACTGTGTTCGGTTTTTTCCATAATTAACATCTTAGTATGCTTGATTTGAACCAAAAAACACAACTCTTAGTCTCTTACCTTCTAATTACGTCAGTTGTTTTACTTTAAGTATCTTTTTATAAGTTTTTATGTATAAATAATTTTTAACTATTTTTTTTATAAAGAACGCATCACATACGTGATGCGCTCGCATCGCGCATCAGATTTTTGGACTAAACGCATCGGAGCGCATCACGCAATTTAAAACCAAGGGCCACACAATTAGGGTTTTCTTAAAGTTAAACTTGGGGCCAAAGAAAACTCCTAAAATAAATTGGCTGGAATATGGCATGTTGCCAAAATCCCATTTTGGTCGAAACTACCATTTAGGGTTAGGGCCGCCTGTCCCCTTCCAAAACATAACAAGGTGACATCATCACTTATTAAGTGTCAGTGAAGAGAAGGATTGTAGCATTGATATCCTGGTAAAGTATTAGTGACGCTCCATGATTAAGGACATATGCCACAAATTCTGGGTGTTAGCGCAAAAGAGAGTTCTTTTATAGAGTTCGATCATGGATAACAAGCTAGCCAGCTAAGGCATACGGTTTACAAGGTGAGCAACAGTAGGCACAACCTTTGTTTGAAATAGCGTGAGGCGCTCCGAAGCGTTTTGGTTCCAAACGCTTTAAGCGAGGCGAGAGCTTCACGCATGCGAGGCGCTCTAAATTATAAAAAATATTTGTACACATCGATATGACATATTCTACTTGTTAATCAATAATAAACACAAAAACATCTTAAACACATAAAAAACACAGTTAAAACATACAATAAAGTCGAAACACACTGAAAACATAAACATAAGAAAATAGTCTTTAATCAATAATCATCATAATCAAGTACGTATTCTTCTCCATCAACGACTCAACGTTCTTTTTTGTTAGGGTAAGAACCCAATTCTGAAGTAACTGAAAGCTGATGGGCCCCTTATGAAGCCCTATTAGAGTTGATTTAGAAGATTGGGCCCAAATAAAACCCAAATCTGACCTGATTGGGCCTGAAGCGTCGCTTCACACATCTAGCGCTTCAGGTTTAAAGCGTCGCCTCAAAACGCTTCAGGGAAAAAAAAAGCGTTTTTCCTAACGCCTGAGGCACTTCACTCTTCAAGCTCACTTTTTTAAACCAAGAGTACAACCCATAATCGATGGGGCATGAGAGTGAAACATGATGGTCCAAGCAACATCCAACGATATGGCGATTGTTATGTTCAACAGTGCCATCTTATTGAGGACTATAAACGCCGGATGACTCATGACAATGACGTGTTTTAAACTATGTAGAAAATATAGTGGATAAATATTATTTCGCTGTTTCGCATTATTAGTGCATAAGGTTTTGATAGATGTGTTGAACTAGATTTTGAATATGAATGAAACTCACGAAAAATTAAACTTCACTGCAAGATTTGAGAAGATAAACCCAAGTAGTCTATAAATGTGATGAGAGTACTGAAAACCCAAGGTAGATCTTGCCCCATGCATCGAAATGCAAAAGTTCAAACAAAGCATCAAGATAAGGGTGTCGGAATGTTTACCAACTTGACACGATTAACAATGAAAGGGAAATCCAGTTTTACTTGCCTCAAAGCCGTTGTAGAGGGATGGCCTAGCCGACAGTGAGCATCCCTATACTAAAATCACATGTGATATGTCCGTTGTAGGACGTGACAATACGGAGAGGCAGTAGAGATCTCTTAATTCAAAACCGATGCTAATCAACCAAATCGTCCAATAACCCGGTGAGATGGATACAAAAGGTTATTTTGTTTAGTAATATAGCTCTCTGAACAAAGGTTTTCCAAAAAATTAGGAACTAAGAGGACAAAAGAAAGGTTAGGGTTTGTCAAAGTACTAGTGAATCCAATGTCGCAAACCGGGGTTGAGGATCCATAACCTAAGGTGAGAAACATCATGTAGGCTAAATAGAAATAGAATACCTTGATATATGTGATGAGTGGCTCATAATCAACAAACCAAGGACAAGTAAAGGGTAGAGAATGTATAAGAGTCAGCCAAATTGGCTTGCAGACAATAACCTTCCATTAAGACACATCAAGTACCCTTACATGTAGATGTACGCATAGTAAGGTGATGCTCGGATGCCATAGAGGAGAAAGCAGCGGAGTTGCTCAAGAATAAGTGTCAAACACTAGAATACATGGATGATAAACTAGCAATTAACATCATGGCGTCCATCTTGGCTAACCAAGAGAAGGATAAGATATACAAAAGAACACATAAGTAAAGTAAATCCCATTTAAGGGCAAACAATATAAGTTATTAAAAGTACCTGAACTTGTAAGCTAATGGGTTATTTGCAGCTGCAGGAGATGGAATACCCCCACAGTTGGATGTAAAAGACCTGATTTTCCCTCCTTGGGCATGTGCTTCGTTGATCATCTTCATTGCCATCATATGATCTGAACCATAACACATTCATCTCAAACAATGTTGTTTCTCTTCATATTCTAAGAATAGATAACAACTACCTATTCCAGGATCCAAGCCCATTTCACCAAGAATTGTAATGCCACAACCTTTGGCTGCATCATGTAGCTTCAACATTGAATCATTAATGTAGCTAGCAGTAACAAGATCTTTTTTATGCTGCATTAACAAACATAAAACCTATAAAAAACCAATGCATATTGTTTTTGGTCTTGAACATTGCCATGTTTAAAGAAGGGTACAATACCTCAATGCAGACATTAGCGATGGTATTATGAAAACTTGCAGGCAGTAGACTGATAACAATATCGACCTGTGTGCATAAAGGTAGTCACTATTAACAAGTAGGGTAGAGAAAAAAAAAAAGATGCTCAATTTGTAGTGTAATTTGTTTGTTTAAATTATTTAGTCAAAATTTAATGGTCTAGTTGTTTTTTTTATGGATGAGTTGCGTAACAAAGAAGAAGAAACATAAACCCTTCTAGTGTTGATACTCAAAAACTCATTTAATTAGAGCCTTAGGATTGAAATCAATGAAGGGTCCAGATGTGTTCCCTTTTTCTCTATTTTTTTCTTATGACCCACAAAAACTGAAGAATAGTTATAAATAATGATAAAAGCAATAGCAAGTAGGACCTACCTGACTGACGTATTTACTGAGACTATCATGATCCATCACGTCCAGCTCAACTGCAATTGCATCTGGAATACCATCGATTATCTACATCCAATAAACAATGACAATGATAACTATATGATAACAAAACTACCGGATAGCAAACAGCGAGCACATGAACTATGAGTGATAGTTGAGAAAGTTGAGTGTACCTCCTCTGCATCCTTGAGAAAAAGGGATGCAACTATAACTTGAACATAGTTGTGCACCTCGAATTCTGCTGCTATCTTACATGATTTTTTCCATTCTGATGGTGAATTGCTGTTTCCAATTGATGACAAGAATTCAACAGCAGGTTGACAAACCCGCCCTGCCCCTAAAATAAGAACCGTGTTCCTCTTTTTTGAACCATAACCACCCATCTTCACACAAGAATCCTTCACTTCCCCAACCTTGACAGCAAACAAATTTGTTTTTCCATTGTCCTCTTCCTTTGTGTTTGCTATAGATGTCAAGCTATCAACTATTTTATCAAGGACTGCACTATTATCTGCACCAACCTAGTAACATATACAGACTAATTAAGGGCAAGCACAATAGTAGAAATAAATGAACTATCAATGATAAATAGATAAGGATGTTAACTATTAAAAAAACTTACTTCGAGTTCTGAGTAAGACATTGAATCTGTGCACTGACCCACTTGACATTTGACGAGATGAAAGGAGCCCCCAGCAGCTTCAATAATATCCAAGGCCTCATTGATCAGAAATTGGTCAAAAAGATGACCACTTATAGAAACCTGTAAAAGTCAAGATTATCAAAACATACCAATTTTAAATTTAAGTGTTTATACACACACACACATATATATGGGCATGTTTAATACAGACCCAATTTTAGAATATAGAAATGCATAACCGTATAAGCACTTGTATGCAGTGCACTGAAAATAATCACATATGGTGGGAGAGAAAGAACATCAATGTTTGAGATGATCTAAGGGTGTCACATCAACAAACTTCTTGAATCAAAAGGAATGGAGGGGCAAATGATGTTTTAATTTTTAGCACTGTGTTTTAATTTATTTCAACATGATGTTTTATTTCTAGCTAGGTGTTCTATTTCTACCAAGTGTGTTTTAATTATTGCAGCATGGTGTTTTTTCCTAACAAGTGTGAGAAAGATTTTTATGCATGCTGTTATACATAGGACACCATGCTTAAAACTTAAAAACATCAAGAAATTTAAAAAACCGTGCCTAAGAATCCTTCTCACACTTTTTAGGAAATCCTTCTACAAGCATGCATGCATGCATGTACGTACGCATGTGCGTGTATATACGATGGTTATGTAATTGCATAACTACCTCTCTTTTTCTCTACCTAAGCACTAGTGCACTACGTAGAAGTATTTATGTCATTGTGACGGTTCTCTATTTAAAAGACATGCATTGTGTTGAATGGTAATGAAGCATGAAAGTCGAAAACTAACCAACATAGTGTATCTCTTCTTTTTAGAGAGACCATTTGTAACGTTCCCTTGCGTTTCTCTGAAAATAAGTAGTTGGTAAATTTCCATTAGTTGATATAAATAAAATATAAAACATATTTATGTATATTAAGCAGAGAATGTTTATTTGTTTAAACAAGTCACCCATTAAATCTTCCACGTAAAAACCAAAATCTACATTAGCAGACATTACACCATAAGCCATGTGCAATACCTTTTTTTCATTTTGAAAGTAGAAAACGACGAAGAAAAGCTATTACACATAATACAACCAAAATGAAAGGTATTCAAGTGTAGCATTATTCTATGTAAACCTATTAGACTATGTATATACACACACACATATGTATCAAGCAAAGAAGAAGAACAGGATACATTACTATTAAGTTACATGAGAATACGTACTGTGAATTCCGCATTCGGGGAATATATTCGTATAAGTGAGTAAGAGCCCCTCCATGTGCTATACAAGCTCTCTTTAAGTGAAGAGGTAGATCCTCAATATCCTTAGTCGAAGCCAAGTTCCCAATAAAATGGGAAAGAACATCACCAAAATGTTGGGAAGCCTTTATGATAAAAGCTAGCAGGTTAGACGCAATATATATAATACAAGAACAATGGTAGCTGATAAAAATAACATTAAGAGATGACACAAAGAGCACATTTAAGAGATACTAGTATTCACAGCATGCACCTCTTTGGCAAATTCAGTTGGCAGAATGTCAACAGCTAAACATATTACACCATCACCCTCCATGTCTTCATGATACGAGTCACCAAGCGGGTCATATCTACCACAAGATTGACGAAACTGAAGTAAGTATTTGGACATTGTAATAAAAGGAAAAGAAGAAAGCATGAGATGTAATTACAATAAACAAAAAATGTTATGAGTTTTATAGTGAGGAGTTCAGATATATAAGTTAAAGAGATGGATATACCTGAAAAAAGGTGAGTCAATTAATGTGGTTCTGTTGACAAATTCTATAGATCCTCCTATATCACAAGTAATATCACAAATCCCAACAAGCGGAGAGCCTTTATGCACTAGATCCTGTAGCTGCTGGTAACTCAATAAACGAGGATATCTTCTCTCCCAGTACATGCAATTAACTGCCCACCAAAACAAAAAAAAAAAGAGAGGTGAGACAAATAAGGGGACTTAAACGATTGTCCATGTAATAGATTTTACAGACCTATAACGGATGCATACGGAGCAACCTTCTTGTGAAAAACTGGCTCGTATCGTTCAGGATGTGCATAGTATTCAACCTGGAATTGAACTGTCAACATATAACATTCATACAAGAAAAAGACAATGCTGTTCTTGTGGCAACACAAAATTTATTTTAGTTTTCAATACAAATATACAATGACGTTAGCAAAGTTACTCAGCAAAGTGATTGGAAACTTATCCTCTCACTGCAAATCAAGACTACGTACTTTATCAAAGACTTGAACAGGATCACTATGTTCAACCATGTCTTCATAACCCACAACACAGCCATACACTTGGAAAGCTCTTCTGGGCAGAGAAGCCTACCACAAGAAGTGAAACATGATGCAAATTATCTATCTTTCATACAACACTCTACATTTGAAAAGGGAAATGCAGCAAAGGAACTTGTGTTCTTTCTCAGAGGTACCACAAACATACCGTGTCAAATAATTCTGGAAGTCTACTTGAATCCACAAACGTATGAGGGAGAAGCTTGAATATTTCTTGTGCTCCAAGAGAAACTAAGATGTAAATCCAAAACAAGTCAAGAATGCATACAATATTTTGTAACATGCATGGTGTATGTAGATAATATATCAAAAATAAAACATAATTTACAGTTGACAAATTAATTAATACATGAAAGAAAGTAATTGGGGTTTGCTAATCACCTAGACCCGGAAAAAGAAAGTAATTGTGGTTTGCCAATCATTTAGATTTGACGAAGTAGACATACCATTTCCAGAACCAGTGAAAACAAAAACTAGAGGACATATTGTTGAGGGCAATCCGGTAGTAGCGATCTCTTCACCGACGGAAACAACTGCAGCCTTGGCAGCAGCCAGTGAGGGATACATATAAGACGAACCTAGCGACAGGAATGGGGTAGAATATCCAAGACTCAGATACCCTGAAAGCAACAAGAAATCATCAAATTCAGTCCAATATGAGACGATGAAAGTTACTCAATTGAAAGGAAAAAAAGGATTTACTTCTTCCGAGTCCACTTAAGAAGTCGACAAGGCCAGCCCTACCAGCAAATCTGCCAAAAGCAAGTAACCTTTTCCCCTCATCTCCAACAATGAGCTCATAATCAAACAAAGATGCCCTTTCAGCCAAGATCTATAGCATCACAAGTGAATATGAATATGAATATGAATATGAATATGGATATTGAGGAGATGGAAGGAAAGAAAGAAAGAAGTGATATATGTATATACTTTATCTAGCAAGGGCATATTCTCTTTCTGTGCCTTGTGAGTGTGGGAGAAAAAGGCATATGCTCTGTCAGGAAGAATCATCTCCAACTGCACCAAACAGTAGTAATCAGTATTGAGTAATTTGAATATCTGTAAATAAGAAATGCATAATAATACCTTTGGTTGCTTGATGCCCAATATGAGACCACAGTCAGACAAATCCTCAGAAACCTCACAGCCAACATCCTCATAGAGAGCATCATGATGTATACGCTTGGTTGATGGTTGTACAATAATGCGTGTGACTTCCGCTTTACCCTTACCACTGTGGAGAAGTCGAGCACAGTGGGCGGGTGTTAAAGGGGCCCGTCTTTCCCATTTGTTTGTGGATTCTGAGAGAATCCCTATAACTCCATTGCCCAGCATGTTTTAAACAAGATGGAAATTAGTAATGTTGAAACCCTAACAGAAGAAGAAGAAACCTGTTTGGGTCTTTCAGTAGGACGATGAATGTGGTTTAGTAAACATCGCTGATGATGATGGTGGTGGTGGTGATTCATAGTGACGTATGCGGAAAGGGATGGATAACGACTACAAGTAGGAGTCGTGATAAAGATGATTAAGATCACTGAAAACGTGAGAAACCTTCCGACGACATTAAACTAATCACGTGAAAGTGAAACTTATTGCCACCTGTCCACCCATCAACATCAACATCTTTTTTTTTTTTTTTTTTGAAAGGTACCAACATCAACATTTATGCAACAAAACAACAACCAAAATTTAATTAACCAATCCACCCATGCCATATTATTATATTTATTATGTTTATATAAATAACTAACAATTCATTTTATATCCTACGTTTTCAAAGAGGTTGTCCAGTAATTAATATTATATGGAGCCAATTAGTGAATGCCATGTAAGTTTACTTTTTTAATTTTTAACTGTATGCTATTTTTATATAGGGGAAATTACACTTTTCGTCCTTTATGTTTGTACCGGATTGCAATAGATAGTCTTTAACTTTGATAATTACTGTCACGATCCTTTATTTGCAAAACCCATTACACATTTCGTCATTTTGCACTAACCAAGTTAAAATTTTATGTTAAGTCAGAACATGTGCACCTCACGTGAGAACATTTATGTTATTTTACCCCTATCCCTCAACTAGCTCTCTCTCTCTCTCCCTCCTCTCAAACCAACCACCAAATACAGCCACCAACCCTTGCCACTCCCCCACCGCCAACATTTCACTGCCTCAAAATGAAATCAATTCGAAGCCATAGAAATAGAGATTAGAGGAACTGACTCTTACTGGAGCTAATAATCCTTCATCTGAAACCTTAAAAAAACTGAATCGTCCTTAGTCTGCGCCGATGACAGAATCATCCTTACCGGTTACTCCAGTGAAGGTTCCGAGGTAGTTCCATCTATCCAACACCCAGTTTTCAGACAATGGCAACAACGAAACCAAACAAAACAAACGAAAACACGACGACACATAAACTCAGACCAACTTCCTAACCCACACGGTTCATTTCCCATACTTCTTCACTGCTGCTTTTGTCACCTTGGCTCCAGTCGCCTCCTTCTTGTCCACGTTCTTTATCACCCCCACAGCCATAGTCTGCCTCATGTCCCTCACCGCGAACCGCCCAAGTGGTGGATACTCAGAAAACGTTTCCACCACCTGCGAATCTGGATTCTAGACTGAAATGGAGCGAAGCTGGTGTGATTTGGTATTTAGAACTGTAATGGACGTATAGAACAATATGCAAGATGTGTAATTTGGCACTGTTGTATAATCTAATTGGGTTTTATGATTTTTTAACCGAATAACATTAAATTAAATGATGTTTGATTTCGTGAATTGGATTAGAGGTGCACAAAATAACCGGTTAATTAACCGTAACCGGTTATTAACCGAAACCGTAACCGGTTAATAACCGATTTAGGAATAACCGGTCCAGCCGGTTATTTAACCGTAGGTTAGTAACCGGTTACAAGTTTTTAGTATAATAACCGGTTATTAACCGGTTTTTTTAAACCGGTTTTTTAACCGATAGACTGGTTAACCGAAAAAATAACCGAAAAATTCAAAAAAAAGGCAAAAAAACCGGTTTTTAACCGAAAATAACCGGTTAAATAACCGAACCGGTTAAAGTAATTAACCGGACCAGTTAAAAAAATAACCGGTTAAAGTAATAACCGGTTAAAGCATTAACCGGTTAAAGTCAAAAAGTCAAATTAACCGGTATAACCGGTTAACCGATCCGGTTATTAAAATTAACCGGTTTGTGCACCTCTAAATTGGATATGATTCCATACGGACAGGACAGGCTTTCTAAAAGCATTTGGGCTAGGCCCGTGAAGGCAGGCCCAGTTCAATCTTTTGGCGCCAAAAGAAGACAAGTATTTCCCGCCTAAAAGTCCCACCCATTTAGCCACTGGTACACCATCATATTCTTCAATCAACGATCTATCTCTGCCAACAATCTCAACATGGCTGATACTCCTAGCCGCAGAACTCCCGGCCGCCGCAACACCCGTAGCCGTGGTACTCCTGACGCCGGTAATTCTCCATCTATCTATAGATCTGGCCTTCTTATTTGGGTTGAGTTAATAATAATAATAGTAATAATTTTACTTACTTACTTACAGCAGCAGAAGCACCTTCATCACCTCTTGACTCAAGTCCAATCGGAAACACATTTTCCTCTCCAAACACCAATCGGAAGCGTGGTCGGACGCCTCAATCACATTCCCGCTTCGCCGCCTCCACACCTGACGCTTCTTCTCCGCCGCTGCCCTCATCTGAAGGTGGTGCAGAGCCTGATGCCCAACCCTCTATGTTTGTTTGGGGGACAAGCATCAGCGTCCAAGATGTCAACGCCGCTATCTTGATGTTTTTGAGGAACTTCCGTTGTTCTTCGCAGCAGCAGCAGCAGGATGAGGTGGAGGGGAAATACATGAAGGCTATCAATCATGCCATTGAGATGGGTGGGGAGTCTTTGGATGTGGATGCCAATGATGTCTTTGACTATGATAACGACCTCTATACCAAGATGCTTCGGTATCCCCTAGAAGTTCTTGCCATTTTTGATATCGTGCTCATGGATATGGTTAGTAGAATCAACCCCTTGTTTGAGAAGCATATACAGGCCAGGATTTTTAATCTCAAAACCTCTACTTCCATGAGGAATCTCAACCCATCTGGTTCGTTCCTTCCTTCCTTCGTTGTTTTAACTTTATTATTAAACCTTTCTTTTCTTTCTGTTGAGAACATTGAAGGTCTTTTTGCTTATTATTATTTAATTCATTACCAGATATTGAGAAGATGGTATCAGTGAAGGGAATGGTCATTAGATGCAGTTCCATCATTCCTGAAATCAGGGAAGCAGTTTTCAGGTGTCTAGTTTGTGGCCATTTCTCAGATCCAATTGTCGTAGATAAAGGTAACCTTACGCCCAATTTATTCCTTCTGATATTTTTATAAATCCTTTTTTTTTTTCTGTGGCATTTGGTGTCACCAGGATGAATTACTGTTAAGTTTTATTGAGTTTATGCACTTGTGTCATTCAGATAGATAGTGTATAATTTTTTATATATCCTTAGGACGAATCAGTGAACCAACTATGTGTATGAAGGAAGAATGTAAAACAAAGAACTCAATGACATTAGTTCACAACAGATGCAGGTATGTATCTTGCAAGCACCATCAGTTTCAACCATATAATTTGCTTAAAAATATCTACATTTTGACACAACAGGTTTGCTGACAAACAAATTGTAAGAGTCCAGGAGACACCTGATGAAATTCCTGAAGGGGGTACGCCTCATACGGTCAGCTTGCTCATGCATGACAAATTAGTCGATGCAGCAAAACCCGGTGACCGGGTTGAGGTAAGATTACACCCAACATGTTTGTTTTTTAGTTACTCTGCTTCACATCTGAATTATTGTTTTTGTTCAAAAGATCACAGGGATATACAGGGCTATGACTGTGAGAGTTGGCCAAACTCAAAGGACTGTCAAATCTTTATTCAAGGTAAATGTTCACTCATTGTTTAACCTCTTGTGTTCAATATTGTTTCTATAATTTCTATGTTTTCATTTTCAGACTTACATCGATTGTCTTCACATAAAGAAGACAGACAAGTCAAGAATGGATGCAACTGAAACTGAACAGAGCCCTACTCAAGATGATCAAGGAACACCAATGGATTACGAAGAACAGGCAATGATGTTAAACTTCTTATAAACTCAACTAGCTGATTCATGATTTACATATTGCTCAAATATCTATGTGTAACCGCAGGTGGAGAAACTGAAGGAACTATCAAAACGAAGTGATATTTATGAGTTGCTTACCAGGTCGTTGGCACCAAACATATGGGAGTTAGATGATGTGAAGAAAGGACTTCTTTGCCAGGTATGTATATCGGGTAGGGGTGTTCACGGTCCGGTTTTTAGGCCAAACTGTGAACCAAACCTTTAGTAACAGTTTTTGATCACCGAAAACCAAATCATTGAAAATTGAAACCAAAAGTTTGATTCCACGGTTTGAGTTTCGGTAATAAAATGAATTTAAAATAAGAAATAATGACTTAACTTTATTACTCTAATTGCTTCTGATAATTATAGGTCTGTAAAAAATATACATGCTTTTGTATGTATGTGTATGACATGTTAATGATTAAGCATGCAGTCAAAATATCACTGTTTATTATAACTGTTTATTCCTAGCAAAAATTCGCTACTGCATTATGAAACATAGAATGAAACTTTGGCAAATGAATCAAAACAACAGATTAGTTATTCAGTTGAGAAGATATCCACTTAAAATTTGTCTATAAACATATAGAATAAAAGTCATCAAAGATTGTATTTAATAAACATAGAAGTTCTAAAAATAAAGGTATAAACATATGAAGAACTAATACCTAGCAGTAGTCAAGAGTAACAAGTATAAAGTAAAGAATTAAATGTATCTAATGTGAAATATCTAAAGTTTTAAATTATGGTTAAATCTTATGATCTGGTCCGGTTATACGGTTGGTTTTTGGCATAAACCGCAAACCAAACCGTTAACTATGGTTTGGAATTTATGATACCGACCAACCGAAATGACCAGTTTCACGGCTTTAAACTGAACCATGAACACCCGTAATATCTGGTCCCTTGAGTGTAATAAGTAGTAAATATGTAAATTGGAAATGTATTGAGTTTACCTGCCATTAGTAAATATGTAATTTGGAAATGTGTAATAAGAGGTAGCGGCGCAGCTTGTTGCTCGTCTACCTGCCATTAGTTTGTAATCGTTTTGAGTTTGTTTTGAAATGTATTATTAACATTATTTATTTCTGCGAGTGTTGTAGCTTTTTGGTGGGAGTGCGTTGACGCTGGAATCTGGGGCTAGTTTCAGGGGAGACATTAATATTCTTCTAGTTGGTGATCCTGGAACCAGCAAATCGCAGCTTCTTCAGTACATACACAAATTAGCACCCCGTGGTATCTACACCAGTGGAAGAGGGAGCTCGGCTGTTGGATTGACTGCTTATGTCGCCAAAGATCCTGAAACTGGTGAAACGGTATGTCGGTGCCAAAAAGGCTGTTTTTTAGTACGGTTGACCTAAAACAAGTTTTGTCCAATATTTTAAAATGTTTGTGTTAATATTTATTAAATAAAGATACATCATATGAGACTCAACCGTTGACCTGTTTCCAATTAAAATAGTTTTTTTAACCTGATTGATTTTTAGAGTTAAAAAGTAATCCAAATAGACCCGTTTATTAGTAGATTGGTGAAAAATGCTGCTTTTAAAATGTATGGTGCTTTTGGACTTACCTATAGAGCTAATTTTTAGGTTTTGGAGAGCGGGGCCTTGGTTCTTAGTGACAGAGGCATCTGTTGTATCGATGAATTTGATAAAATGTCTGAAAATGCAAGGAGCATGCTACATGAGGTGCAATATTTATTCTTTATTCTTCTACTACAAACAAGATCTTTTATTAATTATAGAGTATTATGTATACTGGCATTTGATCCTTGTAGGTTATGGAACAACAAACTGTGTCAATAGCAAAAGCAGGGATTATTGCTTCTCTAAATGCAAGAACTTCAGTTTTGGCCTGTGCAAATCCAAGTGGTTCTCGATATAATCCTCGTTTGTCTGTCATTGACAACATACATCTCCCCCCTACACTGCTCTCTAGGTTAACAACATAATTTCCACTTCTGTTTTCATGTGAAAGAAATACCTTTCTTGTTACACATAACTTTATGGTGATGATTTCTGATTAACTTGATGTTTTTACAGGTTCGATTTGATATATTTAATCCTCGACAAAGCTGATGAGCAGACAGATAGGCGCCTTGCAAAACACATAGTTGCACTGCATTTTGAAAATCCTGAGGTTTTGTTTGTTTGTTTGTTTGTTTTTTTTTTATTTATATGGTGAAGTGGTTATCATTTGTCTCGACTTCTGGTTGCAGAATTCTGAGCAGCAAGTGATTGACCTCCCAACTTTGATGGCGTATTTGAGTTACGCCAGAAAAAACATACACCCAGAGTTGTCTGAAGAAGCTGCTGAAGAGTTGACACGTGGCTATGTTGAAATGAGAAGAAGAGGAAATTTTCCAGGAAGTAGCAAAAAGGTTCTCATTACAATTTTCTTATTTGCCATAACAGGTTCAAAGTCATCTAACTATATTTTAAATCAACAGGTGATAACGGCTACTCCTAGACAAATTGAAAGTCTTATACGCCTCAGTGAGGCCCTGGCCCGAATTCGTTTTTCAAATTCTGTTGGGAAAGATGATGTGGTGGAGGCTTTTAGGCTTCTAGAAGTTGCACTACAGCAGTCTGCAACAGATCATGCCACTGGTAACCACTCATCTGTTCAAAAAATATGTTTTAGTGATTAAATTACCTTATTGGCTGACAAATATGTATGTTTTGTTAACAGGAACCATTGACATGGACCTGATAACTACTGGTGTGTCTGCAAGTGAAAGAATGAGAAGGGACAATTTGGTAGGCTTGACTCGCAATATTATTATGGAAAAGCTGCAACCCGGAGGTCCATCTACTCGTATGCCAGAGGTGCACCTTTTTTCTTTATATCAGTTAATGTTTCTATAACTATAAATATTATTATTATTATAATTCTTATGAAAACTGTAATTACTCTGCAGTTGCTTGAAGAGTTGAAGCAGCGAAGCATTAATGCTGAGTTACATCTTACTGATGTAAGTTTCCCACTACATACATCAAGATTTTTAGCATTCATGCTAGAATTTTTCAACATTCCAGTGCGTCTTTTATAGAATAAAGACTGTTGTATTAATGATTTGTTTTTTAATTGTCAGTTGCGAAACGCTCTTGGTACTCTTGCAAGTGAGGGATTTGTGGTTGTTCATGGTGACACTGTAAAAAGAGTGTGAACCTCCTGTATGCATGAGAAAGGTAGAAATAGTGGGCACGAATTCTAGATATAGTATGCTTGTTACCATCAAGACTAGTACAACTTTATGTGTATTTTTGGTTATATGTTGAAGATCATAACGATTTGACATTATAATGTGAGTAACATGTGGTCACTTTAATGATACCTGAGGCAGCAGTGTATTGCTGAAGTGTTCCAAAGCTAATATTAATGTGTGGTGTTAAGGGGAAGGTTCAAATGAAAACCACTAGTTATTGTGAAAACTCGAAAACTAATTAAAAATCACTAAAAAGGAGGGGGGGAGACTTTTAATGAAGGAGGGGTAAAATTGGAAAAAAAAATATATAACTTTTCAAACATTTCCCATTTCTCCATACGTTATCATTTTAAAACAAAAATGGCACCATAAGATCACAAATTTTTGTATCTTTCATTCAAGTATATTCGAGCATATTTTTTATGACATAAAAAAAGATTTATGGTGTCGTCTTGTTTTCAATACTATTATTATAGTAGTGCACATGTGCAATATAACATGTACTACAATTGCATTACATGCTTAAAATTAGCTTTTTGAGTCTAGTTTAGCTTTTAGGGTTAGTTTTTTTGGAGGTTTAGGATTAGGATTAGGTTTTTGGGTGTGGGGGGAAGGGGGGGTTTAGGTTTTTGGGGGGGTGGGGGTGGGGGGTTTAGGTTTTTTTCGGGTTTATGTTTAGGGTTTAGTTTTAGGTTTTCGGGAGGGTGGGGGGTGGGGGGGTTTAGGTTTTTGGGGGGTGGGGGGTTAGGCTTTTGGTGGGAGGGTGAATTTAGGTTTTTGGGGGGGTGGGGGGTTTAGGTTTTTGGGGGGTGCCGGTGGGGGGTGGGTTAAGTGGTTTAGGCTTTCCGTATTAGTGTACTACACATGTGCAGTACAACCAAAAAAAAATTTTTTTTTTTTTTTTTTTTTTTGAATTTTTTTTTCATATATAAAAACCAGCGAAATTTATAAAAAAAATTGAAAAAAAAAAAAAAATTTTTTTTTGTGTGTTTTTTAGGCTTTTTTTAGTTAGTTTTCGAGTTTTCACGATAAAAGTGGTTTTCATCTGAACCATCCCCGTGGTGCTAATGGGTCAGAAATGTGTATGAGTTGAAAAGTCGGTAACATTGCTTTTTAGTTTTCGAGATATGCTAATGGGTCTTGGACAGGAGTTGTGATTAAGATGATATTGGCAAGTGAAAAATGAAAATGGGACAGTTGGTAGTACAAACTTTTTTATAGTTTGCATTTTCGTTTAAGCACTATGGGCTTTGGCTGGGTTCTTAGAAAATGTGGTGGGGTGGGGGTGTCTTCCCTGAATGGTTTAAAGTTTTCATTTGGATCTCTATTCATGACTCTTTATTAAATGGCGGGAATAGTGAACAAACCAAATTGTTAGTGGTGAGAAATTGGTACAAGTCTTCTCAAACGATGATGACCTTATAGAGTTAAAAAAATGTTCAATGATCTATTTTTAGAACGATTTAATTGATTTTAGATCATCAAGTAATTTATCAAAGTACAGACTCTAGATATTTTATTTGTGTGTTTGTTATACAAAACAATAGGAAGATATTGGTAGTCTGATAAGGATAACCTTTCCTCTTGTTACAAAAAAACCCAATGTTAATCCATTCAAATGCGGAATGTCGCCTGTCTCATTCTGGCATAACCATCCCATATTCTAGTAATTTGTTTCATTATTCATCCACATACAATTCTCCTCAACATCTTTCCAACTAGCAAAGTTATCTAAAGACTAAGGTAGGGTTCAATTCATTTTATCCTGCTTACAACTCATAACAATAAACTCTTTGATACTAAGATCAACAATTGACACTTTACCCCCTTCTACTTACAATTTTACATAATTGGTCCCTGTATATGGAAGTCTTGGTCAACCAGAAGATTCACTTCATCCCAACAAATGTTATCTTCATCTGATTTCACTCCAAGACGCCGCTGGGGATGCCTCAAGCTAGCTAGGAACATGAAGGAAGTGAGATCATTGAACATGTTGGGCTTGATTTTGCTGTATTCTTGAGGATTTACATCCATGGGTTTTTGTTTATTTGCTAGAATAAATCACACTTGATGTTATGATTAATCTTTTGGATTCATTGGTCAAATACTCATATGATTGGTGATTTTACACCTTTTTTATTTAGTACAACTCTATGGAGAAAAGATTATACAAGCTGGGATTGTTAGTAATGTTATTTTCTAACATGGAGTTTTGTTAATTTCAGTGAATAAGTTATAGCAGCTTGAGCTTTATTAGTTAAAATGGGGGACTTCACCATTACAATCATAAGTCTTGATCTTGTTTTCTACATACGTTTCTGGCCTACGAGCATGAGCATGAGCATGAGCAAAGGTCCGCTCAGTTCGGTTCGACTCGGTTGGCTCGAATTATTTTTTAATATATATATATATATATATATATATATATATATATATATATATATATATATAGTGCCAGGATCATTTCAGAACCATAAATATTTACAGAACTCGCAGAACTCCTAACAAACAATCTTTTTATTTACATATTTTTATGTTTAGGATAATTTTATCATTTATTATGTGTATTTTTACGATTACATACATGTTAAGAGTAATTTTATCATTTTTATATGTAATTTTATAATTACACATATGTAAACTAGTTTTTTTACACATATGTAATTAGTTATGACACATATATATAATTTTGGCAATTAAACATATGTAAACTACTTTTAACATGTATGTAATCAAAGAAATACATATAATAAATGATAAAAATATCCTAAATACAAAAACTTATATATAAAATGATTGTTTATTAGGAGTTCTGAAAGTTCTGTAGTTATTTAGAGTTCTGAAATGAACTCAACCCTATATATATATATATTAATAAAATAACCAGAGACGCATATTAACAATGTTTGGTCCAAGATCCAACTAGAGCCCATTTAATTACAGACTTGAAGGCTGATACCAATAGTCCATTATCTAATAATCCAGAGTAATTGAGTCAAAATGTCTAAAACCGAAATGAAAAGCGTCAATCGATACTCAAGTGTCAACCCGCCATTCAATTTAGAAGTACATAATCCTAATTAAAACCCCACATCAACCATCATTATTCAAATTCTCCGTCGCCAAGACGCCAACTCCTTAAGGTTTTGCTTCAATCGGTTCATTCGATTTCAAACTTCTCATAGATAAATGGTCTGCTTCAATCGATAGACGATTTATCTTTCCGCTCAGATGATCTCGGTAGAACCACTTGAATGTTTTTTCTATTCCTTGTTATTTCGTAAATTTATACTTGTATTCTAATTGGACGAAACCTTAGGGATGATAACTGCACTTTACTCTAAAAACTAACCCCATCGTCGCTTTTCTATTTTTTATGTGACGCTCGATACTCGCTCGACGTTCATTTGAAAAATACTCAGATCGAAAGGCGCTCGTTCGACTTTGGCTCGGTTGCAAAGACGCTCGGTTCAGTTCGGTTCGGTTTTTAAAAGAACCGAGCACGAGCAAAAGTGCGATCGGTTCGGCTCGTGAACAGCCCTAGACACCTATTTTATCCACGGGATTTGTATGGTACAACTCCTTAATCATATAAGATTAAAGTGTTTTGCCTCGCATACATTATCCCATAACAAACATCTAACCAAAATACTAGAATGCAGGTCACAAAACTCCAGATTAAGTAATAGTCACACCCACACCCACACTAAATGTTTTCTTAAATGAAACGTTAATCTTGAATTCAGGAGATAACTATTAAACGGGTTATTGATAATTCTTGGTGAATTATTTATTGAGTTTATATACTTTAGTTAGGGATAATTGTCAATTTGAATTAGATAGGTTTATCTAGTTGGTTATTTTATTTATATTAATAGAGTTTGAGTTGGGTTAGAACTAGAATGAGTTTTGTATAAATAGATAGTTAGGGTTATTGTACTGGTGTGCTTTTCATTGATATATAATAAAAGAGTCGAACAAGTTTGTTCAAATCGCATGTTTGTTTATTCGATCAATGGTCTGATTTCCAACAAACTGGTATCAGAGCTTGGTGTTGACAGATTTGAGGGTTGTTTTTCGAGAAGGGGGCAGCCCCTCACGGTGTTGCGAAGACGATGAAACCGGCGGTTGTCGAAGAAAGAAAAAAAGGTTATCGTGGCAACAAAGGGAGTTGCAATTGTTGGCGATATCTTGATATCTTTTTATTTGGTTGTAAAAGAAAAGGATAAGTTGGAATCTTCAAGAAGATGGCAGATGACGGTTGGTCATTTGTGCATAAATGGAATTATGGTTGAAAGCTTGAAACACATGTGGGCATCTACGTATGTATGGTTTTCAAAATCTATGCCACGGAATTAGTTTTGCATTGAAATTACAAAATTAGTGGATAATAAATAGAAGAGAAAAATGTCCGGAGAATTTCTGTTGTTCGCTCCATTTTCATCTATTGTGACAACCGGCAAAATTCCATTATAATTCCGTACAACTTAACCACTATTTATACAATTTAGTTTCATTCTTTTTGACTTGATTTATGAATGACTGAGTCGTATAAAGTCTAGCAGTGATAGGACATGTTAAAACATTACAATTTATATTTGCCGTTTCGATGTGTCGCGAAAACAAACAACTATGTCCTAATACGTTGGCAAACAATGCTGAAAAGACTATTCATCTGAACATACTATTCATGCCAAGGGAGTTCAGAAACTTCCTGAAACGACTAACAAATGATATGAAAGCATATCATCATAAACGTATACACAAAAACACTAATTAGGGGCATCACTTGCAATAATACCTAAACTTTCCGGAATAATGGCTAAACATCGAAATTGTCCGATCCGAATTTTAATATAACAACTTCATCTTTGTCCGCAACATAGATTCAACATTTATAGTAATGATAAGGTCCTAAATATTATTAGAGATCGTAAACAACTTCCATGATATTGAATATATCATAAATATACAAACCTATATGTTACCGTGCACACTTCGTATTTTATTCGGTAACGATCCGATGACTAAACTAGTGACATTTTTATTATCTAAACATCAAAATAACTAGTCTAATGAACTAGTTAAGCCTAGTTAATACCCTAAACCACACTTAACCCTTAATTACTCAAGAACTCCACTAATCACCAAAATATCTTCTTACAAAATTCACACATGTTATAATGCAATTTATAAAAAAAAAAAAACAAAGTAAAGTTACACTTTACCCCCCCCCCCCCTCAACTGGGCCCCACACACCACATGTGTGGACTTCAAGTATTTTATGCAATATAGTTTACAAAATGGATGATGCCCATTTTTACAGTTATATAACATTTCACCATTCACTACACTTCAATCTTACACTCAACTTCAACAAAGAAAACCCTCACACCTCTCTCTCTATTTACGGCTATACACACACACATATACAAACCCACATTTCTTCAACCATCTAACCTAAAATCAAGTATACATGGAGCCTTTTATGATGATCTAAGTAGATAGCAAAGAGAAGGAACTTCAAGGGAGCTTTATACACACTTCTTGGAGCTTCATATCATCTTCATCTTCACATCTTGCTTCCCTAGCCTAAGTGCTAGTAGTAATATCATCTAACCTTATTTTTATGTTTCTTATGTTTAGTAGATCATAAAAGTACACTTTGATCATCTTGATGAACACTAAACAAAATACATGAAACCCTAAAAATTTAACAATAATCTAACATAAATATATGTTTTATGTGTTGATTATGATGTTTAATTTAGTGTAGCTTGTTTAGATTTAATGATCTTGCATGATGATGCTTAAAAATATGATCTAAACATAAAGATGTTTAGATCTAGCAAGATCACCATCTTCATAGTTCATGAACTTAAACTCTAGTCTTGAAATTGATTTTAATTTGGAAAAAGTAAAGTTATCAAGAAGCTAAAAATATAATCTTGAAGTGTTGATCTTGAAAATACAAACTAAAGTGCTTCATATGAACATGCGAAAATAAAAGAGGAACATAAAAAAAATGGTATTTTTAGTGATTTGTTAAAATATAGAAAAAGAGTTCATGAAATGTGAAGATATGTATGTGATATGTGCATAGAAAGTGGTTAATGAAACTTGATTTGTGTTAGTGATGGGATTGGAGTTTGAAATGGGTTTAAAAACACGTTTTAAAAATGTGGAAAACGCTCATAGTATAGGGGAGACTATGGCGAAATTTTCTAAAATTCTAATCATGATTAAAGTGTGATTTAACAAGTGATTATCTTAATTAAACAAGATTAACAAATTTAATCATGATTAGGCAAAGTTTGATGGAAAGTTAAACTAACCACTTATGGGTATTTTTCTAAATTAAAGAACAAGTGGGTGTGTGTAACACCCCAACATTTGAATTTTAATCCACTACTATGTTTCCTTATGTATTAGTATGAAATAAAATAACTAAGCTATTTAACTTAGTTAAATAGTTAGTCAAACAAGTAAGGAATAAAACTTAATGCCAAATGTGACCAAATAGTAAACAAGAAGGACTAAAAGTGGGAAAATCGGTTGAAGTTTCTATTAAATAGAAAACTTCAGTGGTTAGTGTGTGTTTATGTGTGTGTGTCGACACCCAAGGAGAACAAAGAAGAAGGTTCTCCCAAACACTCTAAAATCCAGAAATTTAAGAAGGATTTGAAGCTAAATCAATGCATGAATGAAGAATCCTTACCATCTCATGCTAATGAACATGTGATAAGTTATAAATTTTGATTTGGTGATTTTTCAAGAAGTGGGTTATGATCAAACCATGAAGTAGTATGAAATTAAGTATGGGGAGGTGTTAGCATCACCATATAGGTCTTGGGTTATGAACGATTTGGAGTAATTTGATGTTTGGAGGTGAAACCCACTTCTAGTGGTGAAGATGGCGACATGGGTGTGTCACCCATGTCCAATCCTTGTTCAAATCTTGTTGTGCTATGTTGTATGTAATGCGTTCTTGTTAGGTAGATTGAATGTGATATGAATTTGTTGATGTTTTTGTGTTAATTGATGAATGAAAGCATGAAGTAGGAAGTAAAGCATGAAACACTTGTACATTATGCATAAATTATGGTATGCACACCAAGTGTTTGATGAAATGCCTAGTTGAGATTAATAGATGAAATGGTATGCAAGTAATGGATGAAATCTTATAATATGGGGATATGATGTATTTGATGATAAATAAACATGAGAAATCAATTTTTAGATGGAATTTATGTAGGATTTGGTTGGCCATGTTATTTGGTAAAAGTATGCATTAGAATATTGTACTCTATGTTAGAGTGGTATGATGTTTACTACATGTTTGAATAATTGCTTAATCAAAATTGATAAGTAAAAGTACACTAAATGTGAAGCATATGAGATCATTAGAATAGGATGAAGTTAGAATGATGTTGGGTTGTTAAGCATAGGTCATGGTGTTAGTTGTAGAATTATGTTAATAGAATGAATGGAAATGAATATGTTTGGTGTGTGCATATAACTAGATGATCATGTGGTTGTATGCTTATTGCATCGTGAGTATGAAATGTATTTAGTGTCATTAGTATAGTCTACTATAATAACATGGATGTATGAGGTTAAGTCGAAAGTTCATATGATAAGTCGTTGACTTTCTGAAAGTCAACTGTGCATAAGTAGCAATGTTAGACTTTTTGTCACAATTGTAATGCTATATAAAGTTATATGATGCGTGTTATATCCATATGTGTTATATGTGACGACGTGATAAATTATATGAGTTTGAAAAGATTGACTTGTGGAAATATGCCTTATGCTTGTTAGAATTGACTAATGAAAGTCAAATGTGAAACATGAATTTGATATGATCGTTAATATGTACAATCATGTATGCTAACAAGAATGTGAGTGCGATGACATGAAAGTATAGGGATCATGTCAAGATGGATGGAAGCATGGAAGGCTAACGAGTCAAAAGGAGGCGAGGAAACGGATGCGAATACGGACACTTAAGGTAAGTGATTTCCGAAATCACTTCTTACTTATAAATGAAGTTTGGTATGTTGTATATATAGAACCATGTAAGAAGTTACGGGTAAGGGTAAGTACCAAGGTAAGTTTATATGAACTTCGTCTATCCTTAATGTAAATTAGGTTGATAGTCTCATCATGTTAATGGAATGTTCATCATGTTACTGAAGTGTTCATCATGTTAATGTAATGTTCATCATGTTACTGAAATGTTCATCATGTTAATGGAATGTTCATCATGTTACTGAAATGTTCATCTTGTTAATGGAATGTTCATCATGTTACTGAAATGTTCATCATGTTAATGGAATGTTCATCATGTTACTGAAATGTTCATCATGTTAATGGAATGTTCATCATGTTACTCGAATGTTCATCATGTTAATGGAATGTTCATCATGTTACTAAAATGTTCATCATTTTACTGAAATGTTCATCATGTTAATGGAATGTTCATCATGTTACTGAAATGTTCATCATGTTAATGGAATGTTCATCATGTTACAGAAATGTTCATCATGTTAATGGAATGTTCATCATGTTACTGGAATGTTCATCATGTTAATGGAATGTTCATCATGTTTGTTTGAAGTTAGTTGGTTATGTTTAATTGCTATTGCATTGATTTGTGTTGATATGTTTGTAGGTAAGGCTCCATTTACGAATAAGTGAATGTGACTTGTATGTATGTATGTAGATATGGAACTGTAGCGTGTGTAAGTAGTGTGAACTTGTATGTACGCACATATGAATGGGATACGTATGAATGTACTTAGATATATGAAAGTGTATACACGTGTTGTACTCTAATGATTGTAGATCACTGGTATACGTATATGTGTAGATGTGGGTTTTCAATATGTTTGAGATTACGTATTCCTAACCATGTTACTTTTGAGAATGAAATGGAGTGCAGGTATGGGAACGCCGGACTCTCGAGGAATTGATGTCGGACTCGAGTAAATAAAATTGAGAGGATGTTTCAATGGAATACCTTACGTAGTTAGAATGTGATATAGCCTTTTAAGTATATGTATTAAATTATATATAATGTCACCATGTACTAACGTGTTGGTTATATATGGTGACCGCAGGTTAGTCAGATATTCATGATGGATAAGTGAACGAAGGTCGAGTTGAAGATCATGGATTGTACGGGAAAGCGGTCACGTTGTTTGTAATTATTTGTTAACATAGTTACATTAAATAAATGATGAATGATGTATTCATGTTAAAAGGGTTGACCTAAATGGTATTCAAGTATGTTAGAGTAGTTAAAAGAAAGAAATTTTACGTTTCATTTTCCGCTGCGTCGTTTTGGATCAAATCATGATTAGGGTCTTACAAGTTGGTATCAGAGCCCTGGTTTGAGTGAAACTAAGTACTAGAAGGTAAGTACTTGAACTTAAACTCGTGTGCTCTTATAACTTGAAAACCGTACAATCCAAGAACTCAATCAAGATCTGAAGGTAAGGTTTGCATGGGAACATGTATGCGTACGTTCATATGAAGAAACTAACTGTGATATTTATGTAAGGTAAGCTTGGATGATTGATAAGGATGGTCCATGGATGCGATCTAAGGCAAATGCCAAAGTATGTGATTGAACCATTGGACCCCAGGTACACATTTTAAATAAATATGGGTACCGGTGTTTGCCTTGATAAGATTTATAAATGATGCACGAACTGAAATCCACTTCTACGGACATAAGGTGATGGTTACATGAAGGCACGAGGCTAGTATGTGGATTGCGCGCCCGGCCATTGCGCAAGAAACATATGATGCTCGTGAGGCCATGATAATCATCACATGTATATCTGGTAGAATTGAGAAGTAAGTGGTCGTGTGTGTAAATAGAATGGAAAGATTCCCAAGAAACTTAGGAGCATTTTATGTTGAATGAAAATTTTGGAAGGAAAAGTATGAATCCGTAAGTAAGAATGGACCAACCAAGTAAGAATAAAATGTTTGAATCTATATGTTACCTGTTATATTTCAAGTTTCACTTGTAGTAGTGCTCATTGTTATAATTTGTGATTATAGTAATACATAAAATTAAGTATGTTAAAGAATTGACCCGTTATGAACGGGTCACAATGGATGAAAAAGTATGATAAGGAAGTTGACACGTTATGAACGGGTCAAATGATGGAAATGAATGAAAAATATGAATAATAGGTTTGAACCCACTAGATGGATTCAAACATAAAAGAATGAAAAGTATGAATGAAAGGTTTGAATCCGTACTTAAGTACGAATCAAACTTGTAAGAATGAAAAGCATGAATGAAAAGTTTGAGTCCGTAGTCGAGTACGGATCAAACTTGTATAAATGAAAAAGTTAAATCCGTAGGAGAATACGGATCAAACTTATAGGAATGAAAAGTAAGAATGGAAAGGGCTTGAATTCATAAGTAAGTATGAATCAAATAAGTAAGAATGAAAGGTTGGATCCATAAACAGATAAAGATCGGATGAGAATAAAGGAGGGAATGCCCTTCTCTCCCCAACTACGGTAAGTAAAAACATTGTACGCAAGTGGTGCCGGTAGCCTTTCCGAGTTAAGTATGTTGTTCCACTAAAGGAGTGCATATATATACATGTCACGCATATATGAACATGCGTGGGATGAGTTGTTGCTAGTTGTTGAAACCTAGTTAGGGATGTGTGTACAGTTTGACCTTGTTAGAGTCAAACAGGTTATATGAGTAAGTATAAGACAAATTTCAATATGATGACAAGAAGGGTGATGGAAATTAGCACACAGAAAGTTTTGTTGAAAGAAAGAAGTATCGAATAAAGTTACGGGATGGGCAAAATAAAAACAATAAACTCATGAGAGTTGGGGTGAATGACTAGCTAAGACCCGGATGAATGGTTTAAGTATGGACGGGGAGGGAAAGTTTTCGCAAAAAACACTAAAATAATGAAATGATGTTTTCGTAAATATGTTCGAACTGAAAGCAAGTACAAACACGTACTTCAATATGTATATACAATAAGTAATAAGGGGCAGTTTGACCTTGAAAAGTCAAATTGCAGAAGTTGGCAAATAATTAACGAATTGTAAGGATAGTACGTAAGAAATGAAATGTGTAATGTAGCATAGAACGTAAGTGAGAAATTTGTGAAAGTAATATAGTTTAATGAACAACAAATAGAATGAATGAATGAATTGTGCTAACCATTTAATTTTGTAAATGAGAATTGTAGAAGGCTTGAAGTGATGAAACTAGTAGAGTTGGCGAAAGGAGGTTTACGAGCAAGCTCATCATATGGAAGAAAAAGACCAACGTAGTTATGGTATGGACTCATGAATGAGCACACCGAGCCGGGTTACATATCGTTGGTTTGCACACCGAAGGCAAGGTTAGTAACATGTTTGAGTTATGATTTTAGGAAGTCTAGATTGAATAGTATTTTCCGTACGAAGGAATGGCAGTTTGAACATAACATAGTATTGTATGTTTGACTTTGAAAGTCAACATAGGAAGAATTCTTTTACTCAGACTTAAGTCATGGATAGGAATATAAAAAAAATTGAACGGAGACTTTGGGTTATGAATTATAACCCGGAAGTTATCTTAAAAAGGGTGTACATAATAGTTATGTTGGTAGTGACAATTGAATGATGCTTAACCATCTAGTAAGTACTAACAAGTGAGAATAAAATAATAGCTACATAGAAATAGCGATAACCCCGAACGAATCTTGGCAATGTGCGTATGTACATGGTTTAAAATACCATGTGCAAACAAAAGTACTCGGAAGGAATGCTAATAATAGAATACTGAAGTAAACTCACGATAAGTACTCGTGTGGCTAACGCTAGAATGGAATATCATGTATGATACATGTGTCAGATGGAAATGAATTGATCCACTACGATTGGTACATGTATGAAAGTCTTATGCTTAATTAAGAAGGAAAGAACAAGACATATATTTATGGTTGTACATGAACGCTACCTCTTCAATGAGTCACAAGTGTTTTCGGGTTGTAGTAAATATCTTGAATGAATATAATGAAAAAGTAAGAGTAGAATTGGTCTAGTAGGAATGAGAAAGGTTTCGGGGACGAAACCTCCTTTAAGGGGGGTAGACTTGTAACGCCCCAAAATTTGAATTTTAATCCACTAGTATGTTTCCTTATGTATTAGTATAAAATAAAATAACTAAGCTATTTAACTTAGTTAAATAGTTAGTCAAACAAGTAAGGAATAAAACTTAATGTCAAATGTGACCAAATAGTAAACAAGAAAGACTAAAAGTGGGAAAATAGGTTGAAGTTTCTATTAAATAGAAAACTTCAGTGGTTAGTGTGTGTTTATGTGTGTGTGTCGACACCCAAGGAGAACAAAGAAGAAGGTTCTCCCAAACACTCTAAAATCCAGAAATTTAAGAAGGATTTGAAGCTAAATCAATGCATGAATGAAGAATCCTTACCATCTCATGCTAATGAACATGTGGTAAGTTATAAATATCGATTTGGTGATTTTTCAAGAAGTGGGTTATGATCAAACCATGAAGTAGCATGAAATTAAGTATGGGGAGGTGTTAGAATCACCATATAGGTCTTGGGTTATGAACGATTTGGAGTAATTTGATGTTTGGAGGTGAAACACACTTCTAGTGGTGAAGATGGGCGACATGGGTGTGTCACCCATGTCCAATCCTTGTTCAAATCTTGTTGTGTTATGTTGTATGTAATGCGTTCTTGTTAGGTAGATTGAATGTGATATGAATTTGTTGATGTTTTTCTGTTAATTGATGAATGAAAGCATGAAGTAGGAAGTAAAGCATGAAACACTTGTACATTATGCATAAATTGTGGTATGCACACCAAGTGTTTGATGAAATGCCTAGGTGAGATTAATAGATGAAATGGTATGCAAGTAATGGATGAAATCGTATAATATGGGGATATGATGTATTTGATGATAAATAAACATGAGAAGTTAATTTTTAGATGGAATTTATGTAGGATTTGGTTGGCCATGTTATTTGGTAAAGGTATGCATTAGAATATTGTACTCTATGTTGGAGTGGTATGATGTTTACTACATGTTTGAATAATTGCTTAATCAAAATTGATAAGTAAAAGTACACTAAATGTGAAGCATATGAGATCATTAGAACAGGATGAAGTTAGCATGATGTTGGGTTGTTAAGCATAGGTCATGGTGTTAGTTGTAGAATTATGTTACTAGAATGAACATAATTGAATATGTTTGGTGTGTGCATATAACTAGATGATCATGTGGTTGTATGCTTACTGCATCGTGAGTATGAAATGTATTTAGTGTCATTAGTATAGTCTACTATAATGACATGGATCTATGAGGTTAAGTCGAAAGTTCATATGATAAGTCGTTGACTTTCTAAAAGTCAACTGTGCATGAGTAGCAATGTTAGACTTTTTGTCACAATTGTAATGTTATAGAAAGTTATATGATGCGTGTTATATCCATATGTGTTATATGTGATGACGTGATGAATTATATGAGTTTGAAAAGATTGACTTATGGAAATATGCCTTATGCTTGTTAGAATTGACTAATGAAAGTCAAATGTGAAACATGAATTTTATATGATCGTTAATATGTACAATCATGTATGCTAACAAGAATGTGAATGCGATGACATGAAAGTATAGGGATCATGTCAAGATGGATGGAAGCATGGAAGGCTAACGAGTCAAAAGGAGGCGAGGAAACAGATGCGAATACGGACACTTAAGGTAAGTGATTTCCGAAATCACTTCTTACTTATAAATGAAGTTTGGTATGTTGTATATATAGAACCATGTAAGAAGTTACGGGTAAGGGTAAGTACCAAGGTAAGTTCATATGAACTTCATCTATCCTTAATGTAAATTAGGTTGATAGTCTCATCATGTTAATGGAATGTTCATCATGTTACTGAAGTGTTCATCATGTTAATGGAATGTTCATCATGTTACTGAAATGTTCATCATGTTAATGGAATGTTCATCATGTTACTGAAATGTTCATCATGTTAATGGAATGTTCATCATGTTACTCGAATGTTGTGACAACTCGAAATTTAGAACCTTTCATTGTATCTCGATGCAACATGCTTGAACGTTATGTGACTAGTTAACTTGTTGGTTCAATGAATGATATAAGTGAATTTATGTGATTATGTATTATGCTTGTATGTATGCGTGTGATTATGTGAACCGAGACACAAGGACTCGACTCGAGACCATGCGGTCTCGAGTGAACAGGAAACAGTTGGGCCGGTTGGGCCGTGCACCTCATTTAATCCATCCGAAACCCATTAGGGTGCATCAACATTGACGCTAGTATATAACCTTGTTGTTAGCCAACATTGCCATTTTTGGGACAACCTACACTCACTCTCACACACACTCTCCTCCACACTCTCTCTCTCTAGAAAACCTAAAACCCTAAAGATCAAACATCACCTCACTTCTCCTTCTTCTCGGATTCAACCGGCAACACAAGAGCTCTCGGTTCAAGCTTAAGATCTCCCTTGAAAACTTAACCGGTTAGTGATTTATGCTATGTGTTATATCTTGGTTGATGATGATGTGTGATATTTCGGTTGATAATGATGTGTTTCGGTTGATAGTTATGTATGATGAAGTTGTTTGATAATGTGTTTGCTTGTTAGGTTTTATACATGATGAATATATACTCCTTGAATAATCGGTGCTAAGATTGTTGTTATGTGATGATGAAATATTAGTAATCGGTTCTATATGGGTTTGAATCCGAATAGGTTAGTTATGTTATGTATAAATGAGGGGGTTTGTGTTCATAAAATCGGATTAGCATGTGGATGATAAATCTTATTTAAGCATGTTATTACATTGTTTAAATGTGCTAGATGTAGGAACCGATGATGTTATCAACTTGAGTTCATGCTAGGATAAACTTTATTGATGAAGCATGTTGAAAAAAATGAAAACCCTAAAATGAAGAACTAGTTGAATGTATGATGAACAACATGAATGTGCTATGAATGTGCCTTGAATATTTGAAATTGAGGTGTTTGATCCATTTTTAGTTAGTGTTAGACAAAGAAACATGTTTGTATGGATAGTACACACTGTGCATGAAATCAAAATCCCATTGGCTAGTACAATGTCGGAAATCAGCAGATGTTCCAGCCGAGATCTTCAGTCTTGACTCGAGATCACCACATGACAACTCGAGACCCACGGTTGCGACATAGGTTGCGAGTCGAGAACCTCTAGTCTCGACTCGAGACCACACCACATCAACACAAAAACAGCATAACTCGAGAACAGGGTTGCGAGTCTTGTTGCGACTCGAGACATGACCCGAGACCTCCACGTTGCGACTCGAGAACTCATGGGTACAACTCGAGACCGCACAGTCTCGACTCGAGATCTCTAGTCTCGACTCGAGACCATACACACGTGCACTAACTTGGACTTGCGTGCTATTACGAGCCCAACTGTTTGGGCTGCACTATTGGACTTGCATCGTTACGGGCTTAGGTAATTGGGCCGAACTTATGGGCCTTGTTTACTTATATACATGCTACTGTTCAATTCGTGGGTATTATTGTAAACCGCCATGTTTATACGTGTATGCCACGAATAATACCTATATGCAACATGCTAGTATACGTGTAGAAAACATACGTGCATTGCTTGGTTTGAACCTGACTTGAATGGTATCTATGTTAGGACGTAGTTGACCACTTACAACTCGATTGACCTTTCTGTGTATCTGCCGAGCAAACCAAGGTGAGTTCACACCCTCTACAAAGCATGGGATTCCCTGGGTTGGGAATGGGGTTAAGGAATGTGGATTCCTCGTCCTTTCTTGGGTAGGACAGTATTGATTCAGGAATGTAATTTCCTCGTCCTCATGGACAGATAACTCGTACTAGACCAAAACTCTATCACGAAGTCCCTCCTTTTTATATCGACTTAATCGCCGGGCCAATGGCGAGCGGGTCATTAGTTAGATAGCGCTATTTAGGTCTGACAAGCCTCACACCGTGCCGCAGAGGACGGGCGTGAACTAATGGATCTGGGCACGTCAATGATGATAGACATTGACAGTTCAGGGCACATAAACATGACTACAGTCAGCAGTCGATATGGTAACGAGTCTAGTGTATACATGGGGTAGCCCCCACGGCCGAAATGCCAGATAACTAACATGGGGTAGCCCCCACGGCTGGATTGCCAGAATAAATGGGTTAAACAAATCTCGTTTTCAACTATGGGGTAACCCCCACGGCAGGATGCCAGATAAAGGAAACTGTTTTCGAAACAACTTAAAACGAACACCCAACAGTGAACTCACTCAACTTGTTGTTGACTCGTTACTACATGCTTTGCAGGTCTTTATGTACTTAGCTGGAGCCTGCATGGGGGAGGATCGTTGTGGGACATGGACAGCTGTGTGCCATGTTAAACTTTGCAACAATTAAACTTATGTTTTGAACTTAAACGTTATGCTTTCGCTTGCAACTTAAACTATGTTTTGTTTGGACACCAATTGTATTGGTTGGATTTTAAATATCTCTTACATGCTTGTTCAATATGATTGGTGGCTGGATCCTGGTCAGTCACGCCTTCAAGCGGTAGTGTTCCGCAGGTGGATTTTGGGGGTGTGACAGATTGGTATCAGAGCCATTGGTTATAGTGAACTTGGTTTTAATAAGGGAAAAGGTTTTATTAAAATCAGACTATAACCTGTACAGTGCTCTACGATCCACAACGACGCTTCACTCCACATGCAAGGCTCAACATACTAGGTGATATGATCTATGCATATATTGCCTACTTGTTAGTTACATAGTACATTGCTCATGGTATGCTTGGATTAGTATAACTACTGTTGCTTGAACACGTGTGTGCTTACTCTCTTCTGTCATCGTATTTTCACGAACCTCTCTCACTCCCGTTCCTCTTGATATGAAGATCATGTCTGGACGCGTTAACATGACACAAGCCCATTTGACGGCTCTGATTAACGAACGAGTTGCTGCGGCACTTGCAGCTGCACACGCAGGAGGTATATCCTGCAGTCCAAACTCATTCTAGGATCTTTAGATCCTACTCTCGTGAACCAACCTTTGTGTTAAACTCTGTCCTTTCTTACACCCGCGACAGGTCAACATGCTCAGCCACCTGTGTGCACTTTTAAAACTTTTATGGACTGCCGACCCACTACTTTTAGCGGCACTGAAGGAGCGGTAGGTCTCCTCCACTGGTTTGAGAAACTAGAATCAGTCTTCGAAATGTGTGAATGCCCTGAGGCGCGCAGGGTGAAGTATGCTACCGGTACTCTCGAGGGTTTAGCCCTCACGTGGTGGAACGCCCAAGTTCAAATGCTGGGGTTGGTTGCAGCCAACGCCACCCCATGGGAAACTTTTAAGGAGATGATCAAGGAAGAATACTGCAGTCGTGATGAGATTCACAAACTGGAAGTAGAGTTTTTCAACCTCAAGATGACGGGGTCAGAGATTGAAGCTTACGTGAAGAGATCGAACGAACTGGCAATTCTGTGCCCTACCATGGTGGATCCTCCCATCAAACGCATCGAACTATTTCTCAAGGGCTTAGTACCCGAAATCCAAAGTCATGTGACTTCAGCAAACCTCGCCACCATCCAGCAAGTCGTGCAATTGGCTCACCGTCTCACGGATCAGGCGGTGGAGCAGAACAGGTTACCAAAGCGCATAGGCGCTGCAACTACTTCAGGTGTTCCTAGTGACAACAAGCGGAAATGGGATGGAGCTTCAAGTAAGGGTTCGACTTCTGTTCAGTCCCAGTCTCAGCAGAGAAAGACTGATGACTACAAGAGCCCTAATCAACAATCATCTGGTGGTCAAGGTCATGGTGGGTACAAGGGGAATCACCCCAAATGCAATCGCTGCAGCCTGCACCACAGCGGGCCATGCACCAGGGGTAACTGTCATCGGTGCAACAAGCCAGGTCACGCTGCAAAGGATTGCAAGAGCTTGTATCCCGCCAATCAGAATCGTCAGCAAGCTCAACAGAACCAACGCCAGCAGCAGCAACAAGGTGATAACAAAGGGTGCTTTCAGTGTGGAGCTGAAGGCCATTTCAAGAGGGATTGCCCCCAACTGAACAGGAACCAGAACAACAACAACAACAACAACAACAACAATAACCAGGGGAATGGTAACAACGGGAACAACAACAACAATGGTGCCAGGGGGCGGGCATTCGTGATTGGCCAAGGTGAAGCTAGGAATGACCCCAATGTTGTGGCGGGTAAGTTCTTTCTCGACGACTTTTACGTTACAGTTCTATTTGATTCGGGTGCCGATACTAGCTACATGTCACTAGAAGTTAGTCGAATGCTTAAGCGTATTCCAACACCTTTGAACAACAAACACACTGTAGAGCTAGCAAATGGTAAGAGTTTAGAGGCCACACACGTAGTCAAGGGTTGTGAACTTGTTCTTGCTAACCAGACCTTCTCTATCGACCTCATTCCTATCGTCTTGGGTAGTTTCGACGTTGTCATTGGAATGGATTGGTTATCCCAACACCGAGCAGAGATTCTTTGCAACGAGAAGATTGTTCGTATTCCTGATTCCAGTGGTGAACCTCTCATGATTCGTGGCGACAAGAAGGGTGCTGTTGAGAACGTTATCTCTTTCCTTAAGGCCCAGAAGTGCTTGCGAAAGGGCCACACTGCCATTTTGGCTCTCGTTATTGACACCTCAGAGAAAGAAAAGAAGATAGAAGATTTTCCAGTTGTACGCGACTATCCGGAGGTATTTCCTGAGGAATTACCCGGTCTTCCACCTCATCGCCAAGTCGAGTTTCAGATTGAACTAGCTCCTGGAGCTGCGCCTATAGCTCGTGCACCTTATCGTTTAGCTCCATCGGAGTTGGAAGAACTCTCTACGCAACTACAAGAACTCTTGGATAAGGGTTTTATTCGTCCTAGCTCATCGCCCTGGGGAGCTCCAGTGCTATTTGTGAAGAAGAAAGACGGTACCTTCAGAATGTGCATCGACTACCGGGAACTCAACAAGGTGACCGTGAAGAATCGCTATCCTCTACCACGCATTGACGACTTGTTCGACCAGCTGCAAGGGTCGAGCTACTATTCAAAGATTGATCTGAGATCAGGATATCACCAGCTGAGAGTCCGAGAAGAGGATGTCTCCAAGACAGCTTTTAGAACTCGTTATGGACACTATGAGTTTTTAGTCATGCCTTTTGGGCTGACAAACGCACCTGCGATCTTCATGGACTTGATGAATCGGGTGTGCAAGCCTTACCTGGACAAGTTCGTTATAGTCTTTATCGACGGCATTCTGATCTATTCTAAGAGTCAGGAGGAACATGAGCAGCATCTACGACTTATGTTGGAACTCCTTCGAACAGAACAGCTTTATGCAAAGTTCTCGAAATGCGACTTCTGGCTTCGTGAGGTTCATTTCCTAGGCCATGTGGTAAACAAGGATGGGATTCACGTAGATCCATCCAAGGTAGACTCGATTAAGAACTGGCCTGCACCTCGTACACCAAAAGAAATTCGCCAATTCTTGGGTTTGGCAGGTTACTACAGGAGGTTCATTAAGGATTTTTCTAAGATTGCACAGCCTCTCACCTCACTAACGCAGAAAGGCGTTGTTTATCGATGGGGAAATGCACAGGAGTTAGCCTTTCAGCATCTAAAGGATAGACTTTGTAGCGCACCTATCCTTTCACTGCCAGAGGGCACAGACGATTTTGTGGTTTACTGTGACGCATCAATTCAGGGTCTTGGTTGTGTATTGATGCAACGAGATAAAGTTATAGCTTACGCCTCACGCCAACTTAAGGTTCACGAAAAGAACTACACTACACATGATTTAGAGCTGGGAGCTGTTGTTTTTGCACTTAAGATATGGAGACATTACCTGTACGGTACCAAGTGTGCCATCTACACCGACCACAGGAGCCTCGAGCCCATCTTCAAACAGAAAGAACTAAACATGCGACAACGACAATGGGTCGAATTACTGAATGACTACGAGTGCTCGATCAGGTATCACCCGGGCAAGGCCAATGTTGTGGCCGACGCCCTCAGTCGAAAGGACACCGCGCCTAAGCGCGTGCGAGCTTTACAACTCACTATACATTCTAGTCTTCCTTCCCAAATACGAGCTGCTCAGATAGAAGCATTGAAACCAGAAAACGTCAGGGCAGAAGCCCTACGCGGCTCAAGGCAACGATTAGAACAAAAGGAAGACGGTGCCTACTACGTAACGGGACGTATTTGGGTCCCACTCTATGGCAACTTACGAGAGCTTGTGATGGATGAAGCGCACAAATCTCGCTACTCGGTACACCCTGGTTCGGATAAGATGTACCACGATATCAAAACTACGTATTGGTGGCCTAGCATGAAGGCCCACATAGCAACTTACGTCAGCAAGTGTCTGACTTGTGCGAGAGTCAAGTCTGAATACCAGAAACCCTCGGGCCTACTCCAACAACCAGAAATACCACAATGGAAATAGGAGCAAATTTCCATGGATTTCGTTACTGGCCTGCCTAGGTCCCAGCGCGGAAATGATACTATTTGGGTGATCGTGGATCGACTCACAAAGTCTACGCACTTCTTGGCTATCAAGGAGACGGATAAATTCTCCACCCTTGCAGAAGTATACCTCAAGGAAGTTGTTTCGAGGCACGGGGTGCCCACCTCTATTATCTCAGATCGAGATGCGCATTTTACTTCAGAGCTGTGGCAGGCGATGCACAAATCCTTTGGCTCACGATTAGACATGAGCACAGCGTATCACCCTCAGACGGACGGGCAGTCCGAGCGCACTATTCAAACCTTAGAAGACATGCTTCGTGCATGTGTAATCGACTTTGGCAACAGCTGGGAAAAGCACCTGCCACTTGTGGAATTTTCGTACAACAACAGCTACCACACCAGCATTAAAGCTGCTCCGTTTGAGGCATTGTACGGGCATAAATGCCGGTCACCTCTTTGTTGGGCAGAGGTGGGGGATAGTCAGATCACTGGTCCAGAACATGTGGTAGACACAACTGAACGGATTGCTCAAATACGACAACGCATGGCGGCAGCTCGTGACCGTCAGAAAGTCTACGCCGATAAGGGCAGGAAACCACTAGAGCTCCAGGTTGGGGAGCGGGTACTACTCAAAGTTTCACCCTGGAAGGGTGTGGTTCGTTTTGGTAAACGAGGCAAACTTAACCCACGATACGTTGGACCTTTCGAGATCATCGAGAAAATAGGCAGGGTGGCCTACAGACTGAACTTACCAGCAGAACTCGGTGCAGTTCACAACGTTTTCCACGTGTCGAATCTGAAGAAGTGTCTGTCAGATGAGACCCACATAGTTCCTCTGAAGGAGCTCACTATCGACGAACAGTTACGATTCGTCGAGGAACCAGTTGAAATCACGGACCGGGATGTTAAGGTCCTCAAGAGCACTAGAATACCTCTCGTTCGAGTTCGTTGGAACTCACGTCGCGGCCCAGAGTTCACCTGGGAACGCGAAGATCGGATGAAACAAAAGTATCCCCAACTGTTCGCAAACGGTACAGCCACTACTGAGGCTGAAGCTACGGAATTTCGGGACGAAATTCCAGATCAACGGGGGGAGGATGTGACACCCCAGGAAAACCGGGAAAACCATACAACTTAACTAGCTTCCTCAGTGAGTGCTTACCAAATTTCGGGATGAAATTTCTTTCAACTTGGGGATGATGTGACAACTCGAAATTTAGAACCTTTCATTGTATCTCGATGCAACATGCTTGAATGTTATGTGACTAGTTAACTTGTTGGTTCAATGAATGATATAAGTGAATTTATGTGATTATGTATTATGCTTGTATGTATGCGTGTGATTATGTGAACCGAGACACAAGGACTCGACTCGAGACCATGCGGTCTCGAGTGAACAGGAAACAGTTGGGCCGTGCACCTCATTTAATCCATCCGAAACCCATTAGGGTGCATCAACATTGAAGCTAGTATATAACCTTGTTGTTAGCCAACATTGCCATTTTTAGGACAACCTACACTCACTCTCACACACACTCTCCTCCACACTCTCTCTCTCTAGAAAACCTAAAACCCTAAAGATCAAACATCACCTCACTTTTCCTTCTTCTCGGATTCAACCGGCAACACAAGAGCTCTCGGTTCAAGCTTAAGATCTCCCTTGAAAACTTAACCGGTTAGTGATTTATGTTATGTGTCATATCTTGGTTGATGATGATGTGTGATATTTCGGTTGATAATGATGTGTTTCGGTTGATAGCTATGTATGATGAAGTTGTTTAATAATGTGTTTGCTTGTTAGGTTTTATACATGATGAATATATACTCCTTGAATAATCGGTGCTAAGATTGTTGTTATGTGATGATGAAATATTAGTAATCGGTTCTATATGGGTTTGAATCCGAATGGGTTAGTTATGTTATGTATAAATGAGGGGGTTTGTGTTCATAAAATCGGATTAGCATGTGGATGATAAATCTTATTTAAGCATGTTATTACATTGTTTGAATGTGCTAGACGTAGGAACCGATGATGTTATCAACTTGAGTTCATGCTAGGATAAACTTTATTGATGAAGCATGTTGAAAAAAATGAAAACCCTAAAATGAAGAACTAGTTGAATGTATGATGAACAACATGAATGTGCTATGAATGTGCCTTGAATATTTGAAATTGAGGTGTTTGATCCATTTTCGGTTAGTGTTAGACAAAGAAACATGTTTGTATGGATAGTACACACTGTGCATGAAATCAAAATCCCATTGGCTAGTACAATGTCGGAAATCAGCAGATGTTCCAGCCGAGATCTTCAGTCTCGACTCGAGATCACCACATGACAACTCGAGACCCACGGTTGCGACATAGGTTGCGAGTCGAGAACCTCTAGTCTCGACTCGAGACCACACCACATCAACACAAAAACAACATAACTCGAGAACAGGGTTGCGAGTCTTGTTGCGACTCGAGACATGACCCGAGACCTCCACGTTGCGACTCGAGAACTCATGGGTACAACTCGAGACCGCACAGTCTCGACTCGAGATCTCTAGTCTCGACTCGAGACCATACACACGTGCACTAACTTGGACTTGCGTGCTATTACGAGCCCAACTGTTTGGGCTGCACTATTGGACTTGCATCGTTACGGGCTTAGGTAATTGGGCCGGACTTATGGGCCTTGTTTACTTATATACATGCTACTGTTCAATTCGTGGGTATTATTGTAAACCGCCATGTTTATACGTGTATGCCACGAATAATACCTGTATGCAACGTGCTAGTATACGTGTAGAAAACATACGTGCATTGCTTGGTTTGAACCTGACTTGAATGGTATCTATGTTAGGACGTAGTTGACCACTTACAACTCGATTGACCTTTCTGTGTATCTGCCGAGCAAACCAAGGTGAGTTCACACCCTCTACAAAGCATGGGATTCCCTGGGTTGGGAATGGGGTTAAGGAATGTGGATTCCTCGTCCTTTCTTGGGTAGGACAGTATTGATTCAGGAATGTAATTTCCTCGTCCTCATGGACAGATAACTCGTACTAGACCAAAACTCTATCACGAAGTCCCTCCTTTTTATATCGACTTAATCGCCGGGCCAATGGCGAGCGGGTCATTAGTTAGATAGCGCTATTTAGGTCTGACAAGCCTCACACCGTGCCGCAGAGGACGGGCGTGAACTAATGGATCTGGGCACGTCAATGATGATAGACATTGACAGTTCAGGGCACATAAACATGACTACAGTCAGCAGTCGATATGGTAACGAGTCTAGTGTATACATGGGGTAGCCCCCACGGCCGAAATGCCAGATAACTAACATGGGGTAGCCCCCACGGCTGGATTGCCAGAATAAATGGGTTAAACAAATCTCGTTTTCAACTATGGGGTAACCCCCACGGCAGGATGCCAGATAAAGGAAACTGTTTTCGAAACAACTTAAAACGAACACCCAACAGTGAACTCACTCAACTTGTTGTTGACTCGTTACTACATGCTTTGCAGGTCTTTAGGTACTTAGCTGGAGCGTGCATGGGGGAGGATCGTTGTGGGACATGGACAGCTGTGTGCCATGTTAAACTTTGCAACAATTAAACTTATGTTTTGAACTTAAACGTTATGCTTCCGCTTGCAACTTAAACTATGTTTTGTTTGGACACCAATTGTATTGGTTGGATTTTAAATATCTCTTACATGCTTGTTCAATATGATTGGTGGCTGGATCCTGGTCAGTCACGCCTTCAAGCGGTAGTGTTCCGCAGGTGGATTTTGGGGGTGTGACAGATTGGTATCAGAGCCATTGGTTATAGTGAACTTGGTTTTAATAAGGGAAAAGGTTTTATTAAAATCAGACTATAACCTGTACAGTGCTCTACGATCCACAACGACGCTTCACTCCACATGCAAGGCTCAACATACTAGGTGATATGATCTATGCATATATTGCCTACTTGTTAGTTACATAGTACATTGCTCATGGTATGCTTGGATTAGTATAACTACTGTTGCTTGAACACGTGTGTGCTTACTCTCTTCTGTCATCGTATTTTCACGAACCTCTCTCACTCACGTTCCTCTTGATATGAAGATCATGTCTGGACGCGTTAACATGACACAAGCCCAGTTGACGGCTCTGATTAACGAACGAGTTGCTGCGGCACTTGCAGCTGCACACGCAGGAGGTATATCCTGCAGTCCAAACTCATTCTAGGATCTTTAGATCCTACTCTCGTGAACTAACCTTTGTGTTAAACTCTGTCCTTTCTTACACCCGCGGCAGGTCAACATGCTCAGCCACCTGTGTGCACTTTTAAAACTTTTATGGACTGCCGACCCACTACTTTTAGCGGCACTGAAGGAGCGGTAGGTCGAGTTGAAGATCATGGATTATACGGGAAAGCAGTCACGTTGTTTGTAAATATTTGCTAACATAGTTACATTAAATAAATGATGAATGATGTATTCATGTTAAAAGGGTTGACCTAAATGGTATTCAAGTATGTTAGAGTAGTTAAAAGAAAGAAATTTTACAGTTCATTTTCCGCTGCGTCGTTTTGGGTCAAATCATGATTAGGGTCTTACAGTGTGTGTGTATATATAAATATAGGGTCAGGATTTAGAGAAAACAGTGGAAAGTGTGAGAATGGTGAGAACACTTATGGATCGTCCGATCAAAACAATCTATGGACTAGATTGGCGCGGTGGCGTTTTCGTAAATAACACGAATTCTGTTAAGTGGACGCGCTTCATTAATGGTAAAAAGGTCTTTACACTTCTATACCAAAACACCAACTAATGAATAAAACGCCATTAGTGACCAAAACACATCCCTATATAAACAAAAACATTCCAGACATAAAAAACACACCCCCAGAACCTGAAACACCATATTTTGTACTATATACCATTCATCTTAAAAACGCCAAAATCCCCAAAAAATCAAACACACCTACTCAAAAACACCATATTTTACTATATACCAATCATCTTAGAAAACGCCAAAACACTCAAACATCAAAGATTCCAAAAAATCGACGTTTCTTTCAGATACACTATTTCCTCAGTAAAACTCCAAAAATGGCAAATATCGATTCTTGTATATTCAATATTGTTCTACACCAAGTTATGGAAGATGCATTCTTCCCTGAGGTGCTGTTATTAATGGACAAATAATATTTTGTTGCATGAGATGGACAAATTATAAACAAAAAGTTGCTTGGGTCAGACTTATGTCATTTTTTGTGATTTGCTACTGATGAATATTATAATGGCATGAAAAGACGAATGACACTGATGAGTTGTTTGAAGATACACATTCAAACAAAAAACTTATGTCATTTTGTCTTACCAAACGGCCACAAAAACACAAACATGACAAAGCCAAACCACCAGTGAACATGTTTCAAAGAAGAAAGAGACTGATGACAGTGAAGATTTGGAAGATGAATTGTTTCTATTTTTATTTTTATTTTTTTAATTTTCTTTTTCTGTTGTTTGTTATGTATTTTTCAACTTAGAATAAAAAAATACATTATATTAATAAAACGCCAAACAGTGATAATGCTTGTGAAACGCCATAAATGCAGTAAAACGCCAAAAAACTCCAAAAATATAATAAAAGTAATTTGCAGAAGTATTATTAAAAGCTAAAAATGAAAAAAAAAAATGGCAAAAACTACTTAAAGCCATTAAAAAACGCCAAGCTTGGGAGATGGAAAGTCTATGACCCTAAAAACTAAAAAAAAAAAGCTGAACAAAAACAGTAAAAATACACAGTAACTGAAAAGACGTCTACTTTATTAATATCATTTATTATAAATAAAATCCCGCCAAAACTACGCGCCAGAAACATCCTATAAGAGAGACGTCTCTGCACAATCAACTGATCACAAACCAAAAACAACGCCATATTCCCTAGAAACCATTCACTTTAAAAACGCCAAAAATAGTTAAAAAAGCCACAGATGCAGAACTGTTGGATTTATATGTACGGGTTCGATAAGTCAACGCTGCTGACCGAGCTATGACCCGTGAGAGTTACACCTTGGGCAACGAACATTAAATCCACTTAACTTGGTTAACTGGTGACCACGAACAATTAACGGGACAAAATATATAATTATCTAGAATAATTATATATTCACGAGAAACGGGATTTATTATTTTTACGGGTTATAAATAATATAACGTTTAATTACTTATTTAATTAAACTTTGTTTTTCGGGCTTCGTATCGCGTCTGGGCTTGAACTTATCATATTGGGCTTTGAGGGCTAAGAGATCCTTAGAGATGATTAGTAGGGTTATTGTGGTTAACCCTAAATATATATATTAGTATATATATAACTTAATGATCTTCTTTTGGCATGTATGCTCTGCCGTCAAAACAAAAAGGTGAAATCCCACCATTTGGTGATTTCGAAGAAGCACTCACACAGGGACAATAATAGCCATTGATAAATTGTGCTACCCTCTTGTGATTCAGACGAATAAAAAGGAAAACTGTGTTCGTGTCTAGCATTCGTTCGTTGTACCTCGGTGTCTCACACGGTTATTATTAACCAAAAGGGTATAATTTTCTCATCGGTAGATTAATTATTTTATATACCGTATTTGCATGTTTGTAACCATGATCCTGTTCGGTTCACTTTTGGTGTTGATTATTTATATTTATTCTACTGCGTTTTATTAATTATATATTTAGTTAATAAAATATGTCAATCTTGTTTTGATAAAAAGTAAAATTGACACCACTGAATCCCAACAGTGGTATCAGAGCCATGCTTACAACATGCAAATCGGAACCGGTCCTTTTAACCAGTTATAGATCTCAAACTTTAAATTGTTTAAAGTTTCAGATCTAAATATTTCTTGGGTAAAAAGTTATTTGGTCAAAAGTTTTATTTGTTTTATTTGACCAAAAGATTGCTCACTTCAATATGATTGTGTTGAATATGTAAATCTGGCCGACCTTGTACTTGTATTTTTGTTATTGTTTTGTTTTATGGTTTTGGCCCACTTTGTGGCTCAAAGTTGTAATAGATTAGGGTTTCAATTCTTGTTATATTTTTATATTATAATATAAAGTTGAAGACCCGAAGACAAAACTGAAGACATTACAGGAATCAAGGAGGTGCTAAAGACAACTAGATGCACTAGGTCCATCCTTGTGGTTGTTTGTTACCCTGTGACCCAGTTTGGTCTTGCTATTTCGCTCTACCAAGATCAAACAAAATGGCCTAAAGATTTACATATTTATTTTTGCTATTATGGTTGCTTTTATCATATAAGGTGTTATATAACATACCAACCTAATACCAAACTTTTAAAAGGTGTTTTAAAATGTTCACAATCAATTATAACAAGTTCTAAATTGATTTTTACAACTTGTAAATATTTGTGATAAAACAAATAGTTATTTTAGAATAAATAATAACCATTAGAGTTTTTGAAATTTAACAAGTTTTAACTTTCTAAAACTCATAACTTAATAGTTTTAAAACTATTAACTTTTAAATGGTTATACAAGTCGCGACAAACTTAGTTTTAATAGGTTATTTAAAATTAAGTGTCCTGAGAGATGAAAGGGTTCATCAAGATGTCACGACTAAATATGTACTAAAATTGGCTCTTACGACCCTATTTGGTAAATATTAAATTAACCCATAATTAAAATCAATAGTCTATGCCATCCTATCACAAGCTACACTTGGGACGTAAAAGCGAACCATCAGTGTTTGGAGCCACAGCACCACACTTGATGTCTAGCATATCCTTCCAAGGTGCAAGGGTTTCGTTGACACATCCGGCCCTTCCACACGTACCTCTTTTAGGACGACTATTACTTTTTCTTTTCTCACCACATGCTCCAGCTGTCTCGAAAGTAGAAAGTCGGCATAGATGAGGCTAAACGTATCAATGCATAGACAAGAGTTGTCTTAGCGGCCTCATACTCAAGAGTTGTGTAATTCTCACAATTGACACTCGTTGTCAGTCTGCCTAGTCACTTACTAAAGTGCATGCCACAGCTGCCTTTACTACTGACATAGCCATATTCTCATTCCTTGTTCTAATTACTATAATGGGTCACTAATTAAATAAGGAAATATACATTGAAAATACTAATTAAAATCTCTTTGCTTATGTAACAGATGTCTAATGAAAACAACTCCTTCATTCTTAAGTCTATACTTGAAAAGGAAAAACTGAATAACACCAACTTTCTTGAATGGCACTGCAATCTGAGAATAGTTCTCAAGATGGCGAAAAAGCTATATATCTTAGATGACCCAGTCCCTACCGAGCCTGAAAGTAACACTACTGCTGCTCGTAAGGCACTGGAAAAGCATAACGAGGATGCCATTGAGGTAGCCTGCCTTATGCAAGCCACCATGTCTCCTGAACTTCAGAAGAACATGGAAGATAAAGATGCTTATGACATTATCCAGCAACTGAAAGGCATGTTTCAGAAACAAGCCCGACAGGAGCGATATGAAACCATGAAGCAGCTCATAAGCTGTAAAATGCAAGAAGGATCGTGTGTCAGTACTCATGTGCTTAAGATGAAAGGGTACATTGATCAGATGAACAAACTTGGTTATCCCATGCAAGATGAAATGGCAGCGGACTTCATCTTGAACTCTCTCCCTAGCTCATATGACCAGTTTATTATGAACTATAATATGAATGCTTGGGTGAAGACTGTGCCTGAGCTACATGGTATGCTCAAAACGACCGAGATGAACATTCCACATAAAACCAACCAAGTTCTGATGGTCAAGTCTGGTGGTGTTAAGAAGCCCAACAACAAGAAAAAGGCTCATTATAGCAAAGGAAAGAAAATTGCTGTTGTTGCTGCCAAACCTGCCACCAACAACAAGCAGGTTGCTAAACCACCCCTCCCCAGGAGCGTCAGTGCTTTGAATGCAACCAAATGGGGCACTGGAAAAGGAACTGCCCGCAGTATCTAGCCAAGCTGAAGGTGAACAAGGCCAATAACGTTGGCACTTCTTCAGGTATTCTCATTTATGTTATTGAGCTTTTTACTGTCTCTAGCAACACATGGGTATTTGATACCGGGTGTGGCTACCACATCACTAATGTTTTGCAGGAGCCTGAAAAGTGGAGGAAGCTGAAACAAGGCGACATGGAACTCATTGTTGGTGATGAGAAAAGAGTGCCTGTTCTTGCAACTGGCACATTTCATTTTTCATGTCCTTCTGGCCTTGTAGTTAATTTAAACAATTGTTTGTTTGCACCTGGTATAACCAGAAACATTATTTCGGTTTCCCTTTTGTTTGAACAAGGTTTCAAGTACGTTTTTAATGGCATTTCTATTTCTGCCTACTTGAATGATGTCTTTTATTTTGAGGCTAAACCTCGAAATGGTATCTATAAGATTGATGTTCAAACATGCAATAACATATATCATCTTTCTAAGCGTAACAAAGCTGGTATTATTGAAACCTTTCTATGGCATTGTAGACTTGGCCACATAAGTAAGGCACGCATAAAATGGCTCCAATCTGAGGGGATTCTTGAATCCACTGGACATGACTCCTTTAATGATTGTGAATCTTGCTTAACTGGCAAACTCACAAAGCATCCCTTCACTGGTGTTGGTGAACGGGCCAATGGTCTGCTAGGACTCATTCACACTGATGTGTGTGGCCCTTTCATAACCATGACAAGGAACCATGAAAGATACTTCGTTACTTTCATTGACGATTATAGTCGATATGCTTATGTCTATCTTATGAAGCATAAGCATGAAACTTTTGAAAAGTTCAAAGAGTTTCAAAACGAAGTAGAAAACCAACTTACTAGAAAGATAAAAATACTTCGATCAGATCGAGGTGGCGAATACCTCAGCTTAGAGTTCCTCAATCATCTCAAAGAGTGTGGAATAATTTCAGAACCCACTCCACCTGGCACACCCCAACTTAATGGCGTGAGCGAGAGGAGAAATCGAACCCTACTTAATATAGTTTGATCGATGATGTGTAGAACTAACTTGCCTCACTCCTTTTGGGGTCATGCTCTTATGACTGTCGCCCGCATTGTCAACCTGGATCCGACTAAAAAGTTAAACAAAACCCCATATGAGATATGGCATGGGCGTAAACCCGATTTGGAATACCTAAAAGTATGGGGATGTGATGCATACATCACAAGTGATGCTGATGATAAGCTCGATCCTCGAGGCGAAAAGGTTATTTTCTTCGGATACTATAAAAGAAACGGATATTATTTCTACCATCCTGATGCAAATGTTATTTCCATCAAAAGGAATGGGCGTTTTCTCGAGGAAGAACTTCTTAATCGAGGAACTGGAAATAATGTGTTTGATCTTGAAGAAATTCGAGAACCAACTACAACCGCCGATGAAGTCGGAATGTCTGAACAACAAGAAATTGTTGCTGATGAATCAGACATGAACACAGGCGTTCGCAGAAGTAGCAGGACTCGTAAAGAACCTGACAGATACCTTTGGCATCTCGAAGGTGCTGAAGTCTTGGTAGTAGATGAGTCTAATGACGAACCTACTAACTACAAATCTGCTATCTCAGATCCTGAATCTGCGAAATGGCTGGAAGCCATGAACGCTGAGATGCAATCTATGCGTGATAATCAAGTCTGGGACTTGGTTGAGCTACCCCCCCGAATCTCAGGCAGTAGGGAGCAAATGGGTTTTCAAGAGAAAAACCGATATGCATGGAAATGCACACACCTTTAAAGCACGGCTAGTTGCGAAGGGTTTCACTCAAACTTAGGGTATTGACTATGATGAAACCTTCTCGCCCATTGCTATGATCAAATCGATCAGGATATTGCTTGCCATAGCCGCGTACTATGACTACGAGATATGGCAAATGGATGTCAAAACCGCTTTTCTCAATGGGCATCTCTCTGAAGATGTCTATATGGTTCAGCCAGACGGTTTTGTTGATCCAAAATATCCTAATAGGGTGTGCAAGCTGAATAAGTCCATTTATGGACTCAAGCATGCGTCTCGTAGCTGGAATCTTCGTTTTGACCAAAAGATCAAAGAGTTTGGTTTTGTTAAAAATGAAGATGAGCCTTGTGTTTACAGAAAGGCTAGTGGGAGCACTATATCATTCCTCATCCTGTATGTGGATGATATACTGATAATTGGAAACAGCGTCCCTATGCTTAACGAAGTTAAACACTATTTGGGAACTTGTTTCGCAATGAAAGATCTTGGAGAAGCAGCTTATATTCTAGGAATCAAGATCTATAGGGATAGATCTAAGCGGCTTCTTGGGCTAAGTCAAAGTACATACATAGAAAAAATGATGACACACTTTAAGATGGAAAACTCCAAGAAAGGAGGTGTTCCTATGATTAAAGGGACTGCGTTGAACAAATCGTAATCTCCTTCAACGGACATTGAAATTAAACGAATAGAAGGAGTTCCATATGCTTCAGCGATTGGTTCTATCATGTATGCTATGTTATGTACTAGACCTGATGTCTCACATGCTTTAAGCATGACTAGTCGTTATCAGCAAGCTCCTGGCATCGCCCATTGGACTGCTGTCAAGAACATTCTGAAGTATCTGAGAAGAACTAAAGATATGTTCTTAGTATATGGAGGAGTAGAAGAAGAGCTCACTGTAAGATGTTATACTGATGCTAGTTTTCAAACTGACCGAGATGATTCTCACTCACAATCAGGTTTCGTATTCACTCTAAATGGAGGAGCTATCTCATGGAAGAGCTCCAAGCAGAGTGTGGTGGCGGATTCAACCACCGAATCTGAATATATAGCCGCATCAGATGCTGCAAAGGAGGCTGCTTGGATGAAGAAATTCATAACCGACCTTGATGTGGTTCCAAGCATTAAGAAACCCATCTAGATATTCTGTGATAACACAGGTGCTAGCACTCAAGCCAAAGAGCCCAGGTCTCATCATAAGGCAAAGCACATTCTAAGAAAGTTCCACTACATACGGGAAATTGTGGAATGTGGAGACATCGTGATAAGCAAAGTGGACACAAATCAAAACCTAGCAGACCCGTTTACTAAGCCCATGACTCAGGACAAGCATGATCAGCACATGGGTGCTATCGGGCTTAGATTAGCTAGCAGTATGTTTTGATTTAGTATTTGGATGTACGAACTTTTAACAGTTGTACTTTTGAATTCAATTTCGATTTACTGGTTAAATGCAATTTTGAATCTTATAATTGTGTTCGATTTTACTACGTTTAATCCGTGAATCTTGCATTCTAAACTATCCATAGTCGGTCAAACTCGTGGGAACGATTCTGAATTAAGACTATTCTGACTTTGGACTCAAAGAGTTGACTTCCAAACTCACAGACCTCATTGAGAATGACGTTGGATGTAACTCGCATCAAATCATCTTCATGGATCTTAGTCATAAGATGATTTGATATTGGTATACTCATTTAGTATCCTTTGACCTGAGATACATATTAGAACTTCCGTTTACCAAGGATTATTCTTTGATTACTGTCAACCGCTGTCGCGTAACTGCCAGTCATAAAGGCTTTAATTGGGAATAGTTCTGAAGTTCAGTGGGAGTTGTATGTAGTCAATAAGGGATTCTGTACTCTTACATGATATGTAACAGTTAGACATTGTGGCGCCCTCGTTAATTCAAACTGGTGAAGTGTAAGGCCTTACCCAAACTTACTGTGTGTTTGTTCGGATCACTTTGACTCTTGATCGAGAACAATAATAATTGAACACCATATGAGAATGAACTTAATCCATGTCTCATTGATTAAATTTATGTCTTTTACAGAAAGGATGAATGACAATAATTACCATTAGTCTATTGTCTTGCAATAGTAAGTTGTTACTAATAGCAAGATGTTTTGGTTAATGACTTTAAAGTATCATACCTTGTTGGGGGCAGCCATGTGCAGCTAGAGCGCCGCTGACTGTCTGCGTTGAGGATTTTATCGAAGGCCGTCCAAGTGGGAGATTGTTGGATTTATATGTACGGGTTCGATAAGTCAACGCTGCTGACCGAGCTATGACCCGTAAGAGTTACACCTTGGGCAACGAACATTAAATCCACTTAACTTGGTTAACTGGTGACCACGAACAATTAACGGGATGAAATATATAATTATCTAGAATAATTATATATTCACGAGAAACGGGATTTATTATTTATACGGGTTATAAATAATATAACGTTTAATTACTTATTTAATTAAACTTTGTTTTCCAGGCTTCGTATCGCGTCTGGGCTTGAACTTATCATATTGGGTTTTGAGGGCTAAGAGATCATTAGAGATGATTAGTAGGGTTATTGTGGTTAACCCTAAATATATATATTAGTATATATATAGCTTAGTGATCTTCTTTTGGCATGTATGCTCTGCCGTCAAAAGAAAAAAAGGTGAAATCCCACCATTTGGTGATTTCGAAGAAGCACTCACACAGGGACAGTAATAGCCATTGATAAATTGTGCTACCCTCTTGTGATTCAGACGAATAAAAAGGCAAACCGTGTTCGTGTCTAGCATTCGTTCGTTGTACCTCGGTGTCTCACACGATTATTATTAATCAAAAGGGTATAATTTTCTCATCGGTAGATTAATTATTTTATATATCGTATTTGCATGTTTGTAACCATGATCCCATTCGGTTCACTTTTGGTGTTGATTATTTATATTTATTCCGTTGCGTTTTATTAATTATATATTTAGTTAATAAAATATGGCAAACCTGTTTTGATAAAAAGTAAAATTGACACCACTGAATCCCAAGAGGAACCTCGTTTCTTCTATATTGAGTATTGTTCTGAATGAAGTTTCACTGAATGGATTCTTCTCTGAGGTGGGTATCTTTATAAATTTTTGCTGAATGAGATGGACAAATATTCAAGAAAAAGAGACTGATGACACTGATATGTCATCATGTCACTTTGTTCTAAATGGATATATTGTTGGCATGAAGGGATCAATACATTAGAGCAGGCGTTGGTCTTCAACATGTCATCAAACAAGTATATATCAACCCACAATAAAGGATGCCACAAAAAATAAGCATCTTCTAAAGACGGGCATTATGTAGGAAAATAAGGATCTACATAAGGTATTCAAAAACAGGTTCAAAACGCCAAAGAGGTAAAAGTAGAAGAGGCTGATGACAGTGAAGATTTGGATGAGAAATTAGATTATAATTTTTATTTTATTTTTTCATTTTCTATTATTTGTTATCTAATTCTCTGTTGTTTATTATCTAATTCTCTACTAATAAAAAAAATTGAGTATAAAACGCCAAAAACTACAAACACCAAAACGCATGATAGTGTGAAAACTGAGAGAACGGATGCTAGCAAAGCACGATGTTGCTATAAAACGCCAAAAACGCCAAACAAAGTATTACTGGAAAAATCAACACTAAATGGCAGATGAAATTGAACGAAACAGTAATTGCTAAACAGTAAAATGAAGAGACGGTAACATTATTGCCAAACATTTATTATATTAAAAGCCACTACATGGAAAATTGAATTTATTTATCTTTTCAAAACGCCATAATTGCCTGTCACATTATAGACCTGTATCCTACTTGATATAATAAACATCAAGAAAATTACTGATGTTTTTTACATTATAGGCCTGCATCCTGATCTAAAAACAATAAAAACGCCAAGACATACTTAAAACGCCAAAATATTTACTATGATCCTGATCTAAAAACAATAAAAACGCCGCGTATTTATTAAACACCAAAAAATGGAAAGGTGATGTGACATGCATTTAAAAAAAGAAATATGAAAGGACAAAAAAGCTCCTCCGCCCTTCTCTATGTCGCGTGACACGTGTTGGGCCAGGATGCGTTCTCATCGTTCTCACACTTTTGAGCGTTTTCTCATGATCCCGTTTCTATATATATATATATATATATATATATATATATATATATTAAGGCCATTCCCGCACCTTAGGTCCATTCCCCTCATTCCTACACCCGCTTACATGGACGCACATGTGGCGGGTGATCCTTTGAGGACTACCCTCCTCCACACCCCATAGTCTAAAAATAAAAGCTAATTCCAACTTTAAAATTCATCTTGTAAATTGTAATTATGAGGGAAAAAGAAACCAACTTAATAAGGTATTATACTTACCCTTCAATTTGTTGATTATCCATAATTAGAAGAATAATATTTGACTTCTGAACAGAGAAAAACAATGTCAGTATATAAAACTAAAACCAAAATCATTAAGCCTATATTATATTAAATGAAAAACCCTCTGTATTTCTGTCGATGTATGCATACATATATATACTTAGAGATAAGAGTATAAATAATGTGTAAAATAAGATTTTGGAAATGCAGTCCCAAAAATGATGGTTCTAAAACAAACGGGAGCTTTTTGAACATCATAAATCCGACTTACACAAGTTTTAAACTCATTACACTCTAATAATTGAAAGAAAAGGATAGATGGAACCTCACCTGGGTTTAAGAACGAAAAGATGTTGGTAGCTCCAACCGGAGAACAATGTTAGCAGTTGCAGTTGAGTCTACAAATTTCAAACCGGAGTTTTGTAGTTAAGTAAAAAAGAGGAAACCCACCCTTGAAACCGTGAGAAAAAAAGAACAGATGAGAAACTCACCGGCGCGGGGGAGGGCGGTGGTGGCGGGAAAAAAACGATGTGTGAAAACTGAGAAAGTCTTTAATTTTTTGAATCACGGGCACATCGGAGGGGCGGTGGCGTAGGGGAAAAAACGATGTGTGAAAACTGACAAAGATGTATCTTTAATATTTTGAATCACCGGCGCGGCGGAGGGGTGGTGGGCGGTGGCATGGGGAAAAACAGTGTGTGAAAACTGAGATAGATATACTTTTGTTATAAAACCAGATATACAAACCCCCAATAACCGTTTGGTAGTTCCCCTCAATAACAGTTTGGTAGTTAACACACATATGTATATATGTACTCATGTATTGTATTATTAAAAAGAACACTCCTAAATATGCAATTTAGATTTCCATCAATTTCTAACACGTTGTCAGGCACATTTGCTCTCTCCTCTTGCACGGGAATCCACTTCACGTGCCTGATAACGTGTTAGAAATTGATGGAAAACTAAATTGAATATTTAGGAGCGATCTCTTTAATAATACAATACAAGAGAACATATATACATATGTATGTTAACTACCAAACGGTTATTGAGGGGAACTGCCAAATGGTTATTGGTGGGGTTTGTATATCTGGTTATACAACAAAAGTATATCTTTCTCAGTTTTCACACATCGTTTTCCCCCACGCCACCGCCCACCACCCCTCTGCCGCGCCGGTAGCTCAAAAAATTAAAGGTTGCTCTTGAAGTTCTTGACTGTATATCTCTTAAATGTCAACATATACTCGCATGATTTAGTTTACAAAAATTTTTCAATGCCGAGAACCTCGATCAGAGCGTAAAAAAGGCGTAAGGTTCACAATGGTGTAAAACTAAAATGGGATATACCGGGCTAGGATTCGAGTTACAGGAACAAGGGCCAAACCAACCACCCAAGAATGGAATCGTCGAACGAAAACACTTGACAACCTCCTGGAAGCAGCTTTTCTTGCCACCAGACCTTTCTCCATCAATTAGGAATCTGATGCGGTCACTAAACACATTCCTTAAATTGCAGCCATTTTTTGAGTGTTTATTTTTTGGTGTCTAATCCGAATATATATCACAATTGCTCTTGATTTTCTTGACTGTATATCTCTTAAATGTCAACATATACACATGTGATTTAGTTTACGAAAATTTTTTCAATGCCGAGAACCTCGATCAGAGAGTAAAAAAGGAATAAGGTTCACAATGGTGTAAAACTAAAATGGGATATACCGGGCTAGGATTCGAGTTACAGGAACAAGGGCCAAACCAACTACCCAAGAATGGAATCGTCGAGCGAAAACACTTGACAACCTCATGGAAGCAGCTTTTCTTGCCACCAGACCTTTCTCTATCAATTAGGAATCTGATGCCGTCACTAAACACATTCATTAAATTGTAGCCATTTTTTAAGTGTTTATTTTTTGGTGTCTAATCCGCATATATATCACCATTGCTCTTGATTTTCTTGACTGTATATCTCTTAAATGTCTACATATACACATGTGATTTAGTTTACGAAAATTTTTTCAATGTCGAGAACCTCGATCAGAGAGTAAAAAAGGCGTAAGGTTCACAATGGTGTAAAACTAAAATGGGATATATTAGGCTGGGATTCGAGTTACAGGAACAAAGGCCAAACCAACCACCGAAGAATGGAATTGTCGAGCGAAAACACTTGACAACCTCCTGGAAGCAGTTTTTCTTGCCACCAGACCTTTCTCCATTAATTAGGAATCTGATGCCGTCACTAAACACATTCCTTAAATTGTAGCCATTTTTTGAGTGTTTATTTTTTGGTGTCTCATCCGCATATATATATATATATATATCACCATTGCTCTTGATTTTCTTGACTGTATATCTCTTAAATGTCAACATATACATGTGTGATTTAGTTTACGAAGATTTTTCAATGCCGAGAACCTCGATCGGAGAGTAAAAAAGGCGTAAGGTTCACAATGGTGTAAAACTAAAATGGGATATACCGGGCTAGGATTCGAGTTACAGGAATTAAGTGCCAAACCAACCACCCAAGAATGGAATCGTCGAGAGAAAGCACATGACAACCTCCTGGAAGCAGCATTTCTTGCCACCAGACCTTTCTCCATTAATTAGGAATCTGATGCCGTCACTAAACACACTCCTTAAATTGTAGCCATTTTTTGAGTGTTTATTTTTTGGTGTCTAATCCGCATATATATCACCATTGCTCTTGATTTTCTTGACTGTATATCTCTTTAATGTCAACGTATACTGATGTGCGTGAGTGTTATTAGTTTTTAATGTATATGTTAAGCCCTTTTAACACTTTTTAGTCAAGTTTTAAATTTATAAAACACGATATTTTACTAACACTAAACACACATATGGGCAAGTGCACCCATCGTGAGCGTAGTATAGTGTTGGCTAGATACCGAGGTCGTCCAAGGACACAAGAGCTTTTAGTACCGGTTTATCCTCAACGTCTAATCAAATCAAAAGCTAGAAAAATGTTTTTAAATAAGAAAAATAAAACTAACTAAAATGCTGAAAAATAAAATAAAAGTAAAAAAACAGATAGACAAGATGAATCTCTTGGCTCCGACTCGTGTTTAGTGTAACCTTTGATTATTTCCGCACTTTTGCACTTTTCAAGAGATTTTCTTAGTTATTGTAGTAGGCCCCTGTTTTGAAGGTGACGTTACCCTCAACCCAGTAGTTTGAGTCAGCAAGGATACAATCCTAAAGGGTCGGATTATTGAAAGATAATTAATTAAGTTATTAATGCATATTATGGTATGCCCCTCTTTTGGAGGTGACGTTGCCCTCGGCAAAGTAGTCTGAGTCAGCAGGGATACAGTCCTAAGTTGTCGGGTTAAAGTATTAATAGTAGCTTATATATGAGGGGATCAAAGAGTTTGGACCCCCGCCATCCAATACCGGTGGGTATTGAAGGAGATCCTACTAAATTTGACCCAGGTCCTTGCAGGATCTATACACTGAACAAGGTAAGACTCTTACTAAACCGTTCCCTTAACCCCCGACCAGGTAGCAAACATATCTCCATATAGACCGTGGAGATATGAATGGTGAAAATCTTTTATTTTATATAGACAGTAAAATAATGCCAAGATACCACGGACAAACGATAAGGAAGAATCACCTTCAACATAAGAAACTAGTTATTAAAGTCATTAATACATAACCAAGTAAAAAGTGCGAAAAGATTAAAAATAAAAAGTATTACACTAGACACTTGTCTTCACCAAGTGATGTAAGAGACTTAGGCAAACATGGCCTTTGATTGTCAAGAACTCTTACGATCAATCTTGGATCCCGAGACGACTCACACACTCTATGATGGACAATGGATGATGGTGGTGGATGATGGTGTTGTGATGGTGGTGGGTGGTGGGTGAAGTGTGAGAGAGGTGGTGTGCCAAGTGATGGTTTGCAAATGAGCCAAGCACCCCTATTTATAGCCTGAACAGCAGCTCGGGCACGGCCCCGTGTCCATTCGGTACGGCCCCATGTCCATCTTTTTCTCTGTCTTCATTAATTGCAGTTTTTCTGCATTAGTTGACCACGCCCCCGTGTCCGCTGGGCACGGCCCCGTGTGCAGAAGCGTATCTGTACTATCAAGATTTCCCCAGATTCTGCGAATCTTAGAGTTGACCACAGCCCCGTGTCCGCTGAGCATGACCCCGTGGTGGTTGAAAGAAGCTTCTACAGCTTTGTCTTTTCTGCTGACACTTGGGCACGCCCCCGTGCTCACTGAGCACGGGGCGTGTTCTGCCTTCTGTTCTCTTATTTTGCTTGGGAAGATGCTGTCAGGGAGGCTGGGCATGCCACGTTTGTTCCTTTTCTTGTATTTATGTTAGATTTAGATGCCTTTTTGCTTCTTTTGTTCATTTGAGCTCATTTAATCCTGGAAATACAAAAGGAAGACAAAAACACACTTTTTCCAACATTAGTACTAAAAAAGGGTTAGTTTTATGCCACAATTGATGTAATTTATATGTTACATTTTGTGCACATCAAATACCCCCACACTTGAATCTTTGCTTGTCCTCAAGCAAAACTCTTTATAATGTGGCTTTACACTCCCAAATGGAATGGGTAGAAGAGAAGGTTTTTGGGCTTGTCGTAGAGTGTCGGGATTTCCAAGATTCTTTATTAAGTTTTATTTTTATTTATTTACAGTCCTATTCGTCATGATTTATTTAAAAAATTACATAAGATAAATTACTTATTAGGGCATAGCATGCCTTTTTAAAATTTCACTTATATACAAGTTCACATACCTCACGGGGGATCACTCAACACTCGGCCGAAGATGTATTTTAGTGGATCACTCGAGAACGACATGGAACTTACTCCTACCATAAGCTTGCCAAGCAATCAATCCTCCTCCTTTTTAACTATACACCTTTGTAAATATCAAGAGGACTTTTGGGTGAAGGGTTAGGCTTGGGTTAAAGGTAGGTGGTTGGGTTAGTGGTTAGTAAAAGGGCGAAATGCGTAAAAAGCGTCGGTTTTCGTAAGAATTTTTTTTATTTTGATGAAGCCATTATTCAAACAAAGTTATTTTTTGATACACTTGTTTGTTTATTTCTCTTTTGCTTCATCATCAAATATATATATTTTTTTTGAAAGTAATAAGAAAAACCGAGCTTGTTACTAAAACAAAGAGTTTAAAAATAAAAAGGTTTTGGTGGGTGAAAGGGTGTTTGGTTTGGGTTATGAAATGAAAAGGTTTAGGCTCAAAGGGGGTAACTAGGGGGATTTTGGGTAGGTGGTAAAAAAAGAAAAAATAAAGGTGTAGAAATAGAAAGGGTTAGTCCTAATGCCTCCATCATTTACTTACTCGAGTTTAAGTTGGTAAGAACCGGGAATGTATCATCGTGGCAAGTTCTAGAGTCGTAAGAACCAAACGGCTATTCACACAAGAAACGAAAAATGAGCATTTAGTTTAAAGATATATATTTGTATGCTCAATAAAGGCTCAAAACTCACTTTTTGTGGGAATGGGTTTTTATGTGATCAACTATATATAATCAAATTTTAATTAAGCTTGTCATGCCATTTCATAATTTTCTTATGTTGGTTCTTTTTATCACGACGCTATCGGTTGTAAATTTGTAAAAATATAACCTTTTTAGAACTTGAAATTCCCAAATTAAACCTAAACAAGTAAAAAAAAAATGAAATTTTTTTTTGAAAAAATTTGGGGTGATTAGCTGTTTCAATAGAGTTTTGTGTAAGGCTTGTTATTAGGACTTGCAAGATTCAAGGTTTTAGCATCCCCCCACACTCTGGTGCAAACCAAAGTTTTATCAATACTTCATTTTGCCAAGCCCTTAAATTACCCTTAACCACCCTTAGGCAAATTTTTACAGTCGAGACGGCAGACGGGAATTCTGTTAACATAAATAAGGTTTTGCAAGAAGGAAAGATAGAACTGTTAGGCCATAAGTTTTCTGCAAACCTGTTACCTATGAAGTTAGCCGGGTTCGATGTAGTGTTAGGAATTGATTGGTTAATAGCCAACCATGCTCGAATCCTTTGCGATAAAAATTCCGTAGAAATCCGTACTCCCACAGGAGAGGTAATTTTAATTACAGGAGATAAACCACGAAAGCCACTGAAATTCATTTCAGTAATAAAATTGGCCAGTTATTCAAGAAAACAAGAAATGGTGTATATAATTTCGGTAATCATTAACACTAAAAATAAGGAACTCCTAGACATCCCTATAGTTTCAGAATACCCAGACATCTTTCCAGAAGAATTACCTGGGTTACCACCTGATAGAGAAGTAGAGTTTAGAATTCATTTAATTCCGGCTACTACACCAATAGCCAAGGCACCTTATCGATTAGCACCCACCGAAATGCTAGAATTGAAAAAGCAGTAAGATGAATTATTAAGCAAAGGATTTATACAACCTAGTTCATCCGCTTGGGGAGCACCAGTGTTGTTTGTGAAAAAGAAAGATGGATCGATGAGAATGTGTATCGATTATAGAGAACTAAATAAAGTTACAATTAAGAATCGATACCCATTACCTAGGATTGACGATCTTTTTGATCAACTTCAAGGCGCTAGGTATTTTTCTAAGATAGACTTAAGATCTGGATATCACCAGTTAAAAGTACAAGAAGAAGACATACCTAAAACTGCTTTCAGAACTAGGTATGGCCATTATGAGTTTACAGTCATGCCCTTTGGACTAACAAATGCCCCAGCAGCATTTATGGACATGATGAATCGGATCTGTAAACCATACTTGGACAAATTTGTACTAGGTAGTACACAATGAGGATTCCCCGCCTGAAAAAAAACAGGAAAGCTCCTTTCCTTAAGGGCCTTTCATCAGAGTCCCTTCTTTTACCGGGTATTTATTCTACATCCATTTTAGGTCACACATGGCTAAGCTCCTGCGACAGGGAGAGGTAAAAAGGCATAGCATAGCTTTCAGGGAAACTCCTTCAGATGTATTGGAAATAGAAATACAGATATTTAGGTCACATGGTGAATCACGAAGGAATTCACGTAGATCCTGCTAAAATAGAAGCAATTACCAAATGGAAGGTCCCACAAACAGCTATGGAAATTAGAAGTTTTCTAGGCTTAGCTGGATACTACAGACGATTTATTAAGGATTTCTCTAAGATAGCTGTACCTTTGACTAAGTTAACCTGTAAAGCCGCTAAGTTTGAATGGGGACATAGGCAAGAAGAAGCTTTTAAGATTTTAAAGCACCGATTGACGAATGCTCCAATTTTAGCATTACCCGAAGGAACAGAAGATTTTGAAGTATATTGTGATGCTTCAAAATTAGGATTCGGATGTGTGTTGATGCAACGCAAGAAGGTAATTGCGTATGCCTCCCGGCAGTTGAAAAAGCACGAGGAGAATTACACAACTCATGACTTAGAATTAGGAGCCATAATTTTTGCCTTGAAAATTTGGAGACATTATCTGTATGGAAGTAAGTTTACTGTCTATACAGATCTTAAGAGTTTAAGGTATATATTTGGGCAGAAAGAGTTAAATATGAGGCAAAGAAGATGGATGGAAATTCTAAGCGATTACGACTGTGATATTCAATATCACGAAGGAAAGGAAAACGTAGTTGCAGATGCCTTAAGTCGTAAGTATCATGAAAAGCAACGACAAGTTCGTGCTCTCAGATTAAATCTACAGATAGATTTAATGGAACAATTAAAGAAAGTTCAGGAAACAGCAATCAAGGACGATGCTGAAGGAATGAAAGGTTATATAAAGGAACTAGAGCAAGGAAATGATGGAATTTGGAAATTCCACAGGAAAAGAATTCGGGTACCTAAGCAGGGAGAATTAAGAAATAAGATTTTAGAGGAAGCCCATAAATCTAGGTATACTATGCATCCAGGAAACAATAAGATGTACCAAGATTTAAGAAAGAACTTCTGGTGGATAGGAATGAAGAAAGATATAGCAAGATATGTTTCTAAGTGTCTTACTTGTTCACAAGTTAAGGCAGAACATCAGAAACCTTCAGGGTTACTACAACAATTAGAAATGCCTATGTGGAAATGGGAACTTATAACAATGGATTTTGTTACTAAGTTACCCAAAACAAGAAAAGGTAATGATGCGATTTGGGTAATTGTGGATCGATTAACCAAATCAGCTCATTTTCTACCAATGAAGGAAACCTTTAGCATGGAAAGGCTAGCCAAGTTATACGTAGACGAAGTGGTATCTTTACATGGAGTCCCACTCTCCATTGTATCAGATAGGGATAGTCGTTTTACTTCTCATTTCTGGAAAAGTTTCCAGCAAGCTATGGGAACTCGATTAAATCTGAGCACTGCATATCATCCACAAACAGATGGACAAAGTGAAAGGACGATCCAAACTCTAGAAGACATGCTCCGAGCATGTGTAATAGATTTTGGTGGAAATTGGGATGATCATTTATCATTAATTGAATTCTCCTATAACAATAGCTATCATTCAAGTATTGAAACCGCCCCATTTGAAGCACTGTATGGAAGAAAGTGCAGAACTCCAGTCTGTTGGGCAGAAATAGGAGAAAGTCAATTATCAGGTCCTGAAATAGTGCAAGAGACGACTGATAAGATTACTCAAATCAAGGAAAGACTGAAGATGGCTCGTGATCGTCAAAAGAGTTATGCAGACAATAGATGCAAGCCGTTAGAATTCCAAGTTGGAGACAAAGTACTATTGAAAGTTTCTCCTTGGAAAGGAGTAGTTAGATTCGGAAAGAAAGGAAAGCTAAGTCCAAGGTACGTAGGACCATTTTCAGTGATTCAACGTATAGGACCAGTTGCTTATCGTTTACAACTACCAGAAGAATTAGCAGGAGTACATGATGTATTTCATGTATCCAATCTCAAGAAATGCTTATCAGATGAATCACTGGTAGTACCTCTTCGAGATATAGAGGTAAACGAAAAGCTGAAATTTGTTGAGAAACCTCTTCAAATTGAGGATCGAAAGATCAAGTTTCTTAAACATAAACGATTAGTTTTAGTCAAAGTCAGATGGGATTCAAAGAGAGGAGCTGAATACACTTGGGAGCTGGAATCAGAAATGAAGCGAAAGTATCCTCACTTATTCCAGTAAATCTCGAGGACGAGATTTTTATTAAGGTGGGGAGAATGTAACAACTCTCATCAAAAGTCCTAATTATTATTTTAATTTGGCCAATAGGAAACCCTAATTGAGAAACCCAAGTAATTCTGAACTAACCCTAAAATTTTCAGAATAGTTGGAATTAGAATCAGGGCCCCTAAAACTCAGGGGGGGTAAACCCTAATTGATAATTATCTTCGAAAAAACGCTGTCAAAATTTAGTTACGTTCAAATCACAACTCACCAGGCCTATACTAGTGACAAGGCTACCCTAGGGTAGATGTGTACCCCAGGCGAGTCGCGACAGCATCCATGTCATCTTCCGCGACACGCGGGGGATGTCAATTTCACGTATAAATGCAGGGCCTTGGGACTTGAATTCTGTCTTTGGAACGACGTAAATTCGGTTTACGTAGGCTGAGTTATAACAGAAACAGTCCACAAAACACACACTGATCACGAAGTGCTGCCACAATCAGGGTAATAACTCGATCGCTATTACGATTCAACGTCCGATCGATTATAACTATCCAACGATTGTTTAAGTGCCGCTCAAATTGAGTTTATACTTTGTTATTCATCGTGATTCCAACTTGAATGTTTGAGTGCTGTTCGAACTCGGACTATACTCTGTCATTCGTTGTGAATCCGCTGAATTGTTAAGTATTGCACTTGTAAATTGTTGTGAGGGTTTAATCTCGGGAATTGTCGTAACTACTGTATTAGTTACTAATCTGTTTGTGTGTGCATTGTTATTTAAATTAGGTTAATCAAGGCTAATCAGTAGGCTTATACTCTGCTCGTTAAATCTACAATGTGAGTCATTCTCTTTTTATCAAATTACTTTCAAAAAGCATATTTATTTTCAATGTTATAATTACAGTGATTAAGTTTATGTAATCACCAAATTACAGCTGGTATGTGGGGTATTGTGCACATTACTACTGTTGTTATCACTTTAGGTGGGCGAACCTAATTAGTGATATTCGTCATTCATTGGGGCAGCCAATGGTGATATGACCACAGTCACCGAAATGAGTCGAGTGACAAATACTGTGGGTAGTTGGTTTGATATCAGAAACATTGTAATCTCTCTTATTACTGTGAATTATAACAAACGAGTCGTTTTAGTAAAACTAAATGATTCACTCAGTATTTCCCCGCTGACAAAACCTTTTTCAAACATGTTTCAGGTGATCTGTTGTGAGCAAAGGAAAAGTGCCGTGGAGCACTACAAGCTTAGAAAAGTGGCTCAATGTAAATAAATAAAGAAACATGTTTTGAAAAATAAAGATTTCCCAGTGAAATCACTTTATTGTAAATTATGGGTTTTATCCCTATATTATATATATAAACGAGCAGTTTTAATATTTAACGATCCTGCTTAAAAAGACTTCTGCTGTCACTTAATTAGATACCACGGGATTTCCTGCCTCGCGGCTCTGGACCGGGTCAAACCGGGGCCGAGGGCCGTGACAGGAAAATGTGGTATCAGAGCCACTGATTTAAGCTTACTATTGATTTTAGCCTATTAAAATAATTGAGAGATACTTAAGAAATTTAATTGCTATTCTGTGAAAACATGTTTTGTTAACTGATTAATTGTTGAGTTACAGTATGGGTAAACAAAAGCTTTCTGCTGTCTACCTCAAATTAGATACTGCACCCACAGAAAAAGGAACCTCTTCCTCCAAACAACCAGCAGATCTGGAAGAAGGGATTTTTGTCCGTAAAGCAAATTATGAAAATCCTCTCACCCAAGATAAAAGAAATTCGATTCTTAAGAAGGGACATGAGAAAATAAAGAAATCCCAAGTCAAGAAAGTGAGGTTTAATTCAGAAATCCAGGAATTTGGCAATAGGTCACCTTGGGAAGATAAATTAGATGAAAAATGGGCAAATCTTTATATGTTAGCTACCGTAGCAGAGAATGCAAACCTCTAAACTTTCAATAAGCCTGGTCTAGTAGAAAATTAATACGCAGTAAATAAATAAATTATAGTGTGTTCACTTTCCTGTAGTCTTTTGTACAAATCAGTGTGCAATAAAACTTTAATGTTTATTTGTAAAACTTTGTTCCAAAGTTTTAACTTAGCATTTTTGTGCATTTTGCATATATGCTATCCAGCATGAATGAGATATCGGAAGCATTTCAGAATCTCAACCTCTACCCAGTACCAATTGAAGTCTCCCACGACTTTACTGGTTATATTGCTGACATAGAGGAACCCCTGGAATTCCAAGCTCCACCGCTGGAAAAAGCAAAAATTAAAAAGAAAAGAAGATATGTAGGATGGAGGAAAGTGCGCAGGAGAAAGCCAGCTACTAGGAAACTTCCCAAAATAGAAAACCCTATAGACAAAGGAAAAGGAATCGAAATCGGAGAAAGTTCTAAACCAGCAGAGATAGAAATCAGGAAAGATTCTAAACAAAAAGGAATAGAAATTGGAGAGAGTTCTAGACAAACTGAAAAAATCACATTTCAAGACGAAATAGACCGTCTACTGGCAAATTGTGATGTCATTAGCCCTATCCATAATAATCTATATCCTTACCTAGCCGAAACCCAACTTCCTGTAAATCTGGAACCAGCTATTCCAGACCCACTAATCCACACTCGACCTTTAGGCCAAATGGAAGAATGGTGGACAAATGACTGGCAATTCGAAAATATCATCAACAGTCCTTATTCTTTCCTTCCACAGTTTGATCCAGAACCTATCCCCAATCCTCCAATGAGCAACGAAAACTTAGCCGAACTCCGTCAGTTCGGTGAAGAGCTGATAGGTACAGGGAATAGGATCCGAGAAATGGGGGAACAAATTTCCTGGAAGTACGACGAAAGGGAACGTCGCTACTAAACTGCTAGTTGAACAAAGAACAGTGGGGTTGGGAAGAATGTCTGTATAATAATAATAATAATAGTCAAATATAACTCTGTAAAATGGAAAATAAAACATTGTAAGATAAACAGTGTGTATGGATGCCTATATAATATATAAAGCAAAATAGAAGTCGAAACATCGACGATTTTGGATATATATCTGTGTTGTAAGATCTTATGTGATTCTATGTAATTGTTTTATTTACAATCATTTGATACTAATAGTTATATTTATAATAATTATCAGATGGAAAATGCTAGTAATAAACCAGTTAATGAAGGGAATCAATCTGAACAAAATCAGGAAAATCAGTATATGACTAGACAAGATATTGAAAACATTATCACTCAAGGGATAGCTAATGCTATTCCAGCAATCAGGGCTGCTGCTCAGAAACCTGTTGAACCACAACAAATCATTCCTAGTAAACGTACTCAGGAAGACAATTTTAGTCATAGTGTAAATGGAGGCAATCATGACGATAATAATCCACGACAGGCTCCACCTCCTAAGAAAATGAAAGCCGCAACGCCTGGTTGCACTTTCAAAGAATTTCTTGCTTGCAAACCTGCTGAATTTGCAGGCAACGAAGGAGCAACTGCAGTACTGCGTTGGTTAGAGAAAACCGAAGCAGTAATTGCAATAAGTAAGTGTTCCGAAGAAGATCAGGTTATGTATGCGTCAAATTTGTTCAAAGAAGGGGCACTAGAATGGTGGAACACCGTATTACAAGCAAAAGGAAGAAGGATGGCTTATGCTATAAAATGGGAAGAATTTAAAATTCTTGTAGAAAGAAAATATTGTCCTGAATATGAAAAGGAACAAATGGCAAATAAGTTCCTAAATCATCGTATGGTAGGCGTAGAGTGTCGCGGTTATACTTCGACATTCTTTGAATATGCTAGAGTGGTACCAACACTGGCTTCGCCAGAACCGGTACTCATTTCCCGTTACATTTGGGAATTAATTAGTGAAATTCGTAACATCGTTAAAGCTGCGAGACCTCGCACTATTGACGATGCTGTGGAACTAGCTAATACCCTAACTGATGAACTAGTGCGCACAAGAGAAGAAGATCGAAAGAAGGAATTGGCTCAAAAGATTACCCAAGGATTTCGTGTGGGTAATGATAATAATAGGTTCAAGAAAAGAGGAAGGAGACAATCTGCACAACCGCCTTTTTGCAGAAATTGCAAAAAGAATCATTTTGGAAAATGCAATGTAAATTGCAACTTCTGCAAAATGGCTGGACATCGTGAAGAAAATTGCAAAAAGAAAACCATAGTCTGCTATAACTGTGGAGAAACAGGACATTACAAAACAGAATGTCCTAAATTGATTAAAACCGCAGACAATAAAGGCAAATCAGCTGATGGAACAACAAAGAAGAATGCCCGAGCATTTCAGCTAACCACTCAAGAAGCTGAACTAATCCCGGACGTTATAGCTGGTACGTTCTTGGTCCACGACGTTTATGCAAAAGTATTATTTGACTCTGGTGCAAACCAAAGTTTTATCAATACTTCATTTTGCCAAGCCCTTAAATTACCCTTAACCACCCTTAGGCAAATTTTTACAGTCGAGACGGCAGACGGGAATTCTGTTAACATAAATAAGGTTTTGCAAGAAGGAAAGATAGAACTGTTAGGCCATAAGTTTTCTGCAAACCTGTTACCTATGAAGTTAGCCAGGTTCGATGTAGTGTTAGGAATGGATTGGTTAATAGCCAACCATGCTCGAATCCTTTGCGATAAAAATTCCGTAGAAATCCGTACTCCCACAGGAGAGGTAATTTTAATTACAGGAGATAAACCACGAAAGCCACTGAAATTCATTTCAGTAATAAAATTGGCCAGTTATTCAAGAAAACAAGAAATGGTGTATATAATTTCGGTAATCATTAACACTAAAAATAAGGAACTCCTAGACATCCCTATAGTTTCAGAATACCCAGACATCTTTCCAGAAGAATTACCTGGGTTACCACCTGATAGAGAAGTAGAGTTTAGAATTCATTTAATTCCGGGTACTACACCAATAGCCAAGGCACCTTATCGATTAGCACCCACCAAAATGCTAGAATTGAAAAAGCAGTAAGATGAATTATTAAGCAAAGGATTTATACAACCTAGTTCATCCCCTTGGGGAGCACCAGTGTTGTTTGTGAAAAAGAAAGATGGATCGATGAGAATGTGTATCGATTATAGAGAACTAAATAAAGTTACAATTAAGAATCGATACCCATTACCTAGGATTGACGATCTTTTTGATCAACTTCAAGGCGCTAGGTATTTTTCTAAGATAGACTTAAGATCTGGATATCACCAGTTAAAAGTACAAGAAGAAGACATACCTAAAACTGCTTTCAGAACTAGGTATGGCCATTATGAGTTTACAGTCATGCCCTTTGGACTAACAAATGCCCCAGCATCATTTATGGACATGATGAATCGGATCTGTAAACCATACTTGGACAAATTTGTAATCGTATTCATCGACGATATACATATTTATTCCAAAAAGTCAGGAAGAACATTGCGAACACTTGCATGCACTCTTAACTTTGTTAAGAAAGGAAAAACTTTATGCCAAATTCTCGAAGTGTGAATTCTGGCTGCAAGAAGTACAATTTTTAGGTCACATGGTGAATCACGAAGGAATTCACGTAGATCCTGCTAAAATAGAAGCAATTACCAAATGGAAGGTCCCACAAACAGCTATGGAAATTAGAAGTTTTCTAGGCTTAGCTGGATACTACAGACGATTTATTAAGGATTTCTCTAAGATAGCTGTACCTTTGACTAAGTTAACCTGTAAAGCCGCTAAGTTTGAATGGGGACATAGGCAAGAAGAAGCTTTTAAGATTTTAAAGCACCGATTGACGAATGCTCCAGTTTTAGCATTACCCGAAGGAACAGAAGATTTTGAAGTATATTGTGATGCTTCAAAATTAGGATTCGGATGTGTGTTGATGGAACGCAAGAAGGTAATTGCGTATGCCTCCCGGCAGTTGAAAAAGCACGAGGAGAATTACACAACTCATGACTTAGAATTAGGAGCCATAATTTTTGCCTTGAAAATTTGGAGACATTATCTGTATGGAAGTAAGTTTACTGTCTATACAGATCATAAGAGTTTAAGGTATATATTTGGGCAGAAAGAGTTAAATATGAGGCAAAGAAGATGGATGGAAATTCTAAGCGATTACGACTGTGATATTCAATATCACGAAGGAAAGGCAAACGTAGTTGCAGATGCCTTAAGTCGTAAGTATCATGAAAAGCAACGACAAGTTCGTGCTCTCAGATTAAATCTACAGATAGATTTAATGGAACAATTAAAGAAAGTTCAGGAAACAGCAATCTACAGATAGATTTTTGGGTACCTAAGCAGGGAGAATTAAGAAATAAGATTTTAGAGGAAGCCCATAAATCTAGGTATACTATGCATCCAGGAAACAATAAGATGTACCAAGATTTAAGAAAGAACTTCTGGTGGATAGGAATGAAGAAAGATATAGCAAGATATGTTTCTAAGTGTCTTACTTGTTCACAAGTTAAGGCAGAACATCAGAAACCTTCAGGGTTACTACAACAATTAGAAATGCCTATGTGGAAATGGGAACTTATAACAATGGATTTTGTTACTAAGTTACCCAAAACAAGAAAAGGTAATGATGCGATTTGGGTAATTGTGGATCGATTAACCAAATCAGCTCATTTTCTACCAATGAAGGAAACCTTTAGCATGGAAAGGCTAGCCAAGTTGTACGTAGACGAAGTGGTATCTTTACATGGAGTCCCACTCTCCATTGTATCAGATAGGGATAGTCGTTTTACTTCTCATTTCTGGAAAAGTTTCCAGCAAGCAATGGGAACTCGATTAAATCTGAGCACTGCATATCATCCACAAACAGATGGACAAAGTGAAAGGACGATCCAAACTCTAGAAGACATGCTCCGAGCATGTGTAATAGATTTTGGTGGAAATTGGGATGATCATTTACCATTAATTGAATTCTCCTATAACAATAGCTATCATTCAAGTATTGAAACCGCCCCATTTGAAGCACTGTATGGAAGAAAGTGCAGAACTCCAGTCTGTTGGGCAGAAATAGGAGAAAGTCAATTATCAGGTCCTGAAATAGTGCAAGAGACGACTGATAAGATTACTCAAATCAAGGAAAGACTGAAGATGGCTCGTGATCGTCAAAAGAGTTATGCAGACAATAGATGCAAGCCGTTAGAATTCCAAGTTGGAGATAAAGTACTATTGAAAGTTTCTCCTTGGAAAGGAGTAGTTAGATTCGGAAAGAAAGGAAAGCTAAGTCCAAGGTACGTAGGACCATTTTCAGTGATTCAACGTATAGGACCAGTTGCTTATCGTTTACAACTACCAGAAGAATTAGCAGGAGTACATGATGTATTTCATGTATCCAATCTCAAGAAATGCTTATCAGATGAATCACTGGTAGTACCTCTTCGAGATATAGAGGTAAACGAAAAGCTGAAATTTATTGAGAAACCTCTTCAAATTGAGGATCGAAAGATCAAGTTTCTTAAACATAAACGATTAGTTTTAGTCAAAGTCAGATGGGATTCAAAGAGAGGAGCTGAATACACTTGGGAGCTGGAATCAGAAATGAAGCGAAAGAATCCTCACTTATTCCAGTAAATCTCGAGGACGAGATTTTTATTAAGGTGGGGAGAATGTAACAACTCTCATCAAAAGTCCTAATTATTATTTTAATTTGGCCAATAGGAAACCCTAATTGAGAAACCCAAGTAATTCTGAACTAACCCTAAAATTTTCAGAATAGTTGGAATTAGAATCAGGGCCCCTAAAACTCAGGGGGGGTAAACCCTAATTGATAATTATCTTCGAAAAAACGCTGTCAAAATTTAGTTACGTTCAAATCACAACTCACCAGGCCTATACTAGTGACAAGGCTACCCTAGGGTAGATGTGTACCCCAGGCGAGTCGCGACAGCATCCATGTCATCTTCCGCGACACGCGGGGGATGTCAATTTCACGTATAAATGCAGGGCCTTGGGACTTGAATTCTGTCTTTGGAACGACGTAAATTCGGTTTACGTAGGCTGAGTTATAACAGAAACAGTCCACAAAACACACACTGATCACGAAGTGCTGCCACAATCAGGGTAATAACTCGATCGCTATTACGATTCAACGTCCGATCGATTATAACTATCCAACGATTGTTTAAGTGCCGCTCAAATTGAGTTTATACTTTGTTATTCATTGTGATTCCAACTTGAATGTTTGAGTGCTGTTCGAACTCGGACTATACTCTGTCAATCGTTGTGAATCCGCTGAATTGTTAAGTATTGCACTTGTAAATTGTTGTGAGGGTTTAATCTCGGGAATTGTCGTAACTGCTGTATTAGTTACTAATCTGTTTGTGTGTGCATTGTTATTTAAATTAGGTTAATCAAGGCTAATCAGTAGGCTTATACTCTGCTCGTTAAATCTACAATGTGAGTCATTCTCTTTTTATCAAATTACTTTCAAAAAGCATATTTATTTTCAAAGTTATAATTACAGTGATTAAGTTTATGTAATCACCAAATTACAGCCGGTATGTGGGGTATTGTGCACATTACTACTGTTGTTATCACTTTAGGTGGGCGAACCTAATTAGTGATATTCGTCATTCATTGGGGCAGCCAATGGTGATATGACCACAGTCACCGAAATGAGTCGAGTGACAAATACTGTGGGTAGTTGGTTTGATATCAGAAACATTGTAATCTCTCTTAATACTGTGAATTATAACAAACGAGTCGTTTTAGTAAAACTGAATGATTCACTCAGTATTTCCCCGCTGACAAAACCTTTTTCAAACATGTTTCAGGTGATCTATTGTGAGCAAAGGAAAAGTGCCGTGGAGCACTACAAGCTTAGAAAAGTGGCTCAATGTAAATAAATAAAGAAACATGTTTTGAAAAATAAAGATTTCCCAGTGAAATCACTTTATTGTAAATTATGGGTTTTATCCCTATATTATATATATAAACGAGCAGTTTTAATATTTAACGATCCTGCTTAAAAAGACTTCCGCTGTCACTTAATTAGATACCACGGGATTTCCTGCCTCGCGGCTCTGGACCGGGTCAAACCGGGGCCGAGGGCCGTGACATGGACACAGCCCCGTGTCGGATGGACACGACCCCGTGGTCAGAGTGCCAGTAACAATCACTTACAGAAGGTGGACACGGGGGCATGTTGGCTGGACATGACCTCGTGTCTGGCAAAAGTCTGCAGAATTAAACAAACAGCAGGTCTGGGGCAATGGGCACGAGGGCGTGTCGGCTGGACACGACCTCGTGTGGACAATTTGCAGTCGTGAAAAACAGGTTTTTGGCTTCGTTTTTCCTGCTCCGGCTTTAGTAGCACTAATGTTTAGTACTCTAAGCCTCGTATGTACCTGTTTTATATAAATAACACTACTCCAAACCATAACAAGCATCCTAAATTACCATCGTTCAACATCCACGTCACAAAGTTAAAAAGAAAAAAAACAAATGCAAAAAATAAAAAGAGTTAAAGGAAAGTAAATTGTTCGACACACGGCACGCAGGCCGGAAATTGTTCAAGATAAAAGAGGGTTAACCTGTGGGATCACCAACCATTTGCTCCTACCTCCGCTCCTCCCGCCTAGTCCATGTCCTCGTCCTCATCATCATCTCCTCCTCCATGCCCCGCCATGTACTCCCGGATGTTCCCAATGTCATCCTGAATGTCGGATATGTTTCTTTCAATTGCTCCGACCCAGGTGTACGTGTTGCTCGCCATGTTGTAGGTGTTCCTGGTGCACATGAGGTTTTCTTGCAATAAGTCATGCAAACTTTGGAAGTTAGGAAAACCGCCTCCTTGTGAGGAAGATTAGCCCGGATCACCGTGGGGCTGGTATTGCTACTGATGATGTTGTTGAAACTATGGAGCGTGAAGGACGAGTGCCTCTTGCGGGTTCCATGCATGCCCTTGGACTCTTTGGAAGCTAACCGACCCGTCTCCGGCTTCATAGATCAAGTTCATGGAGTGGCAGATGTGTATGTCCACTCTTCCCGACCATGGGCTCTTTTGGAAGGACCTTGGCATGTTCATGAAGTGCTTGAAGAGATGGTAAATCCACCCCCCGAAGAAGATAGGGGTTGGTGGAGTAGCAAGCTGGTTCCAATGCATGTTGCGGAGCAGGAGGTACAGAACATCGAGGTGTCTGCGGTTATGAATGCAATGAAGGACCACCAGATCTCTCAACCTAACAACGCCACTAATGTCATGACTTTGGCTAAGAGAGTAAGTGAGGACCCTATGGATGTAACGGTAAAGTGGGTCCCTCAACTTAGTGCTCTTAGTGCTGCTTGGGTTGTAGTGCCCTTCTCCAATTTGTGCCCAAGCGGCTTGGCGCTCGTTTTCATCCAACACTCGCACCCCTCCGGTGTTCTCTTCATTTCCCACATCTTCCTCCGCATACAACCCAACTATCGACCCAAACTGAGCCATCGAGATCGAGTACTTAGTCCCCCTACATCGGAATTCCACCCCATCATTGTCAAATGGGTTGCACCTTGAATTGAACACGAATGTGCTATAGAACTCCAGATTGTACTCGTGGACCGAGTGAAGTCGAGTGGTTAGGGAGACTCTTAGTGGGCCGGTAACTAGGTTGTTAAACCGGTCAAGTTGGTTCACCAATGCTAAAAGATCCATGCATACTTGTCTTGGGTATTCTTCCGGTCTGGTTCGAAGCACATCGTATATTGCTTTAGCGTCTTGCTCAGTTGCATTGAACCTTGTGAATTTCTTTGACATCTAAAAGAATACACAAAAAGTTAGCATGAAACAGTGAAATTTTCGGAAAAAAACTGAAAACAGCTACCTGGACACGGCCCCGTGTTCAGCGGGCACGACCCCGTGTCCAGGCGTCTGTTACTCAAAAACTTCATTTTTCGACCCGGTTTCGAAAACTTGAAAATTTTTGGCCCAATAGGTGCGGTTTCCCCCGAAAATGAAACCCCAAGTGCCGTTTTTCCCAAAACAAACCCTTTACCCCTTCGATTTTATCTTTTTCGGTTCAAAAACAAGGGTTTGGGGTTTTTGTGAGAAATCGGGCAAATCTGTGAACAATACAAATGGATTTACTTCCCATAACACTAATCTAAACTAATGCTAACAGATTTATGCAAAAATTTGAGGTTCGATCCGGATGAACTTCAAGAACCCTAGATTGTTCCCCAAATTTTTGATGTTTTAACTACATGCAAATGCTTAATCTAACTACAAATGATGATAGAATCATGCCTTGATGTTGTTAGAAGTAGAGGAGACGTCGAAATCTTGCAGAAAAATCGCCTGAACCAGAGTGTTTTTGGGGAAACGGGGCATGTGGAATGAAGTAACTGTTATGAAAAAGGGGTTTTATCCCGACAGTCGCGCAGACACGGCCCCGTGTCCAGCGGACATGGCCTCGTGCCGAGCAAAAGTTTTATGTTTTTTTTTTATTAAAGTGCTCGTGTGAGTGCCCTTATTTCCCAAAAACTTGGTTAGAAGACTTACCGATTTGGATGTCAACCCATTCGTTCGTAACTTACCAGGTATGATGTTGATGCTTTCATTCTTCGACTGTTTGAAGCGAGATTTCTTCCTCTTCATCCTCAATGAATCCTTGATAGAGTTTCAGCCGTTGGCCATTGACTTTGAATGGAGGTCCATTCCGAGATTTAATTTCTACTGCACCGTGTGGGAAAATATGGGTGATGGAAAAAGGTCCTGACCACCTAGACTTTAATTTACCAGGAAATAATCGAAGTCGTGAATTAAACAATAGAACTTGATCTCCTACTCGAAATTCATTCGGTTTAATGTGTTTATCGTGCAAGTTTTTCATTCTTTCCTTATAAATTTCAAAGTTTGAGTATGCATAATTCCTTAATTCGTCTAATTCATTTAATTGACAAAATCGATTTCTACCAGCAAATTCTAAATCTAAGTTTACATTTTTAATTGCCCAGTAGGCCTTGTGAGCTATTTCTACTGGCAAATGACAACTTTTTCCATAGACGAGCTTATATGGGGTTGTACCTATTGTTGTTTTATAAGCAGTTCGAAAAGCCCATAAAGCATCATCTAATTTATCGGCCCATTCCTTTTTATTTAATCCTACGGTTTTTTCAAGTATTCATTTTAAACCTCTATTAGTCACTTCGGCTTGTCCGTTTGTTTGAGGGTGATATGCTGTTGAGACCCTGTGATAGACCCCATATCTTGTTAAGATTTTTTCAAGTTGATGGTTACAAAAATGGGTACCTCTATCACGTATTAATGCTTTAGGTGTTCCAAAACGAGAGAATAGTTTTTTCAGAAATCTTACCACGACTCTTCCATCGTTTGTTGGAAGTGCCTCGGCCTCGGCCCATTTAGACAAGTAATCTACTGCCACAAGTATATATTTGTTTCCTTTTGACGGTGGGAAAGGTCCCATAAAGTCGAGTCCCCACACATCAAAAATTTCACAAACAAGAATGCCATTTTGTGGCATTTCGTTTTTGGAAGAAATATTACCTGTTCTTTGGCAAGCATCACATGTCTTGACAAGACTTTGGGCGTCTTTGTAAATGGTAGGCCAATAAAATCCTGAATCAAATACCTTTCATGCGGTACTAGCGGCACCATGATGTCCTCCGTATGGACCTTCATGACAATGGCGGAGAATTCTTCGTGCTTCGCTACCATGTACGCATCGTCGGATGAGTTGGTCGGCACACATTTTGAAAAGACAAGGATCTTCCCAAAAATAGTGTTACATCAGCAAAGAATTTCTTTCGTTGATGATGTGGCCAACCTTTTGCGACTATACCGCTAGCTAGGTAGTTAGCATAGTCGGCGTACCATGGTTCTTGTCTGTATTCCACCATTTCTAGGGACTCTGTTGGAAATTTTTCGTTGATTTGCTCGTCCCTGGTTGCCTCCAAAGCTGGGTCTTCTAAGCGTGAAAGATGATCTGCTGCGGTGTTTTCAGCTCCTCTTTTGTCTTTGATTTCAATATCAAATTCTTGGACGAGTAAAAATCCACCGAATCAAACGTTGTTTTGCGACCTGCTTCTTGAAGAGATATCGAATGGCTGCATGATCTGTATAGACTATAGTTTTAGAAAGAACAAGATAAGAACGAAATTTATCAAAAGCAAATACCACAGCTAGTAACTCTTTTTCAGTTGTTGTGTAATTTTCTTGTGCAGCGTTAAGTGTTTTACTAGCATAATAAATTGGGTGAAAATGCTTTTCTTTTCTTTGTCCCAAGACAGCTCCAACTACAAAGTCACTTGCATCACACATGATTTCGAAGGAAAATTTCCAATCAGGCGCTATCATGATAGGTGCATTGACTAGCATTTCCTTTAGGGTTAGAAATGCTTGATTGCAATCCTTGTCAAAGATGAAAGGGGCATCTTTTTCAAGTAATTTTGTTAGAGGCCTTGAGATTTTAGAAAAGTCTTTGATAAACCGCCTATAAAATCCGGCATGCCCTAGGAAACTTCTGATAGCTCTAACGGAGGATGGGGGTGGTAATCAAGAAATAGTGTCTATTTTGGCTCGATCAACCTCCATTCCTTCGCTTGAGATTTTGTGACCGAGTACTATTCCCTTCGTTACCATGAAATGGCATTTTTCCCAGTTAAGGGCGAGGTTAGTTTCCTCACATCGGGATAGCATTCGTTCAAGGTTATCGAGGCATTGGACGTATGAATCCCCAAAGATAGAAAAGTCGTCCATGAAGACTTCCATTGTCTTTTCTATCATGTCATGGAAGATGGCTACCATGCAACGTTGGAATGTTGCGGGGGCATTACATAGACCAAATGGCATGCGTCAATAGGCAGAAGTTCCATAGGGACATGTGAAGGTTGTCTTTTCTTGGTCTTCGGGTGCTATCAGGATTTGAAAGTAACCTGAAAAACCATCCAAGAAACAGTAAAATTTATGACCGGATAATCTTTCTAACATTTGATCAATGAAGGGCAAAGGAAAGTGATCTTTCCTCGTTGCTTCATTTAATTTTCTATAATCTATACATACTCTCCATCCTGTGACGGTTCTCGCTGGTATTAATTCATTCTTTTCGTTAGTTATTACCGTCATACCTCCTTTCTTTGGAACTACTTGTACGGGACTTACCCAAGGACTATCGGAGATAGGATAAATAAATCCGGCGTCAAGTAATTTGATGACTTCATTTTTAACCACTTCTTGAACATTTGGATTTACTCGATGTTGTGGTTGTATTACCGATTTGTAGTCATCGTTCATTAAAATTTTGTGCGTGCACATGAAAGGACTTATTCCTTTAATCTCTACAAGCTTCCAGGCAATCGCATTTTTGTGTTTTTTCAAAAGTCTAATTAATTTTTCTTTTTCTAAGCTACCTAATTTAGACGAAATAATTACAGGTGATTTACCATCTTTGTCTAGAAAAGCATATTCCAAACCTTTTGGGAGTTCTTTGAGCTCAAGAGGTGGGTCTTTAGGAGACTCCTTATTTGGTTGCTCATTTTGATCAAGAACTTTAAAAGTTTGTTCTATGGCGACCTCTTCTTCAACAAAGTGGTCAATCTTTTCACTTGTATCGGGTGGTTCATCTTCATCTTCAATTAGGGGGTCATTATTGCCGAATGGATATTTCATTGACCGCTCAAGATCGACACTCTTTTTAAATGCCCCTAATTGAATTGATAGATTGTTGTACTTCCGGTTTTTCAAAGCTTCATGAGTTTTACAAAGGGTCATCCCAACACTAGAGGAGCGTCATCGAGGATGACAAAGTCGGTTAGGATTACCATTTGATTTGTTTGAACCAAGACATCCTCAACTACACCGATTGATTTTATTACTTTCCGATTAGATAGAAAAATGGGTATTTGAAGTGGAGAAAAATCACTAATACTTAATTTTTCGAAAATGAAGTTGGGCATTATGTTAACGCAAAGATGTTTATCAATTGTGATGTTACTAATAAACGAATTTTGAAAAAAACATGGAACCGGTGTAATGTTGATTTCAAATGGGTCTTCTTTTATTAGCGAAGTTTGATCACTAGTTAACTTAATACTTACCGTTTCGTCAATTTTAGTGTTAGTGTTTAACTCTTTTAAAAACTTAGCATGAGTAGGTACTAAACAATGATTTTCAAAAGAAGGTGACAAGAGATTAATTTCTTTAAATTTAGACTCTTCTTGAATTTTAACGTTAACGGACTCACCTTTTTCGTTGTTTCACTCATGTGTCGGTTTTTCACTTATTTGTTCTTCCATTTTTACCTCTTCAACTATTTCTTCTTTATTACAAGTTAATTCTTCTCTTGCGCGGGACTCCTCTTCCCTTGCGCGAGATTCTTTTATGTAGCATTCGATAGTTTTAAGGTGTTCTAATATCCTATCGGCCACTTCGGTGATAGAGTAAGGATCGGGATTTTCAAAGCTTGAATCCGGTTGTTCGATCCTTTGTTCCTCATAATACTCATAGGAAGTAGATGGTTCACACCATTGTTCTTCATTGTAAGTATATGATGGATAAGGGTCGTAATTTTGTTCTTCATAATACACATATGAGGTGGGTTGTTCATGCCATGGTTCCTCATAATAAGTATACGAAGGTGGTGGCTCATATCTTGGTTCCTCAAAGTATGAGTATGAAGGCTCATACCTTGGTTCATCAAAATATGAGTATGAGGGAGAAGGTTCATACCTTTGGTCTTCATAGGATGTGTATGAATTTGATGGCTCGTACCTGGGCTCCTCATAGTAGGTGTATGAAGTGGATGGTTGAAATAAGTTACAATATTGAACCGAGTGAGTGTTACCGCAATTGGTGCAATAATATTCCCTATAATCATCCTCCTCATAGGTGTAGTTGTACCCTCCTGAGTATTGATCCATAAGAATCACTTAGCAGACCACAACAACATCTCGAGACCAGAAAACAAAAATGAAAACGGAAACAGAGGCTGGACACGGTCCCGTGTTCAGTGGACACGGCCCCGTGTTCAGGATCTGTATCTGGGCGTTTTAATTAAAGTTACTGATTTCGTTGAGCACGGGGGCGTGTTCAGTGAGCACGACCCCGTGTTCAGGCTCTGTATCTGGGTGTTTTTGTGAAAAGTATGCAGCACGACCCATGTTCAGTGAGCACGGCCCGTGTTCAGAATACTGTAAATGCAAAACTAAACTAAAATGCAGAAAAATGTGCACGCGTTTTGAAAAACTGATTAGGCCGTCGATTTTAAGCTTTCTTAAAATCCTTGTGTCCCCGGCAACGGCGCCAAAAACTTGATGTGCGTGAGTGTTATTAGTTTTTAATGTATATGTTAAGCCCTTTTAACACTTTTTAGCCAAGTTTTAAATTTATAAAACACGATATTTTACTAACACTAAACACACATATGGGAAAGTGCACCCATCATGAGCGTAGTATAGTGTTGGCAAGATACCGAGGTCATCCAAGGACACAAGAGCTTTTAGTACCGGTTTATCCTCAACGTCTAATCAAATCAAAAGTTAGAAAAATGTTTTTAAATAAGAAAAATAAAACTAACTAAAATGCTGAAAAATAAAATAAAAGTAAAAACAGATAGACAAGATGAATCACTTGGCTCCGACTCGTGTTTAGTGTAACCTTTGATTATTACCGCACTTTTGCACTTTTTAAGAGATTATCATAGTTATTGTAGTAGGCCCCTCTTTTGAAGGTGACGTTACCCTCAACCAAGTAGTTTGAGTCAGCAAGGATACAATCCTAAAGGGTCGGATTATTGAAAGATAATTAATTAAGTTATTAATGCATATTATGGTAGGCCCCTCTTTTGGAGGTGACGTTACCCTTGGCTAAGTAGTCTGAGTCAGCAGGGATACAGTCCTAAGTAGCCGGGTTAAAGTATTAATAGTAGCTTACATATGAGGGGATCAAAGAGTTTGGACCCCTGCCTTCTAATACCCGTGGGTATTGAAGGAGATCGTACTAAATTTGACCCAGGTCCTTGCAGGATCTATAAACTGAACAAGGCAAGACTCTTACCAAACCGTTCCCTTAACCCCCGACCAGGTAGCCAACATATCTCCATATAGACCGTGGAGATATGAATGGTGAAAATTTTTTATTTTAAATAGACAGTAAAATAATGCCAAGACACCACGGACAAACGATAAGGAAGAATCACCTTCAACATAAGAAACTAGTTATTAAAGTCATTAATACATAACCAAGTAAAAAGTGCGAAAAGATTAAAAATAAAAAGTATTACACTAGACACTTGTCTTCACCAAGTGATGTAAGAGACTTAGGCAAACATGGCCATTGATTGTCAAGAACTCTTACGATCAATCTTGGATCCCGAGATGACTCACACACTCTATGATGGACAATGGATGATGGTGGTGGATGATGGTGTTGTGATGGTGGTGGGTGGTACGGGAAGTGTGAGAGAGGTGGTGTGCCAAGGGATGGTTTGCAAATGAGCCAAGCACCCCTACTTATAGCCTGAACAGCAGCTCGGGCACGGCCCCGTGTCCATTGGGCACGGCCCCGTGTCCATCCTTCTTCTCTGTCTTCGTTAATTACAGTTTGTCTGCATTAGTTGACCACGCCCCCGTGTCCGCTGGGCACGGCCCCGTGTGCAGAAGCGTATCTGTACTATCAAGATTTCCCCAGATTATGCGAATCTTAGAGTTGACCACGGCCCCGTGTCCGCTGAGCACGACCCCGTGGTGGTTGATAGAAGCTTCTACAACTTTGTCTTTTCTGCTGACACTTGGGCACGCCCCCGTCCTCACTGAGCATGGGGCGTGTTCAGCCTTCTGTTCTCTTGTTTTGATTGGGAAGATGCTGTCGGGGAGGCTGGGCATGCCACGTTTGTTCCTTTTCCTGTATTTATGTTAGATTTAGCTGCCTTTTTGCTTCTTTTGTTCATTTGAGCTCATTTAATCCTGAAAATACAAAAGGAAGACAAAAACACACTTTTTCCAACATTAGTACTAAAAAAGGGTTAGTTTTATGCCACAATTGATGTAATTTATATGTTGCATTTTGTGCACATCATACACACGTGTGATTTAGCTTACGAAGATTTTTCAATGCCGAGAACCTCAATCAGAGAGTAAAAAAGCGTAAGGTTCACAATGGTGTAAAACTAAAATTGGATATACCGGGCTAGGATTCGAGTTACAGGAACAAGGGACAAACCAACCACCCAAGAATGGAATCACCGTGCGAAAACACTTGACAACCTCCTGGAAGCCGCTTTTCTTGCCACCAGACCTTTCTTCATCAATTAGGAATCTGATGCTGTCACTAAACACATTCCTTAAATTGTAGCCATTTTTAGAGTGTTTATTTTTTGGTGTCTAATCCGCATATATATCACCATTGCTCTTGATTTTCTTGACTGCATATCTCTTAAATGTCAACATATACACGTGTGATTTAGTTTACGAAGATTTTTCAAGGCCGAGAACCTCGATCAACGAGTAAAAAAGGAATAAGGTTCACAATGGTGTAAAACAAAAATGGGATATACATGGCTAGGATTCGAGTTACAGGAACAAGGGCCAAACCAACCACCCAAGAATGGAATCGCCGAGCGAAAACACTTGACAACCTCCTGGAAGCAGCTTTTCTTGCCGCCAGATCTATCTCCATCAACTAGGAATCTGATGCCGTCACTAAACACATTCCTTAAATTGTAGTCATTTTTTGAGTGTTTATTTTTTGGTGTCTAATCCGCATATATATCACCAATGCTCTTGATTTTCTTGACTGTATATCTCTTAAATGTCAACATATACACGTGTGATTTAGTTTACGAAGATTTTTCCATGCCGTGAACCTCGATCAGAGAGTAAAAAAGGCGTAAGGTTCACAATGGTGTAAAACTAAAATGGGATATACCGGGCTGGGATTCGAGTTACAGGAGCAAGGGATAAACCAACTACCCAAGAATGGAATCGTCAAGCGAAAACACTTGAAAACCTCCTGGAAGCAGCTTTTCTTGCCACCAGACCTTTCTCCATCAATTAGGAATCTGATGCCGTTACTAAACACATTCCTTAAATTGTAGCCATTTTTTGAGTGTTTATTTTTTGGTGTCTAATCCGCATATATATCACCATTGCTCTTGATTTTCTTAACTGTATATCTCTTAAATGTCAACATATACATGTGTGATTTAGTTTACGAAGATTTTTCAATGCCGAGAACCTCGATCAGAGAGTAAAAAAGGCCTACGGTTCACAATGGTGTAAAACTAAAATGAGATATACCGGGCTAGGATTCGAGTTACAGGAACAAGGGCCAAACCAACCACTCAAGAATGGAATCGTCGAGCGAAAACACTTGACAACCTACTGGAAGCAGCTCTTATTGCTACTAGACCTTTCTCTATCAATTAGGAATCTCATGCCGTCACTAAACACATTCCTGAAATTGTAGCCATTTTTTGAGTGTTTATTTTTTTGTATCTAATCCGCATATATATCACAATTGCTCTAGATTTTTTTGACTGTAAATCTCTTAAATGTCAACATATACACGTGTGATTTAGTTTACGAAGATTTTTCAATGCTGAGAACCTCGATCAGAGAGTAAAAAAGGCGTAAGGTTCACAATGGTGTAAAACTAAAATGTGATATACAGGGCTAGGATTCGAGTTACAGAAACAATGGCCAAACCAACCACCGAAGAATGGAATCGTCGAGCGAAAACACTTGACAACCTCCTGGAAGCAGCTTTTCTTGCCACCAGACCTTTCTCCATTAGTTAGGAATCTGATGCCGTCACTAAACACATTACTTAAATTGTAGCCATTTTTTGTGTGTTTATTTTTTTTGTCAAATCCGCATATATATATAACCATTGCTCTTGATTTTCTTGACTGTATATCTCTTAAATGTCAACATATACATGTGTGATTTAGTTTACGAAGATTTTTCAATGCCGAGAACCACGATCAGAGAGTAAAAAAGGCTTAAGGTTCACAATGGTGTAAATCTAAAATGGGATATACCTTGCTAGGATTCGAGTTACAGGAACAAGGGCCAAAACAACCACCCAAGAATGGAAGCGTCGAGCGAAAACACTTGACAACCTCCTGGAAGCAGCTTTTCTTGCCACCAGACCTTTCTCCATTAATTAGGAATCTGATGCCGTCACTAAACACATTCCTTAAACTGCAGCCATTTTTTGAGTGTTTATTTTTTGGTGTCTCATCATCATATATATATCACCATTGCTCTAGATTTTCTTGACTGTATATCTCTTAAATGTCAACATATACACGTGTGATTTAGTTTACGAAGATTTTTCAATGCCGAGAACCTCGATCAGAGAGTAAAAAATACGTAAGGTTCAATATGGTATAAAACTAAAATGGGATATACCGGGCTAGGATTCGAGTTACAGGAACAAGGGCCAAAACAACCACCCAAGGATGGAAGCGTTTAACGAAAACACTTGACAACCTCCTGGAAGCAGCTTTTCTTGCCACCAGACATTTCTCCATCAGTTAGGAATCAGATGCCGTCACTAAACACATTCCTTAAATTGTAGCCATTTTTTGAGTGTGAATTTTTTGGTGTCTAATCCGCATATATATCACCATTGCTCTTGATTTTCTTCAGTGTATATCTCTTAAATCTCAACATATACACGTGTGAAATAGTTTACGAAGATTTTTCAATGCCGAGAACCTCGATCAGAGAGTAAAAAAGGCGTAAGGTTCACAATGGTGTAAAATAAAAATGGGATATACCGGGCTAGGATTCGAGTTACAGGAACAAGGGCCAAACCAACCACCCGAGAATGGAATCGTCGAGCGAAAACACTTGACAACCTCCTGGAAGCAGCTTTTCTTGCCGCCAGACCTTTCTCCATCACCTAGGAATCTGATGCCGTCACTAAACACATTCCTTAAATTGTAGCCATTTTTTGAGTGTTTATTTTTGGTGTCTAATCCGCATATATGTCACCATTGCTCTTGATTTTCTTGACTGTATATCTCTTAAATGTCAACATATACACGTGTGATTTAGTTTACGAATATTTTTCCATGCCGAGAACCTCGATCAGAGAGTAAAAAAGGCGTAAGGTTCACAATGGTGTAAAACTAAAATGGGATATACCGGGCTAGGATTCGAGTTACAGGAACAAGGGACAAACCAACCACCCAAGAATGGAATCGTCAAGTGAAACACTTGACAACCTCCTGGAAGCAGCTTTTCTTGCCACCAGACCTTTCTCCATCAATTAGGAGTCTGATGCCGTCACTAAACACATTCCTTAAATTGTAGCCATTTTTTGAGTGTTTATTTTTTGGTGTCTAATCCGCATATATATCACCATTGCTCTTGATTTTCTTGACTGTATATCTCTTAAATGTCAACATATACACGTGTGATTTAGTTTACGAATATTTTTCAATGCCGAGAACCTCGATCAGTGAGTAAAAAAGGCATAAGGTTCACAATGGTGTAAAACTAAAATGGGATATACCGGGCTATGATTCGACTTATAGGAACAAGGGCCAAACCAACCACTCAAGAATGGAATCGTCGAACGAAAACACTTGACAACCTCCTGGAAGCAGCTTTTATTGCCACCAGACCTTTCTCTATCAATTAGGAATCTCATGCCGCCACTAAACACATTCCTTAAATTGTAGCCATATTTTGAGTGTTTATTTTTTGGTGTCTACTCCGCATATATATCACCATTGCTCTAGATTTTTTTGACTGTATATCTCTTAAATGTCAACATATACACGTGTGATTTAGTTTACGAAGATTTTTCAATGCCGAGAACCTCGATCAGAGACTAAAAAAGGCGTAAGGTTCACAATGGTGTAAAACTAAAATGGGATATACCGGGCTAGGATTCGAGTTACAGGAACAACGGCCAAACCAACCACCCAAGAATGGAATCGTCGAGCGAAAACACTTGACAACCTCCTGGAAGCAGCATTTCTTGCCACCAGACCTTTCTCCATCAGTTAGGAATCTGATGCCGTCACTAAACACATTCCTTAAATTGTAGCCATTTTTTGTGTGTTTATTTTATTTGTCTAATCCGCATATATATATATATATATATATATATATATATATATATATATATATATATCACCATTGCTCTTGATTTTCTTGACTGTATATCTCTTAAATGTCACATATACATATGTTATTTAGTTTACGAAGACTTTTCAATGTCGAGAACCTCGATCAGAGAGTAAAAAAGGCGTAAGGTTCAGAATGGTGTAAACCTGAATTGGGATATACCGGGCTAGGATTCGAGTTAGAGGAACAAGGGCCAAACCAACCACCCAAGAGTGGAAGCGTTGAGCGAAAACACTTGACAACCTCCTAGAAGCAGCTTTTCTTGCCACCAGACCTTTCTCCATCAATTAGGAATCTGATGCCGTCACTAAACACATTCTTTAAATTGTAGCCATTTTTTGAGTGTTTATTTTTTGGTGTCTCATCCTCATATATATATCACCATTGCTCTTGATTTTCTTGACTGTATATCTCTTAAATGTCAACATATACACGTGTGATTTAGTTTACGAAGATTTTTCAATGCCGAGAACCTCGATCAGAGAGTAAAAAAGGCGTAAGGTTCACAATGGTATAAAACTAAAATGGGATATACCGGGCTAGGATTCGAGTTACAGGAACAAGGGCCAAACCAACCACCCAAGAATGGAATAGTCGAGCGAAAACACTTGACAACCTCCTGGAAGCAGCTTTTCTTGCTACCAGACCTTTCTCCATCAGTTAGGAATCCGATGCCGTCACTAAACACATTCTTTGAATTGTAGCCATTTTTTCAGTGTTTATTTTTTGGTGTCTAATCCGCATATATAGATCACCATTGCTCTTGATTTTCTTGACTGTATATCTCTTCAATGTCAACATATACTCGTGTGATTTAGTTTACGAAGATTTTTCAATGCCGAGAACCTCGATCAGAGAGTAAAAAAGGTGTAAGGTTCACAATGGTGTAAAACTAAAATGGGTTATACCAGGCTAGGATTCGAGTTACAGGAACAAGGGCCAAACCAACCACCCAAGAAAGGAATCGTCGAGCGAAAACACTTGACAACCTCCTGGAAGCAGCATTTCTTGCTATCAAACATTTCTCCATCAATTAGGAATCTAATGCCGTTATTAAACACATTCCTTAAATTGTAGCCATTTTTTAAGTGTTTATTTTTTGGTGTCTGATGTGCACAAAATGCAACATATAAATTACATCAATTGTAGCATAAAACTAACCCTTTTTTAGTACTAATGTTGGAAAAAGTGTGTTTTTGTCTTCCTTTTGTATTTTTAGGATTAAATGAGCTCAAATGAACTAAAGAAGCAAAAAGGCAACTAAATCTAACATAAATACAAGAAAAGGAACAAACGTGGCATGCCCGACCCCCCGACAGCATCTTCCCAAGCAAAACAAGAGAACAGAAGGCTGAACATGCCCCGTGCTCAGTGAGCACGCGGGCGTGCCCAAGTGTCTGCAGAAAAGACAAAGTCGTAGAAGATTCTATCACCCACCAGGGGGCGTGCCCACCGGACACGGGGCCGTGGTCAACTCTAAGATTCGCAGAATCTAGGGAAATCTTGATAGTACAGATACGCTTCTGCACACGGGGTCGTGCCCAGAGGACACGGGGGCGTGGTCAACTAATGCAGACAAACTGCATTTAATGAAGAACGAGAAGAAGGATGGACACGGGGCCGTGCCCAATGGACACGGGGTCGTGCCTGAGCTACTGTTCAGGCTATAAATAGGGGTGCTTGGCTCATTTCCAAACCATCCCTTGGCACACCACCTCTCTCACACTTCACCCACCCACCACCACCATCATAACACCATCATCCACCATCCTTCATAGAGTGTGTGAGTCGTCTAGGGATCCAAGATTGATCGTAAGAGTTCTTGACAATCAAAGGCCATGTTTGCCTAAGTCTCTTACATCACTTGGTGAAGACAAGTGTCTAGTGTAATACGTTTTATTTTTAATCTTTTCGCACTTTTTATTTGGTTATGTATTAATGACTTTAATAACTAGTTTCTTATGTTGAAGGTGATTCTTCCTTATCGTTTATCCATGGTATCTTGGTATTATTTTACTGTCTATATAAAATAAAAGATTTTCACCATTCATATCTCCACGGTCTATATGGAGATATGTTGGCTACCTGGTCGGGGGTTAAGGGAACGGTTTGGTAAGCGTCTTGCCTTGTTCAGTATAGATCCTGCAAGGACCTGGGTCAAATTTAGTAGGACCTCCTTCAATACCCACCGGTATTGGATGGCGGGGGTCCAAACTCTTTGATCCCCTCATATGTAAGCTACTATTAAAACTTTAACCCGGCTACTTAGGACTGTATCCCTGCTGACTCAGACTACTTAGCAGAGGGTAACATCACCTTCAAAAGAGGGGCCTACCACATTATGCATTAATAACTTAATTAATTATGTTTCAATAATCCAACCCTTTAGGATTGTATCCTTGCTGACTCAAACTACTGGATTGAGGGTAACGTTACCTTCAAAAGAGGGGCCTCCTACAATAACTAAGATAATCTCTTAAACAGTGCAAAAGTGCGGAAATAATCAAAAGTTACACTACACACGAGTCGAATCCAAGTGATTCATCTTGTCTATCTGTTTTTATTTTTTATTTTATTTTTCAGCATTTTAGTTAGCTTTATTTTTCTAGTTTAAAAACCTTTTTCTAACTTTTGATTTGATTAGACGTTGAGGATAAACCGGTACTAAAAGCTCTTGTGTCCTTGTACGACCTCGGTATCTTACCAACACTATACTACACTCACGATGGGTGCACTTGCCCATATGTGTGTTTAGTGTTAGTAAATATCGTGTTTTATAAATTTAAAACTTGGCTAAAAAGTGTAAAAGGGCTTAAAATATACATAAAAAATATGGTACACTTCACGCACATCAAGTTTTTGGCGCCGCTGCCGGGGACACAAGGATTTTAAGAAAGTTAGGAATCAACGGCCTAATCGTTTTTTCTAATTTTTCTGTTTTTTTAGGATTTTCTTAGATATTTTAGCTTCTGCAGAACTCAGCACTGGCCGTGCCTGCTGAACACGCCCCGTGCCCAATCTTTGGAACTGGCAATCCTGTTTTAAGTCAGATAGTGAGCTGAACACGGGGCCGTGCCCACTCAACACGCCCCGTACCTAAGTTTCAGTTACTGAAAACAGAACCGTAAGATCCTGACGGTTGGTAATTTCTGACACAAACATGAGTGATACTGATATTTTTTACTTTCGGCACCCTTATGGTACGTGGTGTCAAATATGTGGAGGCCCTCATAAAGAATTGGAATGTTATTTTCTAAATTATAAGCCCCATTATATAGACCCATTGTTTTCCTGTAGCCTTAAGAGGGGCAAAAGTAAAAATAATCCCTATCTCTCCCTCGAATGCTCTCAACCGGACCTTCTAGGAGAAATGCTTCTTGATGAACTATTTCAATTAGAAGATCTAATTCTTAATTGGTTAAAAGAACTTAAGATGGATTTCATTAATTCATCTCAAGACGATACCCAAGAAGAATTGTTGGGATCACATTCGAATAAAAACAACTTCGTTGTTCCCGATATTACCTTTAACTCTAGCGAAGACTTGGGCGATAGTCGTCCCTGTGTCGATTGTGCCGTGAAGGACTCTCCATCGACTTCGTTCGGTGCATACATAGACCTGAGCGATTCGGCATACACCTTCTTTAACGAGAGCCCGGGAAAGGGTTGGACTTGTCCACCTACATTTAGCATAGGAATCACCCTCACCGACAACCTCTTGCGTTCTCGTCTTAATCTAGAGCAATTAAGGTATCTTAGGCACTTTGGGGTTGTTCCATCCAGTAAGGAACCGCCCGATCCGGATAAGTTCCTTAGAAATGGACGAAACTTCATAAACAGCCTCTAGACACTGGGCCGTGCCCAGGTCAACACGCCCCCGTGTCCACCAAAAGATTCCTTTCTGACTTTTTGTCAGAATACGGACAAAATGTGTCAGGATCTTGTCTGCACACGGGGCCATGTCCAGCCGACACGGGGCCGTGTGCAGCGTGCTATCGTTTTCTATAAATGCAGCCAAGAATCCTGCACATTTGGACCATTCCAGGGACAGAGATTTGAGAGGATCTTCTCACATACCATCCTAGGTATTTTCTAAAAGAAGGTTCTAACAACCATCTTGTCCTTTCCTCTTTTGTCCATTACCTTCTTCTCCACCTCAACACCTCCATTAGAGCTTGAAATCACCATGATTCCAAGCTTTATTATGATATTTGTTAGGTTTTTGTTCAAGGAATCTTGTTAAAAATAAGTGTTGCAACATTGTTTTAAGTTATTTCTGCTCAAAAATGCTTTAAAAGTTGGAAAAATAATTTAAAACTCCAAGATTCCTTGTTCCAAAAATCTGCAGAAAGGTGAACACGGGGCCGTGCTCATTGAGCACGGGGCCGTGTCCGAGGGTACTGTTTCATTAAAATAAACTCTTTTCCGTTTATTTTCGTAGAATGTCAAGCCAAAACAATGGAACCTCTTCTGCGCACTCCAGAAACAGTTGAAGGGAAAGAAGGTCTTCAATTGAAGCAACTCTCGTATGCTACGTGATGGCATTACGTGAGGCGCTTGATGAGATGACATCGGTAGAGGAGGTCCTCATAGACCGTATAAATTATCTTACGGTGGGGTTGGAAAACAGTTTTCAAGAAATCAACCTCATGCACCAGAGGTTGAACATTCTTGTGACACCTCCCATGGAGCCAATCCTCCCTCAAGAGGATTGGAACCTAGCACTTGGAGTCAACAATCCTACCGGATGGGATGACATTCCAGCGGAGCCTGTCACACCCCGACCACGTAGAACATACAAAACGTGGCGGAAACATCGGGAAGTGTTGTAACAGAATTAATGTTTCACAACCATGGAAATTAAAGTTTCTTTTTAATCATCAAACAAACGAGTTACATTGTCTTTAAACAAGAAATAAAGAGTACATAACATAAATTAACTAATTCTTGTCTCGTTTTAAGTCACTAAGGCACAAGTCCGCCTATGTGTATCTTGATAAGTCCTATGCATCATCTCCTGAAAACACATGTGAAAATAGGTACGTCAGCATAAAAATGCTGTGAGATACATAGGTTTATGAAAATAGGATTCATGACTTATTGTTTAAGAAAATGTTCAGTCATGAACCTTGTAATTTGCTTTGTTTTGTAAATCATTTGAAAAGCAATAAGATCAGATAATAAGTATAAGTAAGAGAATAATGTATGGTTAAATGAATAACCAAGTAAAATGAGTTTGTAAAAGATAAGTTGTTTTGTAAAACAATGTCTTGTGAAAAGTATGTTATTTGTATAAAATGTTATATGTCTCAAATTGAAATGATTCAAATAACGCTACGATATGTAATACTATACAAACACTTATATATAGGAAGTACCAGCGGCGTATCCACCATGCTTGTATCATATTACACACGCCTCGTTACTTAATCAATTACTCAAACCAAACCAAACCAAACAATGTAAGATGTCTATGTTTAAACCAATTGTCAAAAGTCCTTGTATAAATCATGTCAAATGTTGATAGTCCAAAAGTAGTCAAGTAATGTGTAACAAATGTTATGTATGGTAAGTAAAATTAAGACTACTTAAACCATAAGTAAAATGCACAAAAACAAGGTATTGAAGTAAAACATAGTTTAAATCAAAGTTATGTTTTGTGTAATATATGCATGCTATACTGATATAGACATTTATGCGGTATTGTGAAAATTCATACATCCAAGCCTTGAGACAGCCGGATAACCCTTTTAGTCAAGGTTATCAAAAGAAAATGTATTCGGATTCGGTCATTCCTTACGTCCAAACAAACCCGAGATTTCAGGAATGGGATTTGTCAAGTCCTATGGTACCACTACCTACTACCGAGCGGCATGATCGGTGTTAATGAATGTACATTGTCTCATTTAAACAAACCAAATGTCATACCAAAATGTAAGCATGTTTTATGAAGATAATGTACCTAGTATGCTAGAGTAAACGTACAAGGTAGAGCTGTAAAACAATGTGTCCATATGTTACTGGAACATATGCAACAGAGATGCAATATAAAACAATGTACTAAGTATGCTAAGTTAACATACAAAGCAGAAAAGTCATGTAAATCAATGTGCTAGCATGTTATCAGTCAACATACATGGCAGAAATGTAATGTAAAACAATGTACTAATAGTGTACTAATGAACATAACAAGTATATGATGTGAAAACAGGAAAGCACGAAAGTAACAAGTAGGCACATGTGTTCCACCCCAAAACAGTTTGGAAAACAGTAAAAGAGGGGTCTATGTACTCACTTGAGATTGCTCAGATGTCTAAAGATAACCACCCAGTAATGCTAGAGATCTCGGAATCAAACGGCACCTAATATAGGTAACTATGTTAATAAACCGGACCTAAATCGGAAGATCGGATAGAATGCGGGTTCGTAAACCAAACGAGTATGGAAACTCGTGTAATATGGTTTAACAAAGCCTACATACTAAATGAAACCTTAATCTAAGTGCTTTCGACCCATTACGACCCGTTTAGGTAGCTTATGCTACTTTAACGCGTCGTTCGCGTGAAACGCGTTCGGACCGCCTAACTAGTCCTATGACAAGTATTATATGCCTAAACATGTTACATAATCAGTTATGTGACAAAAGTTTAGGTTACATATGCTTAATTACCAATTATACATGAAAAGGGTATTCTGGTAATTTACCTAAGGCATATAAACTACCTATCATACAACTACTTAAACGATGTGACCATAAGGTATAACCTCGGAAGGTTATGCCCTATACTAGGGTCACCTAATGTATTTGGTCGGATCCTAATGATCGACCAAACTGGGTCGGGTTCGAAGGTATAAGCGATTTATTAGATCGCTTACCCTACGACCCTAGACAACGTGGTAATCAGTAGGCATAGTCCCAAGGGACTATAACCATCGTGATTACAATCACGTTGCGAAGTTCAAACGAACTTCGCATTGACCATAAGCTGGTCAAGGCTGAAAGTCAAACAAAGTTTGACTTTCTGACTCGAAAAGCAATAAAATAAGGAAAAGAACGAAAGAATACTTACGAAGGGTCCCCGAATGCTAATCCCGATCCAAGTAGCTCAGGTATGAAACAATGGTTTCAACTTAGAGCTTCTCAAATCAGAATTCTTGTAATTTTGAAGCATGGGGGGTGGGGTATTTATAGTAAAAGGTCCACCGTTAAGATCGTTTCATGGAAAACGTGCCTTAATCCCACCCGTACAAGTGTCGGGACCTTATGGTGACTAAAATTTGATCCTTATCAGCTGACTAGACAATTGGGATTGTGTGGTGGTGAAACAAACAGCTGCAACCTGCTGTTAAAATCATTGAATCTGGTCCAGAAGGCGGACGCGGCCCGCGTCAGAATCAAGAAAAACGCAGGCGGGCCGCCTGGGAGTTGCAGATCAGAAACATGTTTGCAGAATTACAGTTTCAGTCCCTGTTGATGTTTTAAGCCATTTTCGACACTTCCAAGGCCCGTAAAGCCAACTTTAAGGCCCTAAAATGTTGCCTAAACATTGTGGACATGAAACATTCTCAGAAATATGTCGGGTGTTGGTTCGTTTGGTCGTACGAACGCGATGTTCGCTTAATTACGACGGAATGCGCATAAGCGCGAAAAACGATCCAAATGACGTGAGGAATGGATTTTTCTCATGCCAAACACTAAAATAAAATGTTTTAGTGTTTACATAAATTTTTGGATGTCCGGATGTATTCAGAACGTAAGTTATGCGCGAAAATGCAAACTTGTGCACTTTTTGACACTTTTAGTCCCAGAATGAGCCAAAAGTTTATTTTAGCACACCGAACCCCTCAAAGCCTATTTCTAAGCTATATAAAGGATATTTAAGGTGTGTTTAACTTATGGTCATGTTCCGGAATGTTCGTTACAGTTCAAATTGGCATACTTTCGCAGTTTGTCAAGTTTAGTCCCTGTAAGCGAATTAACTTGTTTTCGGCATACCAAACCATCCAAAACTTATTTCTAAGTTATGTAAAGGTTATTTAAGGTATGTTAAGCCTATTTCACTATTCCGGAGTGTTCATTGCATTAAACTGGTTATATTTACGCGTCGGTGCGCGTATAACCTTCCAGAAAGTGATTTAGAGTTTGAAATCGAACAAGAGTTGATATGTGCAAATGATACACATAATTTTACAAATCCCAAGTATGAAATATAATATTTCATTGGTTCGGTATTTGTTTGATGGCCGTGGAGGCACAGATGTTACAGTCTCCCCTACTTTAGGAAATTTCGTCCCGAAATTTATTTAGAGGAAACTTGTGAGAGTTTAAAATATGAAGTTGAAAAGATCGAACAATATTGGTTAGGGTTCTGAACTTCTAGTAACCTTTAATAACATCATGATTGCAATGTAAGAGGGATACTTATATACAAGTATATGAAGCATCATTGGTGCGTCCACCGTACCTCCATTACACCGTTGTCATTTTGTTATTGTTGTCGCTATCGGTTCTTACACATAATAAATCTTACTGGGTTTCTGTGCACTAAATTTCATAATTATGTACGCGTCCATAATTAGACAATTCCTTGCACAGTTTACACAGTCTATTTTATAATGTGTAGGGGAAAACCAAATGAACAATCCTGTGATGAGTGTGACTAGACCACCATAGAATCCTTTTAATTAAATCAATAAATGATCTAAATAGACTATCAAGGAGTCTGTTCAGCTACATCACTAGATGTCGTTCTTTAACCAAATTGTGAATCAATCTTTTAGACTAGACCACTAAAAGGATCTCTTATGAATCACGGATCGGTACTTATATAATCCAAGGGTCTTAACTATTACATAGAAGCCCATTAAGGATTGAAGGTAGTACCTTTTGAATATCTTGCTACGAATCCCTCATATGGAGATATGAAAGATCCTGCGAGGATTTGGATAACGAATATCCAGAGTATTAAAAACACAAAAATGCATAAAAGAAAACATAAGATGAATAAACACATAGTCACATAACCACAAAAATTGTTTAACTAGAAGTTTGTTCTGCTAACAGAGTACATGTATTTAAAGTACAATAGGAATCCATCTCGTGGATTTCATTTAGCACTTTAAACATTTACAAGAATCTATCTATAAAGATAGAAAGATTTTTAAAAGAGAATTTCGATTTCGATTATAAGGAACCGAAATGTTCGAATTCAGGTGCATAAGGAATCCAATTAAGGACTCTGATTTGTATGATAATTACCCACAAGGATCTAATTGTGCAGATAAAGATCCCATATGGATTTTAGAAGTTGAAGATGTTTTGAAACCTTGCACTGGATATGCTTATGTCAAAACATGAAGTAAGAATGCTTATGAAGTTGAGATGCTTGATATGTCAAGGCGACATATGAAGCAGAATTTGAAGGTTAAGTCAATGTATGAGGAAAATATTTTTGAAAAACTATGCATGGGGTTCTAAAAATGTTTTTGAAACCTTATATATAATACTTTTGAAATCATAAAGTAGGTGTACTAGGTAGATATATTTATAAAAATGTTTTAAAATCATGCGAGATGAATTTTGAAATTATGTATAAGGTTTTTGAAAAAAAACATGAATGATGCTTTTCGAAATCATGCACTTGATAAGAAAATGTACTGTGTTAATATTGTCTTCAGACTATATGAAATATTTTGAAATTAGGAAGGTTGGTTTTGATAACATGGCCAATGTTTTTGAAATAACATAGACAATGCATTTTAGAAAAATTGTTTTCAAACTATATGAAATGGTTTGAGATCATGAAGATTGTTTTTGAAATACTTGTACTGTGTATGTTGAAAAATCAAAACGTAATGGGTATGAGATTTGAAAATACCCTTAGTTATTTAACCAAGGATTCAAAGGCACAGATGTGCAGAAGCATGATTACTCATAATGTCCCTTTATTTCTTGTACTTCGTCTCCTGGAATGAAACGAGTACTTTAAAATTTTTCGAGGGAATCATGAGCGATCATTTGAAAGAGAGAATCACAAGAGTAGTTTGTAAGGAACATAGTTCCTTAATACAGGTATTATAGGGAAATGCCATAAACACTTGTAATTATACTTGTATATCATAATTGCGAACAACAACTTTTATTTATGAACGAGACATATTGTTTCACAATACACGAAAACAAAAGAAACAAAGGCATAAGACAGCAACATCCTTTGTTCAGCCAAATGCTCATCCGTGGGTTGGATTTGCATTAGCAAGCTTTGGGCATTTGTTCCTGAAATGGCTCGTATCGCCACAGTTGTAGCACGATCCAGGTGGAAAGCGAGCTTGAGTAGGGTTGACTTGGAGTTGGGTAGCAGCAAGGTTTATAGCAGCTTTGTTTTGGGCAGCAAAGCGGCATGTGTTAATCAAATGTCCCCGCCGTCCACAGTAGGTACATTTGAAGCAGGGTATGAGGTTTGAATGATGACCGTTACATCGCTTGCACCTAGGAGCAGTTCCTAAGTACGGCTTCCTAGCTGGTGGCCTTGTCACTTGGCTAGGTCCCGCTTGATTAGGTATAACCGCTGCGGGTTTCCTTGAAGCCTTACGCTTCCTTGGTTTTGGTGCTGGCTTGACTTCTGCTTCCTTTGGTGGCTCTTGAGTGGCTTCATTGTCGAGACGAGAGACTTCATTGTTGAGACGAGCCATGGCAATGCCTAGATCCACAATCTTCTGAATCACTTCGCCTATTTGTTGGACAAATTTGGCTGTTCGCTCGGACGTTTGACCAGTGCTGAGAGGAAGAGACATTCTAGAAGAAAAATGAAAGACATAGGAAGAAGCAAGTGAAAGGTTATTGGATAATCAATACAGAATGGTAACGAATGAAAATTGTGATCATTTGTTTGTTACCTAAGGCAAACAAATGAGATGATGACAAATCAAAGTAAATGGGTCAAAAATAATGTATCGCGAAGACATGCTCGCCTATAAGTGAACACTCATCCCAAGAATTCCCAGGTAAGCACAACTGGTCTCGCGTCTGATGAGATGTATACGAAGTGCTTGCCTAGACAGAAAACCCAGAATACAGGCATTCACCCTTCCAGTTTGCACGTGTTCACATTATTTAAAACCCAAAACCTTGACGATGTTTTGAAAACTCAAAGGGGTTCAAAACCATATAATAGAGAGTTCAAAACCTTACAATAGAGGGTTCAAAACCTAGTAATCAATCATCCTAGAACAGATGATTAGTTTTCAGAGCGGTTTTGAAATTTATGATCTTGTTGTGGTTGTCGCCTAAGGATAGGTGACAGTATTGTTTTATGACTAAACGCAAGTAAACTCGCGTTAGGGTCCTAGAAAGGTTATAGACTAGGTCAAAGTATTACTAATAACCTAATTCCCTATAACCATGAGCTCTGATACCATCAATTCTGTCACACCCCGACCACGTAGAACATACAAAACGTGGCGGAAACATCGGGAAGTGTTGTAACAGAATTAATGTTTCACAACCATGGAAATTAAAGTTTCTTTTTAATCATCAAACAAACGAGTTACATTGTCTTTAAACAAGAAATAAAGAGTACATAACATAAATTAACTAATTCTTGTCTCGTTTTAAGTCACTAAGGCACAAGTCCGCCTATGTGTATCTTGATAAGTCCTATGCATCATCTCCTGAAAACACATGTGAAAATAGGTACGTCAGCATAAAAATGCCTGTGAGATACATAGGTTTATGAAAATAGGATTCATGACTTATTGTTTAAGAAAATGTTCAGTCATGAACCTTGTAATTTGCTTTGTTTTGTAAATCATTTGAAAAGCAATAAGATCAGATAATAAGTATAAGTAAGAGAATAATGTATGGTTAAATGAATAACCAAGTAAAATGAGTTTGTAAAAGATAAGTTGTTTTGTAAAACAATGTCTTGTGAAAAGTATGTTATTTGTATAAAATGTTATATGTCTCAAATTGAAATGATTCAAATAACGCTACGATATGTAATACTATACAAACACTTATATATAGGAAGTACCAGCGGCGTATCCACCATGCTTGTATCATATTACACACGCCTCGTTACTTAATCAATTACTCAAACCAAACCAAACAATGTAAGATGTCTATGTTTAAACCAATTGTCAAAAGTCCTTGTATAAATCATGTCGAATGTTGATAGTCCAAAAGTAGTCAAGTAATGTGTAACAAATGTTATGTATGGTAAGTAAAATTAAGACTACTTAAACCATAAGTAAAATGCACAAAAACAAGGTATTGAAGTAAAACATAGTTTAAATCAAAGTTATGTTTTGTGTAATATATGCATGCTATACTGATATAGACATTTATGCGGTATTGTGAAAATTCATACATCCAAGCCTTGAGACAGCCGGATAACCCTTTTAGTCAAGGTTATCAAAAGAAAATGTATTCGGATTCGGTCATTCCTTACGTCCAAACAAACCCGAGATTTCAGGAATGGGATTTGTCAAGTCCTATGGTACCACTACCTACTACCGAGCGGCATGATCGGTGTTAATGAATGTACATTGTCTCATTTAAACAAACCAAATGTCATACCAAAATGTAAGCATGTTTTATGAAGATAATGTACCTAGTATGCTAGAGTAAACATACAAGGTAGAGCTGTAAAACAATGTGTCCATACGTTACTGGAACATATGCAACAGAGATGCAATATAAAACAATGTACTAAGTATGCTAAGTTAACATACAAAGCAGAAAAGTCATGTAAATCAATGTGCTAGCATGTTATCAGTCAACATACATGGCAGAAATGTAATGTAAAACAATGTACTAATAGTGTACTAATGAACATAACAAGTATATGATGTGAAAACAGGAAAGCACGAAAGTAACAACTAGGCACATGTGTTCCACCCCAAAACAGTTTGGAAAACAGTAAAAGAGGGGTCTATGTACTCACTTGAGATTGCTCAGATGTCTAAAGATAACCACCCAGTAATGCTAGAGATCTCGGAATCAAACGGCACCTAATATAGGTAACTATGTTAATAAACCGGACCTAAATCGGAAGATCGGATAGAATGCGGGTTCGTAAACCAAACGAGTATGGAAACTCGTGTAATATGGTTTAACAAAGCCTACATACTAAATGAAACCTTAATCTAAGTGCTTTCGACCCATTACGACCCGTTTAGGTAGCTTATGCTACTTTAACGCGTCGTTCGCGTGAAACGCGTTCGGACCGCCTAACTAGTCCTATGACAAGTATTATATGCCTAAACATGTTACATAATCAGTTATGTGACAAAAGTTTAGGTTACATATGCTTAATTACCAATTATACATGAAAAGGGTATTCTGGTAATTTACCTAAGGCATATAAACTACCTATCATACAACTACTTAAACGATGTGACCATAAGGTATAACCTCGGAAGGTTATGCCCTATACTAGGGTCACCTAATGTATTTGGTCGGATCCTAATGATCGACCAAACTGGGTCGGGTTCGAAGGTATAAGCGATTTATTAGATCGCTTACCCTACGACCCTAGACAACGTGGTAATCAGTAGGCATAGTCCCAAGGGACTATAACCATCGTGATTACAATCACGTTGCGAAGTTCAAACGAACTTCGCATTGACCATAAGCTGGTCAAGGCTGAAAGTCAAACAAAGTTTGACTTTCTGACTCGAAAAGCAATAAAATAAGGAAAAGAACGAAAGAATACTTACGAAGGGTCCCCGAATGCTAATCCCGATCCAAGTAGCTCAGGTATGAAACAATGGTTTCAACTTAGAGCTTCTCAAATCAGAATTCTTGTAATTTTGAAGCATGGGGGGTGGGGTATTTATAGTAAAAGGTCCACCGTTAAGATCGTTTCATGGAAAACGTGCCTTAATCCCACCCGTACAAGTGTCGGGACCTTATGGTGACTAAAATTTGATCCTTATCAGCTGACTAGACAATTGGGATTGTGTGGTGGTGAAACAAACAGCTGCAACCTGCTGTTAAAATCATTGAATCTGGTCCAGAAGGCGGACGCGGCCCGCGTCAGAATCAAGAAAAACGCAGGCGGGCCGCCTGGGAGTTGCAGATCAGAAACATGTTTGCAGAATTACAGTTTCAGTCCCTGTTGATGTTTTAAGCCATTTTCGACACTTCCAAGGCCCGTAAAGCCAACTTTAAGGCCCTAAAATTTTGCCTAAACATTGTGGACATGAAACATTCTCAGAAATATGTCGGGTGTTGGTTCGTTTGGTCGTACGAACGCGATGTTCGCTTAATTACGACGGAATGCGCATAAGCGCGAAAAACGATCCAAATGACGCGAGGAATGGATTTTTCTCATGCCAAACACTAAAATAAAATGTTTTAGTGTTTACATAAATTTTTGGATGTCCGGATGTATTCAGAACGTAAGTTATGCGCGAAAATGCAAACTTGTGCACTTTTTGACACTTTTAGTCCCAGAATGAGCCAAAAGTTTATTTTAGCACACCAAACCCCTCAAAGCCTATTTCTAAGCTATATAAAGGATATTTAAGGTGTGTTTAACTTATGGTCATGTTCCGGAATGTTCGTTACAGTTCAAATTGGCATACTTTCGCAGTTTGTCAAGTTTAGTCCCTGTAAGCGAATTAACTTGTTTTCGGCATACCAAACCATCCAAAACTTATTTCTAAGTTATGTAAAGGTTATTTAAGGTATGTTAAGCCTATTTCACTATTCCGGAGTGTTCATTGCATTAAACTGGTTATATTTACGCGTCGGTGCGCGTATAACCTTCCAGAAAGTGATTTAGAGTTTGAAATCGAACAAGAGTTGATATGTGCAAATGATACACATAATTTTACAAATCCCAAGTATGAAATATAATATTTCATTGGTTCGGTATTTGTTTGATGGCCATGGAGGCACAGGTGTTACAGAGCCTCCTCTTGAAGATCTACAAGAAGTCCGGGTGGAGGTTGCACCCCCTCAAACCGATGCCAATGAGCCCGCCTTTCTTCTCCAAAGGGAGATAGAGGAATGGCTCGCCTACGTGTGAGGGACCCATGCCCGGAGAAATAAGTTCTTCAAGCCGCATCCAACTGAGAGAATTATCTTTTCGGAAATTTTGCTAATAGAATGAATTTTAGGCTAGAACTTCTTGGTTTAAACTTCTTGTGCTTCTTTTGACCTATTTATCTAAGATTTTAACTTATTAGGAATATTATGTAATTTCTCTCTATTTGAATGAATGATGGTCTTAGTTAATTTGGTGTTTGGATGATGTTGTAATGGATAAAACACACTTGGATGGTGAAGGATACCAAGGAAACTTGAACCAGCACCCCATGCACAAAAACAGGGCCACCCGACAAATTTTTCTTCATTATAGCAAGTTCAGCACGGGCCGTGTCCACCCAACACGGCCCCGTGCTGCACCATCTGCAGAAAATGCCCAGTTCAGGTAACTGGACACGGGGCGTGCTCATCGAACACGCCCCCATGCCCAGGCTTCTGTTTCTTTTATCAATTTCTATTACTGGCGATCTGAACACGGGGCCGTGTCCAGACGCCTAGTAACCTAAATTTTTGATTTTTCACACCTTTTTACACATTCAATCAACCTAAAAACTTATTTTTGGGACACATTGAGGATAATGTGTAATTTAAGTGTGGGGGGGGGATGCTAAAACCTTGAATCTTGCAAGTCCTAATTACAAGCCTTACACAAAACTCTATTGGAACCGCTAATCACCCCAAATTTTTTCAAAAATTTTCATTTTTTTACTTGTCTAGGTTTAATTTGGGAATTTCAAGTTCTAAAAACGTTATATTTTTACAAATTTACAACTGATAGCGTCGTGATAAAAAGAACCAACATAAGAAAATTATGAAATGACATGACAAGTTTAGTTAAAATTTGATTATATATACTTGATCACATAAAAACCCATTCCCACAAAAAGTGAGTTTTGAGCCTTTATTGAGCATACAAATACATATCTTTAAACTAAATGCTCATTTTTTGTTTCTTGTGTGAATAGCCGCTTAGTTCTTACGACTCTAGAACTTGCCACGACAATACATTCCCGGTCCTTACCAACTTAAACCCGAGTAAGTAAATGATGGAGGCATTAGGACTAACCCTTTTTATTTCTACACCATTATTTTTTCTTTTTTTTACCACCTACCCAAAATTCCCCTAGGTAACCCCTTTGAGCCTAAACCTTTTCATTTCTTAACCCAAAACAAACACCCTTTTACCCACCAAAACCCTTTTTCATTTTAAACCCTTTATTTTAGTAACAAAGCTCGGTTTTTCTTATGACTTGCTTATGAGAAAAAAAAAATGATGTTGATGATGAAGCCAAAAGAAATAAACAAACAAGTCTATCAAAAAGAACTTTGTTTGAAGAAGTGCTTCATCAAAATAAAAGTTAAAAAATAATAACAAGTCTTATGAAAACCGACGCTTTTTACGCCTTTCGCCCTTTTACTAACCACTAACCCAACCACCTACCTTTAACCCAAGCCTAACCCTTCACCCAAAAAGCCCTCTTGATATTTACAAAGGTATGTAGTTAAAAAGGAGGAGGATTAATTGCTAGGCAAGCTTATTATAGGAGTAAGTTCCATGCCGCTCTCGAGTGATTCACTAAAATACATCTTCGGCCAAGTGTTTAGTGATCCCCCGTGAGGTATGTGAACTTGTATATAAATGGAATTTTAAAAAGGCATGTTATGCCCTAATAAGTAATTTATCTTATGTAATGTTTTAAATAAATCATGACAAATAGGATTGCAAATAAATAAAAATAAAACTTAAAAAGAATCTTGGAAATCCCGACACTCTACGACAAGCCCAAAAACCTACTCTTCTACCCATTCCATTTGGGAGTGTAAAGCCACATTATAAAGAGTTTTGCTTGAGGACAAGCAAAGATTCAAGTGTGGGGGTATTTGATGTGCACAAAATGCAACATATAAATTACATCAATTGTAGCATAAAACTAACCCTTTTTTACTACTAATGTTGGAAAAAGTGTGTTTTTGTCATCCTTTTGTATTTTCAGGATTAAATGAGCTCAAATGAACAAAAGAAGCAAAAAGGCACCTAAATCTAACATCAATACAAGAAAAGGAACAAACGTGGCATGCCCGACCCCCCGACAGCATCTTCCCAAGCAAAACAAGAGAACATAAGGCTGAACACGCCCCGTGCTCAGTGAGCACGGGGGCGTGCCCAAGTGTCTGCAGAAAAGAAAAAGTTGTAGAAGCTTCTATCACCCACCATAGCGGCGTGCCCACCGGACACGGGGCCATGGTCAACTCTAAGATTCGCAGAATCTAGGGAAATCTTGATAGTACAGATACGCTTCTGCACACGGGGTCGTGCCCAGCGGACACGGGGGCGTGGTCAACTAATGCAGACAAACTGCATTTAATGAAGAAAGAGAAGAAGGATGGACACGGGGCAGTGCCCAATGGACACGGGGCCGTGCCCGAGCTGCTGTTCAGGCTATAAATAGGGGTGCTTGGCTCATTTGCAAACCATCCCTTGGCACACCACCTCTCTCACACTTCACCCACCTACCACCACCATCACAACACCATCATCCACCACCATTATCCATCATCCATCATAGAGTGTGTGAGTCGTCTCGGGATCCTAGATTGATCGTAAGAGTTCTTGACAATCAAAGGCCTTGTTTGCCTAAGTCTCTTACATCACTTGGTGAAGACAAGTGTCTAGTGTAATACCTTTTATTTTTAATCTTTTCGCACTTTTTATTTGGTTATGTATTAATGACTTTAATAACTAGTTTCTTATGTTGAAGGTGATTCTTCCTTATCGTTTGTCCGTGGTGTCTTGGCATTATTTTACTGTCTATATAAAATAAAAGATTTTCACCATTCATATCTCCACGGACTATATGGAGATATGTTGGCTACCTGGTCGGGGGTTAAGGGAACGGTTTGGTAAGAGTTTTGCCTTGTTCAGTGTATAGATCCTGCAAGGACCTGGGTCAAATTTAGTAGGACCTCCTTCAATACCCACCGGTATTAGATGGCGGGGGTCCAAACTCTTTGATCCCATCATATGTAAGCTACTATTAAAACTTTAACCCGGCTACTTAGGACTGTATCCCTGCTGACTCAGACTACTTAGCCGAGGGTAACGTCAGCTTCAAAAGAGGGGCCTACCACATTATGCATTAATAACGTAATTAATTATCTTTCAATAATCCGACCCTTTAGGATTGTATCCTTGCTGACTCAAACTACTGGGTTGAGGGTAACGTCACCTTCAAAAGAGGGGCCTACTACAATAACTAAGATAATCTCTTAAACAGTGCAAAAGTGCGGAAATAATCAAAGGTTACACTACACACGAGTCGAATCCAAGTGATTCATCTTGTCTATCTGTTTTTATTTTTTTATTTATTTTTCAGCATTTTAGTTAGCTTTATTTTTCAAGTTTAAAAACCTTTTTCTAACTTTTGATTTGATTAGACGTTGAGGATAAACCGGTTCTTGTGTCCTTGGACGACCTCGGTATGTTACCAACACTATACTACGCTCACGATGGGTGCACTTGCCCATATGTGTGTTTAGTGTTAGTAAATATCGTGTTTTATAAATTTAAAACTTGGCTAAAAAGTGTAAAAGGGCTTAAAATATACATAAAAAATATAGCACACTTCACGCACATCAGTGTCTAATCCGCATATATATCACCATTGCTCTTGATTTTCTTGACTGTATATCTCTTAAATGTCAACGTATACACGTGTGATCTAGCTTATAAGATTTTTCAATGCCGAGAACCTCGATCAGAGAGTAAAAAAGGCATAAGGTTCACAATGGTGTAAAACTAAAATGGGATACACCGGGCTAGGATTCGAGTTACAGGAACAAGGGCCAAACCAACCACCCAAGAATGGAATCGTCGAGCGAAAACACTTGACAACCTCCTCGAATCAGATTTTCTTGCCACCAGACCTTTCTACATCAATTAGGAATCTGATGTTGTCACTAAACACATTCCTTAAATTGCAGCCATTTTTAGAGTTTTTATTTTTTGGTGTGTAATCCGTATATATATATCACCATTGCTCTTGATTTTCTTGACTGTATATCTCTTAAATGTCACCATATACATGTGTGATATAGTTTACGAAGATTTTTCGTTGCCGAGAACCTCGATCGGAGAGTAAAAAAGGCGTAAGGTTCACAATGGTGTAAAACTAAAATGGGATATACCGGGCTAGGATTCGAGTTACAGGAATTAAGGGCCAAACCAACCACCCAAGAATGGAATCATCGAGAGAAAACACATGACAACCTCCTGGAAGCAGCTTTTCTTGCCACCAGACCTTTCTCCATCAATTAGGAATCTGATGCCGTCACTAAACACATTCCTTAAATTGTAGCCATTTTTTGAGTGTTTATTTTTTGGTGTCTAATCCGCATATATATCACCATTGCTCTTAATTTTCTTGAGTGTATATATCTTACACGTCAACATATACACGTGTTATTTAGTTTACGAAGATTTTTCAATGCCAAGAACCTTGATCGGAGAGTAAAAAAGGCGTAAGGTTCACAATGGTGTAAAACTAAAATGGGATATACCGGGCTAGGATTCGAGTTACAGGAACAAGGGCCAAACCAACCACCCAAGAATGGAATCGTCGAGCGAAAACACTTGACAACGTCCTGGAAGCAGCTTTTCTTGCCACCAGACCTTTCTCCATTAATTAGGAATCTAATGCCGTCACTAAACACATTCCTTAAATTGTAGCCACTTTTAGAGTGTTTATTTTTTGGTGTCTAATCCGCATGTATATCACCATTCCTCTTGATTTTCTTGACTGTATATCTCTTAAATGTCAACATATACACGTGTGATTTAGTTTAAGAAGATTTTTCAATGCCGAGAACCACGATCAGAGAGTAAAAAAGGCGTAAGTTTCACAATGGTGTAAAACTAAAATAGGATATACCGGGCTAGGATTCGAGTTACAGGAACAAGGGCCAAACCAACCACCCAAGAATGGAATCATCGAGCGAAAACACATGACAACCTCCTGGAAGCAGCTTTTCTTGCCACCAGACATTTCTCCATCAATTAGGAATTTGTAGCCATTTTTTGAGTGTTTATTTTTTGGCTTCTAATCCGCATATATATCGCCATTGCTCTTGATTTTCTTGACTGTATATCTCTTAAATGTCAACATATATATGTGTGATTTAGTTTGTGTAGATTTTTCATTGCCGAGAACCTCGATCGGAGAGTAAAAAAGGGGTAAGGTTCACAATGGTGTAAAACTAAAATGGGATATACCGGGCTAGGATTCGAGTTACAGGAATTAAGGGCCAAACCAACCCCACAAGATGGAATCGTTTAGAGAAAACACATGACAACCTCCTGGAAGCAGCTTTTCTTGCCACCAGACCTTTCTCCATCAATTAGGAATCTGATGCCGTCACTAAACACATTCCTTAAATTGTAGCCATTTTTTGATTGTTTATTTTTTGGTTTCTAATCCGCATATATATATCACCATTGCTCTTGATTTTCTTGACTGTTTAAATGTCAACATATACACGTGTGATTTAGTTTAAGAAGATTTTTCAATGCCGAGAACCTCGATTAGAGAGTAAAAAAGGCGTAAGGTTCACAACGGTGTAAAACTAAAATGAGATATACCGGGCTAGGATTTGAGTTACAGGAAAAAGGGTCAAACCAACCACACAAGAAAGGAATCGTCGAGCGAAAACACTTGACAACCTCCTGGAAGCAGCTTTTCTTGCCACCAGACCTTTCTCCATCAATTAGGAATCTGATGCCATCACTAAACACATTCCTTAAATTGTAGCCATTTTTTGAGTGTTTATTTTTTGGTGTCTAATCCGCATATATATCACTATTGCTCTTGATTTTCTTGACTGTATATCTCTTAAATGTCAATATATACACGCATGATTTAGTTTACAAAGAGTTTTAAAATGCCGAGAACCTCGATCAGAGAGTAAAAAAGGCGTAAGGTTCACAATGCTGTAAAACTAAAATGGGATATACCGGGCTAGGATTTGAGTTACAGGAACAAGGGCCAAACCAACCACCCAAGAATGGAATAGTCGAGCGAAAACACATGACAAACTCCTGAAAGCAGCTTTTCTTGCCACCAGACCTTTCTCCATCAATTAGGAATTTGATGTCGTCACTAAACACATTCCTTAAATTGTAGCCATTTTTTGAGTGTTTATTTTTTGGCGTCTAATCTACATATATATCACCATTGCTCTTGATTTTCTTTACTGTGTATCTCTTAAATGTCAACATATACACGTGTGATTTAGTTTATGAAGATTTTTCAATGCCGAGAACCTCGATTGGAGAGTAAAAAAGGCGTAAGGTTCAAAATGGTGTAAAACTAAAATGAGATATACCGGGCTTTGATTTGAGTTACAGGAAAAAGGGCCAAACCAACCACACAAGAATGGAATCGTCGAGCGAAAACGCTTGACAACCTCCTGGAAGCAGCTTTTCTTGCCACCAGACCTTTCTCCATCAATTAGGAATCTGATGCCGTCACTAAACACATTCCTTAAATTGTAGCCATTTTTTGAGTGTTTATTTTTTGGTGTCTAATCCGCATATATATCACCATTGCTCTTGATTTTCTTGACTGTATATCTCTTAAATGTCAATATATACACGCATGACTTAGTTTACAAAGAGTTTTAAAATGCCGAGAACCTCGATCAGAGAGTAAAAAAGGCGTAAGGTTCACAATGCTGTAAAACTAAAATGGGATATACCGGGCTAGGATTTGAGTTACAGGAACAAGGGCCAAACCAACCACCCAAGAATGGAATAGTCGAGCGAAAACACATGACAAACTCCTGAAAGCAGCTTTTCTTGCCACCAGACCTTTCTCCATCAATTAGGAATTTGATGTCGTCACTAAACACATTCCTTAAATTGTAGCCATTTTTTGAGTGTTTATTTTTTGGCATCTAATCCGCATATATATCCCCATTGCTCTTAATTTTCTTGAGTGTATATCTCTTACACGTCAACATATACACGTGTTATTTAGTTTACGAAGATTTTTCAATGCCGAGAACCTTGATCGGAGAGTAAAAAAGGCGTAAGGTTCACAATGGTGTAAAACTAAAATGGGATATACCGGGCTAGGATTTGAGTTACAGGAACAAGGGCCAAACCAACCACCCAAGAATGGAATCGTCGAGCGAAAACACTTGACAACCTCCTGGAAGCAGCTTTTCTTGCCACCAGACCTTTCTCCATCAATTAGGAATCTAATGCCGTCACTAAACACATTCCTTAAATTGTAGCCATTTTTTGAGTGTTTATTTTTTGGTGTCTATTCCGCATATATATATATATCACCATTGCTCTTGATTTTCTTGACTGTTTAAATGTCAACAAATACATGTGTGATTTAGTTTATGAAGATTTTTCAATGCCGAGAACCTCGATCAGAGAGTAAAAAAGGCGTAAGGTTCACAATGGTGTACAACTAAAATGGGATATACCGGGCTAGGATTCGAGTTACAGGAACAAGGGCCAAACCAACCACCCAAGAATGGAATCGTCGAGCGAAAACACTTGACAACTTCCTGGAAGCAGCTTTTCTAACCACCAGACCTTTCTCCATCAATTAGGAATCTGATGCCGTCACTAAACACATTCCTTAAATTGTAGCCACTATTAGAGTGTTTATTTTTTGGTGTCTAATCCGCATGTATATCACCATTGCTCTTGATTTTCTTGACTGTATATCTCTTAAATGTCAACATATACACGTGTGATTTAGTTTACGAAGATTTTTCAACGCTGAGAACCTCGATCAGAGAGTAAAAAAGGCGTAAGGTTCACAATGGTGTAAAACTAAAATGGGATATACCGGGCTAGGATTCGAGTTACAGGAACAAGGGCCAAACCAACCACCCAAGAATGGAATCATCGAGCGAAAACACATGACAACCTCCTGGGAGCAGCTTTTCTTGCCACCGGACATTTCTCCATCAATTTGGAATTTGATGCCTTCACTAAACACATTCCTTAAATTGTAGCCATTTTTTGAGTGTTTATTTTTTGACTTCTAATCCGCATATATATCGCCATTGCTCTTGATTTTCTTGACTGTATATCTCTTAAATGTCACCATATACATGTGTGATATAGTTTACGAAGATTTTTCATTGCCGAGAACCTCGATCGGAGAGTAAAAAAGGCGTAAGGTTCACAATGGTTTAAAACTAAAATGGGATATACCGGGCTAGGATTCGAGTTACAGGAATTAAGGGCCAAACCAACCACCCAAGAATGGAATCGTCGATTGAAAACACATGACAACCTCCTGGAAGCAGCTTTTCTTGCCACCAGACCTTTCTCCATCAATTAGGAATCTGATGCCGTCACTAAACACATTCCTTAAATTGTAGCCATTTTTTGAGTGTTTATTTTTTGGTGTATAATCCGCATATATATCACCATTGCTCTTAATTTTCTTGAGTGTATATCTCTTACACGTCAACATATACACGTGTTATTTAGTTTACGAAGATTTTTCAATGCCGAGAACCTTGATCGGAGAGTAAAAAAGGCGTAAGGTTCACAATGGTGTAAAACTAAAATGGGATATACCGGGCTAGGATTCGAGTTACAGGAACAAGGGCCAAACCAACCACCCAAGAATGGAATCGTCGAGCGAAAACACTTGACAACCTCCTGGAAGCAGCTTTTCTTGCCACCAGACCTTTCTCCATCAATTAGGAATCTAATGCCGTCACTAAACACATTCCTTAAATTGTAGCCATTTTTTGAGTGTTTATTTTTTGGTGTCTATTCCGCATATATATATATCACCATTGCTCTTGATTTTCTTGACTGTTTAAATGTCAACAAATACATGTGTGATTTAGTTTATGAAGATTTTTCAATGCCGAGAACCTCGATCAGAGAGTAAAAAAGGCGTAAGGTTCACAATGGTGTACAACTAAAATGGGATATACCGGGCTAGGATTCGAGTTACAGGAACAAGGGCCAAACCAACCACCCAAGAATGGAATCGTCGAGCGAAAACACTTGACAACTTCCTGGAAGCAGCTTTTCTAACCACCAGACCTTTCTCCATCAATTAGGAATCTGATGCCGTCACTAAACACATTCCTTAAATTGTAGCCACTATTAGAGTGTTTATTTTTTGGTGTCTAATCCGCATGTATATCACCATTGCTCTTGATTTTCTTGACTGTATATCTCTTAAATGTCAACATATACACGTGTGATTTAGTTTACGAAGATTTTTCAACGCTGAGAACCTCGATCAGAGAGTAAAAAAGGCGTAAGGTTCACAATGGTGTAAAACTAAAATGGGATATACCGGGCTAGGATTCGAGTTACAGGAACAAGGGCCAAACCAACCACCCAAGAATGGAATCCTCGAGCGAAAACACATGACAACCTCCTTGGAGCAGCTTTTCTTGCCACCGGACATTTCTCCATCAATTTGGAATTTGATGCCTTCACTAAACACATTCCTTAAATTGTAGCCATTTTTTGAGTGTTTATTTTTTGACTTCTAATCCGCATATATATCGCCATTGCTCTTGATTTTCTTGACTGTATATCTCTTAAATGTCACCATATACATGTGTGATATAGTTTACGAAGATTTTTCATTGCCGAGAACCTCGATCGGAGAGTAAAAAAGGCGTAAGGTTCACAATGGTTTAAAACTAAAATGGGATATACCGGGCTAGGATTCGAGTTACAGGAATTAAGGGCCAAACCAACCACCCAAGAATGGAATCGTCGATTGAAAACACATGACAACCTCCTGGAAGCAGCTTTTCTTGCCACCAGACATTTCTCCATCAATTAGGAATCTGATGCCGTCACTAAACACATTCCTTAAATTGTAGCCATTTTTTGAGTGTTTATTTTTTGGTGTATAATCCGCATATATATCACCATTGCTCTTAATTTTCTTGAGTGTATATCTCTTAGACGTCAACATATACACGTGTTATTTAGTTTACGAAGATTTTTCAATGCCGAGAACCTTGATCGGAGAGTAAAAAAGGCGTAAGGTTCACAATGGTGTGAAACTAAAATGGGATATACCGGCCTAGGATTCGAGTTACAGGAACAAGGGCCAAACCAACCACCCAAGAATGGAATCGTCGAGCGAAAACACTTGACAACCTCCTGCAAGCAGCTTTTCTTGCCACCAGACCTTTCTCCATCAATTAGGAATCTAATGCCGTCACTAAACACATTCCTTAAATTGTAGCCATTTTTTGAGTGTTTATTTTTTGGTGTCTATTCCGCATATATATATATATATATATATATATATATATATATATCACCATCGCTCTTGATTTTCTTGACTGTTTAAATGTCAACAAATACATGTGTGATTTAGTTTATGAAGATTTTACAATGCCGAGAACCTCGATCAGAGAGTAAAAAAGGCGTAAGGTTCACAATGGTGTACAACTAAAATGGGATATACCGGGCTACTATTCGTGTTACAGGAACAATGGCCAAACCAACCACCCAAGAATGGAATCGTCGAGCGAAAACATTTGACAACCTCCTGGAAGCAGCTTTTCTAACCACCAGACCTTTCTCCATCAATTAGGAATCTGATGCCATCACTAAACACATTCCTTAAATTGTAGCCACTTTTAGAGTGTTTATTTTTTGGTGTCTAATCCGCATGTATATCACCATTGCTCTTGATTTTCTTGACTGTGTATCTCTTAAATGTCAACATATACACGTGTGATTTAGTTTACGAAGATTTTTCAATGCTGAGAACCTCGATCAGAGAGTAAAAAAGGCGTAAGGTTCACAATGGTGTAAAACTAAAATGGGATATACCGGGCTAGGATTCGAGTTACAGGAACAAGGGCCAAACCAACCACCCAAGAATGGAATCATCGAGCGAAAACACATGACAACCTCTTGGAAGCAGCTTTTCTTGCCACCAGACATTTCTCCATCAATTAGGAATTTGATGCCATCACTAAACACATTCCTTAAATTGTAGCCATTTTTTGAGTGTTTATTTTTTGGCTTCTAATCCGCATATATATCGCCATTGCTCTAGATTTACTTGAGTGTATATCTCTTAAATGTCAACATATATATGTGTGATTTAGTTTGAGTAGATTTTTCATTGCCGAGAACCTCGATCGGAGAGTAAAAAAGGGGTAAGGTTCACAATGGTGTAAAATTAAAATGGGATATACCAGGCTAGGATTCGAGTTACAGGAATTAAGGGCCAAACCAACCACACAAGAATGGAATCGTTTAGAGAAAACACATGACAACCTCCTGGAAGCAGCTTTTCTTGCCACCAGACCTTTCTCCATCAATTAGGAATCTGATGCTGTCACTAAACACATTCCTTAAATTGTAGCCATTTTTTATTGTTTATTTTTTGGTGTCTAATCCGCATATATATATCACCATTGCTCTTGATTTTCTTGATTGTTTAAATGTCAACATATACACGTGTGATTTAGTTTAAGAAGATTTTTCAATGCCGAGAACCTCGATCAGAGAGTAAAAAAGGCGCAAGGTTCACAACGGTGTAAAACTAAAATGGGATATACCGGGCTAGGATTTGAGTTACAGGAAAAAGGGCCAAACCAACCACACAAGAATGGAATCGTCGAGCGAAAACACTTGTCAACCTCCTGGAAGCAGCTTTTCTTGCCACCAGACCTTTCTCCATCAATTAGGAATCTGATGCCGTCACTAAACACATTCCTTAAATTGTAGCCATTTTTTGAGTGTTTAGTTTTTGGTGTCTAATCCGCATATATATCACCATTGCTCTTGATTTTCTTGACTGTATATCTCTTAAATGTCAATATATACACGCATGATTTAGTTTACAAAGAGTTTTAAAATGCCGAGAACCTCGATCAGAGAGTAAAAAAGGCGTAAGGTTCACAATGCTGTAAAACTAAAATGGGATATACCGGGCTAGGATTTGAGTTACAGGAACAAGGGCCAAACCAACCACCCAAGAATGGAATAGTCGAGCGAAAACACATGAAAAACTCCTGAAAGCAGCTTTTCTTGCCACCAGACCTTTCTCCATCAATTAGGAATTTGATGTCGTCACTAAACACATTCCTTAAATTGTTGCCATTTTTTGAGTGTTTATTTTTTGGCGTCTAATCCGCATATATATCACCATTGCTCTTGATTTTCTTTACTGTATATCTCTTAAATGTCAACATATACACGTGTGATTTAGTTTATGAAGATTTTTCAATGCCGAGAACCTCGATCGGAGAGTAAAAAAGGCGTAAGGTTCAAAATGGTGTAAAACTAAAATGGGATATACTGAGCTTGGAATCGGGTTACGGGAACAAGGGCCAAACCAACCACCCAAGAATGAAATCGTCGACTGAAAACACTTGACAACCTCCTAGAAGCAACTTTTCGTGCCACCAGACATTTCTCCATCAATTAGGAATCTGATGCCGTCACAAAACACATTCATTAAATTGTAGCCATTTTTTAAGTGTTTATTTTTTGGTGTCTAATCCGCATATATATATCACCATTGCTCTTGATTTTCTGGACTGTATATCTCTTAAATGTCAACATATACACGTGTGATTTAGTTTACGATGATTTTTCAATGCCGAGAACCTCGATCGGAGAGTAAAAAAGGCGTATGCTTCACAATGGTGTAAAACTAAAATGGGATATACCGGACTAGGATTCGAGTTACAGGAACAAGGGCCAAACCAACCACCCTAGAATGGAATCGTCGAGCGAAAACACTTGACAACCTCCTAGATGCAGCTTTTCTTGCCACTAGACCTTTCTCCATCAATTAGGAATCTGATGCCGTCACTAAACACAATCCTTAAATTATAGCCATTTGTTGAGTGTTTTTTTGGTGTCTAATCCGCATATATATCACCATTGCCCTTGATTTTCTTGACTGTATATCTCTTAAATGTCAACATATACATGTGTGATTTTGCTTACGAAGATTTTTCAATGCCGAGAACCTCGATCAGAGGGTAAAAAAGGCGTAAGGTTCACAATGGTGTAAAACTAAAATGGGATATACCGGGGTACGATTCGAGTTACAGGAACAAGTGCCAAACCAACCACCCAAAAATGGAATGGTCGAGCAAAAACACTTGACAACCTCCTGGAAGCAGCTTTTCTTGCCACCAGACCTTTCTCCATTAATTAGGAATCCGATGCCAACACTAAACACATTCCTTAAATTGTAGCCATTTTTTGAGTGTTTATATTTTGGTGTCTAATCCGCATATATATCACCATTGCTCTTGATTTTCTTGACCGTATATCTCTTAAATGTCAACATATACACGTGTGATTTACTTTACGAAGATTTTTCAATGCCGAGAACCTCGATCAGAGAGTAAACCTCGATCAGAGAGTTAAAAAGGCGTAAGGTTCACAATGGTGTAACATTAAAATGGGATATACCGGGCTAGGATTCGAGTTACAGGAACAAGGGCCAAACCAACCACCCAAGAATGGAATCGTCGAGCGAAAACACTTGACAACCTCCAAGAAGCAGCTTTTCTTACCACCAGACCTTTCTCTATCAATTAGGTATCTGATGCCGTCACTAAACACATTCCTTAAATTGTAGCCATTTGTTGAGTGTTTTTTTTTTGCTGTCTAATCCGCATATATATCACTATTGCCCTTGATTTTTTTGACTGTATATCTGTTAAATGTCAACATACACACGTGTGATTTAGTTTACGAAGATTTTTCACTGCCGAGAACCTCGATCAGAGAGTAAAAAAGGCGTAGGGTTCACAATAGTGTAAAATTAAAATGGGATATACCGGGCTAGGATTCGAGTTACAGGAACAAGGGCCAAACCAACCACCCAAGAATGGAATCGTCGAGCGAAAACACTTGACAACCTCCTTGAAGCAGCTTTTCTTGCCACCAGACCTTTCTCCATCAATTAGGAATCTGATGCCGTCACTAAACACAATCCTTAAATTGTAGCCATTTGTTGAGTGTTTTTTTTTTTGGTGTCTAATCCGCATATACATCACCATTGCCCTTGATTTTCTTGACTGTATATCTTTTAAATGTCAACATATATACGTGTGATTTAGTTTACGAAGATTTTTCAATTCCGAGAACCTCGATAAAAGAGTAAAAAAGGAGTAAGGTTCACAATGGTGTAAAATTAAAATGGGATATACCGGGGTAGGATTCGAGTTACAGGAACAAGGGCCAAAACAACCACCCAAGAATGGAATCGTCGAGCGAAAACACTTGACAACCTCCTAGAAGCAGCTTTTCTTACCACCAGACCTTTCTACATCAATTAGGAATCTGATGCCGTCACTAAACACATTCCTTAAATTGTAGCCATTTGTTGAGTGCTTTTTTTTTGTTGTCTAATCCGCATATATATCACCATTGCCCTTGATTTCTTGACTGTATATCTCTTAAATATCAACATATACACATGTGATTTAGTTTATGAAGATTTTTCAATGCCGAGAACCTCGATCAGAAAGTAAAAAAGGCGTAAGGTTCACAATGGTGTAAAATTAAAATGGGATACACCGGGCTAGGATTCGAGTTAAAGGAACAAGGTCCAAACCAACCACCCAAGAATGGAATCGTCGAACGAAAACACTTGCCAACTTCCTAGAAGCAGCTTTTCTTGCCACCAGACCTTTCTCCATCTATTAGGAATCTGATGCCGTCACTAAACACATTTCTTAAATTGTAGCCATTTGTTGAGTGATTTTTTTTTGGTGTCTAATCCACATATATATCACCATTGCCCTTGATTTTCTTGATCTCTTAAATGTCAACATATACACGTGTGATTTAGTTTACGAAGATTTTTCAATGCCGAGAACCTCGATCAAAGAGTAAAAAAGGCGTAAGGTTCACAATGGTGTAAAATTAAACTGAGATATACCGGGCAAGGATTCGAGTTACAGGAACAAGGGACAAACCAACCACCCAAGAATGGAATCGTCAAGCGAAAACACTTGACAACCTCCTAGAAGCAGCTTTTCTTGCCACCAGACCTTTCTCCATCAATTAGCATTCTGATGCCGTCACTAAACACATTCCTTAAATTGTAGCCATTTGTTGAGTGTTTTTTTTTTGTGTCTAATCCGCATATATATCACCATTGCCCTTGATTTTCTTTACTGTATATCTCTTAAATGTTAACATATACACGTGTGATTTAGTTTACGAAGATTTTTCAATGACGAGAACCTCGATCAGAGAGTAAAAAAGGCTTAAGGTTCACGATGGTGTAAGATTAAAATGGGATATTCCGGGCTAGGATTCGAGTTGCAGGAACAAGGGCCGAACCAACCACCCAAGAATGGAATCGTCGAGCGAAAACACTTGCAAACCTCCTAGAAGCAGTTTTTCTTGCCACCAGACCTTTCTCCATCAATTAGGAATCTGATGACGTCACTAAATATATTCCTTAAATTGTAGCCATTTGTTGAGTGTTTATATTTTGGTGTCTAATCCGCATATATATCACCATTGCTATTGATTTTCTTGACCGTATATCTCTTAAATGTCAACATATACACGTGTGATTTACTTTACGAAGATTTTTCAATGCCGAGAACCTCGATCAGAGAGTAAACCTCGATCAGAGAGTTAAAAAGGCGTAAGGTTCACAATGGTGTAACATTAAAATGGGATATACCGGGCTAGGATTCGAGTTACAGGAACAAGGGCCAAACCAACCACCCAAGAATGGAATCGTCGAGCGAAAACACTTGACAACCTCCAAGAAGCAGCTTTTCTTACCACCAGACCTTTCTCTATCAATTAGGTATCTGATGCCGTCACTAAACACATTCCTTAAATTGTAGCCATTTGTTGAGTGTTTTTTTTTTGCTGTCTAATCCGCATATATATCACTATTGCCCTTGATTTTTTTAACTGTATATCTGTTAAATGTCAACATACACACGTGTGATTTAGTTTACGAAGATTTTTCACTGCCGAGAACCTCGATCAGAGAGTAAAAAAGGCATAGGGTTCACAATAGTGTAAAATTAAAATGGGATATACCGGGCTAGGATTCGAGTTACAGGAACAAGGGCCAAACCAACCACCCAAGAATGGAATCGTCGAGCGAAAACACTTGACAACCTCCTTGAAGCAGCTTTTCTTGCCACCAGACCTTTCTCCATCAATTAGGAATCTGATGCCGTCACTAAACACAATCCTTAAATTGTAGCCATTTGTTGAGTGTTTTTTTTTTTGGTGTCTAATCCGCATATACATCACCATTGCCCTTGATTTTCTTGACTGTATATCTTTTAAATGTCAACATATATACGTGTGATTTAGTTTACGAAGATTTTTCAATTCCGAGAACCTCGATAAGAGAGTAAAAAAGGAGTAAGGTTCACAATGGTGTAAAATTAAAATGTGATATACCGGGGTAGGATTCGAGTTACAGGAACAAGGGCCAAAACAACCACCCAAGAATGGAATCGTCGAGCGAAAACACTTGACAACCTCCTAGAAGCAGCTTTTCTTACCACCAGACCTTTCTACATCAATTAGGAATCTGATGCCGTCACTAAACACATTCCTTAAATTGTAGCCATTTGTTGAGTGCTTTTTTTTTGTTGTCTAATCCGCATATATATCACCATTGCCCTTGATTTCTTGACTGTATATCTCTTAAATATCAACATATACACATGTGATTTAGTTTATGAAGATTTTTCAATGCCGAGAACCTCGATCAGAAAGTAAAAAAGGCGTAAGGTTCACAATGGTGTAAAATTAAAATGGGATACACCGGGCTAGGATTCGAGTTACAGGAACAAGGGCCAAACCAACCACCCAAGAATGGAATCGTCGAGCGAAAACACTTGCCAACTTCCTAGAAGCAGCTTTTCTTGCCACCAGACCTTTCTCCATCTATTAGGAATCTGATGCCGTCACTAAACACATTTCTTAAATTGTAGCCATTTGTTGAGTGATTTTTTTTTGGTGTCTAATCCACATATATATCACCATTGCCCTTGATTTTCTTGATCTCTTAAATGTCAACATATACACGTGTGATTTAGTTTACGAAGATTTTTCAATGCCGAGAACCTCGATCAAAGAGTAAAAAAGGCGTAAGGTTCACAATGGTGTAAAATTAAACTGAGATATACCGGGCAAGGATTCGAGTTACAGGAACAAGGGACAAACCAACCACCCAAGAATGGAATCGTCAAGCGAAAACACTTGACAACCTCCTAGAAGCAGCTTTTCTTGCCACCACACCTTTCTCCATCAATTAGCATTCTGATGCCGTCACTAAACACATTCCTTAAATTGTAGCCATTTGTTGAGTGTTTTTTTGTGTCTAATCCGCATATATATCACCATTGCCCTTGATTTTCTTTACTGTATATCTCTTAAATGTTAACATATACACGTGTGATTTAGTTTACGAAGATTTTTCAATTACGAGAACCTCGATCAGAGAGTTAAAAAGGCTTAAGGTTCACGATGGTGTAAGATTAAAATGGGATATACCGGGCTAGGATTCGAGTTACAGGAACAAGGGCCGAACCAACCACCCAAGAATGGAATCGTCGAGCGAAAACACTTGCAAACCTCCTAGAAGCAGCTTTTCTTGCCACCAGACCTTTCTCCATCAATTAGGAATCTGATGACGTCACTAAATATATTCCTTAAATTGTAGCCATTTGTTGAGTGTTTTTTTTGGTGTCTAATCCGCATATATATCACCATTGCCCTTGATTTTCTTGACTGTATATCTCTTAAATATCAACATATACACGTGTAATTTAGTTTACGAAGACTTTTCAATGCCAAGAACCTCGATCAGAGAGTAAAAAAGGCGTAAGGTTCACAATGGTGTAAAATGAAATTGGGATATACCGGGCTAGGATTCGAGATACAGGAACAAGGGCCAAATCAACCACCCAAGAATGGAATCGTCGAGCGAAAACACTTGACAACCTCCTAGAAGCAGCTTTTCTTACCACCAGACCTTTCTCCATCAATTAGGAATCTGATGCCGTCACTAAACACATTCCTTAAATTGTAGCCATTTGTTGAGTGTTTTTTTTTTGGTGTCTAATCCGCATATATATCACCATTGCCCTTGATTTTCTTGACTGCATATCTCTTAAATGTCAACATATACACGTGTGATTTAGTTTACGAAGATTTTTCAATGCCGAGAAACTCGATAAGAGAGTAAAAAAGGCGTAAGGTTCACAATGGTGTAAAATTAAAATGGGATATACCGGGCTAGGATTCGAGTTACAGGAACAAGGGCCTAACCAACCACCTGAGAGTGGAATCGTCGAGCGAAAATACTTAACAACCTCCTAGAAGCAGCTTTTCTTTCCACCAGACCTTTCTCCATCAATTAGGAATCTGATGCCGTCACTAAACACATTCCTTAAATTGTAGCTATTTGTTGAGTGGTTTTTTTTTGGTGTCTAATCCGCATATATTTCACCATTGCCCTTGATTTTCTTGACTGTATATCTCTTAAATGTCAACATATACACGTGTGATTTAGTTTACGAAGATTTTTCAATGCCGAGAACCTCGATCAGAGAGTAAAAAAGGCGTAAGGTTCACAATGGTGTAAAATTAAAATGCGATATACCGGGCTAGGATTCGAGTTACAGGAACAAGGGCCAAACCAACCACCCAAGAATGGAATCGTCGAACGAAAACACTTGCCAACGTCCTAGTAGCAGCTTTTATTGCCACCAGACCATTCTCCATCAATTAGGAATCTGATGCCGTCACTAAACACATTCCTTAAATTGTCGCCATTTGTTGAGTGATTTTTTTGGTGTCTAATCCGCATATATATCACCATTGCCCTTGATTTTCTTGATCTCTTAAATGTCAACATATACACGTGTGATTTAGTTTAAGAAGATTTTTCAATGCCGAGAACCTCGATCAGAGAGTAAAAAAGGCGTAAGGTACACAATGGTGTAAAATTAAACGAGGATATACCGGGCTAGGATTCGATTTACAGGAAAAAGGGCCAAACCAATCACCCATGAATGGAATGGTCGAGCGAAAACACTTGCAAACCTCCTAGAAGCAGCTTTTCTTGCCACCAGACCTTTCTCCATCAATTAGGAATCTGATGCCGTCACTAAACACATTCCTTAAATTGTAGCCATTTGTTGAGTGTTTTTTTTTTGGTGTCTAATCCGCATATATATCACCATTGCCCTAGATTTTCTTTACTGTATATCTCTTAAATGTTAACATATACACGTGTGATTTAGTTTACGAAGATTTTTCAATGTCGAGAACCTCGATCAAAGAGTAAAAAAGGCTTAAGGTTCATAATGGTGTGAGATTAAAATGAGATCTACCAGGCTAGGACTCGAGTTACAGGAACAAGGGCTAAACCAACCACCCAAGAATGGAATCGTCGAGCGAAAACACTTGCAAACCTCCTAGAAGCAGCTTTTCTTGCCACCAGACCTTTCTCCATCAATTAGGAATCTGATGTCGTCACTAAACACATTCCTTAAATTGTAGCCATTTGTTGAGTGTTTTTTTTGGGTGTCTAATCCGCATGTATATCTCCATTGCCCTTGATTTTCTTGACTGTATATCTCCTAAATATCTACATATACACGTGTGATTTAGTTTACGAAGATTTTTCAATGCCGAGAACCTCGATCAGAGAGTTAAAAAGGCGTAAGGTTCACAATGGTGTAACATTAAAATGGGATATACCGGGCTAGGATTCGAGTTACAGGAACAAGGGCCAAACCAACCACCCAAGAATGGAATCGTCGAGCGAAAACACTTGACAACCTCCTAGAAGCAGCTTTTCTTACCACCAGACCTTTCTCCATCAATTAGGAATCTGATGTCGTCACTAAACACATTCCTTAAATTGTAGCCATTTGTTGAGTGTTTTTTTTTTTTTTTTTTTTTTTTTTTTTTTTTTGCTGTCTAATCCGCATATATATTACTATTGCCCTTGATTTTCTTGACTGTATATCTGTTAAATGTCAACATACACACGTGTGATTTAGTTTACGAAGATTTTTCACTGCCGAGAACCTCGATCAGAGAGTAAAAAAGGCGTAGGGTTCACAATGGTGTAAAATTAAAATGGGATATACTGGGATAGGATTCGAGTTACAGGAACAAGGGCCAAACCAACCACCCAAGAATGAAATCGTCGAGCGAAAACACTTGACAACCTCCTAGAAGCAGCTTTTCTTGCCACCAGACCTTTCTCCATCAATTAGGAATCTGATGCCGTCACTAAACACAATCCTTAAATTGTAGCCATTTGTTGAGTGTTTTTTTTGGTGTCTAATCCGCATATACATCACCATTGCCCTTGATTTTCTTGACTGTATATCTCTTAAATGTCAACATAAACACGTGTGATTTAGTTTACGAAGATTTTTCAATTCCGAGAACCTCGATCAGATAGTAAAAAAGGAGTAAGGTTCACAATGGTGTAAAATTAAAATGGGATATACCGGGGTAGGATTCGAGTCACAGCAACAAGGGCCAAACCAACCACCCAAGAATGGAATCGTCGAGCGAAAACACTTGACAACCTCCTAGAAGCAGCTTTTCTTACCACCAGACCTTTATCCATCAGTTAGGAATCTGATGCCGTCACTAAACACATTCCTTCAATTGTAGCCATTTGTTGAGTGTTTTTTTTTGTTGTCTAATCCGCATATATATCACCTTTGCCCTTGATTTCTAGTCTGTATATCTCTTAAATATCAACATATACACGTGTGATTTAGTTTATGAAGATTTTTCAATGCCGAGAACCTCGATCATAAAGTATAAAAGGCGTAAGGTTCACAATGGTGTAAAATTAAAATGGGATATACCGGACTAGGATTCGAGTGACAGGAACAAGGACCAAACCAACCACCCAAGAATGGAATCGTCAAGCGAAAACACTTGACAACCTCCTAGAAGCAGCTTTTCTTGCCACCAGACTTTTCTTCATCAATTAGGAATCTGATGCCGTCACTAAACACATTCCTTAAATTGTAGCCATTTGTTGAGTGTTTTTTATTGGTGTCTAATCCGCATAAATATCACCATTGCCCTTGATTTTCTTGACTGTATATCTCTTAAATATCAACATATACACGTGTGATTTAGTTTACGAAGATTTTTCAATGCCGAGAACCTAGATCAGAGAGTAAAAAAAGGCGTAAGGTTCACAATGGTGTAAAATTAAAATGGGTTATACCGGGCTAGGATTCGAGTCACAGGAACAAGGGCCAAACCAACCACCCAAGAATGGAATCGTCGAGTGAAAACACTTGACAACCTCCTAGAAGCAGCTTTTCTTACCACCAGACCTTTATCCATCAATTAGGAATCTGATGCCGTCACTAAACACATTCCTTCAATTGTAGCCATTTGTTGAGTGTTTTTTTTTGTTGTCTAATCCGCATATATATCACCTTTGCCCTTGATTTCTAGTCTGTATATCTCTTAAATATCAACATATACACGTGTGATTTAGTTTATGAAGATTTTTCAATGCCGAGAACCTCGATCATAAAGTATAAAAGGCGTAAGGTTCACAATGGTGTAAAATTAAAATGGGATATACCGGACTAGGATTCGAGTGACAGGAACAAGGACCAAACCAACCACCCAAGAATGGAATCGTCAAGCGAAAACACTTGACAACCTCCTAGAAGCAGCTTTTCTTGCCACCAGACATTTCTCCATCAATTAGGAATCTGATGCCGTCACTAAACACATTCCTTAAGTTGTAGCCATTTGTTGAGTGTTTTTTTTGGTGTCTAATCCGCATATATATCACCATTGCCCTTGATTTTCTTCACTGTATATCTCTCAAATATCAACATATACACGTGTGATTTAGTTTACGAAGATTTTTCAATGCCGACAACCTCGATCAGAGAGTAAAAAAGGCGTAAGGTTCACAATGGTGTAAAATTAAAATGGGATATACCGGGCTAGGATTCGAGTTACAGGAACAAGGGCCAAACCAACCACCCAACAATGGAATCGTCGAGCGAAAACACTTGACTACCTCCTAGAAGCAGCTTTTCTTGCCACCAGACCTTTCTCCATCAATTAGGAATCTGATGCCGTCACTAAACACATTCCTTAAATTGTAGCCATTTGTTGAGTGTTTTTTTTTGGTGTCTAATCCGCATATATATCACCATTGCCCTTGATTTTCTTGACTGTATATCTCTCAAATATCAACATATACACGTGTGATTTAGTTTACGAAGATTTTTCAATGCCGAGAACCTCGATTAGAGAGTAAAAAAGGCATGTGGTTCACAATGGTGTAAAATTAAAATGAGATATACCGGGCTAGGATTCGAGTTACAGGAACAAGGGCCAAACCAACCACCCAAGAATGGAATCGTCGAGCGAAAACACCTGACAACCTCCTAGAAGCAGCTTTTCTTGCCACCAGACCTTTCTCCATCAATTAGGAATCTGATGCCGTCACTAAACACATTCCTTAAATTGTAACCATTTGTTGAGTGATTTTTTTTGGTGTCTAATCCGCATATATATCACCATTGCCCTTGATTTTCTTGACTGTATATCTCTTAAATATCAACATATACAGGTGTGATTTAGTTTACGAAGATTTTTTGAAGACGAGAACCTCGATCAGAGAGTAAAAAAGGCTTAAGGTTTACAATAGTGTAAAATTAAAATGGGATATACCAGGCTAGGATTCGAGTTACAGGAACAAGGGCCAAACCAACCACCCAAGAATGGAATCTTCGAGCGAAAACACTTGACAACCACCTAGAAGCAGCTTTTCTTGCCACCAGACCATTCTCCATCAATTAGGAATTTGATGCCGTCACTAAACACATTCCTTAAATTGTCGCCATTTGTTGAGTGATTTTTTTTGGTGTCTAATCCGCATATATATCACCATTGCCCTTGATTTCTTGACTCTATATCTCTTAAATATCAACATATACACGTGTAATTTAGTTTACGAAGATTTTTCAATGCCGAGAACCTTGATCAGAGAGTAAAAAAGGCGTAAGGTTCACAATGGTGTAAAATTAAAATGGGATATACCGGGCTAGGATTCGAGTTACAGGAACAAGGGCCAAACCAACCACCCAACAATGGAATCGTCGAGCGAAAACACTTGACTACCTCCTAGAAGCAGCTTTTCTTGCCACCAGACATTTCTCCATCAATTAGGAATCTGATGCCGTCACTAAACACATTCCTTAAATTGTAGCCATTTGTTGAGTGTTTTTTGTTGGTGTCTAATCCGCATAAATATCACCATTGCCCTTGATTTTCTTGACTGTATATCTCTTAAATATCAACATATACACGTGTGATTTAGTTTACGAAGATTTTTCAATGCCGAGAACCTAGATCAGAGAGTAAAAAAAGGCGTAAGGTTCACAATGGTGTAAAATTAAAATGGGATATACCGGGCTAGGATTCGAGTTACAGGAACAAGGGCCAAACCAACCACCCAACAATGGAATCGTTGAGCGAAAACACTTGACAACCTCCTAGAAGCAGCTTTTCTTGCCACCAGGCCTTTCTCCATCAATTAGGAATCTGATGCCGTCACTAAACACATTCCTTAAATTGTAGCCATTTGTTCAGTGATTTTTTTTGGTGTCTAATCCGCATATATATCACCATTGCCCTTGATTTTTTTGACTATATATCTCTTAAATATCAACATATACACGTGTGATTTAGTTTAAGAAGATTTGTCATTGCCGAGAACCTCGATCAGAGAGTAAAAAAGGCGTATGGTTCACAATGGTGTAAAATTAAAATGAGATATACCGGCTAGGATTCGAGTTACAGGAACAAGGGCCAAACCAACCACCCAACAATGGAATCGTCGAGCGAAAACACTTGACAACCTCCTAGAAGCAGCTTTTCTTGCCACCAGGCCTTTCTCCATCAATTAGGAATCTGATGCCGTCACTAAACACATTCCTTAAATTGTAGCCATTTGTTCAGTGATTTTTTTTTTGGTGTCTAGTCCGCATATATATCACCATTGCCCTTGATTTCTTTGACTATATATCTCTTAAATATCAACATATACACGTGTGATTTAGTTTACGAAGATTTTTCAATGCCGAGAACCTCGATCAGAGAGTAAAAAAGGCGTAAGGTTCACAATGGTGTAAAATTAAAATGGGTTATACCGGGCTAGGATTCGAGTTACAGGAACAAGGGCCAAACCAACCACCGAAGAATGGAATCGTCAAGCGAAAACACTTGACAACCTCCTAGAAGCAGCTTTTCTTGCCACCAGACATTTCTCCATCAATTAGGAATCTGATGCCGTCACTAAACACATTCCTTAAGTTGTAGCCATTTGTTGAGTGTTTTTTTTTGGTGTCTAATCCGCATATATATCACCATTGCCCTTGATTTTCTTGACTGTATATCTCTCAAATATCAACATATACACGTGTGATTTAGTTTACGAAGATTTTTCAATGCCGAGAACCTCGATCAGAGAGTAAAAAAGGCGTAAGGTTCATAATGGTGTAAAATTAAAATGGGATATACCGGGCTAGGATTCGAGTTACAGGAACAAGGGCCAAACCAACCACCCAACAATGGAATCGTCGAGCGAAAACACTTGACTACCTCCTAGAAGCAGCTTTTCTTGCCACCAGACCTTTCTCCATCAATTAGGAATCTGATGCCGTCACTAAACACATTCCTTAAATTGTAGCCATTTGTTGAGTGTTTTTTTTTGGTGTCTAATCCGCATATATATCACCATTGCCCTTGATTTTCTTGACTGTATATCTCTCAAATATCAACATATACACGTGTGATTTAGTTTACGAAGATTTTTCAATGCCGAGAACCTCGATCAGAGAGTAAAAAAGGCATGTGGTTCACAATGGTGTAAAATTAAAATGAGATATACCGGGCTAGGATTCGAGTTACAGGAACAAGGGCCAAACCAACCACCCAAGAATGGAATCGTCGAGCGAAAACACCTGACAACCTCCTAGAAGCAGCTTTTCTTGCCACCAGACCTTTCTCCATCAATTAGGAATCTGATGCCGTCACTAAACACATTCCTTAAATTGTAGCCATTTGTTGAGTGATTTTTTTTTTGGTGTCTAATCCGCATATATATAACCATTGCCCTTGATTTTCTTGACAATATATCTCTTAAATATCAACATATACAGGTGTGATTTAGTTTACGAAGATTTTTCGAAGCCGAGAACCTCGATCAGAGAGTAAAAGAGGCGTAAGGTTCACAATGGTGTAAAATTAAAATGGGATATACCGGGCTAGGATTCGAGTTACAGGAACAACGGCGAAACCAACCACCCAAGAATGGAATCGTCGAGCGAAAACACTTGACAACCTCCTAGAAGCAGCTTTTCTTGCCACCAGACCTTTCTCCATCAATTTGGATTCTGATGCCGTCACTAAACACATTCCTTAAATTTTAGCTATTTGTTGAGTATTTTTTTTTGGTGTCTAATACGCATATATATCACCACTGCCCTTGATTTTCTTAACTGTATATCTCTTAAATATCAACATATACACGTGTGTTTTAGTTTACGAAGATTTTTCAATGCCGAGGACCTCGATCAGAGAGTAAAAAAGGCGTAAGGTTCACAATGGTGTAAAATTAAAAGGGGATATACCGGGCTAGGATTCGAGTTACAGGAACAAGGGCCAAACCAACCATCCAACAATGGAATCGTCGAGCGAAAACATTTGACAACCTCCTAGAAGCAGCTTTTCTTGCCACCAGACCTTTCTCCATCAATTAGGAATCTGATGCCGTCACTAAACACATTCCTTAAATTGTAGCCATTTGTTGAGCGTTTTTTTGTGTCTAATCCGCATATATATAACCATTGCCCTTGATTTTCTTGACTGTATATATCTCTTAAATATCAACATATACACGTGTGATTTACTTTACGAAGATTTTTCAATGCCGACAACCTCGATCAGAGAGTAAAAAAGGCGTAAGGTTCACAATGGTGTAAAATTAAAATGGGATATACCGGGATAGGATTCGAGTTACAGGAACAAGGGACAAACCAATCACCCAAGAATGGAATCGTCGAGCGAAAACACTTGACAACCTCCTAGAAGCAGCTTTTCTTGCCACCAGACCTTTCACCGTCAATTAGGAATCTTATGCCGTCACTAAACAAATTCCTTAAATTGTAGCTGACAACCTCGATCAGAGAGTAAAAAAGGAGTAAGGTTCACAATGGTGTAAGATTAAAATGGGATATACTGGGCTAGGATTCGAGTTACAGGAACAAGGGCCAAACCAACCACCCAACAATGGAATCGTCGAGCGAAAACATTTGACAACCTCCTAGAAGCAGCTTTTCTTACCACCAGACCTTTCTCCATTAATTAGGAATCTGATGCCGTCACTAAACACATTCCTTAAATTGTAGCCATTTGTTGAGTGTTTTTTTTTTTTGTGTTTAATCCGCATATATATCACCATTGCCCTTGATTTTCTTGACTGTATATCTCTTAAATGTCAACATATACACGTGTGATTTAGTTTACGAAGATTCTTTAATGCCGAGAATCTCGATCAGAGAGTAAAAAAGGCGTAAGGTGCATAATGGTGTAAAATTAAAACGGGATATACCGGGCTAGGATTCGAGTTACAGCCTTTCAGGAACAAGGGCCAAACCAACCACCCAAGAATGGAATCGTCGAGCGAAAACACTTGACAACCTCCTAGAAGCAGCTTTTCTTACCACCAGATCTTTCTCCATCAATTAGGAATCTGATGGCGTCACTAAACACAATCCTTAAATTGTAGCCATTTGTTGAGTGGTTTTTTTTTTTTTTTTTTTTTTTTTTGTGTCTAATCCGCATATATATCAACATTGCCCTTGATTTTCTTGACTGTATATCTCTTAAATATCAACATATACACGTGTGATTTAGTTTACAAAGATTTTTCAATGCCGAGAACCTCGATTAGAGAGTAAAAAAGGCGTAAGGTTCACAATGGTGTAAAATTAAAATGGGATATACTGGGCTAGGATTCGAGTTACAGGAACAAGGGCTAAACCAACCACCCAAGAATGGAACCGTCGAGCGAAAACACTTGACAACCTCCTAGAAGCAGCTTTTCTTGCCACCAGACATTTCTCCATCAATTAGGAATCTAATGCCGTCACTAAACACATTCCTTAAATTGTAGCCATTTGTTGAGCGTTTTTTTGTGTCTAATCCCCATATATATCACCATTGCCCTTGATTTTCTTGACTGTATATTTCTCTTAAATATCAACATATACACGTGTGATTTACTTTACGAAGATTTTTCGAAGCCGAGAACCTCGATCAGTGATTAAAAGAGGCGTAAGGTTTACAATGGTGTAAAATTAAAATGGGATATACCGGGCTAGGATTCGAGTTACAGGAACAAGGGTCAAACCAACCACCCAAGAATGGAATCGTCGAGCGAAAACACTTGACAACCTCCTAGAAGCAGCTTTTCATGCCACCAGACCTTTCTCCATCAATTTGGATTCTGATGCCGTCACTAAACACATTCCTTAAATTTTAGCTATTTGTTGAGTATTTTTTTTTTGGTGTCTAATACGAATATATATCACCACTGCCCTTGATTTTCTTGACTGTATATCTCTTAAATATCAACTTATACACGTGTGATTTAGTTTACGAAGATTTTTCAATGCCGAGGACCTCGATCAGAGAGTAAAAAAGGCGTAAGGTTCACAATGGTGTAAAATTAAAAGGGGATATACCGGGCTAGGATTCGAGTTACAGGAACAACGGCCAAACCAACCACCCAACAATGGAATCGTCGAGCGAAAACATTTGACAACCTCCTAGAAGCAGCTTTTCTTGCCACCAGACCTTTCTCTGTCAATTAGGAATCTGATGCCGTCACTAAACACATTCCTTAAATTGTAGCCATTTGTTGAGCGTTTTTTTGTGTCTAATCCGCATATATATCACCATTGCCCTTGATTTTCTTGACTGTATATATCTCTTAAATATCGACATACACACGTGTGATTTACTTTACGAAGATTTTTCAATGCCGAGAACCTCGATCAGAGAGTAAAAAAGGCGTAAGGTTCACAATGGTGTAAAATTAAAATGGGATATACCGGGATAGGATTCGAGTTACAGGAACAAAGGACAAACCAATCACCCAAGAATGGAATCGTCGAGCGAAAACACTTGACAACCTCCTAGAAGCAGCTTTTCTTGCCACCAGACCTTTGACCATCAATTATGAATCTGATGCCGTCACTAAACACATTCCTTAAATTGTAGCTGAGAACCTCGATCAGAGAGTAAAAAAGGAGTAAGGTTCACAATGGTGTAAGATTAAAATGGGATATACTGGGCTAGGATTCGAGTTACAGGAACAAGGGCCAAACCAACCACCCAACAATGGAATCGTCGAGCGAAAACATTTGACAACCTCCTAGAAGTAGCTTTTCTTACCACCAGACCTTTCTCCATTAATTAGGAATCTGATGCCGTCACTAAACACATTCCTTAAATTGTAGCCATTTGTTGAGTGTTTTTTTTTTGTGTGTTTAATCCGCATATATATCACCATTGCCCTTGATTTTCTTGACTGTATATCTCTTAAATGTCAACATATACACGTGTGATTTAGTTTATGAAGATTCTTTAATGCCGAGAATCTCGATCAGAGAGTAAAAAAGGCGTAAGGTTCATAATGGTGTAAAATTAAAACGGGATATACCGGGCTAGGATTCGAGTTACAGCCTTACAGGAACAAGGGCCAAACCAACCACCCAAGAATGGAATCGTCGAGCGAAAACACTTGACAACCTCCTAGAAGCAGCTTTTCTTACCACCAGATCTTTCTCCATCAATTAGGAATCTGATGGCGTCACTAAACACATTCCTTAAATTGTAGTCATTTGTTGAGTGGTTTTTTTTTTTTTTTTTTGTGTCTAATCCGCATATATATCAACATTGCCCTTGATTTTCTTGACTGTATATCTCTTAAATATCAACATATACACGTGTGATTTAGTTTACGAAGATTTTTCAATGCCGAGAACCTCGATTAGAGAGTAAAAAAGGCGTAAGGTTCACAATGGTGTAAAATTAAAATGGGATATACTGGGCTAGGATTCGAGTTACAGGAACAAGGGCTAAACCAACCACCCAAGAATGGAACCGTCGAGCGAAAACACTTGACAACCTCCTAGAAGCAGCTTTTCTTGCCACCAGACATTTCTCCATCAATTAGGAATCTAATGCCGTCAATAAACACATTCCTTAAATTGTAGCCATTTGTTGAGTGTTTTTTTTTGTCTAACCCGCATATATATCACCATTGCCCTTGATTTTCTTGACTGTATATCTCTTAAAGGTCACCATTGCCCTTGATTTTTTTTTTGTCTAACCCGCATATATATCACCCATGTATTACAGCTAAACTTGTTGCAACATTGGAAGTCAAAACTAGTATGAACACAAAGGAAAGTTATAAAAATTTGGGATCGAGGAGAAGCAAATAGCCCGACAATGAGACCTTTCTGCGGTAAAACGGGTTGCATGCTCATAATTCCCATAGTGGGCTCCACCCTCACATGCCTCCCATGTGACCAAACCTCTTGCCCAAATATTTAAAGAAACTACCACTTTAACCTTGTTACTTTGTTGGCTGTAACGATTCATAGGTAAGATCGCATGTGTTTTTAAAGTGGTGACATGATGCTAACAATTAGATATTAGATTTTTTTTAACCGCAAAGAATGACGTGTTAACCATCGTGATACCAGGCGTTGTGGCTAAGGTCGACTACTCGACCGCCGCCAGCCCCTTGGCTCTTCCATATGTGCAGAAACCCAACCTCTACCCGTCCAAAGGCACGACAGTGGAATAATCGGTAAAACCTCGCCTCCCATCCAAGACGAATTGATGCCACCCGTATTCGCCCTTCACTTAGATGCCACAAAAAATAATGAGGAGAGTAGGAGTGGAACCTGAGTCATAAGAAACACCAAGTCTTTCTCAAATCACTCCACCACTACCTCATTGGCAATTAGATATTAGTTAACAAAGAAGTTGCACGCAACAATGTTTATGATTATTCTTGTAGTCATAAGTTAATTAAAAGGTTAATCTAACTAATTTATTAATTAACAATTATTCTTGTAGTCCGAAGTTAATTATAAGGTTAATCTAACTGGGGGACCGCTAAAATGAAAACCACCTCGAGTTGTAAGAACCGTGAGAACTTTTTGATCCGGGGCGAGTTGGACCAAATTTTTTTTTCATAAACGTAGATACGTGTATTATAAACACATTTGTAAAAAAAAAAAAAAATTCAAAAAAAAAATGTCGTGTGTGTAGTTTTGAGCACTACAAGTTTGTGTTTACGGGTACCGTAAATTTACGGTACCCGTAAACACAAACTTGTAGTGCTCAAAACTACACACACGACATTTTTTTTTGAATTTTTTTTACAAATGTGTTTATAATACACGCATCTACGTTTATGAAAAAAAAATTTGGTCCACCTCGCCCCGTACGGTGTACTTCTCACGGTTCTTACAACTCGAGGTGGTTAAAGTCGGAACCAAAACTTTCCGATCATTATTTTACCTGAAGGGTTTCCAATCTGTGTTCCACCAAGATCTTGCTCAGGAGTACCGCATTCACGTTTCTGACCGTCATTTTGGTTAGCGTCACGCTGTTCCAAGGCAGTATTAACGTGTTGGGTTATGAGTCGTGCCAACTCCTCCGGGGTGGCAGGTAGTCCAGTATCCGGTTTTGCTTTTTGCGGCATTTTCGTCGTTTCTATTATTTACAACAATAATAATCACGTGAGACGATAACCAAAATAAAAATAATTCAATCATTAAATATTAGTGGACTAAACATAGCGCATGTATAATATCCACATATTAATGAGAAAAATTTCTAAACCAAAAGTTAACTATCTGATATTATCATAGAAATTAACAACTTGTTTTTCGGTACATGATATCTAGTCATTGGCATGTCTATATCGACACCCATAACAAGTTTTTCACAAAATTTCTACCTAATATCACTAAATATAATCGGCACGCATGCCCCCAAAAGAAAATCATCAAAAAGAGTATCCAGACACAACAACCAAAAATAAACAACCATCAACAAACATAAACAAGATCTAACGCTTCATCCCCATGAAGTCTAGCATCTTCCTAACCAACTCCTCCAAATCCACAATCCTCCAATGCATCTGACTCATCACGCTATCATCTAACTCCTTTAACTCATCAAACCAGTCGATCTACCCCACAAGGTCCTTCAGCTTTCCCTTGGTCATTTCCAGCTCTTCACGCATGGCAGCGAACTGTCGGTCACAATGGCAACATCGATCCACCCAAACTCCTTTCTGCTTCTTAGAAGCATATGCAGTTTCAGCTTGTGACGTAGAACCTACCTCTCCAGCAGGCCTAACTCTCTTTCTGCGGCGATAATACACTAATAGAGGCGTAGAAGATGCGCGTGTCTCAATGACAGGTAAAGGTGACTCTGACAAAACAGGTGGAGGGACCTCAGCAATGGGCTCGATCACAGTAGCAGGTGGAGCAACAGTCGGCTCTAATGGTAGAGCTGTAACAATAGTGGCATCCACTGCTGGTGCAATACTGAAAGGTCCTCCAAACACAGGGACATCTCTGATCACGTCATCAATAACTGGTACTATGCCAGATGATTGTTCTGTCTCATGGATTGAGAAAGGAGCATCATCGTTGTCATCAATCCACCCGTTGCTCGTGAAAGCATATCGGGGGTCTACCTGACTAGCGAAAGCAGGGTCGACACGAAATGATGAAGCAAACTCAGCCATACCAACCATCTGTAGGGTCGTGATAGGTGCCTCTGGTAAAATAGATCTGGGTGAAGTCTCGAAATCTGGCTCGTTACTTGAGTCGTTGATCTCGATGACCTCATGCTCGTGCGACATCTGTGACACACATATATAACCGTACAAGTAAGTTTGTGATCAACATAAATAGTAACACATAAGGCTCAAAATAAGCAGAAAATCGCGTATGTACATAAAACACATAATGATTTTCACACATGATAAAATATTTTCTATGTTTATTTAGAAATCTTGGCTTCGAGAATTTTGGACTTTATATTTCAGAATTCTTCGGTTGAAGTCTAGTGTTTTTCACGAAAACATCTAGTTCGCTAACAACCAATGGCTCTGATACCAACTTCTGTCACACCCCAAAATACGTCGCAGCGGATTATTTAAACGTAGTGGAGACAGAAGTTGGTGCCCATTTATATCTTGTCGAGCGATGCATTTTATTGTTGGACATATTGGTTTATTTTAAACATAAGTTATTAAACGTTACGTTTTAAGTCACGACACAACTACATAGTAATGATGTCTTTGATCCTCGCGGATCATATTACAAAAGTCCCAGATAGTTTAAAAGATGTCCAACATATTTAAAAGAAACGACATGCATCATCAAACACAAGATAAGCCATGATTTCCCGAAGCCGATTTCATGTACCTGTAGAACACGTTAAAATCAATTGTCAACACAAAGGAAGGTGTCACAACCCTCGACCCCACCCTGGGAGCGGGAGCCGTGAGCCAGTTTTGGTGGTATCGGTGTTTATTAATTTGGCAGCGGAAAAATTTCATCAGGACCGTAGTTAGGAAATATTTTATCAGAGTAAACCACCATATTTTATAAATACAAATACATGGGGAAAACCCAAGTTTCTTATTACAAACTGTTTATAAATATAAACTTTATTTTATTTGAAATAAAACATCTCCTTTATTTAGGTAACTTTTATAGCCACTTTTCTAAGCCTCCAGTGCTCTCCAGCTGACATTTATGTACTTCACACTAAGTTACCTGAAACACGTGTTAAAATCATTTTATCATCAAGAAATACTGGTGAGTGAATCCCAGTTTAATCAAGTTTAAATAAAAACCATTGTACAGTATTGAGGGCGATCTCGCAATTACATTTGTTTCCAAGTTATATCAATTAACATCCATGGTACTGTCAGACCCGACTTGTGGAAATGTGACTCCTTGACCAGGTGGTAACAAATTTTGTATACAAAACCCCAACATACTCATGATAATTGTATTCTTACAAATACTCAATAACTGCTTAATATATAATTAATCGTGTGAGGTTTTGTAAAAACAATTTACAAAAAGGAGATTACTCACAAAAAGGTTTACACAAAAAGAAGGATTACTCACATTGTTATTTTAGGTCTTTCCTTTGTGACTTCCTGGTTATAATCTAATTAAATAAACAATGCACACGTGTTAGTATAATAACCCAATTTACATTAGTTATACCCTCCCCGAGACAGAACTCCAACGACTACGTCGGGCAGAACCTCGACAGCCATTACGGAGCACTTGATCAATTGGGCAGCGTATCTAATACGTAACCGGGGGTTATGATACTTACATTGAGGCAGAGCTTCGCTATTTAGGGGGCATAAGACCCGGGTATAGGGCCTACACTATAGAAATTGAGAGAGATTGAGAATTGTGAACGAAATGGGACTGAAGGCTGATCGACGCTATTTATAGGGCTGTTCAGGGACTTCGCCGCGCCCCGCGAAGACCACACCAAGGTCTTACGCGGCCCGCGAGGACCAGAAAAGGCGGCGGCGGTGCTGAGTCATCCCAGAGGTGTTGACGCGTGTCCTGCCACGTGGCATCCCCAGGTCTCGCCACTTATTACACCGGTCGCGGCCCGCGTAGAATGAGGAGTGTCGCGCCCCACGACAGTCCTATTTTATTGTTTTTATTTGTTATTTAATGAGGTAAAGGGATTTTGGAGCCGATTTTCATATACGGGGTGTATTTTAGGACAATTGGGGGTGTCTAAAATATTTTAAGGAGGATGGATATATCTTGGTATAACTCCTGGCTTATTTAATAAAATATATAATGTACTTATGTTAAGTATAGTAACCCAATTCACTTTATCCCTACGTCACGTGACAGAACCTCATCAAACTTAGTTAGGCAGAGCCTTGACATTTGTTACGGGGCCCTAGATCAATTGGACAGGGTATCAGTGATCAAGGGTTAAAACACTTAAAACGGGACAGGACTTTATTATTATTATAGGTGAAAAATATAATATTTTTTTAGAGAGAGATTGCGATTAGTAAAGAAATGATGAGTAGTGGAAATTGAAATCGATGCATTCCATATATATAGTTGGAGAACTTGGAACTAACTTAGACATCACGAAAAAGGGATTTCTTCTGATGGATACACGTGTACACTGCTTTTCAATATTCATAATTTCCTACATACGTAATCATTAGTATTATCTTCATAATTTAGTTTATTGTTTTATTTAATAGGTAAGTTTTTGTTTATTATATTATATTATTTTTATTTATTAATTTATTATGTAAACGTACACATATAATAAAATATTAAGTTTTAATTATTTTATTATTTATATATTATAATAATTCAACGGCTTTACTCATTTGGCGTCTATAACTTTTAAAATATGACGTTTCATAAAATGATAAATATGTCATTAGAACGAGAGTATTTTTATCTACATTTCGGCCTAAGTTTTATTAAAAACGGGGTAAGGTTAATTATAACTTATTTTTATTATTTTAATTTATTAAACGATTCCTACTTTTGCCAAACTACCTTATATTTTTATCGGTCAACTTACCCATGATCTACCATAGGTTTTTATTAAAATTTTGGAAATGTTACATCCTCCCCACCTTGTTTTAAATCTCGTCCTCGAGATTCCCTGAAATATGGATGAATACTTTTAGTTAGTCTAGTTCCTAGGTATATTTTGGTCCTTGCTTTGAATTTTAATTTTACTTTGACCAGAATTATTCTCTATGTTTTGAGACTCTTATCTTCTCAAGAGTTCTTAATGAAGGTAAAAATTACTCTTATTAGCGTTTGTTTTTAGATGTTTTATGTTTTAGCACAACTTTTAGTTACAGGATTTCTAATGCGTTAATAATTGTAAGGGGAATTCTTTTACGCTCGATGACGTCCCAACTTATAGAGTTCCTGTCGTTCATCTTGTCACACGAGTTACGAGACGGAGGATCAAACGAAATAGTGTTTGATATCGGAATTATAGACGTGTACGAGAGTTTCCTAATAAATCTAAAATTATCAGTGACACACATGTTTGTGATTTATCTCTAATTGTCAACCATTATGGCTTTTGTATTTCCTTATATACATATCTATATAATCATATATTCCACATACGATAATATACACATCATTCATAAGGTCAATGTATTTAACAGACTTATATTTCCAAAAACAGGTCAGACATCAGGTCATAGTACTATTTAGGGAATTCCATTAACATAACATATACCCCATCTCACCCGGTCTTGCCGGAGAGGTACCCCCATCTTACCCGGACAAGCTGGAGAGTCTACCACTCCTTACCCAGTCTTGCCGTAGAGGTATGTTGGTGCATGTTTGTGACAACAGCTTAGATTTGGTCTTTGGATATCTTGTAATTTGTTAAACGATAAACAGTTAGCGGGTTTAGCTTTGTATTAGTGAGTTAATAGAGTTTGGGCTAAACAAAACCCATATTGGGTGATGGGGGACGAAATAGGCCTAGCCCATGTAGGAACCCAGCCTAATGTTGCAACCTTGTGTTATATAAACAAGGTTAGGCTTTAGGGTTTAGGTTAATCAGCCAAAGCAGTTTGTGAGAGATACAATTTCGTGAGAGACTTTGTGCTTGGACGAAATTGAGAGTGTTGGTTAGGGTTTTGATTGATTGTAATACTTTGGTTTGATAATCAATAGAAAACCCGGTTTGAAAATGAATTGCTGTTTCTGTTTTCTACTCGTTTCTGTGATATTCTGATCAAGAGGATTCCGCACTCTTGATTGGAAAGACAATTCTGTGTAGATCCATACACATCAAGGGGACCTACAATTGGTATCAGAGCATTAGGCTCTTGAAGGCTCGGTTCAGAATTGTGTCTGCAGAAACAGGGAGATTTTCGAATTTTTGAAATCTGATAAAATTAGGGTTTCGAAATTTTTTTGTGTGTTTGATAAAATTTTCGAAATTTGTTGGCTGTTTGATCTTCTGCATTGTTTTTTTGGTATTCTGCAGGTTTCAGGATTCAATACTGATTGATTCTGATTGAAGAATTCTGCTTGGAAAGGGTTGAAGATTCGAAGATTTTCTTCGTGTTCTTCACGTTGTTCATCTGTTCTTCGCTGTTTTTTGGAAATTACTGATTAGTTTGCTGTTTCGATTCTGCAGGAAGGTGTTAGGAGATCCGAAAAATCATCAAAATTTTCGAGAAGATTTAATTTCCTAATTTACTGACCTGCGAAATTAACTGGATCTGCAAAATTAACAGTCCAGCGAACGTACCAGCGACGTTAAATCCAAAGGCGACTTTGGTAACCGAATAACTTTCCACAGCGAAATTATTACGGTTTTTGGCGAATTTACTGATCGTCGTAATAGCGAAATAGACCAGCGAATTTGCAGCGAATTTGACCAGTGAACTTGACAGCGAACTTGAACTTGCAGCGAAATAGACCATCTAACCAGCGAAATTAACTGCTCCCCAGCGAAATTATCAGCAAATTTAAAAAACTAGCAAATTTAAAAGTGGTGGAATTTCAGTTGGCAAGCGTAACAAAAAATTCACGTTTTCGAAAATAGAAATTGATCCGTAGCTCGTTTGACAGAACCGTTTGGACCGTTAAATTCCTTGTATTTTTAGGACAAAAAAAAAGACTCTGGAAAATCCCGAATTCGGTTTTCGACATTAGACATCATTAGACTCGTCTTTTCGATACGATTCTAACGGTGTAATTTAGTAATCACTGATTTTGGAGATATTTTGTACGGTTTTATCTGTCTGCAACGTTTAAAATGTCGAACATGTCTAGTTTGAATGAGCTTTTAAGAATGGAGCATGAGGTTGGCACTACCAACAAACCACCTAAGATGATGAAGGTGGATAACTATTTGACATGGAAGGATCGTTTTCAATCCTTCATTGAATATCAAGACACTCGCATGTGGATATGCATTGAAGATGGGTACACAAACCCTACACATGACTTTGAGGGCAGACCACATAGAACTGCCTATGTGAACATGGAAGATGCTGATAAAAAGATGTATGAGGCTGAAAAGAGAGCCTTGGCTGCAATCAAAATGTCCTTACCTGATAGCATCAAGCATACTTTCAAGAAGTACACAAACTCAAAGGATATGTGGGATGCATTAGAGAAAAGATATGCTGGAAATGAAGATGTTAAGAAAAACAAAGTTGATCTACTGAAGAAGCAGTTTGCTGTTTTCAAGTTCATGAAACATGAGTCACGTGAGGACATCATCACTCGATACTACCATCTGATGTCAGAAATGGATAATTATGAGATAGAGTGCTATACTGACGTTGAAAAGAATGACAAGCTGCTAGATGCCTTACCTACCAAGTGGGATATTTACACTCTCATGATCAAGGGAGAAGCAGATTATGAGACAAAAGAGCTTGAAGAAGTAGTTGGCAAGCTGAGAGCTTATGAGCTCAGTATGAAGAAGAAAGACACTGGATATGATTAGGTTCAAGATCCAGCGATTTACAATGGGCTTACATCTTCTTCATCTCACAACGCTTCTAGCGACTCTGCTACTGCTTTTCTTTCGTGTGAGAATGAGCAGGTCATAGTGAATGAAGATGGTGATGTGTGTTTTGTAGCTGCTTCAGGAGGATCAACAGGAGCTAAGAGAACATCAGCTTCTAAGCAGAATAGTGGTGTTAAGTCAATGCCAATGAGTGTGAAGTCTGCTGAAGAGCATCTTGCTCTACTTGCTTTATTTGTTGCGTCTTATGAGAACTACATTCAGGGGAAGATATCTGATCCTGCCACTTTGGATGAAGATTATGATCAGATTGACCCTGATGATCTTGAAGATATGGATTTGCAGTGGCAAATGGCCATGATTACCAGACGAGTGAAGAGATTTATGAACCGAACGGGATGAGGAATCCTGAATAACTGGTTTTTCATAAGAATTTTTGTAAATAGTTCACTGTTTTCTTAAAAAAAAAAAACAAAAATACAAAAACATTAAAAAATCAAAAACATAAAAAAAATAGAAAATAAAAAATGAGTTCACTGTGTGAAAAAGAAGAAATGATAGTACATCAGCAAGTGAGACTGTCACACTGAAACTGAATTAAAATGCTTAAGTGTGATAGCAGCTTCATCATACGATGTACCAGTAGGCAAAAAACATGAAATAATCAACTTACCAATGTGATATAAACCTAAACGAACTGAGTATGAGTGGGGAACACATCAGTGGTGTATGGTTTAATGACCTTAAATCTTGCGTTGATAGATTGCCAAAATCTGAAGTTTTGGGTCTTTATACTGTTATTTCATCTGGGGATATCAGGGGTGTCCTTCTGCTGCATCCAGATATATGCTGACCTAGACACACCCAGGATATCTTAAAAGAGCTAAAAATGCCAAAACCTTAAATGAAGAAGCTCTCAAAGAGAGTTATTCAAATGTTCAAAAAGCATAAATCGTACCAAAAATGGTATTTGTCATAGCCCTCGTTAGATATTTTGGTCTCTTTGCTGTACGGAAGTACTGACTTGTTCACCAAGTATCTAAACGTTGAAAAATAAAACGGATGAATTCAGTATACTCACCTACTACGATGAATCTTTGTGCATACCTTGATCGCGGGGGTATATCCTGAAGTGGGACACACTAGTATATCAAAATAAAATTACCTTAACGTATCATACGGTAATGGTACTTGAAATGTTCATGCATTTTGTTTAAGTGGACAAACATACTGGTAATCGTCTTGGACTGCTTTTCACGAAAAATTAAATAAAGAATTATCTAATTGTGTGAAACAGTTTGATTGTGCTGATATGATCTTCTTACCAGTGATTCTCACAAAAATAGAGTGTTTATTGCTTTTGTATTTACTTGCTTTCAGAAAATTTAAAAAATCCAAAAATAGTGTCTTTTTCTGTTTGAAATTCTTAACGTACGGAAAACTGTTATTCTTGGAGGAATTGTTACTGATAGGGGGAGACGGTGTTAGAAAGTGAGTTCAAAATTTTAAATCATGCGGGTTATAGGGTGTGATTAAAAAGAAATTGAAAATGCTTAATCTGTGATACAATCTCTTGAATAATAATAATTATTTAACTGTGTTGAAAAATTCTTATGGTTTCTCGAGATGTTTGTTTTATAGTATACAGATTGAAGCAGTATGTTGCTGAGAAGTTAAAGTGATGAGTTGCTGTGAAGATGAGAGTTTGATTGGATGCATGGTAGAACCTCTTTTCTATATTGCAGACAAGTTGAAGAGTTTGAAGATTGCTATACATATGCTGAACTGGAGTTTACTCAAACGTTAAAGTTTTTGAAGATTTGGTGATTGGATACATCAGCTTAGGGGGAGTCTGTTGCTGACAGAAGCTGTTGAAGCTGAAGCTATCCAAAGACCAAAGACAGTGCAAGAATACATGAAGATTGCAAGATGACTGAAGACAAAGTTATTTTATGAAGCTATTGTCAAGGGGGAGTTTGTTGGTGCATGTTTGTGACAACAGCTTAGATTTGGTCTTTGGATATCTTGTAATTTGTTAAACGATAAACAGTTAGCGGGTTTAGCTTTGTATTAGTGAGTTAATAGAGTTTGGGCTAAACAAAACCCATATTGGGTGATGGGGGACGAAATGGGCCTAGCCCATGTAGGAACCCAGCCTAATGTTGCAACCTTGTGTTATATAAACAAGGTTAGGCTTTAGGGTTTAGGTTAATCAGCCAAAGCAGTTTGTGAGAGATACAATTTCGTGAGAGACTTTGTGCTTGGACGAAATTGAGAGTGTTGGTTAGGGTTTTGATTGATTGTAATACTTTGGTTTGATAATCAATAGAAAACCCGGTTTGAAAGTGAATTGTTGTTTCTGTTTTCTACTCGTTTCTGTGATATTCTGATCAAGAGGATTACGCACTCTTGATTGGAAAGACAATTCTGTGTAGATCCATACACATCAAGGGGACCTACAAGGTATTTATCATTGTATTTTCCATAAATAGAATTTCTCTCAAATCATGATTTTAAAAGTGCATCATTTATTTTGACTTATATCAAGAAACAAGGAAATTAGTATTCTCATGATGGATCATATTCTAGAACAGAGTAGTACTAATAAACAAGAAATAACACTGCCCAAGTGTTATTGCTTATTTATCATACTTGCACTGTCCTAGTCATTATCCTCACGGCATACCAACATCCATCACACTTTATTTACACAAGTAATTTAGCTTATGTCGAAGCTTATACTAAGGCATTGTTCTTAGGTTCAAGTCTAAATACTATCTTGGATATTACCAGTACATATCTAACTCTTTTGTTTAAGCATAGGTATCATTATGGTTGTGATTTTCTATTGTTTTTTAAAAAAATGGAGTTTTGACAAAAATATCATTGTTTCCATTAATATTATGGCTAGGTTTACTGTGATAAGTATGCTTACAGTTAACTTTATTTATTTATATATTGTTATATTCCGTCGCAAGGAATATTTTATTGAGACAGGTGGCATTTTAAAACATAATAGGTTTCATGATTTATTCTTATAATGGCTTCATGTCTTTATAAGAATTACCAGTGCTATTTTCTCTTATGTTTATCTTCAAAAGATATTTGATTATTATATTGTGTTTACCATCAAGAGATTCTATTATGTATATACATGTGTATATTTATTATTTAGAAACAAAACGAAATTTTCAAATCTCTAGTTTAATATTTAAACTTATGTAATACACACACACATATATATAATACTAAATTATTTTGTAATATCTTTAATTTATAACAATACAACTATATAACCGATGGTACCAATCATCGAGCTTATTCCCATTACTTTATTTATCCTTTTATAATAAAAATAGTAATAGTATATTGAAATAAACTTTTGTTAAATTTATTGAATATATTATTTTGGAATCAAAGGATGGATAAATAAAAGTTTAAGGAAATAAATTAGTCCAAATATAAACTTTCTGGACTCATAAGAACTATTTCATTTTTAACTAATGGGTTAAACTATACAAGACTCACTATTTATATCACATTAATAATTTCTCCTCAAGTAACCATCTATATATCTACTCCAATTATCATATTCCTACCTTTTTCCTTTATAAGAATCAATTATAATATACATTTAAGATTGAGAGGCATTATTTAGAAGAATATGTGCATATGTGACCCCTGACATTGTATTTATGGGTTACCAAGAGATATATACTATACATAAATTACTTTCTGTAATTGAAAACTTTAGTTATAACAATATAGCGGATATATATAAGATTAAATATTAATATATAGTATAAGCTTAAAACACATAACATTAATTTACGATTTTGCCCTCTGTTCAAAAATGTTATTTTTTTTCAAACCTTATGTAGCGTACTTCATCCCATACTATCAAAGTATGTCTATTTTATATTCAAAATATATTTAGTGTTTTGATTTATGTTAAGATTAAAACTTTACTTCGTATATATTCGAGATCTATATTCAAGTATTTAACTAAATAGATCTTTTATAGATTCACGTAACCGACTTTATAAAATTTATTTGTGTCACGGGTACATCACTGATATTTTATTACTACAGTTATTTTATGAGAACCTCCATCTTTATTATTATTCTTTTAGTATTAAGTTTAACCAATCACAATTCAATCTCATTTCTTTTATTTTCATTATAATCTTCTTAAAGTATGAGAACTTCGAGACTATTGAAGGTAAGTTTAACATCCAATTCATCAACTCAACTCATTTACTAATATTGTATTATTTAGCTATTATACATCAGCCAACTGACTTTAATACTTTTCTTTATAATTTAGGATACACAATCCTATAACTAATATGACTGGTTAATCTTATAGTTAATCTTACAATCTTATATTAACTATTTCCATGCATAAGACATATTCTGGACATACCTTAATATTAAAGATTTGTAGAAATGCTTTCAACGTTTAGTTAGGCCTTTCTACGTAGTCCAACCAACGCAAATCTCAAAAAAAAAAAAAATTAAATGATTTTATTTAATCATGAATACCCATCATATTCATTTAACCATTTATGTTATCGCTAAGTATTTTAATAGAAATCTTTACAAGTAATCCCAATATCAGTTATTTCATAAAACTATGAAAGTATGATGTCTTATGGCCAACTGGTTATAAACCAGAAGAGATAAAATGGAGTGGTAAATTGGTACACCTGGGTTTCAAAACTTGCTTTGGCTCGATCTACTAAAGCAATCTTTTAAATTTTATTAATTCTTAAAATCCTATCGGTTAATTTAATAGCTTCAGTTTTATTTATTTAAATATAAATTATTTTGAAACAATATTATTAAAACCACGAATGTTTAAAGCTTTATACCATATATTTCAATATGTATTTTAAACCAAAGTAAATGATTGGATCCAAAAGAAAGTCATGAACATGATTGCTTTGTTAACAACTAACTTAGTTTGATGTATATTATAATATTATTTGAGTAGGCGGTATTAATTATCACAGACAAATTTCTAATATAAACATTTGGGTACAATCATAAAAATAGATTGATTAAAAACGGCGAACATTGCGACTTATATATATATATATATGTATGTATATATATATATGTATGTATTTATTACAACTACAACTGGAATTCAAAATATACTAGTGATTATGCATCCATAACTTATTTTAGTCTATCTAGGTTATAGGAGTATTATGCTCAACATGCTTTTATGTAAGGTTTATTCTATCTCCTGTCTCTACTAAGTTGGTATCTAATGGGCGAAGTTCCTTTAAAGTTTCTGGATCATAGGTGGCATGGGTGCTGGTACTGGTTTGGCGGTTCAACTATTTAATATAAGTTAGCATTTACTGCTGTAGTGGCTAACATATGGAGATTTACCCATTGTTCATCTAATTCATCTTCCCATGGTAGGTTATTGCCTGTTTTCTGAGTTTGTGCATTTGTTTCCTTATTAATTATTACCCCCTTTGGTTGTGACTTCTTTATTTTCTTTATTTTCTCTTGACTTTTTCTAATAATCCTACTTCTCTTCTTAGTGGTAAATGGTTTCTCAGACTGTGCCTTACGAATAAAAATTCCTTCCTCAGTATCGGCTGAGTATCCTGAGGGATTTGGTTGAAATAATGTTCCCTTATCTTTTGGTGAACTATCTAATTGACGATAGATTTCTGAAATTCTTTGCTTACCCATATTGTAGACTAACAAATAGTCAAATAACATAAAGCACATAATTACATAAGTTATTTCCTAACACAGAATTTAAGTGTCAGCAGAACACTTCTTTGGCTTGAATTAGTGGCATGGCTCTGATACCACCATCTGTCACAACCCTCGACACCACCCTGGGAGCGGGAGCCTTGAGCCAGTTTTGGTGGTATCGGTGTTTATTAATTTGGCAGCGGAAAAATTTCACCAGGACCGTAGTTAGGAAATATTTTATCAGAGTAAACCACCATATTTTATAAATACAAATACATGGGGAAAACCCAAGTTTCTTATTACAAACTGTTTACAAAGATAAACTTTATTTTATTTGAAATAAACTATCTTCTTTATTTAGGTAACTTTTATAGCCACTTTTCTAAGCCTTCAGTGCTCTCCAGCTGGCTTTTATGTGCTTCACACTAAGTTACCTGAAACACGTGTTTAAAACATTTTATCAGCAAGAAATACTGGTGAGTGAATCCCAGTTTAATCAAGTTTAAATAAAAACCATTGCACAGTATTGAGGGCGATCTCGCAATTACATTTGTTTCCAAGTTATATCAATTAACATCCATGGTACTGTCAGACCCGACTTTTGGAAATGTTACTCCTTGACCAGGTGGTAACAAATTTTGTATACAAAACCCCAACATACTCATGATAATCGTATTCTTATAAATAATCAATAACTGCTTAATATATAATTAATCATGTGAGACTTTGTAAAAACAATTTACAAAAAGGAGATTACTCACAAAAAGGTTTACACAAAAAGAAGGATTACTCACATTGCTATTTTAGGTCTTTCCTTTGTGACTTCCAGGTTATAATCTAATTAAATAAACAATGCACACGTGTTAGTATCATAACCCAATTTACATTAGTTATACCCTCCCCGAGACAGAACTCCAACGACTACGTCGGGCAGAACCTCGACAGCAGTTACGGAGCACTAGATCAATCGGGCAGCGTATCTAATACGTAACCGGGGGTTATGATACTTACATCGAGGTAGAGCTTCGCTATTTAGGGGGGGCATAAGACCCGGGTATATGGCCTACACTACAGAAATTGAGAGAGATTGAGAATTGTGAACGAAATGGGACTGAAGGTTGATCGACACTATTTATAGGGCTGTTCAGGGACTTCGTCGCGCCCCGCGAAGACCTCACCAAGGTCTTACGCGACCCGCGAAGACCAAAAAAGGCGGCGGCGGTGCTGAGTCATCCCAGAGGTGTTGACGTGTGTCCTGCCACGTGGCATCACCAGGTCTCACCACTTATTACACCGGTCGCGGCCCGCGTAGAATGAGGAGTAGTCTGTCGCGCCCCGTGACAGACCGATTTTATTGTTTTTATTTGTTATTTAATGAGGTAGAGGGATTTTGGAGCCAATTTTCATATACGGGGTGTATTTTAGGACAATTGGGGGTGTCTAAAATATTTTAAGGAGGGTGGATATATCTTGGTATAACTCCTGGATTATTTAATAAAATATATAATGTACTTATGTTAAGTATAGTAACCCAATTCACTTTATCCCTACGTCACGAGAAAGAACCCCAACAAACTTAGTTAGGCAGAGCCTTGACATTTGTTATGGGGCCCTAGATCAATCGGACATGGTATTAGTGATCAAGGGTTAAAACACTTAAAACGAGACAGGACTTTATTATTATTATAGGTGAAAAACATAATTTAGTTTATTGTTTTATTTAATAGGTAAGTTTTTGTTTATTATATTATATTATTGTTATTTATTAATTTATTATGTACACGTACACATATAATAAAATATTAAGTTTTAATTATTTTATTATTTATATATTATAATAATTCAACTGCTTTTCTCAATTATCGTCTATAACTTTTAAATATGACGTTTCATAAAATGATAAATATGTCATTAGAACGAGAGTATTTTTATCTACATTTCGGCCTAAGTTTTATTAAAAACGGGGTAAGGTTAATTATAACTTATTTTTATTATTATAATTTATTAAACGATTCCTACTTTTGCCAAACTACCTTATATTTTTATCGGTCAACTTACCCATTATCTACCATAGGTTTTTATTAAAATTTTGGAAATGTTATAGAAGGTGACTTAACTTATTCGTTTACTAACAAATTTTATTCCAAGGAAAACTTTCTAATTAGGTGTTTATTTGAAAACAATCAAGTAATTTTAGAAAGTCCATTTTACTTTCTTAATAAAATCCATGGGCATCCGTCGGTTCATTACTCCGACGATTGCAGTACAGTCCAGGTTTTGTATATTAAATTCTAGTGTCAACTTTCAGACTCATATGTTGGCTAGACGATATGAACTATATATTAACCATGCAGGGATAATCAATGCTAGACAATAAACAAAATCTTAATTCGTCGTTTGACATTGACTCGGGGCGACCGGTCACCACGGGGTTGTCAACCCGATAGATCTACCAACAATTGCTCGCGTACCATAGTTAACTGATTAAACGACATTATGGGCGCAGGGTTCTTTCTCGAAGAACAATATGATGTCTGCCTCACGTACAATATATATATCCTACTAATATGACAATTTAATATACTACGACTTACGAATTCCCCTGTCGCTCAAATGTTGAGACTCAGTCCAGAATTCATTCCCATTTCGTACTGTCTCATTTCACTTAAGAAATACCGCACTCGTCATATTAATTCTTCAAAATCGTTTTACTTCGAAACGTATGACTTATCAAATTCATATATTTTCAGCGAAAATATATATATTTTATATTAAAAGGTATGTTTTATTTCGAAAACATTATTAAACCCTTTTAATGACGTGTTCCACCCCCAAAATATATATAAAACAGTAAAAAGAGGGGTTTAGTGACACTCACCTTTGGGTGCGTATTTTAATACTGCAATCCCAGAGATTGATTTTTATATACGTCCTAATATAGGAACAATTCTAAATCAATATACGTATTCAACACAAAAGTCCTAAGTTTCTCCGTTTCTTAGAATTATCACATAACTTTGAGATTTTCTCGAAAAGTTATCATTTTTTATTAGGTTGGCGTGTTAATATATGAGTCCATATATATATATATTTATATAGAATTTTGCGATTTGAATGATTTTATCGGTGACCATTATTGTGTAATTCCCTTAACTCTCCCGTTTATACGTGATATACCTACGATTTGCGCGTCATAATATTTATACACAAACGTTCATATAGTTTAACACCGAAACACACGAAATCTTGTTAATTTATCTATTTTGTCATTTTCAAAGTAAATACACATGAAATATCCTATATATAACAAATTTCATGCTTGAGAAACAAGTTACACATTTAACGCAATTTTACCGTTTTTACCGCACAAAACGTACATGCATACATGCATAGTCTAAATTTCTCATTGTCAAATTAACACTTAACATATTATCACATTTACATGCTCAAATTACTTAATACATTTCATTACATAAGGTTTACTCAAATTTTACCCATACTAGTGTTCATCGAAAAATGCGTATTTTAGTGATTCGGTAACGTTTTCGGGCGTCGGAAGTTATGTATGACCATCCAAACACCAAGCAAACTTAAAATTAGTTAAAATACTTATTTCTAAACTAAAAATATTAGTTTATTTACTGATCTAAATCAGTTTCATAAAAATCATCTGAATAGCCGATTTTTGACCGTATTAACGCATAGTTTTGCGTTAAACGTTACCGTAACCATCCCAACTTGAAACGACTTGATATTTTAAAACAATACATGTTATTTACTGATTAAAATAATGGTTATAATCAGATTAGTGCAGTTTTTATATAAGTCACATAAATCATGCGATTTCATGTATTTTTCAACACTTTAGGCACAACGTACTACATGCAAAGCTAGTAAACTTTATGACAAGTTACATATCATTAAATACTTCAAAATAACTTTATTTTTAAGGTTTATAATCTGATCTAGAAATATTTTTATCATAACATCATTTATTCATTATTTTAAGTACATACACCCACATGCATGACTATGTACAAGCACTTAATGCACATATATAATTTCATCATCATCTTACATAACCTTAAATGCATCTAAGGATACATTTACTTCATGTTCTTATAAATCACAACATGTTCATCTCATCATCATTAGATCATTTCACATAAATGCATCATTCCCTCTTTATTTCCATATGACAAAATTTAGTGTATACACTTACATATACATATATACATACATGACATACACACATATACACATGCATAAACTTCCAAAACCTCGATTTTTAACACATCTACTTCAAATCATGGAACCTTTTCATGAACTTTCTTTTATGACTCTTTTACAACACATGCATGTAATCATCTTTTCAAAATCAAATCAAGTAAGAATCATTAAACAAAATCAAAACACAACAAGTTACACTCCCACTCATAAACTTTTGGCCCTATGTACAATACATATACACATTCCTTTTTCTTTGATTTAAATCTCATTCTTTGTAGAATACAAGTTTTGTGATTAAACTCAAGAACAAGAGAAACCATCTAACATTTCCATCATCACTATGAATAAAGAACATGATTTAAAAACAAGGTTATACCTTCAAGATTTTTAGATGGGTTTTTGAAAATAGATGAGAATATGGAGGTTGTTCTTGCTTGATATCACTTCCAAACACCCCTTTTAGCTTGAAATCATCTTCAAAGAACCTTGGATCTTCATGAAAATAGTTCAAAATTTTTGAATGTGGGTGTTTAGAGGGGGGTTTCGGCCGAGATTTTCAAGAGGAAGAGAGAGTGATGCTTGATCTTGTATGGATTGTATGGAGTATGTAGGAGGTGGAAATGATTATGTTTATGGTTCCAAAGTACACTTGTCTAATTGGAAGCAAAAAGGAAAAAGGTGGGCGGCCATATGGCCGCCACCAATCCCTCTCTCTCTCTCTCTCTCTCTCTCATATATAAACATTACACATATAAATATACATATACATATAGAGTTTAGTGATTAAAACAGGTATTTTACTAGTTACCGGGTATTTTATCTAGCGTTTTAATCTCGATTTTGTGCGTTTTAAATTATTTTTATCATTCTATAAAAATAAACTCACCAAAATATTACTGAACAATATTTTGTTTGCCCGGACTGACGACGTTGTCTGTATTTGGCAGTATGCGCGCTGTGCTACGCGGTACACGTTTAAAATCGCAAAAATAGGAATTTAAGCGTTTTTATTTATTTTTGCCATTCCACATGAATAAATTTATCAAATTATTGCTAAAATGATTTTCGGTTGCCTAGACGGGCTGTGTTGACAGTATCCTGTCGGTATACGTGCTGCATCGCGTGGTACGCACTTAAACTCGAAAAATAGAGTTTCTTAGAGTTTTAATTTATTTTTCCTCACGGATATGATTAAAATAATTATTATAATCATAACAGACTATTTTTAGGATTTTAACACTGTCCGGTTGGTCACCGATGTTCGTTTCGCATTTTAATCGTTACGCGATATGTCACACCCCGACCACGTAAAACAATAAAACGTGGCGGAAACGTCGGGGAGTGTTGTAACAGAATCATTGTTTCACAACCATGGATTAAACAGTTTCGTTTTATTCAATTAAATGTATTACATTACATTAGAATTAGAAACAAAACATGAACAAATAGACTTTTATTGTTATTAAGTCACTAAGGCCTCGTCCGTTCCTATTTGAGCATGCATCAATATCATCATCAAATATCATCAACTATGGTACCTGAAACACATGTGAAAATACATCAGCATAAAAATGCCGGTGAGTACATAGGTTTTATGTGAGTGTCAGATTCATGGCTCGTTTTACATGTTGCAATACTTATTTAAAAACTTTATTTTGAAAAGTATAGTATTGCGACATAATTAACCAACTCAAATCAAGTTGGATATGATTTATAAAATCTCGTAGCCATGATTCTTAACTCAAAAACATTTGTTTTATGAAATCAAATTGTAAAATATCTCGTAGAAACTCGTTAATAAAACTCCTATGACTATTATTAAAAAAAAACATCATTGTGTGACATCGTTTCAAAATCGTTTACCCAAGTGATCTAGATAACGCAACGATATATAATGTGTTAAATGCACTTATATATAGGAAGTACCAGTGGCGTATCCACCATGCCTTTAACACATTGCACCCGCCCCATTACCTAATCACTTCCCTAACCCAACGGTTCAAACAGTTACAAATGGTTCACATATATCAAATGGTTACAAATGGTTCACATATATCAAATGATTACAAATGGTTCACATCAATCAAATGGTTACAAATGGTTCACATATATCAAATGATTACCAATGGTTCTTGTTGATACAACAAATACAAGACCAACGGTAGTAGCTGGGCTGGTTAGGCAGAAAGGTTGAAGGGTTCAACTTAGCCTAACGCATGTCGTGGGGTCCCCCCACGTTTGCAAAACGTGGAAGGAGGTTTACTAGTCAGTTTTTGTTATTTGCTGGAGATCCTTCTCTGAAGTGTGTTCAGATTCGGATGAAGGAGCAAATAGAATGTGTGTGTTGGATATGAAAGGGAGTGACTTGCATGAGACAAGCACTCAATGTGAATGACCAGAGATTAGAGAATCAGAGCTGGCCAGGAGATGTTTTTTGAAGTAAATGAAGTGTCAATTTATAAGAGAAGACATCTCCCGAAGTAGAATGTATTAGACTAGTAACCTTGCTTGCAGTGGAGGGTTTCCCCTTTCGGGGGTTAAAGCCTTTTGACCCCTGGATAATAGCGTGCATTGTGCAGACCTGCTTTGCTTTTGCGGCTGTGGGTTGGTGAAGTGATCTCCGGATGTGACTGGCCACTGTTTGGTTTTCCCATCCCACATCTTTTCAACCATTGAACCGTTTAACCATTTGAGCGTTTACATATTTAGTCATTTTATTTAGTCTTTAGGCTACCCCCGTCATCAGCCCCCCAAGTCAGAGGTTTTTGGGTGATGAGCTCAAAGACTTCTGACTTTTATGTGCGTATTTTATTGCCTGAAGGTTTCAAGGGTTCGTTGCTTGAAGGCTTGAAAGGTTGTAGGCAGTTACAATTTGAATTTTAAATTTCTGACCATTGATTTGATTGATGTGTGGCAGTTGATAGGGTGGCGGTTTTGCAGAAGTTACTGTTTGCCATTATTACCCCTATTGTAGGTTTATTTTTGTTTTATATTTGCATATTTATCCATTCTTTTCATAATTCCATCAAGTTTCTCCTGCCATTTCCTTCCTCTTCTAAGGTTAGTTTCGGTTTCCTTTACAGCTTGTATTCTTCATTTTCTGTTTTTCTAAAATGGGTGCTCGTAAAGATTTAGCGAAATCTTTTTCTCGTTTAACACAAGAGGAGGTAGATGTATTTTGTATGGAATATGGTATTGATAGAAAGTTTAAACCAACTGCTCCTGCTTGTGATGTTCCTGTCGATAAACCGACCTCTGGTTCGATTGCCCTTTACTGCCGTCATTTTGAGTTTTCGAATCTTCGATATCCCTTTTCGTTTTTTTGTTTTGAACTTGTTGGAATATTATCGGGTTTCTTTTGGGCAAGTTCATCCGAAGGGGATGGCTAGGGTTTTGCATTTTGAGGTTTTATGTCGTGCTCTTGGATATGATCCTTCCCTGCTACTCTTTCGCCGGTTTTTTCGCTTGGCTAAGAATGGCGATTGGTTTACTTTTGAAACATCCAAAGTCGACTCGTGCCTTATTTCGTCCATGGTTACCACGCTTGGGGCTTGGAAGGATCGATTTTTCTTGGTTTCCGATGCTATTGTCCCATTCAAGATGGTGTGGAGGCAACCGGATGCCGTCCTCAATGATCCGGAGCCCTCCGAGTCTGAATTGAATGATGTTTTTTCTCAAAGCCATTCGGTAGTGCCCTTCGAGGGTTCGTCCCTTTCCTGAACATTTACTAGTTCTTTTAGGGGTTAGTAAAATTTGGGGGAATGTTGATCGGGATCCGGTTCTTATGAGGAGTGGCATGGGTATGCACTTTCCTTTTTTGCCCTCTTTATGTTTTTCTTAACTTATGACTTATGTGCTGTTGCTTTTTGCAGTCATGTCTGCTTTGCATTTTATTAAGAGCGACGATACTTCTGATGTTGTATTTGGGGATGATCCGTCTGTTCCTGGTGAGAATGTTGTGGTTAGAACTGTTGATCAAAGGTTTGAGGGCTCAGGTTATGTTAGTGTTGCCACTGTCAAGGGTTTTTCTAAGTCTAATGCTCCCAAGTCTTCAACCCGCCGATCTTCTCGTCGGTTGTTGAAGGCTGGTCCTCAATCCACTTCTACTGAACCAGTGGACTTGAGTGATGATATTGAAGTTTTGGAAGATCAAGGTGGTGAAGCAGGTGCTGAGAAGGATAAGGAATTGGTTGTTCATGGTAAAAAGGTTTCAGGCAAGAAGGTTGTTGCCATCCCTGTTCAGGAATCTTCAAGCAGGGACGTTGAAGGGTTGGATCCGGAAGGGATTTATGTGCCTACTTGGTCGGTGAAGAATGATGACAGTTTCAAAGATGCTGCTGTCTGTGAGGATGCTCTGAGTCACATTGCTCCTCCTTCGGTGCACAAGACCATTGCTGGGATGGATGATGACTTGATGTTGTCCCGCATGATTTTGAGTACTTGCAACCTTGCTGCTATGCTTCCTCAAGGCATTGCCCGTTTTCGTCAAAGAATGCAGGAATATGAAGAATTCTCCAAGAAGAGGGATAAAATGAAATCCTCCATGGCTGGGATGAAAAAGGAGATAGCTAGTTTTGCCGAGAAAGAAGCGGCGTGGGACAAGAAGGTTAGTGATTTGAAGAAGATGCATGAGATTGAGATGGGTGATTTGAAAAAGAGTTTTGAGGCTAACTTGTTGAAGTTGAAAGCTGACCGGGAGACCTTGGCTGTTCAGCAACAGGCTTTTGGTAAGGAGAAAGAGGGGTTGAAGGCTTCAGTTGCTCGTTCTACCGCTGACAATCAGTGGTTAATTGAGCAAGGTTTCCAGCAGGTTGTTACTTATCTTTTACATTCCAAGGAGTTCAATTCTGCCCTTGGCAACGTTTATACTAAGCTTCTCAACCTGGGGAAACACCAAGGCCTCATTGCTGGTTATAAGCTTCATGAATCCGGTCATCCTTTGGAGAAGTCACCTCTATTTCGTCCTGAAGCTTCTGACGTTTTTAAAGGCTCTGTTGAGCAAATGGAGAAGCTGACTTATCCTTACATCCATCAAGTGTCTGCTTGTTTTGGTAAGCCTCTTGCTGTGTTACAGGATTTGAAACCGGAGGGCCTAAATGAAAAGGTTTGTGCTGAAATCTTGGGTTCCTTTCAAGGAAGAGATCCTACTCGGGGGATAGTGATGATACCCTGTCAAGTCAGCCGGATGTTCCCAAGGATGCAAGCTTGGAGGCTTCAGCAGTGGGTGGTGATGGAGGTGTGAAGACTAAAAAACTGAAGAAGACCAAGAAGGCCAAGGGCGAGGGTTCTGGAGTTTCCAAGCCTGTTGATGTTTGATTCGTAGCTTTCTTAGCACTGAAAACAATTTATGTTTTGTAATGTTAACTTGAACAATATTAGGTTTTTAGGAACCCTTAAGGTTCCTGTTGGTTGTGTTTTAAGGCCTTTGTGGCCGCTGGAACAGTAGTTTAAGCTTGCAAGTTGTTAGGACTTGCTCTAACTTATGTTTGAAAGTCTTTTGGGGCTTTCTTTTATATGATATTATGTTTTAACTATTTTCCTTGTATTATGTTTTTATGCTCGTGCCTTTTTGGTCAAGGCAGTTTATTTGGCTTTTAACCTTCCAAGCCTTTTGGCTGTCTGTTAGTAGGTTGAAGCCTTTAAGGTTTCGAGATATTACCCGGGTGGCTTGAAGCCTTGAAGGCTTCTTAGTTTTGCGTCCTGACTTGGTTTGTACCTTTGTGACTTTTGTCTAAGTGATTTTGTTCTTTTAGATTTTCCTTGTCTTTTTTGTAACTTTGTCTTTGTCGAGTTTGTGCTATCCTTATGCTTTTTATACCTAAAAGGGTTCAGTGCTGCAGACACTTAGCCTTGGTATTTTTAACAAGAAGATATAGTACCTATCCTTTTTATTATTTCTTTGTTTTTTTTTTAGCCTCTTTGTAGATTATATTTTTAAGGCTTAGGGAACATTTGGTGTAGGATGCTCACACCCGTCTATGAGACAATTTTATGTTTTCTTAACAAGTCTCATGGAGTTGTATTGATTTAGGAACTCACCCCTTATATAGGCTCGTTCAACCCTTGAACCTATTGAGCGATGTGGCCTGGGAGCTCATCCCCTTACATGGCCCTTGCCATGGAGTTTTTTGCTAGGTTCTCAACCTGATCTTAGGATAGAAAGACAAGCTTTGATAAAACAACTTCATTCATTTAAGCAATACTTGCTTTTTACAAAAGGTACTCATAATCCTGCTTGAAATACATTTTGATACAAACCAAGCTTTCCTGTTTAAACATGGAATCTTTTCAGGGTTTTGCCGTTCCAATGTCTTGGAAGCCTTTTGCCTTCTGAGTCAGCCAGCTTGTAGGATCCACCTTTGTGTGCTTCAAGGATGGTGTACGGGCCTTCCCATTTTGGGCCAAGCTTTCCTTGATTTTCTTTCTTGCTGGCTTCGTTGTTTCTGAGGACCAGGTCCCCTGCCTTGAAACATTTGTTCTTGACTTTTTTGTTGTAGTAAGCTTCCATCTGTTGCTTGTATTTGGCCTCTTGAATTGCGGCTTGATCTCTTGCTTCCTCTAGGAGTTGTAAATTCAACATAGTCTCTTGTTGGTTTGTTTCGGGATCCATGTTGACAATTCTTTGGGTTACAACTCCTATCTCGGCAGGGATCACAGCTTCGGATCCAAATACCAAGCTGTACGGCGTTTTCTTATGGCTTGTTTTTTCGGTTGTTCTAATTGCCCATAGGACACTAGGCAATTCTTCAAGCCAGTTGCTTTCGTATCTTCCCAATCTTGTCTTGATGCCTTCCACTATGCTTCTATTTGTTCTTTCAACCTGACCGTTTGATTGCGGATAAGCCACTGAGCTAAAAACCTGATCGATTTTGTATTCCTTGCACCAAATGCTGAAAGGCTTCTCAGCAAATTGCCTTCCGTTGTCGGTGACAAGTACTCCCGGCAATCCATAACGGCAAATGATGTTCTCCCAAACAAAGTCGACGACTTGCTTTCCTGTGATCTTAGCAAGTGGTTTGACCTCGGGCCACTTAGTGAAGTAATCTACTGCTACCAGTAAGAATTTTACCCCTCCTTTGCTAGGGGGAAATGGACCAACAATGTCCATTCCCCATTTATGGAATGGCCATGCTGAAGTTATTGGGACTAAGTCGTGCTTGGGACTTCTTGGAATTGGTGCATGGATCTGACAAGCATCACATTTCTTCAATTCTTCGGTTGTATCGCGATGCATTGAGGGCCAAAAATATCCAAGGTTCATGAGCTTTGCAACTACCGACCTAGCTCCAAAGTGAGCTCCACATACACCTTCATGAATTTCTTTGATCAGGTACTTACTTTGCTCGGGACCGACACATCTTAGCAAGGGAGCAAGGTAACCCTTTTTGTAAAGGGTTTCTCCTTGTAGTATGTATTGCCTTGCTTTGATTTCAACCCTTTTAGCTTCCACTTGATCATTGGGTAATTCACCATTTTTGAGGAACTTTTTTATGGGAGTCATCCAGTTTGGATCTTCTTCGGTAACCACGTCTTGAACCTCCAATTCATTAATGGATGGGGCCTTCAACACTTCTACCAGTACCTTCTTGGTAAGGTGGGCGAAAGTGAGAGATGCAAGCTTACTTAGGGCATCAGCCTTTTTGTTTTGAGATCTGGGGATCTGTTTGATGTTACATGCTTGGAAGGTACTCATCAGTTCCTTGGATTTTTCTCTGTATTTTTTCATGTTGGGCTCTTTAGCTATGTAGCTATCATTCACTTGGCTTGAGACCAGCAACGAATCTGTGAACACTTCAAGCTTTTCAACCTTCATTTCTTTGGCCAGTCTTAGGCCGGCTATTAGTGCTTCGTATTCAGCCTCGTTATTGGTGGTCTGAAAATCAAAACGGAGAGCATATGTGAATTCCAGCCCTTCTGGGTTGATCAAAATTAGCCCAGCCCCTGACCCTTCAACGCTTGAAGCCCCGTCGGTAAAAAGCTTCCAGGCTTCAGGGTTGGAAGGTTCAGTGGTTGTGGTGTTTACTTCAGTGGCTGTTTGGTTTGGGACTTTCACAATGAAATCAGCCAAGACTTGGGCCTTGATAGCTTTTCTTGGGACATAGGTGATGTTATGTTCACCCAGTTCTATGGCCCATTTGGCTAATCGCCCCGAGTTTTCAGGTTTTTCAAGCACACTCTTAATAGGTTGGTCGGTGACCACTTGCATGGGGTGTGCTTGGAAATACCTTCGAAGCCTTCTAGCTGTTTGAACTAGAGCTAGGGCAAGTTTTTCGAGGGGAGGGTATTTTGTTTCAGCTAATTTTAAAGTTTTGCTGAAAAAATAAACGGGTACCTGGGCCTTGTCTCGCTCAATGGTGAGGACTGCACTGATGGCCTCGTCTGTAATTGAGAGGTACACCGATATTAACTCCCCAGTTTTTGGTGCCGCAATATCTGGTAGGGAAGGTAGATGTTGCTTCATTTGGTTGAAAGCTTCTTCAGCTTCTTCAGTCCATTTGAAATCCTTCTTATCAGAGCAGTTCTTGAGCGTTTTATAGAAGGGCAGAGATCTTTCGGCCAATTTTGAGGTAAAACGCTTCAAGGCTGCAAGCTTCCCGTTCAAGCTTTCAACCTCCTTCTTGGTCTTTGGTGGCTTGGTTTCAAGGACAGCTTTCACCTTGTTTGGGTTGGCTTTGATACTTTGTTTTCCAACAATGTGACCCAAGAATTTTCCTTCCTCAAATCCAAACGAACATTTTTCTGGATTGAGCTTCATGTTGACTTTTCTGAGGTTCTTGAAAGTTTCTTGAATGTCATCGAGCATTTGATACTCCGTCTTGCTTTTGATCACCAAGTCGTCGACATATGCCTCCAAGTTTTTACCAATTTGGCCTGCAAAGGCTTTGTCAACGAGTCGTTGGTAGGTTGCTCCGGCATTTTTGAGACCAAAAGGCATCTTTTGATAACAAAAGATCCCTTTGTCCGTGTGGAAGGCTGTTTTTTCCTCATCCTCTTCCTTCATGAGGATTTGGTGGTAACCTTTGTATGCATCCAGAAAGCATTTGAACGAGTATCCGGTGAGGGAGTCAACTTTGAGATCAATTTCCGGTAGTGGATAGCAATCCTTAGGACAAGCTTTGTTAAGATCCTTAAAGTCTATGCACATCCTCCAAGAGTTGTCTGGTTTCTTGACCATAACCGGGTTTGCAACCCATGATTGGTACTTGACTTCTCGGAGAATACCGGCTGACACAAGCTTTTCAACCTCTTGGAAGGCTGCTTGACTTCTCTCAGGTGCCAGGCTTCTTTTCTTTTGGACCACCGGCTTTACATCCGGTGGTATTCTTAACTCATGCTCAGCAATGTTTCGAGGGATCCCGGTCATATCTTCGGGACGCCAAGCGAACACATCGCTGTAATGTGTTAGCAACTTTTCAAGGTACGAGAGGGTCTCTTGAGAAAGGTTTGGATTGACCCTTATTCTTTGCTCGGGGTACTTAGGGTTTATGACCAACCTTTGCCTGTCTTCTTCATTGTTTGAGCTTTCACCTTCAACCGTGTAAGCTTCCTGGGAGGGTTGAAGGGTTGCTATGCCCCTCTCGGTAGGAAATTTGACTGTGCCCTGACCAACAGACACAGCCATGTAAAATGCACACTGCCCTGGCCTTCCAATGATCACGTCATAGCTTGAGGGGATGTTGATAACCACAAAGGTTAGTGGTTGGGTCCTTTCTTTCAAACCTTCGCTGAATCGAACGTTAAGTGTCAGTTTCCCTAAAGGCTTGAGGGGTATATCGGCTATACCTTTTATAGAGGTTCCAGTGGGTTGAAGCTTTGAACGTTCTTCGTTGCTCAAACGGTTGAAGAATTTTTCGAACATGATTTCAGTGGCTGCCCCCGTGTCTATGTATGCCCTACATGTTTGTAATGTTCCCACGGTAGCTTCTACCACAAGGGGACTAGAGAGAGGGTCTTTCTCCGTTGGGGGGAAACAGACACACTGAAGCTCCCAAGCCTCCAACCGCTGTCTTTTATGAGGAACCCTTCCACCGAAATCCACCGTATTGACTTCCTTACCCTTTCCTTCAGCCATTTTGTCCCGGACTCCCTTCACCAAATGAGTGAGTTCTCCGGACTTAACGGCCTCTTCAATTCTTTTCTTGAGTTGGAAGCAATCGTTGGTGTGGTGGCCTTTCTCTTCGTGAAACTCACAGTATTGGGTGGAGTTCTCGTTTTTCCTGCTTTTGGGGAGAGGTCTAGGAGGCCGGAAGTTTTGTTTGACTTCTTCCGTTGCAAGGATTTCTTGAGGGGTCTTTGTGAGGGGTGTGAAACTTATGCCTTTCTCCCTGCTTGGAGGGTTCCGGCCTTCAGACCTTCGAGGGTCTGAACCCTTTGAACGCCTGTCATAGGAGTTGAAGTTCCCCCTTTTTCTAGCTGGACTATTGCTTCTCCAGCTGGTCCCTCTTTTTCTTTGTTCCTTAATGTCTACTGCCTCCTCTCCCCGGATGTGGGCTTCAGGCCTTTCGAGAGCTTCTTCCAAGGTTTTGGGTAGAGATTTGTTGAAATCTCTTTTGAGGTACTTAGAGGTGATGGCATTCATGAAACCAGCCACTCTCATTTTCTCATCTGCCCCTACATAAGTCAGACCTTCCTTCTTGTATCGCTCAATGAAAGCACGACGGCTCTCATCATCACGTTGTTTTATCTGAAAGATCACTGTTGCGTCTTTGACATAACGTCTTTGTTGAGAGAAGTTGGCCAAAAAACCCTTGCTAAGGTCGTCAAAGCTTCGAACGCTTTGAGCAGGTAGGTCATTGAACCAGATTCTGGCGGATCCAACAAGAGTTTGCATGAACATTAGGCAACATTTAGCGTTTGACCATTTCTCTATTCTTGCCGCACCGGTGAAGATCTGAAGATGGTCTTCAGGGTCTTCAGTACCATCATACGTCCTGATATGGGACGGCATCTTAATCTTTGACTGGAAATCATAATCGGCTATCTGCCTTGAAAAGCACGAGAGATTACTTGGCTTGTATGGTTTAGCCAAGTCTTCTTTAGCCCTCGCATCCACATTATTGCCATTGCCGTTATTTCCTTGAGTGGCTAGCACCTGATTAATAAAGTGTTGCCACGGGAAATTGGCCATCATCTGGGTCATCATGTTTGGCATAAGGTTGAAGCCTTGAAGGCTTCCGGGTACAGCTGAGCAGCCTACTCCAAGGGGAGTGCTCATAACAGCACTTCGTGCCAAAGGGAGCACGGACAGTGCTTGCTCCCATGTGGTTGTTGTGGATGCTGGAAAGCTTGTTGCTGGGGATTGTAGGAGCTGGTCAAGAGTTAGCTCATGTCCCAAAGGAGCACCACTAGTAATTGGTTGGGACGAGAAGAAAGGATGTACCGTGGGATTTGTCATTGTGGACAGATACGGGTGAGGGTTAGGAGCATTGCTGGGACCAGCCTCATTTCTAGTTGTGAAAGGAAGGGGAGGTGGCCCAGGAGACAACGTTGGTTTAGGCTCATCATAATCTAAACGGATCCTCACTCCTTTTTCTCTTTCTTTACTCACATGTTGGTTGAGAAGGGACCTCAACTCAAGGAAATTGTTGGCAACCCCTTTAGGGGTAAGTTCAACACGTGCCGGGGTGTCAGAGACACCGACATTGGGTGAAGGAACTCCGGATCTGGACGGAGTTGGTGTGTTGAAGGTGAGGAACTCGGGTGTGCTCCCCGGAGTTGAAAAAGAAGTTGGTATAGCCACGTGAGCTTGGCTACTACCCGGAGTAGAAGTGTTTGGGATCTGATTTACTTCTCCTGGGGATCCACTTTCAGACATGGTGGTTTTAAGTGAAGAGAGCTACACAACTAGGTCTTTTTTGAGGAGAAATAGCGGTGTAGCCCCATGGTGGGCGCCAACTTGTTGATACAACAAATACAAGACCAACGGTAGTAGCTGGGCTGGTTAGGCAGAAAGGTTGAAGGGTTCAACTTAGCCTAACGCAGGTCGTGGGGTCCCCCCACGTTTGCAAAACGTGGAAGGAGGTTTACTAGTCAGTTTTTGTTATTTGCTGGAGATCCTTCTCTGAAGTGTGTTCAGATTCGGATGAAGGAGCAAATAGAATGTGTGTGTTGGATATGAAAGGGAGTGACTTGCATGAGACAAGCACTCAATGTGAATGACCAGAGATTAGAGAATCAGAGCTGGCCAGGAGATGTTTTTTGAAGTAAATGAAGTGTCAATTTATAAGAGAAGACATCTCCCGAAGTAGAATGTATTAGACTAGTAACCTTGCTTGCAGTGGAGGGTTTCCCCTTTCGGGGGTTAAAGCCTTTTGACCCCTGGATAATAGCGTGCATTGTGCAGACCTGCTTTGCTTTTGCGGCTGTGGGTTGGTGAAGCGATCTCCGGATGTGACTGGCCACTGTTTGCTTTTCCCATCCCACAGCTTTTCAACCATTGAACCGTTTAACCATTTGAGCGTTTACATATTTAGTCATTTTATTTAGTCTTTGGGCTACCCCCGTCATCAGTTCACATTCATCAAATGGTTACAAATGGTTCACATATATCAAATGATTACCAATGGTTCACATACAACAAATGGTTACAAATGGTTTGAACAGTTCAAAATGTAAAACAACGGGCTAGCATGTTAAGTGAACATACATAGCAAAACATAATGAAATCATGTACTAATAGTGTACCAATGAACATAGCAAGTATATGATATGAAAACATGGAAAGCATGAAAGTAACAAGTAGGCACATGTGTTCCACCCCAAAACAGTTTGAAAACAGTAAAAGAGGGGACTATGTACTCACTTGAGGGTGTTTAGAAGTCTTGATCAACAACCAAGCAAAGCTAGAGGGATTGCGGAAATCAAACGGCACCTAATATATGTAACTATATTAATAACCGGACCTAACTCGGAAGATCGGATAGTATGAGGTTTTGTAAACCAAATGAGTATTGGAACTCATATGATATGGTTTAATAAACCCTACATACTAAAATGAAACCTAACCTAAGTGCTTACGACCCATCATGACCCGTTTAGGTAGCTTACGCTACTTTAACGCGTCGCTCGCGTAAAACGCGCTCGGACCGCCTAACTAGTCCTATGACAAGTAAAATATGCCTTAACATGTCTAATATTGTTTCCAAATCAGTTTAGATGTCAAAGTTTATGTTACATATGCTTAAAATGAATTTATGCGTAAAAAGGGCATTTTGGTCATTTACCTAAGGCATATAAACTACCTATCATACAACTACTTAAACGAAGTGACCATAAGGTATAACCTTGGAAGGTTATTCCCTATACAACTATGGTCACCTAATTTGCTTGGTCGGATCCTAATGATCGACCAACGGGTTGGGTTCGAATGTGTAAGCGGTTGTTTGGACCGCTTACGTTACGACCCTACATAAGCACTAAACCTAAAGTGACGAGCTAAACAAGTTAAAACATGTTTAACAAAGTTAGAAAACAGGTTTGGTATCAAAACAAACGGTTTTGATACCTAAAAGTAGTTTGGTTACAAAATACGCAAGAATACACATTTTGGCCGAAACTACGACTCGTCACTACACCTAAACAACGTGGTAATCAGTAGGTATAGTCACTAGGGACTATAACCAACGTGATTACACTCACGTTGCGAAGTTCAAACAAACTCTGTGTTGACCATAAACTGGTCAATGCAAAAAGTCAAACAAGGTTTGGGCAAATGGGGGGTGGGGTTTATATAGTTTTTGCACAACCGTTAAGATCGTTCATCGTAAAACGAGCTTCGATCTCATCCGTACACATGTGCCCATGGTTTTCTAAAACCATGGGAGCCCCTAATATGAGTCCATAGTATCATAAAAACCATTAAATACCAGCCCATAGTTTGCAAAACCATGGGCTAAAACCATCAAAACTTCAAAATTGGACTAGGTTCATTGAATCTGGTCAGAAATTTCAAAAATGGTCCATACACTTGTAAAACTTGATTTTTGGCACTTTTAAGCCCCGTTAACCCCATTTCAAGGATCTAAAATAAAGTTAAAGTATAGGGAACTTAAAATATGCTCAAAAACATCTCGGATTTCGGTTCGTTTGGTCGTACGGTTGCGTTGTTTGGTTAATTACGACGGAAATCGTAATGAACGCAAAAACGATCCAAATTACGCGACGAATGGAATTTTATCATGCCAATCACTAAAATAAAATATTTTAATGATTACATAAATTTTTGGATGTCCGGATATATTCAGGACGTAAGATATGCGCAAAAATGCAAACTTATGCACTTTTGACGCTTTTAGTCTCTATTGATCAAATAAGATTATTTTAGCCTACCGAACCCCTCAAAGCCTATTTCTAAGCTATGTAAAGGATATTTAGGGTATGTTTAACTTATGATCAAGTTCCGGAATGTTCGTTACAGTACGAATCGGCATACTTTCATAGTTTATCGAAATTAGTCCCTGTAAGCGAATAAACTTGATTTCGACACACCAAACCATCCAAAACTTATTTCTAAGTTATGTAAAGGTTATTTAAGGTATGTTAAGCCTATGTCACTGTTCTGGAGTGTTTGTTGCATTAAACTGGTTATATTTATGCATCAATGCGCGTATAACCTTGCAGAAAGCGATTTAAAGCTTGAAATCGAACATGAATTGATATGTGCAAACAATACACGTATTTTTACAATTCCCAAGTATGAAACACAATATTTCATAAATTTGGTATTTTTTTGATGGTCACAGAGGCACAGGTGTCACAGTCTCCCTTACTTTAGGAAATTTCATCCCAAAATTTATTCGTAGGAGTCTGTTTATGACGCTGTGTTAAATAATTGTCTTGCATGGAATCTAGGGTGTTTATCTATTTGCGTAGAATAACCCATCAAAGATTATGCAAGGCATAATCCTGTCATTTCTCTCAACGGACAATCTTTAAAAATGAAAATGAAGGAAAAATCAAGGATATTCATTTCCGTCGATGGATATTCTTCAGAAACGAAAATGAACGGAATGAGTCATTTTCCTCAATGGGTATTCTTCAGAAACGAAAATGAACGAATAATCAAGAATATTCATTTCCCTCAATGGATATTCATCAGAAACAAAAATGAATGGAATGAGTCATTTTCCTCAATGGGTATCTTCAGAAACGAAAATGAATGAATAATCAAGAGTATTCATTTCCCTCAATGGATATTCTTCAGAAATGAAAATGAACGGAATGAGTCATTTTCCTCAATGGGTATTCTTCAGAAACGAAAATGAACAAATAATCAAGAATATTCATTTCCCTCGATGGATATTCTTCAGAAACGAAAATGAACGGAATGAGTCATTTTCCTCAATGGGTATTCTTCAGAAACGAAAATGAACGAATAATCAAGAATATTCATTTCCCTCGATGGATATTCTTCAGAAACGAAATTGAACGGAATGAGTCATTTTCCTCAATGGGTATTCTTCAGAAACAAAAATGAACGAATAATCAAGAATATTCATTTCCCTCAATGGATATTCTTCAGAAACGAAAATGAACGGAATGAGTCATTTTCCTCAATGGGTATTCTTCAGAAACGAAAATGAACGAATAATCAAGAATATTCATTTCCCTCGATGGATATTCTTCAGAAACGAAAATGAACGAAATGAGTCATTTTCCTCAATGGGTATTCTTCAGAAACGAAAATGAACGAATAATCAAGAATATTCATTTCCCTCGATGGATATTCTCCAGAAATGAAAATGAACGGAATGAGTCATTTTCCTCAATGGGTATTCTTCAGAAATGGAAATGAAGGAAAAATCAAGAATATTCATTTCCTTTGATGGATATTATTCAGAAACGAAAATGAACGGAATGAGTCATTTTCCTCAATGGGTATTCTTCAGAAACGGAAATGAAGGAAAAAGAAAAATCAGGGATATTCATTTCCCTCGATGGATATCCTTCAGAAACAAAAATGAACTGAGTCAACTCTAGACACATGACACCGTGGTTTCTGTGCACTGAATTCCATAATTATGTATGCATCCATAATTACGTAATTCCTTGCACAGTCCACACAGTTTGTTTTGTAATGTGAAGGGGATGAAAATCAAACCTGTGATGAGTGTGACTAGACTATCATAGGGTCCTTTTAATTGGATCGACAAATGATCTCTTTAATTAGACCACCAAGGAGTCTTTTCAGCTATATCATCACATGATATTCTTAACCAGATTTTTGGATCAATCTGTTTAACTAGACCACTCAAGGGGTCTAATTATGGAATAGTACATTATAATCCAAGGGTCTTTACTATTACGTAGAAGCCCATTAAGGATCTAAGGTAGTACCTTTGGATATCCTACTATGAATCCCTTATACGAAGATATGGAAGATTCTATGAGGATTTGGATAGCAAAAACTTGGATCACACAAAAACATAAAAGGGAACACATAAGCACATAATCACATAATTGTTTAATTCGACCTTTAATTTGTTATCTTTGGACACGGATATTTAAAGCACACCAGGAATCCAATCCGTGGATTTCATTTGGCACTTTAAAAATTTTCAAGAAACTATCTATGAAGATAGGATGATCTTCCAAAAATTCGATTTTGTTTTCAAAGAAACGTAATATTCGAATTAAGGTACACAACAATTTTAGGATTTACGGAAATACCCTTAGGTACCCTATTAAGGATTTATAGTGGTACTTTGGGTATTCATACAGTGTTGTAACTTGCGCCTTGTACTTCGTTTCTTTGGAAGAAACGGGTACTTTGGATTTTCGTGGAAAATGCAAGAGATCATAAAATGGAAGAATTTTGGGGGTAGTCTGTTCTTCAAGGAATACGATTCCCTGATTGTCAGTATTATAGGGGATATGTTGTTTATACATGCAACCACATAAATACATTGCAATGTAAATAAAAGACTTATTTATAAACAACGATAACAACTGTTTCATGGACCTTGACAACAAAAGAAAATAATACATAAGATGTGATTATTTCTAAACGGTGTTGTCTTCTAGTCGCTCAGATGCTCATCCCTGTGCTGGATTTGCATTAGCAAGCTTTGGGCAATTTCTTCGGAAATGACCCATCTCGCCACAGTTGTAGCAAGAACCTGGTGGAAAACGAGCTTGAGCAGGATTGTTGTCAGCTTGATTTGGTGCAACTTCAGCTCGGCAAACTCTTGCTGTGTGACCTATAAGTCCACAAATTTGGCATTTACGGCACTTCACACTAGCATGATGATGAAGGTTACATTGGTTGCACAAGGGTGCAGTTCCGTTGTATGGCTTCCTAGCAGGGGGTTGAGCTGGTTGGTTGGGGGCCGCTTGATCATTGTGAGCAACCACGGCGAAGTTCTGGGAAGCTTTTCGCTTCCTTGACTTCTTGGAGGATTCAGTCTGTTCATCTTTGAGTTTCGATTCCTCGATTGGTTTCTTATCACCTTTTCAGAAAAGTTTACCTTTCCTGATTTGAGATTCAGTCAAGGTAGCAGATAGCTCAATGGCCTGGCTAACCGTAGTGGGGTTACTACCAGTCACAATGTCTTGTACTAGGTCAGGGAGGCCATCAATGTACTTTTCGATTGCCTTATCTAATGGCTTAACCATATTCGGGCATAACAGACTTAACTCCTCATAACGATCCGTGTAGGCTCGATGCTTACCGCTATCTTGCTTAAGATCGTCGAATTCCCTTTCCAAGGCCCTGATCTCGTGACGAGGACAAAATTCCTTCATCATCAGAGCTCGAAGCTCTTCCCACGTTTGAGCTAGTGCCACATCGGCACCCCTATCTCTCATCACACCATTCCACCATGTCAAAGCTCGTTTCTCAAAGACACTAGATTCGAATTTTGTGTTATTATTGTGGTTGCTGCCTAAAGATAGGCAACGGTATTATTTTATGACTAAACGCAAGTAAACTCGCGTTAGGGTCCTAGGATGGTTATAGTCTAGGTCAAAGCATTACTAATAACCTAATTCCCTATAACCATTGGCTCTGATACCAACTTTTCTGTCACACCCCGACCACGTAAAACAACAAAACGTGGCGGAAACGTCGGGGAGTGTTGTAACAGAATCAATGTTTCACAACCATGGATTAAACAATTTCGTTTTATTCAATTAAATGTATTACATTACATTGGAATTAGAAACAAAACATGAACAAATAGACTTTTATTGTTATTAAGTCACTAAGGCCTCGTCCGTTCCTATGTGAGCATGCATCAACATCATCATCAAATATCATCAACTATGGTACCTGAAACACATGTGAAAATACATCAGCATAAAAATGCCGGCGAGTAGATAGGTTTTATGTGAGTGTCAGATTCATGGCTCGTTTTACATGTTGCAATACTTATTTAAAAACCTTATTTTGAAAAGTATAGTATTGCGACATAATTAACCAACTCAAATCAAGTTGGATATGATTTATAAAATCTCGTAGCCCTGATTCTTAACTCCAAAACATTTTTTTTATGAAATCAAATTGTAAAATATCTCGTAGAAACTCGTTAATAAAACTCGTATGGTTATTATTCAAAAAAAAACATCATTGTGTGACATCGTTTCAAAATCGTTTACCCAAGTGATCGAGATAACGCAACGATATATAATGTGTTAAATGCACTTATATATAGGAAGTACCAGCGGTGTATCCACCATGCCTTTAACACATTACACCCGCCCCGTTACCTAATCACTTCCCTAACCCAACGGTTCAAAAAGTTACAAATGGTTCACATATATCAAATGGTTACACAAATGGTTCACATATATCAAATGGTTACAAATGGTTCACATCAATCAAATGGTTACAAATAGTTCACATATATCAAATGATTACCAATGGTTCACATACATCAAATGGTTACAAATGGTTCACATATATCAAATGATTACCAATGGTTCACATACAACAAATGGTTACAAATGGTTTGAACAGTTCAAAATGTAAAACAATGGGCTAGCATGTTAAGTGAACATACATAGCAAAACATAATGAAATCATGTACTAATAGTGTACTAATGAACATAGCAAGTATATGCTATGAAAACATGGAAAGCATGAAAGTAACAAGTAGGCACATGTGTTCCACCCCAAAACAGTTTGAAAATAGTAAAAGAGGGGACTATGTACTCACTTGAGGGTGTTTAGAAGTCTTGAACAACAACCAAGCAAAGCTAGAGGGATCGCGGAAATCAAACGACACCTAATATAGGTAACTATATTAATAACCGGACCTAACTCGGAAGATCGGATAGTATGAGGTTTTGTTAACCAAATGAGTATTGGAACTCATATGATATGGTTTAATAAACCCTACATACTAAAATGAAACCTAACCTAAGTGCTTACGACCCATCATGACCCGTTTAGGTAGCTTACGCTACTTTAACGCGTCGTTCGCGTAAAACGTGCTCGGACCACCTAACTAGTCCTATAACAAGTAAAATATTCCTTAACATGTCTAATATTGTTTCCAAATCAGTTTAGATGTCAAAATTTATGTTACATATGCTTAAAATGAATTTATGCGTAAAAAAGGGCATTTTGGTCATTTACCTAAGGCATATAAACTACCTATCACACAACTACTTAAACGAAGTGACCATAAGGTATAACCTTGGAAGGTTATTCCCTATACAACTATGGTTACCTAATGTGCTTGGTCGGATCCTAACGATCGACCAAACGGGTCGGGTTCGAAAGTGTAAGCGGTTGTTTGGACCGCTTACCTTACGACCCTACATAAGCACTAAACCTAAAGTGACGAGCCAAACATGTTTAACAAAGTTAGAAAACAGGTTTGGTATCAAAACAAATGGTTTTGATACCTAAAAGTAGTTTGGTTACAAAATACGTAAGAATACGCATTTTGGCCGAAACTACGACTCGTCACACCACCTAAACAACGTGGTAATCAGTAGGTATAGTCACTAGGGACTATAACCAATGTGATTACGCTCACATTGCGAAGTTCAAACAAACTTCGTGTTGACCATAAACTGGTCAATGCAGAAAGTCAAACAAGGTTTAACTTTCACGCTAAAAACGCGTAAAAGAACGAAAGAGGACTTACAAAAGGTCCTGGGGGGTTTGATCCAATTTATTCTCAGGTATGAAGTGCAAGACTTCAACTTAGAGAATGAAAATCAGATCAAACGTGAGTTTGGGCAAATGGGGGGGTGGGGTTTATATAGTTTTTGCACAACCGTTAAGATTGTTCATCGTAAAACGAGCTTCGATCTCATCCGTACACATATGCCCATGGTTTTCTAAAACCGTGGGAGCCCCTAATATGAGTCCATAGTATCATAAAAACCATTAAATACCAGCCCATAGTTTGCAAATCCATGGGCTAAAACCATCAAAACTTCAAAATTGGACTAGCTTCATTGAATCTGGTCAGAAATTTCAAAAATGGTCCTTGCACTTGTAAAACTTGATTTTTGGCACTTTTAAGCCCCGTTAACCCCATTTCAAGGCGCTAATATAAAGTTCAAGTATAGGGAACTTAAAATATGCTCAAAAACATCTCGGATGTCGGTTCGTTTGGTCGTACGGTTGCGTTGTTTGGTTAATTACGACGGAAATTGTAATGAACGCAAAAACGATCCAAATTACGCGACGAATGGAATTTTATCATGCCAATCACTAAAATAAAATATTTTAATGATTACATAAATTTTTGGATGTCCGGATATATTCAGGACGTAAGATATGCGCGAAAATGGAAACTTATGCACTTTTGACGCTTTTAGTCTCTATTGATCAAATAAGTTTATTTTAGCATACCGGACCCCTCAAAGCCTATTTCTAAGCTATGTAAAGGATATTTAGGGTATGTTTAACTTATGATCAAGTTCCGGAATGTTTGTTACAGTACGAATCGGTATACTTTCACAGTTTGTCGAAATTAGTCCCTGTAAGGGAACAAACTTGATTTCGACACACCAAACCATCCAAAACTTATTTCTAAGTTATGTAAAGGGTATTTAAGGTATGTTAAGCCTATGTCACTATTCCGGAGTGTTTGTTGCATTAAACTGGTTATATTTATGCATCAGTGCGCGTATAACCTTCCAGAAAACGATTTAAAGCTTGAAATCGAACATGAATGGATATGTGCAAATAATACACGTATTTTTACAATTCCCAAGTATGAAACACAATGTTTCACAAATTTGGTATTTGTTTGATGGTCGCAGAGGCATAGATGTCACACGATAAGCGTCTATCTTACCGTTGCCAACATAATTTTTATCAAAGATTAATTTTACCAATACACTAAATTTCACATATAAACATCATAATCAGTAAAATATAGTCCTGTTAACTATTTACAAAACGTGCTATAAATTATACGGTACGGCCTGAAAAGCCGGGTGTCACACCCTAGCCATAACACATCATGATTTTTCACAAAAACGCATCCAATGATCATTTATGCACACATACTATCGATTACTTCAAAAAATGACATACTTAACCGAAATAAATCATGTAACATCAAAACCCTAGCATGTTAACTAAAAATCACAGCCATGTTTCTACAAAATCACACCAAGAATCACAATCCAAATCAAGAATACTAACCTTGGAGCAAGAGAAGGGATTACAAGGAAGTGAAAGGCGAATTAAGAAGTTGAACTAGGGTTTGATTTTCGCAGGGGGGGGGTCTCTTCTGGTCGACGATCACAAGGGAGGGGAGTATTCGGGTTTTGGTTTTTCTTGATCCCTGCATACATATATATTAAAACTCAAGGGAATTAGGCTTAATGGGTTGCAAGGAAGAAGAGTTGTGGGTTTGGGCTTTAGCTTTCGAATAAGGGGACTTGGGGTGGGGGTTTGGGCCTATAAGTGGTGCAAGAAAGGGGAGGAGTGGGTTTGGGTTGGGTTTTAATTGGTAACGGTTGCGCACTAAGCAACGATTTCGCAAGATTCATGGAATAATTAATTAAAACGATTCGTATCGCAAAGCAATATATTATAACGCTTCGTTTCACAAAATAACGTATTCCAATAATTCAGTTTCGGGTTTCGGTTTCACACAATTCACAATACACATTACCAAGTACACAATCGTTCAAATAAAATAAATCACTAAATTCAATTCATTTAACGTACATGAAATCACACAGTAAAACGAAACGTTCAGGAATTTGCACGAGTTGTCACATCATCCCCAAGTTGAATGAAATTTCGTCCCGAAATTTAAGAAATTTAGCACATCGTTGCCGGAGAAGCTAGTCGTGTTGTGTGTTTTCTTGGGATATCACATCATCCACCCGTTGGTTTGGAATTTCGTCCCGAAATTCTGAAGTAGCTTCTGTACTAGACTCACCTTTCTTGAACAACTGGGGGTACTTGCGTTTCATCTGGTCCTCTCGTTCCCAAGTGAACACTGGACCCCGACGGGAGTTCCAACGGACTCGAACAATAGGTATTTTGGTACGTTTGAGAGTCTTGATTTCCCAGTCCATAATTTCCACCGGTTCCTAGATGAAGCGCAGCTGGTCGTCGATAGTGAGTTCCTTGAAAGGAACAATGAGGGTCTCGTCTGATAAACATCTCTTCAGATTTGACACGTGGAAGACGTTGTGAACACCACTGATTTCTTCGGGCAAATTCAGACTGTACGCTACCGTACCGATTTTCTCAGTGATTTCAAAAGGTCCGGCATATCGCGGATTAAGTTTGCCCCATTTGCTAAAGCGAACCACACCTTTCCAAGGTGAGACTTTAAGTAGCACTCGATCCCCAACCTGGAACTCGAGAGGTTTCTTACGCTTATCAGCGTAACTTTTCTGACGGTCACGAGCTGTTGCCATTCGTTGTCTGATTTGGGCAATCTTTTCCGTTGTGTCTATAACGAGTTATGGGCCAGTGATTTGGCTATCGCCAACTTCTGCCCAGTATAGAGGTGATCGGCATTTTTGCTCGTACAAAGCCTCGAACGGAGCAGCCTTGATACTGGTGTGGTAATTGCTATTGTATGAGAACTCCACTAAAGGTAGGTGTCTTTACCAGCCGTTGCCAAAATCGATAACACACGCCCAAAGCACGTCTTCTAGAGTTTGGATGGTGTGTTCAGTCTGCCTATCCGTCTGGGGGTAATAAGCTGTGCTCATGCCTAAATGTGAGCCGAAGGATTTGTGCATTGCCTGCCACAAATCAGATGTAAAGCGTGAGTCTCGATCAGAAATGATTGAAGTTGGCACTCTGTGCCTAACGACCACTTCCTTCCTGTAGATGTCTACAAGTGTAGAAAACTTATTCGTTTCCTTGATTGCCAGAAAGTGTGCAGACTTAGTCAGTCGATCAACAATCACCTAGATGGTGTCGTTTCCTCACTGGGATCTGGGTAATCCAGTGACGAATTCCATGGAAATTTGCTCCCATTTCCATGTTGGGATCTCTGGTTGTTGAAGTCGTCCTGATGGCTTCTGGTATTCAACCTTAACCCTAGCATAGGTCAAGCATTTACTAACATAAGTTGCTATGTTAGCTTTCATGTGGGGCTACCAGTAGAGAGTCTTGAGATCCTGATACATCTTTTCAGAACAAGGATGCACCGAGTAACGAGACGTGTGTGCTTCGTCCATCACAAGCTCTCGTAAGTTTCCATAGAACGGAACCCAGATGTATTCCATGAAATAATAGGTACCATCTTCCTTGCGTACGACTTGCTTTTCCATGCCCTACATGAACTCAGATTTGAGGTTCTCTTCCTTCAATGCTTCAACCGGAGCATCACGAATTTGGGTAGGAAGACTGGAGTGGATAGTAAGCTGCAAGGCATGTACACGCTTAGGTTTGGTTTCCTCACGACTGAGGGCATCAGCCACAATGTTGGCCTTGCCTGGATAATACTTGATTGCGCACTTATAGTCATTGAGGAATTCGACCCATCGATGTTGTCGCATGTTCAACTCCTTCTGATCCAAGATATGCTGGAGACTCTTGTGATCGGTGTAGATAGTGCACTTGGTACCGTAAAAGTAGTGTCTCCATATCTTGAGTGCAAACACTACTGCTCCTAACTCCAAGTCGTGGGTAGTGTAGTTCTTTTCGTGAACCTTGAGTATGCATGATGTGTAAGCAATGACTTTCTCACGTTGCATCAACACACGCCCAATTCCTTGGATTGACGCGTCACAATAAACAACAAAATTGTATGTGCCTTCTAGTAACGGAAGAATGGGTGCACTACAGGGTTTTACCTTCATCTGTTTGAAACGCGGGTTCCTGAGCAATCTTTAGAGTTAGAGTTGCAAGGGTTTGTGCATACGATCAAGAAAAGCGGGCTTCGCAACGTCAAAAGTCGTTCGTTGGAAACTAAACATAAGGTTGTTTGTGTTGTAGGGGCTCCGTGGTAAGGGGTAGGTATCGTTTGGATTCCTACTAGTTCTTGGAGTAGTTTTGGATGTCATCGAAGAAACAGGTGGTATACCCGTCAAGGTAGGCTAAATTCGAATGTCGTGACTGAGAATCTATATCTGTCGTACCGAATTCCAAGGACAGTGCTTGTGATATTATCATATCCATGATATTTATGGCTCAATGCTCCTCGAGTAAATTTCGTATGGAGTAACTTGTCCAAGCGTGAGTTCGCGAAGAATGTTGATAGGATAAGGATTATAGGATTTGAGGAATATGTCATGAATGGATGTGGAAACATGCAAAAAGGGTAGTCGCAGTCGATGCGTAAACGCGTAAGGACCCGTAACAGGGGTTTACCTGATGTCGAGGGTATAAGTTAGTCATACGCAAGTTGTACAGGGTAAAAATAAAGAACGTCGTTTGTCAAACAGAGATGTCAAGTGGATATATCAATCACAACAAGAAATTACCATAGATGAATGGTTGTTGCACGAGTTTGTAGTGTTAAGGTTCACTGAAACTTCCGTCAAAGTTGTCGGGCTCGCCCGCATGCGAAGGAGAAATAATTCACCTTGATCCATGAACTTAGATGAGTTTGCGATTTATCGAGTCGGTAAGCAACCAAATTCGGAGGAGTTTCCTTAGGTCGTGTGAACGAATCTGAAATACGCCTGTTTAATCAAGAGGTTTCAAAGAAAGGACGTGAAAACATGTTCAAGAGGGTACGATCGTATCAACAACACATCACCATCCTCAGATTTCAAGATGTGATCACCAATGATCGAAGGTCGAGCCTTCCAAATTCTCTAAACTAGAGTGAGTTCGTATTAGTGTCTCGGCATGGAGAAGCGAGGATGTGGTGTCACTGTGGTAAAGGAATGAATGTTTTGTCTAAGTTAGTATTAGAAATTTAGGCATTGCATTAATCAACAAGCAGAGGTCGGTAGAAAGGCTAGTGAAAGGATTTCACATAAATAAGATAAACTATCGTATGATCAAAATGCGACTCTCGTAGCATAAGGGGGAAAAGGGGTAAGGTAACAACTCAACACGAGAAATATCTTTAAAGCAATAAAGTAAATGAAATCCGATCAAATTAAACAATAAAAGTCACTACAAGGAATATTCGCAAAAGTTGTAATCATCACGATTGTTTACACGAAACAACAGAAGGAAATAATTAGATAAACAAGTGGAAGATGGGTCAGTTATCCACGTCTCCATTCCCGAGGTCATCACCATCGTCATCGTCTCCGTCACTATCCGGGACCTCCTCTGGCTCTTCTTCCTCCTCTTCTGGCTCTTCCTCCGGATCCTCTTCCGGTTCTTCATGAGACTCTTCCTCCTCCGGCTAGGGAGGTCCTGGGGCTGGGCCTCCTCCAACTGATGGATCCTCTAATTCATCATAACAAGCTTCTTGGCATGCAAGTCAAGCATTTCTTTATCCACCCGAGCGTCCCCCATTATAAAACCATGTACCTCGCGCCCCTTTAAGGCTTCTTTCTTCAAATCATCAGTTCTCCTATAGAGTTACCCACATCTGCTCCTCTTGAGCTTCCACTCGCCCCTCTAGGGTAGCAGTTCGTTTCAGTAAGGTCTGATTTTGTTCCATTAAGATTTGGTTTTGCTCTATCAAAATCTGGTTATAATCCCGAAGAGCCTTTATCACGATAGACTCGGCTTGGGCGCTGAGCGGGTTAACTGGCAGTGCATGCATAGGTCTGGAGGACGACTCCCTGCCCAGCGCGAGTCTCTTTCGATAAGCCGCACTCGTCTCCACCTGACGCGGGGGTGAGTGAGTAGCAACGGGTGCCTTCTCTGGCGCCCAGGACTGGTCGGATGATGCGGATGATGTAGAGATGCATGTCGAGTTAATGACGTAACACACGTTAAACGAAAGGACACACATTCAAAAAACACTAAAAGAAGATGTCGATGCAGAATTGTCGAAAAGAATGACAGAAGAGGGTAATCACATAGGGTTCAAGCAAACAGTTGAGTGCCAAAGCGAGCACACTGGGGCTAATAAAGGTAACATGCTACAAGGTTAGTTAGGTATACTATAAGAAACACACCATGCAAATGCAAACTAACAAGTAGGCTACATAACATAAATCATACCATCTAAAGTGTTGAGCCTTGCACGTGGAGCGAAGTGTCATTGTGGATCATTGAGCACTGATCAGGTTATAGTCTGGTTTTTGTCAAAAAGATTTTTCCCTTTTTAAAACCAAGTTCACTATAACCAATGGCTCTGATACCAATCTGTCACACCCTCAAAAATCCTCAAGCGGAGTAATACCGCGAGGCGTGTGACTGACTAGGATCATACCACCAATCATACCGAACATATGTTTAAAGTAAAGTAAAACCAAACATTTAATGTTCACCAAACCAAAGTCCAACACAAGATTTAAAATTTAGCGGAAGCATAAGTATCAAAACCCATAAAACAGTTTATAAAGCATAAAGTTCATTAGTAGGGATCCAACTGTGGATTCCTAGCAACAACGCTCACCCTGCGCGCAAGCTCCATCCTTGTACCTAACGACCTGCAAAGCATGTGGTAACGTGTCAACAAAAAAGGTTGGCGAGTTCACAATTGGTTGTCTGTTTTAAAGTTATTCCAAAAACCATAACTTGTTTCGAAAATCAAAAGTTATCCAGTTCCTTGTTCCCATAACCATATACCATGGGGGCTACCCCATGTTGTAAACCACTAGACCCGTTACCATATCGACTACTGACTTAAGTCATGTTTGAGTGCCCTTCGTCAATGTCTATCATCATTGACTAAGTTCCCAAGTACATTAGTCCACTCCCGTCCTCTGTGGCACGGTGTGAGGCTTGTCAGACCTAATAGCGCTATTTAACTAATGACCCGTTCACCAATCGCCCGACGATTAAGTCGATATAAAATGAAGGACTTCATGATAGAGTTGTTGTCTAGTAAGTTTAAGGTTGTTGTCCTACCCAAGGAGGATGGAGGTACGTATTCTACCCAAGGAGAATACGCAGGTTGCATCCCACCCAAGGGGGATAGTTGTTGTTCCTTAACCCATTCCCAAACCTCCGGGAATCCCATGCTTTGTAGAAAAGTGTGAACTCACCTTTGGTTGCTCGGTTGGACTCTTAAAAATAGCTAACAGTCAGGGTTGGTTAATCACGTCCTAGTATGATTACCATTTAGTCCATTAGTGGTTTCAAATAGAGCACAAAGTTCCTACACGTATCTACCACATAACATGTACTCACTTTGACATTTCACGCCCATATATACATTCCACCTATAGCTACTCAAGAGTAAGCACACGATACTTCACATAACACTTTCGTTGACATATAACAAGTTGGATCATTATCAGATAACATAACCAACATTTAGACACGCAAATCACTACTTATATTGTTTCAGATTTAACATCCAAAACTGGGTTATTTTCGGGTATTTTAATAAAATAGCTAAATTTTTCTAAAAATTCCCAGAATTTTAAAGATTGTTCTAAACGGTACACGTCACATTGTGTAAAAATCTCCAGACCCAATTCATTACCAATTATTTTATAAAAATCATTTACCGGGCTGCAATCAGATTCGTCATTTTCTGACTGCAGTCCACGGAAAAATTCATTTAAAGTTCATAGTAAGTCCGATTGACGAAATTCCAGTTGGAGAATTACGAAGACACCCGTAGCCATCTACTGTAAAAATTTCATGACCTAACTATATCCAGATTTCAAGTTATGGTGAAAAATATGACACACATTTTCTTCAAAAAAAAAAAAAAAAAAACGCAGCTTTTGCTGCTGTACAAAACGGACCTTTAAAAATAGCAAACGACCTCAGAAAAATATGATTCCAGCGCCATTTGAATCGTTTTTCGAAAATGTATAAAATAGAATCTAGAAAATCAATTTTTCTATTTATAACGGTCCATTTACAGCCAACTGAAGTTGGCTGTTTTACATTTAAACGACACCAAAACGCGTGTATACGATCCCGACTCCTCCTAATAACATCCAACAGCAGGCTAATCATCAATTACCATCTAACCATATCACTAATCACAAAACCCTAGCCATAACACATCATGATTTTTCATAAAAACGCAGCCAATGATCATTTATGCACACATACTATCGATTACTTCAACAAATCACATACTTAACCGAAATAAATCATGTAACATCAAAACCCTAGCATGTTAACTAAAAATCACAGCCATGTTTCTACAAAATCACACCAAGAATCACAATCCAACTCAAGAATACTAACCTTGGAGCAAGAGAAGGGATTACAAGGAAGTGAAAGGCGAATCAAGAAGCTGAACTAGGGTTTGATTTTCGCAGGTGTGGGGGGGGGGGGGGGAGGGGTCTCTTCTGGTCGACGATCACAAGGGAGGGGAGTATTAGGGTTTTGGTTTTTCTTGATCCATGCATAAGTATATATTAAACTCAAGGGAATTGGGCTTAATGGGTCTCAAGGAACAAGAGATGTGGGTTTGGACTTTAGGTTTCGAATAAGGGGATTTGGGGTGGGGGTTTGGGCCTATAAGTGGTGCTAGAAAGGGGAGGAGTGGGTTTGGGTTTGGTTTTAATAGGTAACGGTTGCGCACTAAGTGACAGTTTCGTAAGATTCACGGAATAATTAATTAAAACGATTCGTATCGCAAAGCAATATATTACAACGCTTCGTTTCACAAAATAACGTATTCCAATATTTCAGTTTCAGGTTTCGTTTTCACACAATTCACATTACACATTACCAAGCACACAATCGTTCAAATAAAATAAATCACTAAATTCAATTCATTTAACGTACATGAAATTACACAGTAAAACGAAACATTCAGGAATTTGTAGGCCCAAAAAGAATATCCCAGACTCCATTTGTTGAACTTTTAGGCCCAAAAAGAAGTTCATTTCCCCCATGGCGCTCATCTCGAATTCTCCTGCATAACACGCTCGAAGTCCCTACACAAAACATCGTTAATTGAACCAAAAATAATATCATCTATGTATACCTGAACCAACAGAGTGCAATCGACAAGAACCCGGTGAAAACCATTCTCCAGCAGATAGTTAGATAAGGTTGCATACCAAGCTCTTGGTGCTTGATGTAATCCGTAGAGAGCTTTGTTGAGCAACCAAACCCGATCAGGATGAATAGGATCTTCAAAACCCGGAGGTTGTTCGACATACACCTCTTCTTCAACCACACCATGTAAGAATGCACTTTTCACATCCATCTGGTAAACCTTGAATCCGTTGAAGGAAGCATAGGCTAGAAAGATCCGAATAGCTTCAAGACGTGCAACCGGTGCATAAACTTCGTTGTAGTCTATCCCTTCAACCTGACGAAAACCTTGAATAACTAATCTTGCCTTGTTTCGGACAACTACTCCATGGTTATCTTTTTTGCATTTGAAAACCCAACGAGTGCTAATCTTCTTGTAGTTCTCAGGTTTTTCAACCAGTTTCCAGACACCTAGCTTCTGGAATTATTGCAGTTCCTCCTTCATAGCTTCCACCCAAGAATTATCCTTTAACGCTTCTTTCCAAGACCTTGGTTCTTCTTGTGAGACATAAGACGCGAAGGACCAATCATTCTATTCCCCGGATTCTCTTATAGCTGTATACAGGCCAGCATTCTGATTGTTTCTTAACTGATTCCGCGTCTGCACTCCACTTTGGACATTTCCAATAGTGTTCTGCCGAGGATGAGTATCATGGATACGAGTTTCTGGAACATCAGGAACCCGAGCATTTATACCCAAATTGTTGATATTTAAGTCAATAACTAAGTCGATTCCTGGTGACGCGGTAGATGTGGATGCATTTCCTTCAGCATTGTCTTGAATCTGCACCTGAGAAGTTGCTTCAGAAACACCATGAACATGAGCTTGAACAGGAGCTGAAGTTGCTTCATTTGCATCATGAAACTCCTCATCTTCCGACGAAACATTATAATCTGCTGCATCTTCAAACTCCTCATTTTGAACAACATTGTGCTGCTGCAGATGTGTCATCAAAAGTTGGCAGATTAAAGGAGTCGAATAGTCCATCGTAATCGAACATCCAAGGAGCACCCGGAGCTCTCACACATTCAGTGTATCTTTGAACCTTGACTCCTCCCCGTTCTTCAATCTTTTTAGTTGTCAGATTCCATACCCTGTAATTTGGAGTAGCATATCCAAGAAAGTAGCCTTCAATAGCCTTTGGACCAAACTTTCCATGTGGATCAATGTGACAACCCGTAACTTCAAGGTAAAAACCGTTCGTTTTTCTTTTACAAATTAATGATATATTTATCTTATTCGACGAATTAAATTTATACTTATTTAATTTATAGTGTGCAAACTTGTAGTCGAAACCAAATCCATATCGCGTTGAACCAACCCGAGCCGTTTGAACCAAAGCTTATGTCTCGTGTGTCGATCACTCGATTTAACCCACTTGCATAGCTAGAAAATTTCAAGAACTGAAACATGAATATTAATTGTATACATTTATATTAGTGGGTTAATTATATTGTTATAATTAGTTGATAGTGTAGAAAAAAACGGTATCAATTAAATCAAAACTTACAAAATGCTGCCACCCTCTTTTGCGTTTTCCTCCAACTCCCTCACACTATGTCAGCCCAATTTCCCCTTGTTCCTTTATCACAATTTTCGGCCCAAGTTCCCATTCAACCCACCTCTCAAACATAGTTTTAGTATATTACTTATTATTATTATAGCATGCATGATACACAACCTCACAAACCCTAAAACCGTACAAAAGCTTGCGACCAACCCTGCTTTCCTTCTTCTCCTTGCTGCCGATGCCGAACCAGGCCAAGAGCTCCTCCGTAAGTCGGTTCAAGGCTCGATCGCGCTCTCACTTCGCCTCTAGGTACCATGTCTTGACTTGTAGGATTTAATTTTATAGATTCGTGCATACTTTTTGTTACGGAACTTCTGTTATCTTGGTTGCATTCTAGTTATTATTAGCATGTTCCTACTTATTATAATGATACTTGTAGTTTCATGCGGATAAGGATCATGTGTGCATAATGCTTGAATCGACTAAGGGTGCGGTTAGTCGCTAGGGTATTGTTTGTGGGTTTAGATCTGGATAGTTTGTGATGCTTTGGTAATAAATAATCTGACTTTTGATGATGACCTACTGTATGTGATGTTTAAGTTTCATCATTGTTCGCTAAACATGTAAACGGGACCGTTAGAACTCGCACTAGGAAGATAAACGCTGAAAATAGAATCTGTCCAACGGTTTCAGCCAACTTCAGTTGGCTGTAAACGGACCGTTATAAATCGAAAAATTGACTTTCTAAAGTCTAAATTATATGTTTTCGAAAAACAAATCAAACGGCACTGGAATCATATTTTTTCGAGGTCATTTTCTATTTCTAAAGGTCCGCTTTGTACAGCAGCAAAAGCTGCTTTTTTTCTGCAGAAAATGCGTGTTATGTTTTTCATCATAACTAGAAACCTGTATAGGGTTAGGTCACGAAATTGATACTGTAGATGGCCACTGATGTTGTTGTAACTCTCAAACTGGAAGTTCGTCAGTCGGACTTACGATAAATTTTAAATGAATTTTTCCGTGGACTGTAGTCAGAAAGTGACGAATCTGATTGTAGCCCGGTAAATGATTTTTATAAAATAATTGGTAATGAATTGGATTCCAAGATTTTTACACAATAATATAGGATTGTTTAAAACATTCTGTAAAATTTTGGGAATTTTTGGAATAAGTTAACTATTTTATTAAATTACTCGAAAACATCCCATTTTTAAATGTTAAAGCTGAAACAATGTATGTGGTGATTTGCGTGTCTAAATATCGGTTATGTTGTCTGATAATGATCCAACTTGTTGTATGTCAATGAAAGTGTTATGTGAGATCTCGTATGCTTGCTCTCGTATGCTTGCTCTGATAAACAACTGGTTTTCAAATGAACTTATGGATTTTGAAACAACTTTAAACTAGACAACCAACTGTGAACTCGCTCAACTTTGTTGTTGACTTGTTGTTACATGCCTTGCAGGTCGTTAGGTATCTATGGAGCTTGCACGAGCAGGAGGAGTCATTGTGGGACATGGACCGTTGGGTGCCATGTTAAACTTTATGAACTTATGACTTATGTTTTGGTTTTACATTTTATGCTTCCGCTGTTTAAATTTGAATTTGGTTAACTTGTTTTTGAACACCAATTATATTGTGTGGTTGAACTTTTATTTAATTTACTATATTGTTCAATATGATTGGTGGCTTGATCCTGGTCAGTCATGCCTCCTGCGGTGACACTACGCTTGTGGATTTTGGGGGTGTGACAGATTGGTATCAGAGCCATTGGTTATAATGAACTTGGTTTTAAAAAGGGAGAAAGCTTTTTGATAAAAACCAGACTATAACCTGTTCAGTGCTCAACGATCCACAACGACGCTTCGCTCCACGTGCAAGGCTCAACACTTTAGGTGGTATGATTTGAGTTTATATTGCCTACTTGCTAGATTACTTTTGCATGATGCGTTGTTTATTGTATGTTTATTTAGCGTAGTAGTATGCGGTCTATTATCCTTGATGCGTTCTTTATGACACCCAATCGTTTACTTTCAATTTGACAAGTGGTGGTCAAATTCTTTTCTGTTCCCTCGTCACCCCACTGCGACAACTGTTTATGCATCCTATTTATTCATATGCTTATCTTGTCATGATGTCGCCATCTGACCCTCCGTAGATTCAGCTTGCACGCCATCAATCACGAATACCAGACCTGGCCCAAACGAACTCGGGTTTAGGAGAACTATACCCCTGCGTCCCTGTTGACGAACATTAACATCTCCACCTGTCGTCGTCACCAGAACGAAGCAGTCATAGTTACACACGTTCGTTGTTTTGCAACTCGAACCCTACCAACCAAATTTGGTTTTGGACAAGTGATGTACTTCCGCGACCGTGATGCAATGAACTTTCCTTTTGTGTCGTGCCGCCATACACCACTACTGGTATTGCTCCTAGACAACAGATTACGTGGTTGAATTCTTCGGTTATTGTTGGACTCCTGTTTTCACTTAATTCTTCGTATGAACCTCACCAATCCCCTGTTTCTTTGATTGGCAACCGATTTAACGAAATGCTAGCAACCATACCACGATTTCCACCGATTACGAGATTACCCCATTACCTTGTTAGATGGTTTATTCTTATTCTACTTGATTTACTCCTTCGTATACCCAACTTAATGAAGGGATGCCTTTATTGATGGGATAGTCTTCAGGACATTCGAGGACGGAGTTATGGATCACTCAACCTACGGGCGAACATGATGATCTATACGTCTACCTTACCCCCCCCTTACACTACTAGAGTCATATTTTAAATTCCATGATAGTCTTCTTAAATATGCGGGATCCTTGCACTAGCTTTTGTACCAACACATGATTGTTGATTAATGATATGTCTAATTTCTACCATTGGCTTAGACCAAACCATCACTCTCTTACCACAGTGACATTACGTTCTCGCTTCTCCATGCTGAGACACTGAAACGAACACCCTCTAGCTTAGAGAAGTTGGAAGGCTCGACTCTCGATCATTGGTGATCCCTCCTTAAAACCTTGAGAATGGTGATGTATTGTTGATATGATCATAATCTCTTGAACACGTTTTCACAACCTTTTCTTTGGAACCTCACGACTATGCAGACGTATTTTGGATTCATTCGCACGAACTAAGAAATTTCCCCAGAATTTGATTGCTTACTGACTCGATGAATCACGAACACACCTAAGTTCATGGATCCAGGTGAATTGTTTCTCCTTTGCATGTGGGCGAGTCCAACGACTCTTGATGGAAGTCTCAATAAATCTTATCACTACAAACTTGTACAACAATCATGCTGCTATGGTGAATTCTTGTTCTGATCGATTTAACTGTGACATCTGTGCCTCCATGGCCATCGAATAAATACCAAATCAATGAAATATTGTATTCCATACTTGGGATTTGTATAAATATGTGTATCATTTGCAAATATCAATTCTCGTTCGATTTCGAGCTCTAAATCGCTTTCTGGAAAGTTATACGCGAACTGGTGCGTAAACATAATTAGTTTAACACGAAAAACACTCTGAAATAGTGACATAGGCTTAACATACCTTAAATAACCTTTACATAACTTAGAAATAAGTTTTGAAGGTTTGGTGTGTCGAAATCAAGTTTATTCGCTTACAGGGACTAATTTCGACAAACTGTGAAAGTATGCCGATTTGTACTGTAACGAACATTCTGGAACATGACCATAAGTTAAACATACCCTAAATATCCTTTACATAGCTTAGAAATAGGCTTTGAGGGGTTCGGTGTGCTAAAATAAACTTTTTGGTCATTCAGGGACTAAAAGCGTCAAAAGTGCATAAGTTTGCATTTTCGCGCATATCTTACATTCTGAATACATCCGGACATCCAAAAATTTATGTAATCATTAAAATATTTTATTTTAGTGATTGGCATGATAAAAATTTGGATCGTTTTTGCGTTCGTTACGACTTCCGTCGTAATTAACCGAACAACGCAACCGTACGACCAAACGAACCGACATCCAAGATATTTTTGAGCATGTTTTGAGTTCCCTATACTTTAACTTCATTTTAGAGCCTTTAAATGAGGTTAACGGGGCTTAAACGTGTAAAAAATGAGCCGAAATGCAAGATTCTGAAGTTCAGGGACCAAAATTGTCATTCTGCCATAGTTATCTTAGGAAGGGACCAAAATGAAAAATCTAAATTCCAGCTTTTTCTAGCTGTTCACCTCATTTGTACATGGTTTTAATGAAAATATGGGCTCCCATGGTTTCACAAAACCATGGGCACATGTGTACGGATGAGATCGAAGCTCGTTTTACGATGAACGATCCTAACGGTTCTAGTTTTCCTATATATACCCATCTCTTTTCACTTGCAAAACCCACAATGATCTGATTTTGGCTCTCTAAGTTGAAGTTTATGCTTCATACCTGAGAGTAAATTGGATCAAAGCTTGCGGGGACCTTTTGTAAGTATTCTTTCGTTCTTTTATCGCTTTTCGAGTCTGAAAGTCAAACTGCGTTTGACTTTCTGCATTGACCAGTTTATGGTCAATGCAAAGTTCGTTTGAACTTCATAACGTGAGCGTAGTCACGATGGTTATAGTCCCTAGTGACTATACCTACTGATTACCACGTTATCTAGGTGTAGTGACGAGTCGTAGTTTCGGCCAAAATGCGCATTCTTGCGTATTTTGTAACCAAACTACTTATAGGTATCAAAACCGTTTGTTTTGATACCAAATCTATTTTCTAAATTCGTTAAACATGTTTTAACATGTTTAACTCGTCACTTTTTAGATTAGTGCTTGTGTAGAGTCGTAAGTCAAGCGGACTAAACACCCGCTTAGACTTTCGAACACGACCCGTTTGGTCGATCATTAGGATCCGACCAAGCATGTTTAGTGACCATAGTTGCATAGGGAATAACCTTCCGAGGTTATACCTTATGGTCACTTAGGTTTAATTAGTTGTATTATAGGTAGTTTATATGCCTTAGGTAAATGACCAAAATGCCCTTTTCATGCATAATTGGTAATTAAGCATATGTAACACAAACTTTTGTTACTTAATTGATTATGCAACATATTTAATCATGTTTAGGCATATAATACTTGTCATAGGACTAGTTAGACGTCTCGAACGCGCTTTTGCGTGAACGACACGTTAAAGTAGCTTAAGCTACCTTAATGGGTCACAATGGGTCGAAAGCACTTAGGTTAGGTTTCGATTTAGAATGTAGGCTTTGTTAAACCATGTCATATGAGTTCCAATACTCATTTGGTTTACAAACCTCATCCTACCCGATCTTCCGACTTAGGTCCAGTTTATTTATATAGTTATTAGGTTGCCGATTGATTCCGTGCTCCCTCTAGCTTTGCTTGGTTGTTCTTCAAGACCTCTAAGCATTCTCAGGTGAGTACATAGTTCCCCTATTTTACTGTTTTCAATTGTTTTAGGGTGATTCATATGTGCTAAATGTTTTCGAGGTTTTAACGATGGTTTTCAAAACGATTTTCGATATTATAACAAGGGTTTCAAAAACGATTAAAATGGTTTATATTAAATTAATAACGATTTTGATAAAGTAACAAACTTGTTGGTTGTATTTACATAACGAATAATATCCATTAGTTTTGGCCGAACCGACCAGTATTAGGTTATGGTACCATAGGATCTGACAAATCCCGATATCAGACTGCACCCATGGTTATGTGTGGGTTGGGTGGGTAACGACTGAATCTGTGATTGTTAATTTACCCTTTGGTGGTTTATTAATGCGAGAAGCAATAGGCGAGATAGTCGAGTCACGAAGGTTTGGATGTTATTAGCGAGACAATCAAAAGTAGTTTTCACGATTTAAAACGAGAATGATTTAAACGACTAAAGCGATTTTTAACGAATTAAACGATTTAGGTAAACGATTGGTTTTTGGTTAGTGTTTAGATAACGGGACGGGTGTAATGTGATGAAAGCATGGTGGATACGCCGCTGGTACTTCCTATTTATATATATATGTTTTCATCGTATTACATACCGTGGCGTTATTTAGTTCACTTAGGTAAACGATTTGAAACGATGTCACACAAACGAGGTTTTCGAAATGATATAAACCATAAGAGTTTTATTAACGAGATTTATTAACGAGTTTTATTAACAAGATTTATTAACGAGTTTTATTAACAAGATTTATTAACGAGTTTTATTGACGAGAATTATTAACGAGAATTTTATTAAATAAATGTTTTAGGATAAGAATCATGGCTACGAGAATCATGTCGCAATACAATACTTTTCAAAACACGGTTTTTAATTAAGTATTGCAACATGTAAACTAGCCATGAATCCGACGCTCTCAAAAACCTATGTACTCGCCAGCATTTCTTTGCTGACTTTGTTTTCACATATGTTTCAGGTGTTGTTGAATAATGTTGATTGCTAGGATGGATGCTCACATAGGACTGGACGAGGCCTTAGTGACTTAATAACAATGATAGACTTTGTTTAACTTGTTTATTTAGATTTCCAGACGATGTAAATATTTAATGTTTAATAAAACGAAACTTTAAATTTCCGTGTGTTTTGAAACAACGATTCTGTTACAACACTCCCCGACGATTCCGCCGCGATTTGTTATTTTACGCGGTCGGGGTGTGACAGAAAAGTTGGTATCAGAGCTCATGGTTATAGGGAATTAGGTTATTAGTAATGCTTTGACCTAGTCTATAACCTTCCTAGGACCTTAACGCGAGTTTACTTGCGTTTAGCCATAAAAAAATACCGTCACCTATCCTTAGGCGACAACCACAACAAGAGCACAAATTTTGAATCTTATTTGAAAACCAATCATTTGTTCTAGGATGATTTATTGTAAGGTTTTGAACCCTTTAAGTTTTCAAAATCTCGTCAAAGTTTGGGTCTTATAATGTGAACACATGCAAACTAGAAGGGTGAATGCCTGTACCCCGAGTTTTCTGTCTAAGGCTAGAGTGTTCGTACAAATCCGCAGTATCAGACCAGTCACTCTTACCTGGGAACTCTTGGGGTGAGTGTTAACTTATAGGCGAGCATGTCTTCAGTGATACATTAATATGACCCGTTTACTTTGATTAATCACCGTCTCATTTGTTTGCCTTAGGTAACAAACAAATGATCGCAATTTCTATGCGTTTTCGTTCTGTTTTAATTATCCAATAACATTTCATTTGTGTTCTCCTATGTCTTTCATTTCCTCTAGAATGTCTCTTCATCGCAACGACACTCAAATGTCCGAGCAAACTGCCAAATTTGCCCAGCGAATAGGCGAAGTAATCCTGAAGACTGTGGATTTAGGTATCGCCATATCTCGTCTCAATAATGAAGCCACCCAAGAAGCATCGAAAGAAGCAGAAGTCGAGCCATCGAAAAAGTCAAAGAAGCGTAAAGCTCCAAAGGATCCCGTAGCCGTTACACCAAATCAAGCAAAACCTAGCCAGGTGGCAGCACCACCAGCCAAGAAGCCGTACTTAAGAACTGCTCCTTTGTGCAATCAGTGTAACCTCCACCACTATGCCAGTGTCAAATGTCGGAAATGTTTCAACTGTGGACTCATTGGTCATTTGGCACGAGACTGTCGTTTAGTCACTGTGCTAAACCAAGCTTTTCAGAACCCCGTTCAATTTCAAGCTGATCCAGCACAGGCTCATTTTTCTCCTGGTATTTGCTACACCTATGACTAGACGGGTTATGTCAGGGACAGATACCCAAAGATTTTCATTGCAAATTCGACCCACGGATGAGCATTTGGCCGATTAGAAGAAGCTGCTGCTTTGAATAATCCGAATCTTATGTTTATGTTTCTAGTGTTTTCCTTTGAACTCGGAAACAATCGATTTTGTTTATAAATAAATCTTTATTTGCAATTCTAATGTACAAATATAGTTGCATGCGTGTATGGCATACCCCTACGATACCTACACCAAAGAACCGTATTTCTAGTTCTCTCGTTCATATGATCGCTCATGATTCCCTCGAAAATTCTAAGTGCTCGTTTCATTCTAAGAAATGAAGTGGCAATTTGAGTAATCATCTTTTTCCTTTTGACCTCACACCGATGCAACTTGGGAGTTTCGACATTATCATAGGGATGGATTGGTTAACCAAACATCATGTGTCACGGCCCCCGACCCGGTTTGACCCATCTCAGGAGCCGCGGGACAGAAATCCCATGGTATTTATTTAACAGAGGAAGTTTTCATCAGGATCTTTTAAAAACTGCAATTTCCTGATTATTTTATTTCACAACTCGGGATAAAACCCGGTAATTTACAATCTTGAGATTTCACGAAGAAATCTTTTATTTTACAAAACATGTTTCTTTATTTTATACTGAGCCACTTCCTTAAGCTTGTAGTGCTTCGCGGCACTTTTCCTGGATCACAACAGATCACCTGAAACATGTTTGAAAAAGGTTTTATCAGCGGGAAATACTGAGTGAATCATTCATTTTACAGAAAACGACACATAGTTATTAATTACAGCATAAGAGCGATTACGATGGTTTCTATCTTATTGTTATATGGCACCGGGTCACCTCCTGGTGACGATGGTCATACCACTATTGAGTCCTGTCACTCAACTAGTGATGATATATCACTGTTAGGGCTTATTTGCCTAACCTGTGTTAGGGCTTATTAGCCTAACCCCGTGAGAAATTAGTAAAGTGCACAATACCCCACTAGCCATTGATTAAGATTACCATGACTTAATCCCTGTAATTATAACTTTTGAAAATAAACATGCTTTTGAAAGTAATTTGATAAAAAGAGAATGACTCACTTTGCAGATTTAATTGAGCAGAGCCTAGCCTACTGATTAGCCTTTTAACCTAAATTTAATAACATGCACACAATTCGGTTAGTAACTTAATACAGCATTTACGATAACTCACGAGATCAAACCCTCACAACGAATGACAAAGTGCGATACTAAACATCCATCGAATTAACGACGAATGACAAAGCATAGCCCTAATGTGGGCAGCACTTAAACATCCATCGGATAATTTAATCGATCGGACATTGAATCGTAGCAGCGATTGAGTTATTACCCTGTATTGCGGCAGCACTTCGTGAATCGTGTGTGTGTTTTGGACTGTTTATACTATATCTCAGTGTACGTAACGAGAATTTACGTCGTTCAAGTGCCAAACTTCGATTGCCAATGTCTGCTATTTATAGTAAAATTTTGACCAGGCTTGCGCACCGCAAGCCTAATCCCTTACGGTGCGCAAGGGACACGAAGCTATTATAGGGTAGCCACGTCCTAGACTAGCCTTGCTGAGTTGATAAAATCGTAAAATTCGAATTTGACAGAGTTTTATATGGATAATCGTAACTAGGGTTTATCCCCCCTGAGTTTTAGGGGCCCTGATCCTGATTCTGAGAGTTCTGAAAATTTTAGGGTTTGTGTAGAATCACTTGGGTGTCTCAATTAGGGTTTCCTATTGGACAAATTAATTTAATAAATATGACTTTTGATGAGAGTTGTTACATTCTCCCCACCTTAATAAAAATCTCGTCCTCGAGATTTTCTGGAATAATTGAGGATACTTTCTCTTCATTTCTGATTCCAGCTCCTAAGTGTATTCAGGTCCTCGTTTCGAATCCCACTTGACTTTAACTAGCACTAGTCGTTTGTGCTTGAGAAACTTCACTTTTCTGTCTTCTATCTGAAGAGGTTTCTCAACAAATTTTAACTTTTCGTTTACCTCTATATCTTGGAGAGGTATTACCAAAGATTCGTCTGATATACATTTCTTGAGATTGGATACATGAAATACATTATGTACTCCAGCTAACTCTTCTGGTAGTTGTAAACGATAAGCAACTGGTCCTATACGTTGAATCACTGGAAATGGTCCTACGTATCTTGGACTTAGCTTTCCTTTCTTACCGAATCTAACAACTCCTTTCCAAGGAGAAACTTTCAACAGTACTCTGTCTCCAACTTGGAATTCTAACGGCTTGCATCTATTGTCTGCATAACTCTTCTGGCGATCTCGAGCCGTCTTCAGCCTTTCCTTCATTTGAGTAATCTTGTCGGTCGTCTCTTGCACTATTTCAGGACCTGACAAGTGACTTTCTCCTCTTTCTGCCCAACAAACTGGAGTTCTGCACTTTCTTCCATACAGTGCTTCAAATGGGGCAGTTTCAATACTTGAATGATAACTATTGTTATAGGAGAATTCAATTAAAGGTAAATGGTCGTCCCAATTTCCACCAAAATCTACTACACATGCTCGGAGCATGTCTTCTAGAGTTTGGATTGTCCTTTCACTTTGTCCGTCTATTTGAGGATGATATGCAGTGCTTAAATTTAGTCGAGTTCCCATAGCTTCTTGGAAACTTTTCCAGAAATGAGAAGTGAAACGACTATCCCTATCTGATACAATGGAGAGTGGAACTTAATGTAGAGATACGACTTCATCTACATACAACTTTGCCAATCTTTCCATGCTAAAGGTTTCTTTCATTGGTAGAAAGTGAGCAGATTTGGTTAATCGATCCACAATTACCCAAATCGCATCATTACCTTTTCTGGTTTTGGGTAACTTAGTAACAAAATCCATTGTTATGAGTTCCCATTTCCATACAGGCATTTCCAGTTGTTGTAGTAGACCTGAAGGTTTCTGGTGTTCTGCCTTAACTTGTGAACAAGTAAGACACTTAGAAACATATCTAGCTATATCCTTCTTCATGCCTATCCACCAGAAATTCTTTCTTAAATCTTGATACATTTTATTGTTTCCAGGGTGTATGGTATACCTAGATTTATGGGCTTCTTCTAAAATTTTATTTCTTAATTCTCCCTGTTTAGGTACCCATATTCTGCTTTTGTGGAATCTCCAAATTCCATCAGCTCCTTGCTCCAATTCTTTTATTCGTCCCTTCATTCCTTCAGCATCATCTTGGATTGCTGTTTCCTGAACATTCTTTATTTGTTCCATTAAATCTATTTGTAGATTTAATCGAAGAGCACGAACCCGTTGTTGCTTCTCATGGTACTTACGACTTAAGGCATCTGCAACTACATTTGCCTTTCCTTCGTGATACTCAATATCACAGTCGTAATCACTTAAAATTTCCATCCACCTCCTTTGCCTCATGTTTAACTCTTTTTGCCCAAATATATATCTTAAACTCTTATGATCTGTATAGATAGTAAATTTACTTCCATACAGATAATGTCTCCAAATCTTAAGGGCAAAAATTACAGCTCCTAATTCTAAATCATGAGTTGTATAGTTCTCTTCGTGCTTTTTCAACTGTCTTGAAGCATACGCAATTACCTTCTTGCGTTGCATAAGCACACATCCTAATCCTAGTTTTGAAGCATCACAGTATACTTCAAAATCTTCAGTCCCTTCTGGCAAAGCTAAGATTGGAGCATTTGTTAATTTCTGCTTCAAGATTCTAAAGGCTTCTTCTTGTTTAGGTCCCCATTCAAACTTAACGGATTTACAGGTTAACTTAGTTAATGGTACAGCTATCTTGGAAAAATCCTTAATAAACCGTCTATAATATCCGGCTAAACCTATAAAACTTCTAATTTCCATTGCAGATTGTGGAACCTTCCATTTGGTAATTGCTTCTATCTTAGCAGGATCTACATGAATCCCTTCGTGATTTACCATGTGTCCTAAGAATTGCACTTCTTGCAACCAAAATTCACACTTTGAGAATTTGGCGTACAGTTTTTCTTTTCTTAACAAAGTTAAGAGTGCATGCAAGTGCTGACAATGTTCGTCCTGACTTTTTGAATAAATAAATATATCGTCGATGAAGACAATTACAAATTTATCCAAATACGGTTTACATATCCTATTCATCATGTCCATAAATGCTGCAGGTGCATTTGTTAATCCGAAGGGCATGACTGTAAACTCGTAATGACCATACCTAGTTCTAAAAGCAGTCTTAGGTATGTCTTCTTCTTGTACCTTCAACTGATGATATCCGGAGCGTAAATCGATTTTAGAAAAATATCTAGCTCCTTGAAGTTGATCGAACAGATCATCAATCCTAGGTAATGGGTATCGATTCTTAATTGTAACCTTATTCAATTCTCTATAATCAATACACATTCTCATCGAACCATCCTTTTTCTTAACAAACAACACAGGTGCTCCCCACGGGGATGAACTAGGTTGTATGAAACTTTTACTTAGTAATTCATCTAATTGCTTTTTCAGTTCTAACATTTCGGTAGGAGCTAACCGATAAGGTGCCTTGGCTATCGGTGTAGTTCCAGGAATTAGATGAATCCTAAATTCTACTTCCCTATCTGGTGGTAATCCTGGTAAATCTTCTCGGAATACATCTGAGTATTCTGAGACTACAGGAATCTCCTTAAGTTCTTTACCCTTAGTACTAATTATTACTGAAATCATATATACTATTCCTTGCTTTCTTTCAAAACTAGCAACTTTTATTACTGATATGAACTTCGTGGGCTTACGTGGTTTATCTCCTGTAATCGTGATTACTTCTCCATTAGGTGTTTGAATCTCTACGGAATTCTTATCACAAAGGATTCGAGCATGGTTGGCTACTAACCAATCCATTCCTAACACAACATCGAATCCAACTAAATTCATTGGCAATAGGTTTGCATAAAATTTATGACCTGAGAGTTCTATATTTTCTTTTTGCAAAACCTTATCTATTTTTACAGAATTCCCATCTGCTGTTTCGACTGTAAAAATCTGCCTAAGATTGGTTAAAGGTAAGTTAAGAGCTTGGCAGAATGAAGTATTTATAAAACTTTGGTTTGCACCAGAGTCAAATAATACTTTTGCATAGATGTTGTGAACTAGGAACGTACCAGCTATCACATCTGGAATGAGTTCTGCCTCCTGAGTAGTTAATTGGAAAGCACGAACATTCTTCTTTGTAGCTCCGTCTGCAGTTTTGGCTTTGTTGTCAGCTGGTTTAACTAATTTCGGGCAGTCCGATCTGAAATGTCCAGCTTCTCCACAATTATAACAAACTGTGGATTTCTTCTTTCGGTAATTTTCTTCCTGATGCCCTGGAATTCGGCATAAATTACAATATAATTTGCATTTTCCAAAATGCTTCCTTTTGCAGGAATTGCAAAATGGACCAGTGAAAGATTGTCCAGTCCCCCTTCGCTTGACATTATTACGGTTACCCATACGAAATTCTTGGGTAATCTTTTGGAATACTTCCTTTTTCCGATCTTCTTCTCTTGTACGCACCAGTTCGTCAGTTAGGGTGTTAGCTAATTCCACAGCATCGTCAATAGTGCGCGGTCTCACAGCCTTAACGATGTTACGGATTTCGCTAATCAGTCCCCAAATATAGCGAGAAATGAGTACCGGTTCTGGTGAAGCCAGCGTTGGTACCACTCTAGCATATTCAAAGAATGTCGAAGTATAACCGCGACAATCTATACCCATCATTCTATGATTTAAGAACTTATTTTCCATTTGATCTTTTTCGTATTCGGGATAGAATTTTCTTTCTACAAGACTCTTAAATTCTTCCCAATTTATAGCATAGGCCCTATTTCTTCCTTTGGCTTGTAACACCGTGTTCCACCATTCTAGCGCCCCTTCTTTGAAAAGATTTGACACATACATGACCTTGTCATCCTTGTCACATTTACTTATGGCAATTACTGCCTCGGTTTTCTCTAACCAACGCAGTGTCGCAGTTGCTCCTTCATTGCCTGCAAACTCAGATGGTTTACAAGCAAGAAATTCTTTGAAAGTGCAACCAGGCATTGCAGCTTTCATTTTCTTAAGAAGCGGAGCTTGCCGTGGTTCATTATCTTGATTAATATGATCATTTCCTCCGTTTACGCTATTACTGAAGTTATCTTCAGAAACACGTTTGTAGGAACGATTTGTTGCGGTTCGATTGGATTTTTAACAGCAGCAACGATTGCTGGAATAGCGTTGGCTATCCCTTGAGCAACTATTGCTGGAATAGCGTTGGCTATCCCTTGAGCAACGATATTTTCTATATCCTGCCTAGTCATATATTGATCCCCCGGTTGTTGCTCAGATTGATTAACCTCATTAACTGGTTCATTATTAGCGTTTTCCATCCGATAATTAATATATATATATATATATATATATATATATATTTTATTAGTATTGATTAAATAATAATTATACACAAAACAATTATATAATTTCACATATAATTAAAACAATCGATTTCTCGATTTCCATTTTTATATTTAATAGTATGCATCAATACACACCATTACTGATTTAAAATTTTATAAAAAAATTTCATAGAAAACCTTTAAATATTATTTCATATTGGATAACTACGAAACAACCGAATATGAAAACATACTAGGTTTTATTTGTAAATTTATTTATTTACTGAATTTGGTTTATGACTTATATTTAATAAGGGTGCTAAAACTTGAATCAAAATATTTAAAGATTTGTATTTACTGCTACAGTGGCTAGCATATAAAGATCTGCCCATACTGTACACAATTAGTCAGATAATAAAACACATAATCACAAAATAGCAATTAATAAAAATTAAGTATTTTCTAAATACTTAATTGGCTTAAATCAGTGGCTCTGATACCACCTTTTTCTGTCACGGCCCCCGACCCGGTTTTACCCGTTTCAGGAGCCGCGGGACAGAAATCCCGTGGTATTTATTTAACAGCGGAAGTTTTCATCAGGATCTTTTAAAAACTGCAATTTCCCGATTATTTTATTTCACAACTCGGGATAAAACCCGGTAATTTACAATCATGAGATTTCACGAAGAAATCTTTTATTTTACAAAACATGTTTCTTTATTTTATACTGAGCCACTTCCTTAAGCTTGTAGTGCTTCGCGGCACTTTTCCTGGATCACAACAGATCACCTGAAACATGTTTGAAAAAGGTTTTGTCAGCGGGAAATACTGAGTGAATCATTCATTTTATAGAAAACGACACATAGTTATTAATTACAGCATAAGAGCGATTACGATGGTTTCTTCTTATTGTTATATGGCACCGTGTAACCTCCTGGTGACGATGGTCATACCACTATTGAGTCCTGTCACTCAACTAGTGATGATATATCACTGTTAGGGCTTATTTGCCTAACCTGTGTTAGGGCTTATTAGCCTAACCCCGTGAGAAATTAGTAAAGTGTACAATACCCCACTAGCCATTGATTAAGATTACCATGACTTAATCCTTGTAATTATAACTTTTGAAAATAAACATGCTTTTGAAAGTAATTTGATAAAAAGAGAATGACTCACTTTGCAGATTTAATTGAGCAGAGCCTAGCCTACTGATTAGCCTTTTAACCTAAATTTAATAACATGCACACAATTCGGTTAGTAACTTAATACAGCATTTACGATAACTCACGAGATCAAACCCTCACAACGAATGACAAAGTGCGATACTTAAACATCCATCGAATTAACGATGAATGACCAAGCATAACCCTAATGTGGGCAGCACTTAAACATCCATTGGATAATTTAATCGATCGGACATTGAATCGTAGCAGCGATCGAGTTATTACCCTGTATTGCGGCAGCACTTCGTGAATCGTGTGTGTGTTTTGGACTGTTTATACTATATCTTAGTGTACGTAACGAGAATTTACGTCGTTCAAGTGCCAAACTTCGATTGCCAATGTCTGCTATTTATAGTAAAATTTTGACCAGGCTTGCGCACCGCAAGCCTAATCCCTTACGGTGCGCAAGGGACACGAAGCTATTATAGGGTAGCCACGTCCTAGACTAGCCTTTCTGAGTTGATAAAATCGTAAAATTCGAATTTGACAGAGTTTTATATGGATAATCGTAACTAGGGTTTATCCCCCCTGAGTTTTAGGGGCCCTGATCCTGATTCTGAGAGTTCTGAAAATTTTAGGGTTTGTGCAGAATCACTTGGGTGTCTCAATTAGGGTTTCCTATTGGACAAATTAATTTAATAAATATGACTTTTGATGAGAGTTGTTACATCATGCTGAGGTGATTTGTTTCGATAAGATTGTTCGCATTCCTCTTTCGTCTGGCGATGTTCTGAAAGTTCGTGGCGAGAAACCTTCTGGTGGATTGAAGCTCATGTCGTGTACGAAGGCCCAAAGTTATTTACGAAAAGGATATGTTGCTTTTCTGGCACATGTCACCAAGGAGAAAGGCAAGAGCAAGAGTATTCAGAATATTCCGATTGTTCGGGATTATCCAGAGGTGTTTCCTGATGAACTGCCTGGTTTGCCTCCAGTTCGTCACGTCGAGTTTCATTTTGACCTTGTACCCAATGCCAACCCAATTACGAAAGAATTATCGAAACAGCTTCAAGAGTTATCCGATCAAATTATTCACCCTAGGGGAGCTCCTGTCCTCTTTGTGAAGAAGAAAGATGGATCTTTTCGAATGTGTATTGATTATCGTAAGCTTGATAAGCTTACCATCAAGGATCGATATCCCCTACCTCGAATCGATGATCTCTTTGATCAGCTGCAAGGTGCTACTTGTATTTTTTTCAAGATCGATCTGCGTTCTGGGTATCATCAACTTCGTGTTCTCGAAGAAGATATTCCCGAAACTGCTTTCCACACGAGATATGGGCATTACGAGTTCACTGTCATACCTTTTGGTTTGACGAATGCCCCAGCTATCTTCATGGACTTAATGAATAGGGTCTGTAAACTTCATTTAGACAAGTTCATTATTGTGTTCATCGAAGATATTCTCATTTATTCGAAGTCTCGAGCCGAGCACGAGCAACACCTTCGCTTAACATTGGAACTCCTGAAGAAGGAACAACTTTTTGCTAAATTCTCCAAGTGTGAATTTTGGCTTGAAGAAGTTCAATTCTTGGGTCATATAGTCAATGAGCAGGGTATTCACGTGGATCCATCCAAGGTTGCTGCTATTAAGGATTGGAATACACCAACGACACCTACAGAAATTCGTTCTTTTCTTGGTCTCGCTGGTTATTATCGTCGTTTTATTTCAAATTTCTCTAAGATTGCGGTTCCGCTCACTGCTTTGACTGAGAAGAATAAGCCTTTTGAGTGGGGACCTAGGCAAGAAGAAACGTTCCAAACGCTGAAACGGAAACTATGTGAAGCTTCTATTTTGTCCTTGCCCAATGGAAACGATGATTTCGTTGTCTTTTATGACGCGTCGAATCTAGGCCTTGGTTATGTTCTTATGCAATGAGGTAAAGTCATAACATATACGTCAAGACAGTTGAAAGTTCACGAAAAGAACTACACAACTCATGATCTTGAGTTAGGTGTTGTGGCATTTACTCTCAAAATCTGGAGACACTACCTCTATGGAACGAAGTGTGTGGTTTTCACAAGACCACAAAAGTCTCCAGCTCATTCTTAATCAAAAGGAGCTGAACATGAGGCAACGACAATGGGTTGAGCTCTTGAACGATTACGATTGCGAGATTCGCTACCTTCCTGGTAAGGCGAAAATCGTAGCCGATGCGCTTAGTCGAAAGGAGCGAGTCAAGCTTCATTCCGTTCAAACTCTATCTGATATTCAATCTCGTGTCCTTCAAGCACAACGATCTTGTGTAAACGAAGGCTTATTGAAATATGAGCTACCACTTCAACTCGAGCTTAAACTCGAAATGAAAGGGTGATGAGTTCCTCTATTTTAAGAATCCTTGTGGATGATTATCGCTTAAATCGGAGTCCTCAATTGAATTCATTGTATGCTTTAATAGGTACATTACGATTCAATAAGGACAAAACTGAATTTCCTTTTAAGATCTTCCTATCTTCATAAGTTAGATTCTTGAAAATATTTAAAGTGCCAAATGAAATCCACGGATTAGATTCCTGGTGTGCTTTAAACACCCGTGTCCAAAGATAACAAATTAAAGATCAAATTAAACAATTATGCGATTATGTGATTATGTGTTTATGTGTTCTCCTTTATGTTTTTGTGCGATCCCATTTTCGTTATTCAAATCCTCATAGAATCTTCCATATCTTCATATGAGGGATTCATAGTAGGATATTCAAAAAGTACTACCCTAAATCCTTAATGGGCTTCTACATGGTAGTTAAGACCCTTGGAATATATAGTACCATTCCAGGATTCGAAGGAGACCCCTTGAGTGGTCTAGTTAAAAGATTGATTCAGACTCTGGTTAAAAATGGCATGTGATGATATAGTTGAAAGGACCCTATGGTGGTCCAGTCACACTCATCACAGGTTCGTTCATTTGGTTTTCCCCTACACATTATCAAATGCACTGTGTGGACTATGCAAGGAATTACGTAATTATGGACGCGTACATAATTATGAAATTCAGTGCACAGGAACCCCAGTAAGATTTATTATGTGTAAGAACCAATAGTGACAACAATAACGAAACGTGAACAATGTAATAGAGGTACGGTGGACGCACTAATGGGGCCTCATATACTTGTATATAGGTGTCCCTCTTACATCGCAAGCATAATGTTATTTAAAGTTACTAGAAGTTCAGAACCCTAACCAGTGTTGTTCTATCTTTTCGACTTCATGTTTCGAGCTCTCACAAGTTTCCTCTAAATAAATTTCGGGACGAAATTTCCTGAAGTAGGGGAGACTGTGACATCTATGCCTCCACGGCCATCGAACAAATACCAAATCAACGAAATATTGTATTCCATACCTGGGATTTGTATAAATATGTGTATCATTTGCACATATCAATTCTCGTTCGATTTCGAGCTCTAAATCGCTTTCTAGAAAGTTATACTTGAACTGGTGCGTAAACTTAATTAGTTTAACATGAAAAACACTCTAGAACAGTGGCATAGGCTTAAGATACCTTAAATAACATTTACATAACTTAGAAATAAGTTTTGGAAGGTTTGGTGTGTCGAAATCAAGTTTATTCGCTTACAGGGACTAATTTCTACAAACTGCGAAAGTATTCCGATTTGTACTGTAACGAACATTCCGGAACATGACCATAAGTTAAACATACCCTAAATATCCTTTACATAGCTTAGAAATAGGCTTTGAGGGGTTCGGTGTGCTAAAATAAACTTTTTGGTCATTCAGGGACTAAAAGCGTCAAAAGTGCATAAGTTTGCATTTTCACGCATATCTTACGTTCTGAATACATCCGGACATCCAAAACTTTATGTAATCATTAAAATATTTTATTTTAGTGATTGGCATGATAAAATTCCATTCGTCGCGTAATTTGGATCGTTTTTGCGTTCGTTACGACTTCCGTCGTAATTAACCGAACAACGCAACCGTACGACCAAACGAACCGACATCTAATTTATTTTTGAGCATGTTTTGAGTTCCCTATACTTTAACTTCATTTTAGAGCCTTGAAATGAGGTTAACGGGGCTTAAACGTGTCAAAAATGAGCCGAAATGCAAGATTCTAAAGTTCATGGACCAAAATTGTCATTCTGCCATAGTTAGCTTAGGAAGGGACCAAAATGAAAAATCTAAATTCCAGCTTTTTCCAGCTGTTCCCCTCATTTTCACATGGTTTTAATGAAACTATGGGTTCCTATGGTTTCACAAAACCATGGGTACATGTGTACGGATGAGATCGAAGCTCGTTTTGTTGGTGCATACATCTGTCGACTTCGTCTTATATCGAGTCTAGTTTTAGAATTGTTAGATCAGGGTGCGATGTACGTGAAAATAGGAGGTTTTAGGGTTTTGTTTAGAGTAATTTCGTTTGAAAGATGTGATTTAGCTTGAAAGTGTCAAGTGACATGTTCAAGCGAAATCATCTTGAGTGATTTCGCTTGAAATGGTACCTGACACCTTCAAGCGAAATCCACACCCCTATATATAGTTCTCAAGCGAATTCAGTTGTAACTTCTTTGTTTCCGGTACCGAACTGCTGCCGAAGCGTCGTGTGATCTGTAAACTGATTTTTATCAATATACAAGGCGATTAAAAGTGAAACAAGCTGTTTTTATCTACTGTTTCTTAGTTTCCGCCTCTGAAACAGTTTAGTGCTCTTCCGATTGACTCGTTTGGGTCACATCTCGATCCTACAAGTGGTATCAGAGCTCAGGAAGAAGAGTTCTTGCCAAAAACAGCCATTTTTCTGACTTCTACACCTTCTTTTTGGAATTGAAACAGTTTTCACGGTTAAAAAGTTCTGAAATTCACATATTGTGGTCGAAACTATGTTTTAAGTAATCCTTGAGAGTTTTGGACATAAAATCAGATTAAAACATGATCATATTCGTAGTTCCGCTTGAAAACAGATCGAAATTGGTGATGTCAGCAGATTGATTTCGCTTGAGTTCGAGGTTCCGCGTGGAATTCGGTATTTCGCTTGAATATTTGACCGGATTTCGCTTGAGATCATTGATTTCGCTTCAAGAAGTTATACCGCTTGAACGTGTGTTGTTTCAAGTGAAACCTGAGGTTTCGCTTCAAGGTGTTTTCGATTCAAGGGTGATTTCGCTTGAGTGTAGCTTTTCGCTTGGAACTTGTATTTTGGTGAAAATATTTTTCGAGACATGGATGAGGATTTTTATAATGCGTTTGCCACACCAGTCGCACCAGATATAGCTGCTGAAACAGTATACAGTGAGAATGAAACGGGAACTCACCAGAAACCGCCAAAACCTATGTACATTGAAGATTTTCAAGGATGGAAAAATCAATTCGAGAACTGGGTGCAAGCGTACAAATTTGATGCATGGTGTTCATTGTTGAAAGAGTATGAGAAACCAAAGAATGAACGTGGGATTGAAAAAGCTATTTGTGATTATTCAGAGGGTGACAAATTAAAATTTACAAGTGAGAAAATGATGATCAGTATTCTTCAGCAAGCGATAAAAGAAGATATCTTTGTTTTGCACCAACATAATGGTACAGCTAAGTTAATTTGGGAAGCATTGATTCAGAAATTCAAAGGAAGCGCATATATGATTAAAAACAAAAAGGCATTATTGAAGAAATCATTTGATATGTTTTCGGCTTTCGATCATGAAACGACAAAGCAGACCATTGATAGATATTGTCATCTAGTATTGGAAATGAACAGATTTAAAATTGAGAAAGAGGATGATGAATGGGTCGATAAACTAGCTGAAGCATTACCGCAACATAAGTGGGGAACTTATTTGATGATTTTAAAACACACAAGAAAGTCTGAGAGTATGAATCTGGCACAGTTTATTCAAAAGATTGAAGAGCAGGAGCTGGATATTCAGAAAACTGCTATAATGACGAATCCAAACGCAAAACAAGATGTCAGTTTGTATTATCGAGGAAACAAATTTAAAGCTACCCCCAGTCCAAGTCCAAATATTAGTACTGCTTTTAGTGCTGATGGATCTTCTAGTCCGAATGTTAGCACTAATACTCAAAGTGGTGGATATTCTTCATCATTTTCAAGTTTTGATCCAAATAGCAAAACATCAAGTCCTCAACAACAAAGTCCTACAAATCTTCAATGCAATGTGACTTTGAACATTCAAAATGGTCAGAATTTGTCTCCAGAAATAGCTAAGCAACACATGGCATCACTTGTTGCTATGCTAGAATCATATGAAGGTTTGATTACTGGCAAGATTGGAAATCCAATGCTTACAAAAGAAGATTATGACCAAATTGATGCAGAGGAACTTGAATTGATGGATGTGAAGTGGTGTTTAGCTAGTGCTTGTAGGAGAGCAGAAAAGTTTCAGCAAATCACAGGCAGAGATGAGTTTCGGGGATTGGCTACTTCTCCTTTGGGATTTGATAAGTCAAAAGTTATCTGTTTTCGTTGCAAAGGAAAGGGACATTTTAAACGAGAGTGTAAAAACCAAGAAGCAACTGAGAATCAAGAAAAGAACAATTATTATCAGAAATCAATTTTTCATCAGATTGTTCAACAACCGCAAACTGCACCTGCTCGTACTATTGAAGAAGGAAAGAAGAAAGCTTTACTTATTCATCAAGATGATGAAAAAGTTGCAGAGAGATTTAGTTGGGACAAATACATACTTGGTTAAGCTCTTGTTGCTAGAATTCTGGGTGAAGATGAGACTAGTGAGAAAAGAATTCCAATTTTTCCAGATCTTGGAAGTGATGTGGATACCGATGATGAGGAAGAACATCTTAATAAAGCTAGAAAAGGATTAGATCCTGACAGTTTTAATTCTTTCATTGCAGATAAAATGGAGATGCTGAATCAGAAGAAGATTGATAGATTGAGGAGAGAGCTGGAATCAGCAAGAAGGCTAGCTGATGAAAAGGCAAAGACAGAAGCTGGAGAAGCTAGTAGTGATCATGTGACTGAGAAAGTAGTAGAGAAAATCGTTGAAGTGGAGAAAGTGATAGAGAAAATTGTAGAAATCGAAAAATTAGTCGAAGTTGAGAAACTTGTTGAAGTAGAGAAAATTGTTGAAATAGAAAAATTAGTTGAAGTTGAGAAACTCGTTGAAGTTGAAAAGACTATCGAGGTTGAAAAGATAGTTGAAAAAGTGGTTGAAGTTGAAAAACCATGTTTGAAGTGTTTAGAATCTTGCAGAGTTTGTGAGGAGAAAGTTAAGAAGACTGCTGATTTGGAAAGGATTAAAGAAGACTTACTTTCCGATGTGAAGTATGTGAAGGAGTCATATGATGTGCTCAACAAAACAGTTGATAGTCTGAAAAGAACGAATTCAGAAATCGAAAATGCAATGGAAAAAATGAGTGCAACATTAATGACAAAGCAGAGCGTCATCAATGAGTACATCGAAGATTGTGCTAAGTTGAGAAGATTGAGAGTGAAAGGATTAAACTATTACTGTTGAGTTACACTACTTGTGATTATTTGATTGATCGTGTTTATCCTACTGTTGCAGGTCTTGAGGCATTCATGGAGAAAAAGACTAAAGATACTGATACTGGTAAGAAACCAAGTGTCAAGTATAACAGATGTCCGCCCCCGATCCATGAAAGTTATTCTCCCAGGAATCCTAAGGAGGAGCGTCTAAAAAAGGCAGTCAACATCAAGTTAAAGTCTGAAATCATTGATGAATTACCAGACAATATTGATGTTACATTCACAGCGTCTGACACTGATCATGAGTCCGAGTTATTAAAGAAAGTGGTTGATTAGGTGTTAGATATGGATGAAGAGTTAAAATCGGAGTCTGAGTCTGATAGTCCGAGTTCGTCAGAAAAGAGTCCGAGTTCACTGGTTAAAAGGGTTTACAATAAAGAATTCCTGTTATCAAAATCTAATTTGAATGACGAACAAATCAAAGTAGCTTATACTTTGAATGATTCAGACAAATTATATTCTGATGAGGAATTTCCAATAAGAAGTGTCAAAACTGAAATGATCAAACAGGTTTTCAAATTAACAGAAATTAATATTTCTGAAATAAAAGATTTAAATCTTTCTGAAAAACCTAAAAAGTACTCTTCAAGAGTTCAACAAAGATTGAACAATAAAAAGGGTTACAGTTCTGGTTATGATTATCGAAAGAAACCAAATCACAACGGTAATTTCAAAAAACAAGGTCTTGGTTTTAGTTCTTCAGAAAATTATAAAAATAAGAAAAATTTTAAACCAAAAACAACATTTGTTGCAGGAGGAAGTTCTGAAGAAGAGCAGAAGAAACCATTCTGGAAACAATCAAATCAAGAGTTTCTTGCTGAAGTAAAGAAGAATGTGAGAAAGTTTGCTCAAAGAGTTGATCGAAGAACCTGTTTCAAATGCCAAAAAGTTGGACATATTGCTTGGAATTGCCAACAGTCCAACAACACAAAACAGGAAGCTACTTCTAACTCAAAACTAAAAGAAAAACTTATCTTTGAGAAGAAACAATCAACTGAGAAATCGAAAGTGTTTGAAAATTCAACTTCCGAAGAAGGTGGAAGTTCAAAATGTTTTTACCAAAGAAGAGTTGATTTAAACAAACAAAAATGGGCTGTAAAATCTGAAAGAAGTTCTGACAATGAATCTGATTTCATAAAATCAGAGGAGTCATGTGTTGATAATTCCGTTCCTGAATTGAACGAAGAAAATTTTCCGCCATTGTCGAAAGATAATCTAAAATCAAAAGGTAGGTTTGAGATTTCAGGTCAATTCTTTGCTGGAGAAAAAGAATTTGATGCTGAAAAGTCTTTCAATGGGAATGTCAAACATATTTTCGGGAAGATGGTTGATGGGAAGGTTAAAAGTGCAAAAGATTTTTATAAATCAAAATTTTGGTGGGACAGGTGTGTTCCAGAATCTCCCAAGGCTGATTAGGCTTGGGGGAAAGTTTTTCCTAACTGAAAAAACCTGACTTGCCGGAGATCCCAAGTTTGTAATCGTGGATCAGGAATCGGCATCTTTCTTGATAATTGATTTTGTGAATGAATTTTATAATGGTTAAATTTTTACAGGTTAAGTGTGACTTGCCGGAGCTTCCAGGTTGGTAAGTGTGAAGCAGGAATCGGCATTCTTATTGGTAAAATGATTTTATGTAGATGTGGTATTCCTGCAAGTGGTAAATCAGGGACATTAATTTGTACTTGATTTTCTTACAAGTGGTACAGAGGTTTGTTCTGACATAGTGATTACTCAAGGTCATTAATTTGAACTTGATGTAATTCTTTTATAAGTGATTGAAAAACAAGATGATAATGAACCCCTAACTTACAAGTGGTCTGAAAATCAACAAAACTAATTTTCCGGAAAACCCATTTGATTAAAACAAACTTAAGTGTTTTGAAATCACAATGGGAAAATAGTTTGTTGTGAAGAGGATGGCGAAGTGAAGTAATTCGATATCAGTTGTCATTTTATTGTATAGTTTGTTTTCAAATTTCCTAAAATGTGTTTGCATTTTAGGGGGAGTAAAATTTTTTCAGAAAATCCAAAAACATTTGAAAATTTGAAAAAGTCAAAAACATGATAAAATCAAAAATAAGTTTTGTTGTATAAAAGAGGAAATGATAGTACATCAGTGGACGGTCATGGCATGCTAAAGAAATGGAAAGTTAAATAGTGATAAACGGTCTCACTGATGATATGCCAGTAGGTTTTTGCACATTTAGTAGATTGTGACGAGATATAAACCTAAAATTCAAACTTTCTTATATCGTGGGTAACATCTCTCGGATATATGGGTAACCCCCGAAATCTTGTTTGAAGGACCCCTCTTTCTGAGATACTAGGTCTTTATGCTTAGTGATATCTGGGGTATTATACCGGGACTTCTGATAATGCGGAAACAATGGCCTAGTCCCCGGAGAATACTTTACACTTGCTTGAAATATAGCCTCCCCTCATCATAAAAAATGATAAAACATTGAAAAATGCTAATCATGTGCTGTTGTAAAAAGATCCTCTAAAGGGGACCCACCAAAAGTCGAAGCCGTCATCTCTCTGCTGAACGGAAGTTCTGACCTGAGCTCTCACGGTCTTCGCAATTTAACTCCTTACAGATATCATCTAGGTATACTCACCTGTAAGACTGAATATTGGGATCTGGATACGGGAGTATATTCTGAGGTGGGACACGCGATTAAGTTTAAGTCTCTAAAACATTAATCTCGTATCTTGAAACAGTTGAACTTTGTGTGAAAATTTAAGTGGATCAGTATACTGACAATCTAAGTGAATCGTTTAGAACTTAAAATGTTTAAAGCTTAACGATGTTGGTGATTTGTCTCATAAACTGATATGATCCTCTTACATAAACTCACAAAAATATTGTATGTAAATATTTCTTTACTGTGTTAAAAAAAAAAAAAAAAAACATTCTCGGTGTGTTTTAGCAAAAATTTTGAAAAATCCAAAAAAGATTTTCGACAACTGATGTTGAAAAGCTGATTTTCAAAATTCCGAGTACTGAACATGACGAACAGGTTTGGGAAAGTTTGTTTGAAGATGTTTGTAATGAAAAATGATATACATACAAGTAGTTCATCAGTGTCTTACATGATAAATCTTTTTGTACGACATTTAAAAAAGATGTGTTTAGATTGTGTCTATAAGTGATTAACTAAGTATAAATTTGTCAAATTATAAATTTGTGAAATTTATTGTTGGGTAGAGTTTCGTGCAGGATAGAGCCAGGAATCGATTCTGAACCTGTGGAAAAATAGGCCAGGTCACGATCTTGTAAATGCTGATGCTGATGATCTTAAAGAATCAAGAGATTTGATCAAGAAAGTTAAGAGATCTGAAAGCCAGACTACGATCCCTGCACAAGTTGAGGGGGAGTTTGTAAGAGAAAGAAGAAAATTGGAGTGAGAAAATAGCCAGATAGAGATTCTGGAAGCCTGAAGACTGAAGATTGTGAAGACTCGACACTTAAGACTCGTCAACATCTGAGGGGGAGTCTGTTGGTGCATACATCTGTCGACTTCGTATTATATCGAGTCTAGTTTTATAATTGTTAGATCAGGGTGCGATGTACGTGAAAATAGGAGGTTTTACGGTTTTCTTTAGAGTAATTTCGTTTGAAAGATGTGATTTAGCTTGAAAGTGTCAAGTGACATGTTCAAGCGAAATCATCTTGAGTGATTTCGATTGAAATGGTACCTGACACCTTCAAGCGAAATCCACACCCCTAGATATAGTTCTCAAGCGAATTCAGTTGTAACTTCCTTGTTTCCGGTACCGAACTGCTGCCGAAGCGTCGTGTGATCTGTAAATTGATTTTTATCAATATACAAGGCGATTAAAAGTGAAACAAGTTGTTTTTATCTACTGTTTCTTAGTTTCCGCCTCTGAAACAGTTTAGTGCTTTTCCGATTGACTCGTTTGGGTCACATCTCGATCCTACACGTTTTACAATGAACGATCCTAACGGTTCTATTTTTCCTATATATACCCATCTCCTTTCACTTGCAAAACCCACAATGATCTGATTTTGGCTCTTTAAGTTGAAGTTTATGCTTCATACCTGAGAGTAAATCGGATCAAAGCTTGCGGGGAACTTTTGTAAGTATTCTTTCGTTCTTTTATCGCTTTTCGAGTCTGAAAGTCAAACTGCGTTTGACTTTCTGCATTAACCAGTTTATGGTCAATGCGAAGTTCGTTTGAACTTCATAACGTGAGCATAGTCACGATGGTTATAGTCCCTAGTGACTATACCTACTGATTACCACGTTATCTAGGTGTAGTGACGAGTCGTAGTTTCGGCCAAAATGCGCATTCTTGCGTATTTTGTAACCAAACTACTTATAGGTATGAAAACCGTTTGTTTTGATACCAAATCTATTTTCTAAATTCGTTAAACATGTTTTAACATGTTTAACTCGTCACTTTTTAGATTAGTGCTTGTGTAGAGTCGTAAGTCAAGCGGACTAAACACCCGCTTAGACTTTCGAACACGACCCGTTTGGTCGATCATTAGGATCCGACCAAGCATGTTTAGTGACCATAGCTGCATAGGGAATAACCTTCCGAGGTTATACCTTATGGTCACTTAGGTTTAATTAGTTGTATGATAGGTAGTTTAATGCCTTAGGTAAATGACCAAAATGCCCTTTTCATGCATAATTGGTAATTAAGCATATGTAACATAAACTTTTATCACTTAATTGATTATGCAACATATTTAATCATGTTTAGGCATATAATACTTGTCATAGGACTAGTTAGACATCTCGAACGTGCTTTTGCGCAAACGACACGTTAAAGTAGCTTAAGCTACCTTAATGGGTCACAATGGGTCGAAAGCACTTAGGTTAGGTTTCGATTTAGAATGTAGGCTTTGTTAAACTATGTCATATGAGTTCCAATACTCATTTGGTTTACAAAACCTCATCCTATCCGATCTTCCGACTTAGGTCCAGTTTATTTATATAGTTATTAGGTTGCCGATTGATTCTGTGCTCCCTCTAGCTTTGCTTGGTTGTTGTTCAAGACCTCTAAGCATTCTCAGGTGAGTACATAGTTCCCCTATTTTACTGTTTTCAATTGTTTTGGGGTGATTCATATGTGCTAAATGTTTTCGAGGTTTTAACGTTGGTTTTCAAAATGATTTTCGATATTATAACAAGGGTTTCAAAAACGATTAAAATGGTTTATATTAAATTAATAACGATTTTGATAAAGTAAACAAACTTGTTGGTTGTATTTACATAACGAATAATATTCATTAGTTTTGGCCGAACCGACCAGTATTAGGTTTTGGTACCATAGGATCTGACAAATCCCGTTCTCAGACTGCGCCCATGGTTATGTGTGGGTTAGGTGGGTAACGACTGAATCTGTGATTGTTAATTTACCCATTGGTGGTTTATTAATGCGAGAAGCAATAGGCGAGATAGTCGAGTCACGAAGGTTTGGATGTTATTAGCGAGACAATCAAAAGTAGTTTTCACGATTTAAAACGAGAATGATTTAAACGACTAAAGTGATTTTTAACGAATTAAACGATTTGGGTAAACGATTGGTTTTTGGTTAGTGTTTAGATAATGGGACGGGTGTAATGTGATGAAAGCATGGTGGATACGCCGCTGGTACTTCCTATATATATATGTTTTCATCGTATTACATACCGTGGCGTTATTTAGTTCACTTGGGTAAACGATTTGAAACGATGTCACACAAACGAGGTTTTCGAAATGATATAAACCATACGAGTTTTATTAACGAGTTTTATTAACGAGATTTATTAACGAGTTTTATTAACAAGATTTATTAACGAGTTTTATTGACGAGAATTATTAACGGGAATTTTATTAAATAAATGTTTTAGGTTAAGAATCATGGCTACGAGATTTTATAAATTATAACCAACTTGATTTGAGTTGGTTAATTATGTTGCAATACAATACTTTTCAAAACAAGGTTTTTAATTAAGTATTGCAACATGTAAACTAGCCATGAATCCGACACTCTCAAAAACCTATGTACTCGCCAGCATTTCTTTGCTGACTTTGTTTTCACATATGTTTTAGGTGTTGTTGAATGATGTTGATTGCTAGGATGCATGCTCACATAGGACTGGACGAGTCCTTAGTGACTTAATAACAATGATAGACTATGTTTAACTTGTTTATTTAGATTTCCAGACGATGTAAATATTTAATGTTTAATAAAACGAAACTTCAAATTTCCGTGTGTTTTGAAACAATGATTCTTTTACAACACTCCCCGACGATTCCACCGCGATTTGTTGTTTTACGCGGTCGGGGTGTGACATTAACCATGTGACATCTCTATCTGATCAGCGACATACTTTATCTTAACTATATACAACTTGCGTACGACCAGTTGTACCTTCAACATCAGGTAACCCCTACTGTGGATTCTTAAACGCTTATTCATCGATTGTGACTACTCTTTCTCATGTTTCCGCATCCATACACGATATACTTTTGGATTATGTGATCCTAACACCATTCCCCACGAACACTCGCTTGGACAAGTTACACTCTACGAACATTACTCGATGAGCATTGGACCATAAATATGATGATACCACAGGTACTGTTATTTGATCTTGATACGACCGATATAGATCCACAGACACGACATTCGAATTTAGTCTAACCTGACGGATATGTCATTTGTTTTTCTTCGACGACATCTGAATCTACTTGAAGTGCTAGTAGGAATCCGAGCGATACCTACACCTTACCGTGAAACTCCTACGACATAAACAACCTTATGTTAGTCTCCGACGAGCGACTTTTGGCGTTGCGAAACCCGTTTTCTTGATTATATGCTCAAACCCTCACAGCTCTAGCCCGAAGGATTGCTCAGGAACCCGCGTTTTGACAGTTGAAGGTGAAGCCCTGTAGCGCTCTCATTCTCTCGTTACCTAAAGGCTCATACGACTTCGTTGTTTCTTGTGATGCGTTTATCCAAGGACTTGGTAGTGTGTTGAAGCAACGCGAGAAGGTCATTGCATACGCATCACGCCAACTTAAGGTCGGCGAAAGGAACTGCACTACCTACGACCTGGAGCTGGGAGCAGTAGTGTTTGCACTCAAGATATGGAGACATTACTTGGACGGTACCAAGTGCACCATTTACACCGATCACAAGAGTCTCCAACATATCTTCGATCAGAAGGAGTCGAACATGCGACAGCGACAACGGGTCGAAATCCTTAACGACTACGAATGCGCAATCAAGTACCATCCAGGCAAGGCCAATGTTGTCGTCGACGCCCTCAGCCGTAAGGAATCCAAACCTAAGCGTGTACGTGCGTTACAGCTTACTATTCACTCCAGTCTTCCCGGCCAAATTCGTGATGCTCAGGTTGAAGCATTAGAAGAAGGGAACCTTTTAGTTGGGTCCATGTGGGGCATGGAAAAGCAATTTGAACCCAAGGAAGACGGTACTTACTACTTCGTGGAACGTGATTGGGTTCCATTCTTTGGAAACATAAGAGAACTTGTGATGGGCGAAGCACACAAGTCCCGCTACTCGGTGCATCCTGGTTCTGACAAGATGTACCAAGACCTCAAAACTTTGTACTGGTGGCCCCACATGAAAGCTAACATAGCCACCTATGTTAGTAAATGTTTGACCTGTGCTAGGGTCAAGGTTGAATACCAGAAGCCATCAGGCCTACTTCAGCAACCAGAAATCCCAACATGAAAAAGGGAGCAAATTTCCATGGATTTTGTTACTGGCCTACCTAGATCTCAGCAAGGAAACGATACCTTTTGGGTGATAGTGGATCGACTAGCAAAGCCTGCACACTTCCTGTCGATCAAGGAAACAGATAAGTTTTCTACACTAGCAGACATCTACCTAAGGGAAGTGGTTGCGAGGCACGGGGTGCCGACCTCCATTATTTCTGATCGTGATCCGCGTTTTGCATCTGATTTGTGGCAGACGATGCACAAATCCTTCGGCTCACGTCTAGACATGAGCACAGCGTATCATCCACAGACGGATTGGCAGACTGAACGCACCATCCAAACTCTTGAAGACATGCTTCGAGCATGTGTAATCGACTTTGGTAACGGCTGGGAAAGGCACCTACCTTTGGTGGAGTTTTCATATAACAATAGTTACCATACTAGCATACAGGCCGCTCTGTTCGAGGCGTTGTACGGCCGGAAATGCCGATCACCCTTATGCTGGGCAGAAGTTGGCGACAGTCAAATTACTGGCCCAGAAATCATCATTGACACAACAGAAAAGATTACCCAAATACGACAACGAATGGCGGCAGCTCGTGACCGTCAGAAAAGCTACGCTGATAAGCGCAGGAAACCGCTCGAGTTCCAGGTTGGGGAATCGAGTGCTACTTAAAGTCTCACCTTGGAAAGGTGGGGTTTGTTTTGGTAAACGGGGCAAGCTTAATCCGCGCTATGTCGAACCTTTCGAAATCACTGAGAAAATCGGCAAAGTGGCGTAGAGACTGAATCTGCCCGAAGAGCTTAGTGGTGTTCACAACATATTCCATGTGTCAAATCTGAAGAAGTGTCTGTCAGATGAGACCCTCATAGTTTCTTTCAAGGAACTCACTATCGACGATCAGTTGCGATTCGTCGAGGAACCGGTGGAAATTATGGACCCGGAAGTTAAGACTCTCAAGCGTACCGAGATACCCATTGTTCAAGTTCGTTGGAACTTCCGTCGTGGCCCAGAGTTTACCTGGGAATGAGAAGACCGAATGAAACACAAGTATCCCCAGTTCTTTAAGAAAGATGAGTCCAACAATGAAGCTACTGCGGAATTTCGAAACGAAATTCCAAACCAACGGAGGGATGATGTGATACCCCAAGAAAATGCTCAACAAAACTAGCTTCCTCAACGACTGTGTGTTAAATTTCGGGATGAAATTTCTTTCAACTTGGGGATGATGTGACAACCCGTAACTTTGAGGTAAAAACCGTTCGTTTTTCTTTTACAAATTAATGATATATTTATCTTATTCGACGAATTAAATTTATACTTATTTAATTTATAGTGTGCAAACGTGTAGTCGAAACCAAATCCATATCGCGTTGAACCAACCTGAACCGTTTGAACCAAAGCTTATGTTTCGTGTGTCGATCATGCGATTTAACCCACTTGCACAGCTAGAAAATTTCAAGAACTGAACTATAGCATGAATATTAATTGTATACATTTATATTAGTGGGTTAATTATATTGTTATAATTAGTTGATAGTGTAGAAAAAAAAACGGTATCAATTAAATCAAAACTTACAAAATGCTGCCACCCTCTTTTGCGTTTTCCTCCAACTCCCTCACACTATGTCAGCCCAATTTCCCCTTGTTCCTTTATCACAATTTTCGGCCCAAGTTCCCATTCAACCCACCGCCCAAACATAGTTTTAGTATATTACTTATTATTATTATAGCATGCATGATACACAACCTCACAAACCCTAAAACCGTACAAAAGCTTGCGACCAACCCTGCTTTCCTTCTTCTCCTTGCTGCCGACGCCGAACCAGGCCAAGAGCTCCTCCGCAAGTCGGTTCAAGGCTCGATCGCGCTCTCACTTTGCCTCTAGGTACCATGTCTTGACTTGTAGGATTTAATTTTATAGAATCATGCATACTTTTTGTTACGGAACTTCTGTTATCTTGGCTGCGTTCTAGGTATTATTAGCATGTTCCTGCTTATTATAATGATACTTGTAGTTTCATGCGGATAAGGATCATGTGTGCATAATGCTTGAATCGACTAAGGGTGCGGTTAGTCGCTAGGGTATTGTTTGTGGGTTTAGATCTGGATAGTTAATGATGCTTTGGTAATAAATAATCTGACTTTTGATGATGACCTGCTGTATGTGATGTTTAAGCGTCGTCGTTGTTCGCTAAACATGTAAACGGGACCATTAGAACTCGCACTAGGAAGATAAACGCTGAAAACAGAATCTGTCCAACGGTTTCAGCCAACTTCAGTTGGCTGTAAACGGACCGTTATAAATCGAAAAATTGATTTTCTGAAGTCTAATTATATGTTTTCAAAAAACGAATCAAACGGCACTGGAATCATATTTTTTTGACGTCAATATCTATTTTTAAAAGTCTGTTTTGTACAGCTGCAAAAGCTGCGTTTTTGTTAGTGCACTATGTCTATTGACTTCGTCTTATATCATGTAATGAGATAGGATAGGATAACCAGTGTTCGAGGTGCGAGAAACAGATTTTGAGGATAAACATGTGAGTTCGCTTGAAAGTGACATGGAACAAGTTCAAGCGAAACCTGATGAGTTGAGTTCGCTTGAACCTGTCCTGGTCAGCTTCAAGCGAAACCCCTCTACTATAAATAGGTTCACTTGGTTATTCATTTGAAACGGTTCGGATCTGAGTAGCGCAGCTCTGCCGGATTGTCTCCAGGTTGTAATTCATTTTCATATCAATATAAGAGACAATTAAATTGAATCGACTGTCCGTTTCTTTGATTTCGCCTCTGATTCAGATAAAAGACTCTTCTGATTGACTCAGTCAGGTCGTACAGCGATCCTACAAGTGGTATCAGAGCACAGGAAGAAGAGTTTAACTCGATTGCATCAGTTTTCTGTCTTCTACACATTCTTTTTCAATCTGAACAAGATTTCACGGTCAAAATGGCATGAATTTTTCACAGAATGTGCAAAACAGTGATTTAACAAACCCTAGAGAGTTTCAGATCAAAATTCGCAGTAAAAATGATAAAATGGTACCAAAAATGAGGTTTCGCTTCAGCGAACAGTGCTAGTTCGCTTGAAAATTATAGCTTTCGCTTGAAAATTATGGCTTTCGCTTGAAGATTACAGCTTTCGCTTGAAGATTACAGCTTTCTCTTGAAAGGATTAGCTGAGTTCGCTTCAAATAGCCATTTCGCTTGAAATTCAGGCTTTCGCTTGAAATACTGGTTTCGCTTGAAAGAGTTATACAAGTGTTTTCGCTTGAAATCAATATTTCGCTTGAAAAGAGGATTTTTCGCATCGAGATTATTTCACATCAACCAAGTATCAGTTTATTTCAAGTTGATTAATATTGTTTGTACTGATTGTCTTTGTTTGTTTGTCTCCAGGTGATTGAAGATGTCGGGCAGCGGTGAAGAATTTTACAACACATTCTACAACGCATTCACTTCAGAATCGACAGAAAGAAGATCTGATATGAGAGAATATTCAAAAGAAATTTCAGAGAATTTGAAATATGAGAATATGTATGGAAGCCAACAGAAACCTCCAAAGCTAATGAAGATTGAAGATTATAACTGGTGGAAAATCGGTTTGAGGGTTGGGTAAAAGCTTTCGCTCCTGAAAGCTGGTTAAAATTGAAAAATGGATATACAGAACTAGTGAAAGAAGGAGGAGAGTTAATAGATGAAAAAGAGTTCACAGAAATAGATATAAAAAATGTTGTGGCTGAATACAAAATGATTACATTAATAAAACAATCAGTAAGAGAAGATATCATTTCACTACTTGAGCAAGAGAAAACGTCGAAGAGTTTATGGGATGCGTTAGAGAGAAAGTGTGTAGGAAGTAATGAGATTGTGAAAAACAAAAAGAAATTGTTGCGTAAAGAGTTTGATCTTTTTGGTTGTATGAAAAATGAATCTGTTTGTAAAATGATCGAGAGATTTGGACATCTGAAAATGGAGCTGGCCAGATACAAAATCACATACACTCAAGAGGAGCTGGTGGATAAATTGTTTGATTCATTGCCGAATGATCAAGATTGGCAATACTTTGCCTTAATGCTGAAAAACACAATCAAGCCTGAAGAGTTAACAGTGGATTTGCTGATCGAAAGACTTGAAAGTCACGAGTTGGAGATAAAAAGATCTAAAGTCAACAATTCAGCTAATCAGCAGAATGTGGAGTTTTACTACAGAGGAAATCTACCACAGGCTGGGTCTCCAAGAACAGCATTTTCTGCAGAAAGCTCAAAGTCTGTGAACAATGAAAGTCCTCACAGTGGTTTTCACAGTGGATCTTTTTCAACAACATCGAGCCAATCTGCATCAAAGAATGTATTCCAATGCAACATTGCAGTAGATTTGAAGAATACTCAAAATTTCAATGAGGATTCTGCAAAGCAACAGATGGTCTTCTTAGCATCTGTGCTTGAATCGTATGAGAGCCTTGTGGCAGGCAAGATAGGCAACACCAATCTGACGAAGGAAGACTATGATCAAATAGATCCTGAGGAGATGGAATTGATTGATATACGATGGTGTATGGCCAGTGCAGTGAGGAGGGCACAACGTTTTATGGAAATTACCGGAAGGCAGTCTATTGGTGGACCTTCTACCAAGTTAGGCTTTGACAAATCCAAAGTGACATGCTTTAAATGCAAATAGAAAGGTCACTTTAAACGTGAGTGCAGAAATGCTTATGCTGATGATACTGCTAATCCGTTCAAGGAAGATTACTACAAGAAAGCAATCTATCATCAGAACAAGTCTGAACCTCCCAGATTGAAGCAGCCTGAAGAAAAATCAAGAGCTCTGGCAGTTATTCATGACGATGAAGGTTATGACTGGAGTCAAGTTCTACCTGAAGAAGATGCAGTTGGATATGCATTTGTAGCTGAGGTTGATCCTGATAAATGGTGGAAAATAGATTATGCAAGATGGGAAATTGGAAAATTCACAGAACCATTCAAAGAAGCTCAGAGAGCCAAAAGATGGAATGATGTTTTGGAATATTACATGGATCCATGGGGTAATCCAGTTGTTAATCCATCAAAGGTGGATTTTGAAGCTATAACAAATTTGCTTCCAAGTCAGGCTACTTTCAACACAAGAAGGTTATCTGATAAAGAATATTTGCCAGATTTGGAAAACAAAATCAAAGAAGCTTGTGAAGCGACTCTACCAAAGGTGGTAGAAATGAAGAAGAGAAAAGAAGAAGAGTTGAAAAAGATGGTAGAGGAAGTAAAGAGTAGTGCAAAGCTTGCTGCTAAGGAAGAGCAGAAGATTGAAGAAGAACAGAAAGAAGAAAAAGAAGAGAACAAAGAGGAAGTTCAAACAAAAGAACCGGTGCTGAAAGAGACTGAGGTAAATGAACCTTCTGACTTGTCTAATGCTGAAATTGTTGATAAAAATGAGAACAAATGCAGGAATTGTATAGAAATGTGCAAAGCCTGTATTAAAAAAGATGAAACAATTAAAACAAAAGATATTGAAACTAGCAAACTTGAAAATATTTTCAAAATGAAATGTAAAGAAATGATTGAAAAAGAAGAAATTTTGAAACTAAAGGTTGAAAAATTGACACAGAAATGTCAAGGTCTTGAAAACGATAATGATGTTTATAGACAAATGTGTACATCAAAATGTGTTGATTGTGTTGAAAAAGAAACTACATTTCAAGATTTACGAAAAGAGTATGATTCCTTAAAGTGGTCGAGTCAGAGAGTACAAGAAGCTTATGATACTTTGAAGAGCCAAGTCAAATGTTTTGATCAAAGATTGTCTGAAACTTTAGTCACTAAAGAAATGTATGAGAGAAAGTTTAAAGAAAAGCAACTTGAATTAAACAAGTGTGTTGATGAAATTGCTGATCTTAAACAAATTTTGGCTGAAAAAGAAAAGGTTGTTACCAAACTTCAAAGTTATCATAACTCTTCGTACATTCTCGAACGTATTTTCAACATCACACCAGATGACAAAGATACTGACAAGAATAAAAAAGGTATTGGTTCAGAATTTCATCAGGTAGCACCACCATTGAGAAACAATTATACTTGTTATGATGAAGAAAAGGTGGCAAAAGGTCTGAACATAGTTGACCAATTACCTGAAAGTATCGATGTGACTTACACCAAATCTGATGAAGCTGATGATTCAGAGGTGGTAAGTAAGGTTGTTGATAGTGTTTTGAAAGATGAGTCTACAAAAGGTAAGTCTGAATCACAGGATGAAGATGAAGGAAATCTTCATGATGGATATCTGAAAAACACAAAATCAGAGAAAAATTTGAATGATGATTCAAAAGGATTAGTTTACACCATGATTGGATCGGACAAATTATTCTTAGATGTTGTATTCCCGATTCAGAATGTGATTTCAGAGAAAATTGATAAAGTTTTTAAGATGGTTGAGATTGAAAAGTCAGAAATTTCAAAGTTTGCTGGTAAAGGTCGTAAAAGTTTTTATAACAAACCTGGTTTTAAAAAGAAAAACATGAAGGCTGGGTTGGGTTATAAGAAGAAACAAAGTTGGAAAAGAAATGAAATGCCAATTTTTCAGGAAAAAAATGAGTTTTGTTCAAGGAAAAAGTTTTGAAGAAGAGGAAAAACTCAAATTTAGACAACAGTCTAATGAAGAGTTTGGTGCTCAAAAGAAAAAGCAACAACCACAGGTCAAAGATGTGTCCAAGAGAACATGTTTCAAGTGTGATCAAATTGGACATCTTGCACGAAAGTGTCCGAATCTGAAATCTGTGGATGTTGACAAAAAGCAGTCTGAAAATGTTAAGAAACAAAAATCTGAGGGTGTGAAACAAAGGTCAGCCAGATTTGATTTAAAACAAACTTGGAGGTACAACACAATCAAGTTTGTTTCGAATCAAACTTGGAAACCAAATCAGAATAGGTCTGATTCAAAACAAACACAGATTATTCACACACCCAGATTTAGAACAACACAAAGTTGGCAAAAATCCATTGATATAACAAAATCCAAAGAGTTTTGGAAACCAAAAGTTGTTCAAAGTCAAAATGTTCAAAAGGATTCACATTTTTACAAAAGAGGTACTCCGAAAGGTCAAAAATGGAGTGCTAAGAAACAAGTAATTTTGGTAAAAAATGAAAAAGTTGAAGTTAAAGTTGAAAAAGTTTTTGATGAGAAAGATTTTCCGAAATTGAATGATGCATTTTGTGTTGAAATGCCTAAGGTCCAACAGACCTAGGCTAAATTGTTCAAGTAATTAAGTAGTCTGAATGTGCAGGTGCTCAAGACAACTGAATATTATCAAGTGGAGTGTTGGAGCAGCCTGGCACAACAGGAGGAGAAGGCTGCTGAACCCTGGTTTGGTTGAACAGGGAGATAAAAAAAATTTGTGTGTTGATTGAATACGCCGAAACCCTCACGGCTGAACAAACATGATTAGTTTCACAAGATTGAAAAACAGTTTTTAAACTGTCGAAAATCAATGGGTTGTAAATCATGGAGGTACTTTATATTAGTTTTTCTGCAAAACAGAGCATAGTTAGCAGAAAATGGATGGCGAGAAAAAGCTATCAGTATTGGTTGTCAAATTTTCTTTAAATGATTTTGCATTTTAGGGGGAGATATATTGTTGTCAGAAAATCCAAAAACATTTGAAAATTTGAAAAAGTCAAAAACATGATAAAATTCAAAAATTGAGTTTTTGGGTAAAAAGAGGAAATGATAGTACATCAGTAGATTGTCACAGTATGCTAAAGAATTGGAAAGTTTAAATGTGTTAAACGATCTCACCGTGGATGTGTCAATAGATTTTTATACATTTAGTAAAATTTTTCGGGATATAAACCTAAATTCAAACTTGCTTATTTCGTGGGGAACACTACTTGGATATATAGGTAACCCCTGAAATCTTGTTTGAAAGATTCCTTTTTTTGATATACTAGGTCTTTATACTCAGTGATATCTGGGGTATTATTCCGGGACTTCTGCTGAATGGAAGTTCTGACCTAGTCCCCGAATAATACTTTCTGCAATGCTTGAAACATAGCATCACCCTCAGCAAATTGATGAAACAATAAAATTGATAGTCATTGCTGTTGAAACAAAAGATCCTCTAAAGGGGACACACCCAAAAGTTGAGTCATGATCTCTCTGCTGAACGGTAGTTCTGACCTGAGCTCTCATGATTCTTCATAATTTATTAACCCCTTACAGATATTATATGTGGTATACTCACATGTAAGACTGAATATTGGGATCTGGATACAGGAGTATATTCAAGAGGTGGGACACATGAATGAGTTTAAGTCTTTAAAACACCTAATTCGTATCCTGAATCAGTTGAACTTTGTGTGAAAATTTAAATGGACAAGTATATCGACAATCTAAGTGAATTGTTTAATTCTTAATGTGTAAATAAGCTCAACGGTACTTGTGACTTGTCAGAAACTGATATGATCCTCTGACGCATACTCAAACAAAAATATTGTTTATAAATATGTTTGTACATATTTCGTTATTGCTTTATATTTTCAGAAAATACAAAAAGATTTTTGATTCTGGTTTATTTTTGACAAACCAATGTCTGAGATGCTGAGTTTCAAAATCTAAGTAAGCTGATTGTGTTTCTGTAAATAAAACAAGTTCATTAATTTGAAACTTGAATTTTTTATAAAAAAAAAACAAAAATAGTTTGTGATATCTCCAAGGTCATTAAATTGGACTTGGATGATTAACTGTGGGGGATTTGGATGCTTATATTGTTAAAGAGTCAGTTTTCGATTCTGAAACTGCCAATATTCATAAGATGTGTTTGTTTAGAAAGATTGAGTGAGCCAGGTTAAAATTCCTAGATAGCTAAATTTGAAATGCTTTTACTTATAGATGTATGAGTATTGCAGGTTATGTACCAGACTACGATCCTGAAAGCATAGTCTAAGGGGGAGTCTGAAGACGAGCTCAAAGCAAGGGGGAGCTTGTAACAGGAAAGAAAAGGTGACGATTCCTAAAAGCACGGAAGCTTGATGAAAGGGGGAGCCTGAAGAAGCTAAAGAAAATAATTGATGGATGCTTACAATGATAGACATTTTGGAAAGAGTTTAAAGAATGATCAAGACTGAAGAGGTGTCATGATAGAGATTAGACACTGAAGACTTCGTCAATATCCAAGGGGGAGTTTGTTAGTGCACTATGTCTATTGACTTCGTCTTGAATCATGTAATGAGATAGGATAGGATAACCAGTGTTCGAGGTGCGAGAAACAAATTTTGAGGATAAACTTATGAGTTCGCTTGAAAGTGACATGGAACAAGTTCAAGCGAAACCTGATGAGTTGAGTTCGCTTGAACCTGTCCTGGTCAGCTTCAAGCGAAACCCCTCTACTATAAATAGGTTCACTTGGTTATTCATTTGAAACGGTTCGGATCTGAGTAGCGAAGCTCTGCCAGATTGTCTCCAGGTTGTAATTCATTTTCATATCAATATAAGAGACGATTAAATTGAATCGAGTGTTCGTTTCTTTGATTCTGCCTCTGATTCGGATAAAAGACTCTTCTGATTGACTCAGTCAGGTCGTACAGCGATCCTATAGTTTTTTTCTGCAGAAAATGTGTGTTATATTTTTCGTCATAACTTGAAACCTGGATAGAGTTAGGTCACGAAATTGATACTGTAGATGGTCACTGATGTTGTTGTAACTCTCCAACTAGAAGTTCGTCAGTTGGACTTATGATAAATTTTAAATGAATTTTTCCGTGGACTGCAGTCAGAAAGTGACGAATCTGATTGCAGCCCGGTAAATGATTTTTATAAAATAATTGGTAATGAATTGGATCCCAAGATTTTTACAAAATAATATTAGGATCATTTAAAACATTCTGTAAAATTTTGGGAATTTTTGGAATAAGTTAACTATTTTATTAAATTACTCGAAAACAGCCCAGTTTTAGATGTTAAAGCGGAAACAATGTATGTGGTGATTTGCGTGTCTAAATGTCAGTTATGTTGTCCGATAATGATCCAACTTGTTGTATGTCAATGAAAGTGTTATGTGAGATATCGTATGCTTCCTCTTGAGTAGTTATAGGAGGGAGGTATGTATGGGCATGATCAGTTAAAGTGAGTGCATGTTATGTGATAGATACGTGTAGGAACTTTGTGCTTTAATTGAAATTATTAATAAACTAAATGGTAATCATATTAGGACGTGATTGACCAACCCCGACCATTAGCTATTTTAAAGAGTTTAACCGAGCAACCCAAGGTGAGTTCACACTCTTAAGGCATGGGATTCCCGGTGGATTGGGAATGGGATTAAGAAGCTAAGATGAAACCTGTATATTCACCACTAATAGACTACATTTAATCCTGCGTATTCTCGGATTGGAAAGAATACGTACCTCCATCCTCGGATTGGGAAGGATGCCTACACTAAACCTGCGTATTCTCGGATTGGGAAGAATACGTACCTCCGTCCTCGGATTGGGAAGGACGCCTACACTAAACCTGCGTATTCTCGGATTGGGAAGAATACGTACCTCCGTCCTCGGATTGGGAAGGACGCCTACACTAAACCTGCGTATTCTCGGATTGGGAAGAATAAGTACCTCCGTCCTCGGATTGGGAAGGATGCCTACATTTAACCTGCGTATTCTCGGTTGGGTAGAATACGTACCTCCGTCCTCGATTGGGAAGGACGCCAATATATATAACTAGTCTAGTGGTTTACAACATGGGGTAGCCCCCACTGGTTATGGTTTGGGAAAACAAAGGAACTGATAAACAACTGGTTTTCAAATGAACTTATGGATTTTGAAACAACTTTAAACTAGACATCCAACTGTGAACTCGCTCAACTTTGTTGTTGACTTGTTGTTACATGCCTTGCAGGTCGTTAGGTATCTATGGAGCTTGCATGAGCAGGAGGAGTCGTTGTGAGACATGGACCGATGGGTGCCATGTTAAACTTTATGAACTTATGACTTACGTTTTGGTTTTACATTTTATGCTTCCGCTGTTTAAATTTGAATTTGGTTAACTTGTTTTTGAACACCAATTATATTGTGTGGTTGAACTTTTATTTAATTTACTATATTGTTCAATATGATTCGTGGCTTGATCTTGGTCAGTCACGCCTCCTGCGGTGACACTCCGCTTGTGGATTTTGGGAGTGTGACAATCAATCATAGTGCATGGAGCTCCAAAAGGTTCTAAGTAAGATACATCTGGTTTCCTTTTGTGTAACAATTCAAAATATGTTTTCCCATGCCTTTTAACAGTAAGAACTCTGTTCAAAGTATAACAAGCAGTAGCCACAGCCTCCCCCCAAAACTGAACAGGAAGATCTGACTCAACTAACATAGTTCTTGCAGTCTCGATAAGCGTTCGATTCTTCCTCTCAGTGACACCATTTTGTTGTGGAGTGTAACGAGAACTGTACTCATGCAGAATTCCCTTAGAAGTACAAAACTCGTCCATCACTTGATTCTTAAATTCAGTGTCGTTGTCACTTCTGATTCTCTTTACTTTCAAACTATACAAGTTTTCAAGTAAAGTGAGAATATTTTTGACGATTTCTGGAGTCTCACTCTTGTGTGCCATCATCGATACCCATGAGAATCTTGAATAGTCATCAGTAACAACCAAACAATAAGCATCTCCAAACATAGTCTTGTGCTTCATATGTCCAAAAAGGTCCATATGAAGACGTTCAAGAGGCATGTTGATGGTGTTGACTTTCTTGATTAGATGGGACTTCTTCGCTTGCTTTCCTTTTCGGCACGATACACAGACGTCTTGTAAATGAAAACTCTTGACTGGCACGCCATTCACAAGATTATTTCTCACCAGATGGTTCATTTTCCTCAAGTGAATGTGACCCATACGCCTGTGCCAAGATATGGACTCCTTCTTAGTGGCTTTTGAGACAAATCATGTAACTTGTGCAGACGTCATAATAGCTTGGCTCATATCAAGAATATACAAATCATTAATCCTTGGAGCCGTCAAAAGAATCCATTCTTTAGGAATTTTAAAACCGGGTTTCAGCACATAACAACTGGTATCATCAAAATGTACCGTGAACTTCTTGTCACAGATTTGCGAAACACTAAGAAGATTGTGATCAATTTGACGCACATAATTAATCTTATCGAAACTAACAACACCATTGGAAATCATTCCTTCTCCAGTGATGTATCCGCCTTTATCTCCAGCAAAGGCAACATAACCTCCCATAATGCTTTTCACATCGTACAGGAGCCTTAAGTCGCCTATCATGTGCCGGGATGCTCCACTGTTAACAATCCAGAGACTATTCACAGTTCCTCCTGGAACACCCTGCACAACACACTACACAATCAGTTTGAGATGGGGACCCAAGCCTTAGTGGTCTTGGGTCGACCCTTATAATCAAGAAATGTGATTTCTATTTCTTGATGATTTGGAAATGGTGTGCCTCCCCCTGAAACTGTACCGGTTTTAGGTTTCCAAGATTGTTGTCGTTTACCAGATTTAGTATTATTTACAGATTTAGACACTTCTGGTTTTGACAAATTTGATGAAGTTGGTCCCTTTTCTACAACATCCGGTTTCAACACTTTCTCGATTACCTTAACATTTTTACGTCGTTGTTTTGCTTTTTGTTCCTTAACAGTGCGTTTGTCTTGTTTAGGTGACACAGGATGACGTTGGTAATCCTTTTCAGGAGGGGCTTTTTCAACAAACTTTGGTTTTGGTGGGTTTGTATAATTTTTTATTATATGACCAAATTCCCCACACTTAAAACATGATCTCCTTTCAACAAATTTAGGAGATTCTGTTAGATGTCCCGATGTTGAACTTGTAGGCCTTGAGGTACTGGCTTAATTATCACACCCATTTGTATGTTGAGTGTAATTGTTATCACTGTTACGTTTCAAAATTTTGACTTGTTGGACAAAAGCAGTATTAGATTTGTTTTCAAAAGTCTCAATTTTGTCAGTACCACTTGAGGCCACAAATTTAATATCCCTTCCCTTTTTCTTGTTTCTAGCTCCCTTTGGTTCAACTTTAGGTTTTTGAGCTTGTTTTTCCTGTTGTTTACCTTTAGGGGCGATTGGTTGTTCCTTAGTTGGTAATTTTTTATTCCCGTATTGTTTTCTAACTTCAAATTTTGGAATAGGATCACACTGAGTTACTGTAACTCTCGGGATCGCCTTACCCAAAAACTTACTGGTAGAATCTTCCAAAACCCTATCAATCATGGATGGATTAACATTTTTAATTGGGAAATCCTTGTTTGAGTAAATTTTATCATCACCAATCAAGGTATATAACACATTATCGCCCTTAAAAGTAGACACAGATTCATCCACAGATTTGATCGAATCAATCTCCTGTTTTTTCAATGGATTACACAACGGGGGAAACTGGAGTAGGAGGATCACACAAGATATGATTCTCAACTGGAATTTCTACTCCTTTCTTCTTATCAAGAGATTGATCCTGATAACTCGCATCTGATTCATCCGATTCATTATCTGATTCATCATCTGAGGAAACATAATCCTCAATTATTGGAGGACTTTGTTCCACAGCACAAGACACGTTTTCTGTCTTTTCAGATTCCTTTGATGAATCATCCAGTTTGAACCCTAAACCTGCTTCAAACTCTTTGGGATTAAGAGGTACATATGGTTCAAACCGTGGCATTTCCTCCTCATCAGGCATCTTGGTATAATTGTGTCTCAACGGAGGTGGACACAATTTATACCCAATGCACTTAACATCTCCTTTCAGCTTCTGAACCTCGATGATATGATCAAGCACATATCGGGAGTTAGAATAACTCTCCAATTTGAGCTTGATCGCATCATGCTCACATTTGGCAATAGCCAACTCCTTCTTTAATTCTTCAATGATATTAATATAATTATTAATACCTGTTTGCTTGTTCAAAACTGTTTTTGTTAATTCAGATATACTTTTCTTAAGCATTTCAATAACAGATTTGAAATCTTTTTCATTATGAGTTAAAGCCATGTTTGCCTCCTTGCATTTCAAAGGGTCAACTACCAATCCCTGATTGTGACTAGTAACTACTTCTAGCTTATGTTTCAATTCTACACAATCATTTCATACACTAGGAGTTTCGGTGCGTACCTAACTAGTCGAAGCTGCAACATTTGCCATAAAGGCAGTTTGATAAGAAAAAGATCCATCCTCGGTGAAGAACTTATCCATTTCTTTTTATGCAACTTCAGCTTTCTTTATCAGCACAGATTTCTGGTTTTTCAACTCCTCGGCTTCTTTTAGTTGCTTAGCTTCCTTAAACAAACTGTCAACCTCAGCATCCTGATTTTCTTTTACATGTAAATCTGAACCATAACCACCCTCATTGGAGCTTTCCTCATCCGAGCTACCACTGTAACCAGAACTGTCATCATCCTCAGAGAACCCCTCACTGTGAACACGCTTGATATACTTGATGATCTTAGCATAACAAGTTGTTCCTCCATTTCCTTTTGTTCCCTGATTTCCCAATTGAACTGACCAGTCACATCCTTCATCTGCATGAACTACTAAGGCCCTGTTTGAATTTGAAGGCCCTGACTGGTTTGAGTTACCCGGGTTGTTCACTGTTACAATGCTCCTTTCATTATTCACTTGATTGGCATTGGATGAGCTTGACTGTTTTCTGAAAGGATTTTGATTTCCTTGTCTGTTGGGTCGAGTGCATTCCCGCTTGAAGTGACCTTTCTCACCACAGTTGAAGCACGTAACTGCATCCTTATCAAAACCATACTTAGTATCCGTTTTGCTCTCCAAACTTGTTCTACCCGTTCTTCTCATGTAGTCCTTAGCTCTTCTCACTGCACTTGCAAACGCCCACTTAATATCCATCAGTTCCATTTCCTCCCTGTCTATTTGTTGATTGTCTTCATCTGTCAAATTAATGTTCCTAATTTGACCAACGACTAATCCACAATAGGCACTCACCAGTGTGTTTAGAAGCTCTATATGTTCCCGAGCACCTTCCACACTTACTTTGGTGAAGTTTGAGGTATCAAATCTGACAGTGTTGGGGTTTGAAGATTGAGTGTTGTTGTTCCCATAAAAGGCTTGTTGAGGAGGTGGTTGACAAGGTTGTTGTAGAGTAGTTTGTGTGAATGGATAGGGTTGTTTTTCGGTTTGTTGAGGAACAGCTTGTGAAATAGGAAGATAGGCATTCGGATCGAATCGTCTTCCATAAGGATCCGTGGGAGGACCAGGGGTTGTGCTGGTTTAGGTGGTGGTAGATAGGCGCTTGGATCGAAATGTCTTCCATAAGGATCTGTAAGAGTACTAGATGATTGAACTGGTTGACCATAAGGGTTTGTACTTGATACAAATGAGGTTTGAAGCTTCGGTTGTTGTTGATTGGTACTAACTCCCATATTAATACCGCCAAAGTATATCTCGGGGTTTTGTGGAACTAGAAGTCGTTTAGCCTTTCGAATTTCCTCTTCATCCTTGTTCTCGAGCTTTTGGACAAATTCATAAACGCTAACCGTATCTAAAACACCAGTATGCTTCAGCAAGTCAATGAATTGACTCCACTTGTGTGGCAAAGCATCAGCAAAATGCATCACCATTTCTTGCTGTGTAGCAAAAACCTTGTATGAGTGAATCTCACTAAACAAGTGATAGTACCGAGTAGCCATGTCATACAGTGTTTCATTTTCCATGAACCAAAATCCTTCGAACTCCTTCTTCAACAAATCATGACGAATCTTTCTCGTTGCAACATTTCCTTCTCCTCTAGCTTCCAAGACATCCCACAAGTTCTTTGTACTTATACAATACGCAAATTGATGATAGATATCCTTATGAAGTGCTTGCGTAAGGATAGCAAATGATTTCTTCTCGAGATCGTAAGACTTTTTATCATTTTCGATCAATCCCGCCAAAGATTGTGCATTGGAACCGGCTTCTTCAACAGCTACATTGTACGGTGTTATAAAGCATGTCCACAGTTCGGTGTTTTGCCCTAGAACATACGTATGAAAACGACTTTTCCATGATGGATAATCATTCATGTGATTCAATTTTGGTGGACGATTGTTGCTTCCCGTTTCACTCTCGCTTAAGAGAAGATTTTGAATGCTATTGCTTTTGTTCGCGACACATGCCCATTGATGTTCGGTAATTTCCTTTTTGGGTATCAATCCCTTGACCCATTGTGAAGGATCTTGTGGTGTACTTGAGTTTTCACTCCAATTCCAAGGGTTTGAACTCATTTTGAAGTTTTATAAAAGACAATTTAAGTTAATACACAAATTTGTAAGTTTTGACAAAGTTATAAACTCTCTGTGAAAATCACAAGGAGTTGTTCACGAACAATGTCCTCCACGAAGGCTACTCCACGAAGATTGGTTTAACGAAGAATTGGATCCTAGTCAATTCCAACGAAGAGTGATTCTTCGTTGAACAGCAAGGAGCCACGAAGACTCCTATTCTTCGTGAGATGGGTTCCCACGAAGAGTGATTCTTCGTCCAACAATTCTTCGTCCAGCAGACTTTTCGTCAATTGATCGTTCGTGAATTGAGTGATTGTTCGTGATTTGGTTGGTGAGATTCCCCCTTTTACAGTAAGTTTCTTTTTCTGATTTTAAGAAAGGTGGTAGCTGGATATCCTAACATGGTCAAAAATAAACATTCGAAATCTTATCTTTTTCAGCAAATCTTTTTGAATCTTATCTCTAACAACCAAAATCCGGTGACTTTTCCGGTTAAACGACTCGCCGAAAAGTTTGACGAACTCAAATTTTGCAAGAAATTTTAAGAAAAACCAAGTCCTAACATCTCTCTATGTGTTTTAACTGGGTTTTTGTAAAAATTATCTTCAAATAACAAGTTTTAACTAAGTTTTTAAACACCTTTTCTGGAAAAACTTATTTTCTTGTCTTCAAGCTCAAAAACAACTTCAAGAAACTTCACAACTTGCTCAAACACAAGGTTTTGCTTGGTTTTAAACAAGGAAGAGAGTCAAAGCTCTGATACCACTTGTAGGTCCACTTGGAGGATCAAGATAACCTACTTCCTTGTTTGTTAATACAAATACGAGTGCGGAATCCACATAGCTATGCAAAACAAAGCAAAATAAAGCAAACACAAGTAATCAAAGATTCACAAATCTTAAATTAACTGAAGAGAATCAGTACAACACATACAAACAGTGCTTACAACTCTCAAGGACTCTCTTAACTGAAATGTGAAACAAGTGTCTGCTTGTATAGGCCCAATACTCAGTAACCCTACGAAGAATACAAAGAAGTTACTGGGCCACGAACATTCCACAGTCCCACGAAGACTGGGAGTCTTCGTGGACAATACCGACGAACAATGACTTACCACGAACAATGACTCTTCGTGGTGAACAATCTTGACAAACCATTGCTCGTGAAGATGTAATCCCACGAAGAATATGGTTTCTTCGTGGGGAACCTATATGCAGATAGTAACTTGCAGCAAACATAACAACAAGATCAAAAACACATAACAACTAACAGTTGCACACAGCAAACTGTTTTACAACACTAACAAAAGAAACATCGCGCTAAGTCAAGATATGGGGGTATCTTAACTTGGCCGACTCGACCAAACACTATACAGACCGTAAATAAAGACCGTACAAATTACAACGTAATAAGAACAAGCTACAGACACAAAACTGCACCAACAATAATTACACTAAAAATCACTACTTTTTCTTTCTCCTTTTCAAATAAATAATAGTTTTTATAAATTTATCATTATCTTTTCTCTCTGTTCCACTGACAACCACTTTCAATGTATTAAAATATTTATAAGGTGTGAACAGTGTTCCAATATATTTACAGATGAACAGTAACATTTTCTCTCTCATCTACTCACAACCACTAAAAACCATTCCTTATAATATAATTATCTCACCCATATAAATATAGGAAATCCATTGTAAATGCTCTTATAAGAAAAGATTATTAGGATTTTTGTATGCATTGCAAAGAAAAGATTTTTTTACAAGTTTTTTAAAGTTGAAAGAGGTGGATACCTATTGTGAAATAAGGTTATCTTGTTCAGACTAGTAAAGAGGTAGGTGGATACTATTTGAGGTTAATGATGTGACTGGAATTTAGATAACTAGTTAATGGGATCATAGTTATTAAAGGCGCTAGACGCACTCAAGGCGCATAGGCCTCGCCTGGGGCCTAGGCACAAAACACTAGAAAAGCTTGGGCGTAAGAAAAAAAAAGTGCGCTATGAATTTTTTTTAAAAATATATTATGTGTTAGAAAAATAATACTATTCAGATTCTTCAAATAAAATAAACAAAAGCTATTATATAATGTTTAATATCATCTATTCAGTACCGATTTGGTTAAAAGTTGGATGTCTTAAGTATGTTATAGTGGGCTCGGGTTTAATGACCCATTTGGTTAATGTTGTGCTTGGAAATATGTAGTTTTTTTGAACTTATAATCTATATCTTATTTTGTAGGATTTCCTTGATGGTTTGTTTGAAAACGAAAGTTTTTTAGAACACCTCTCAAAATTCATGAACTCGAAGAAGGCTTCAAAGAATGGCAATGAAGACAACATGGATGAGGATCAAGAATGATGAAAAAAAGAAACTTGATGTTTATTATATTTTATTTTAGACTTATAACTTAACTAGACAAAGAAACGTGAAACGTGATGTTATTATGGCTTATTTTTATTTGATATTGGTTTTATGTTTGGGTTAGAATTGATGGGTATGTCTGGAAAAGATCAGCATGTTTTGGTATTTGAAAACACGGCAAAAAAAACAAGAAAGCAAAAAAAATCTTGTTTTTCCAGGAATGGACTTTTAGAGGCAACAAAAGTCGTCCCTAAATGTATAAGCATGAGGTCATATGCTGATGTCATCAATGAACTTTTAGGGGCGACTCCAACACCATTATCGACAACAATTGTCGTCCCCAAAGGTCAACAGTGACGAGGCATTAGGGTCGACATTTTAGCGGCGACATGTCACCCTGATGCGATTTTCTGTATCAGTAGGGGCGACAATTGTCGCCCCTAAAGCTCTGATTTCTTAAAAGGGTAGATCTTTACAAACCATTGAACTCTCTCACTAGAACTACATATGAGAAACTCAAAATATCGTTTGAGAATTGATATTAATAAATATGAACTTTTTAACTCTCTCACTAGAACCTCGATCTCTCACCTACTTATTTGCATATTAAGCTTTCACATGTATTTCATTCATTTACTAGCTAGATAAACTCTTCCTTCACATCGATCTCCTGACCTTCTCTGGTTATAACACATAAATCCCATGTCTTATTTAGAAACAGAAATTGCTCCTTTCCGAATCCCGCTTGAAGATTTAATCACCGCCACCAACAATTTCACGGCAGAAAATCTCTTGAAAAGAAGTAGAATAAAAGATGTTTACAAAGGAGTCCTGCTCTGGCGGTCCACTGTAGGGATCAGTGTTGTGATACTGAGGTATTCTCCTTGGTCTGGGCTAACAGAAACTCTGTTCCTGGAAGAGATTCATAGGCTTTCTCGTCTCAAACAGAGAAACGCCGTGTCTATTGTTGGTTTTTGTGATGAGAATCTTGAAATGATGATAATTATGGAGAATCAAGCTAATGGAAGTCTTGACAAGTGTCTAAGCGATCCAACCCTCACATGGGTTCAAAGATTGCATATATGTTTTGGTGCTTCACTTGCGTTGAGAGACATCCACGTTGGTATGGAAGGTTGCGAACCGGGTTTTCATTATACCCTAAAGGCCTCAAAAATATTGTTAGATAAAGATTGGGAAGCCAAAGTATTATGTTTCGGATTGCGCCAATCATATCCTGATGTGTACTCTTTGGGCGTGATATTATTTGAAGTGCTTTGTGTGAGGAAAACAGTGATTAATGGTGTGGATCAATATGTCGGGGTGATGGCGAAAAACCGTTATGAAGAAGGAGCGCAGCTGGATGATATGGTTGATCTAAATCTAAGGAAACAAATGCACCCACAGTCACTGTCGGTCTTCTCGGAAACAGCCTATGACTGCTTGAGGGAACAACCTAACCAACGCTTGGATATTAATCAAGTTGTGGAAAGACTCAAGGAAGCTCTGGAGCTTCAGTTGACGCATGAAAAGGTTGTTAGTTCTTTCACTATACTTCGTTCTCCACTGATATCTAATCAACTAATATATTAATTTTTTCTAGTTTAGGGCAATTAATAAGGTTAATAAAAATGATTTTTACTACAAATAGGATATTTGCTTCGAATTGATTTTCTTTTCAGTTTTGTTTTTGAAGTTTCTCAATAATAAGAGTCTAGCTTGCATAAACCATCCAAATTATTTGTCAAATAGTTTTACGGTTTTAAATCCTTTTTGTTAACTATAAGTTTAATGAAATTGAACTATCTATATGACTATATTATATAGAACAATTTTTTTTTCTCATATATAGATTTTTATTTTCTTTTATAAGGGTTAACTAATTAGCTATTTTCAAGATTATTTTATGACGTAAGTTGTTGAGGGATAATTATTGGTGGTATAAATTAATACCATTTCATCTTGATGCCGGCCATTTTAAAATTCTAGGAATGCACATATATATTGTTTTTCGTGTTATGGCCGGGCATCTTTTTATTTATAATTTTAAAAACAAAAACAAGTACAGTTTTTATGTTATAAATGTAAACAAGTACATCTATGGTTGACCTACACATATGTTGTCATAATATATTTTTATTATCTCTTTTTTTATCAACTAGTTGGCGAAGTTAGCAACATGCAGTTTAAAATTAAGAACACTTATTTATTTATTTATGTTTATTCTCCTAGATGTAGGAATAGTGGTCAATTAGAGTACCAAGAATTTTACCAATCCAGGATTGCAATCTAAAGCAATAACATGCAGTTTAAAATTAAGAACACTTATTTATTTATTTATGTTTATTCTCCTAGATGTAGGAATAGTGGTCAATTAGAGTACCAAGAATTTTACCAATCCAGGATTGCAATCTAAAGCAATAGTATCAAGCTCCATCTTATAACAAATAATCAAGTAAGTATATCAATACAATGAACTCTCGATATATAGAGACAGTAGAAAACAACTCAAACAACTAACTGAACTAATCTATACACTCTAATATGCCTCCTCAAGCTGAACGTGGAGCATCCATGTAAAGCTTGGAACGCAGACTGTCAAAATGAACACCAGACAATCCTTTGGTCAAAATATCCGCAAACTGAAGTGTAATGGAAACATACCAAACATGTAAAATCTCTGTCAAAACCATATCACGAATAAATGCAAGTCACTCTCCAAATGTTTGGTGCGCTGATGAAACACCTGGTTAAGTGCAAGAGACGTAGCTCCAATATTGTCACACCAAAGAGATGGTGGACAAGTCATCGTAATATGTAACTCATGCAATATAGATCTAATCTATCGTAACTCTGCAGCCGAAGGGGTATGGTCCCAAAAAGCCGCGCAGACCAATCAGGTCGCGCGCAGGACCATACTCCTTAAATTGTAATCTGAGTAATCTACAGACCTCGTACGGACTACTTAGGCTCAAGCTAAGCCGCGCGCGGGCCCAGACAAGGATAAAGCTCAGATTCTATACGTAGCATCCTGAATGAAAGCCCTCAATGCCTAGACCACGCGCAGGCTGATCGGACACTCACCAAAGGCCGCGCGAGGGTAACGGCGCAGGTTCATTCCAGGAGGCACAAAAGTACGAGTGGCAGAAGAGTAAGCCAATAAACGTCCAACAGCCTGTATTCTATCGTGCTCCACGATCAACAATCGTGCAGGAGACAAAAGGTACACAAGGACACCTACGTGGCACCAATCAGGGGGCGATGACAACTGCCCCACGATCTCCACTCGTCTGCTGATGTCAGAGAGACAACACCGACGGCAACCCGGACACGTGGCTCCAATCAAGGTGCGCCAGCACCGAAGATCTTCTAGAAGACACTAACGGTGGCCACAAAAGAGACAAGGCAGATATTCCTTGTTGTCCCCTTCAGGCCCAAGGCCCATCAGCCCATCTCCTTCAACACTACTCTAGCTATAAATAGGAACCTCATACACAGCTTAAACCATTCTGTTCTCTAATCTCTCACTCTAATCACACTTATTTCCTCAAAACAAATACTTATTCTCACGCTGGAGAGTGGTTAAGAGGGAAACCCTCATATTCCCCTCTTAACGAGCTTAACGGGGTGTTGATTGTTTTGCAGGAAGGATCATTGCTCAGCTCAGGAAGGATTAAGAAAATTAACCCTTATGGTTGAAACATAAACCCAACTAATAACCCTAAAATTAGTTATGTGTTTCTTCAGCAGCTATATGAGCAAGAGCACAGTACTCAGTCTCAATACTCGACCTAGCAACCATATGTTGTTTCTTGGAACTCCAACTGATGAGGTTGGGCCCAATAAAAACATAATAAAGTGGAACATCGGTCATCGGGGCACCGATCCCAATCCGCATCACTATAAGCATGTAAATCAACACAAGTAGACCGACGTATACATAACCCATGTGAAATGGTACCCTTAAGATACCGCAAAATCCGTTTAACAGCGACCCAGTGTCGATCAATAGGTGCGAGAATAATTTACATCTAATTTTTTTACGCTGTTATAAATGTTTTTGCGGGATTTTTTACATCGATGTTTTTTTACACCGACTAGGCTTGAGCTTGGCTTGTCATATTTTTATGAAGCTCGAGCTCGAGCTCGTCTTTGGTTCAAGTGTAAGAACGGTTTGGTGGTGAAAATCAATTGAAATAACTTGAATAATGCACAATGAGTATCTACGACATCGTTAAAGGCTTGAAATTCAATTAACAATGTTGTGTTAGGCTTAGGTTTTCAAATGTCTCTTTCTGATTAAAATTTGGCAACACTTCATTTACAATAGCTCTCCTTTCATAAAAGCTCCAAAACCTAAAATAGAGGTCATGTGCATGAAGGACATATTTATAGCCTTGAGTCATCCCTGTGCAGGACTCCTACGTTGGATATGCTCATACTAGTGTAGGACTCTTGCGCACGTATGTGTCCATTACATATCAATCAAATCAAACTTCTAACTTATACGACTGTGTTACATATACACAATGACTTATACAACAAACCCGTGCATTAGACATTTAGTGTACTAACAGACTCTCCATTGGATATTTTCGCAGTCTTGTCCTTTGACAGTCTTTAATCTTCTACTTGTTTATGCCAAAATTCTCTTCTGATATTCACGACGATGTTCTTCAAAACTCTTTATCATCATCTGATCGGTCTTCAAAGGTCTCTTATACTTGTACTTCGAAATCGACGTTCCTTTCGTTCTTTTCTTCACCTCTATTTCCTCTAAATCTATCTAATTACATTCCCACATTCTCCCCGAATGTATTTTATATGCAAAACACACTTTCATAACTCTTTGAAATTGTAATGCTTGTTCTCTGTCTAGTTGAGCATAATAGATTTAAAGAATAGAATTTCAATATCTTTATCTGACATATTGACTAGCCACATTGGATCGTATACTTGTATAGCTCTCCGGTTCTTCTTTCCTTCACATAATACAATAACTGCCTCCCTAGTCTTTTCATCATAATACAACCATTTGAAATATTCATATATGTCTTGTTCCATTTCATGGACTAGTATCACCTTACTTTTCTTTGAAACTTTCGGCTTTCTATATTTAAAGTAACAACGTACTTTCCTGTTTCTGGATCCACTTCCGTTCTAGATACGATGCACTTTGGTTATTGAGGCTTCTAGTTTTTGAACCCTGTTCATGCTTCTCTCTTTATAAACCATAAAACATGATGATTGTAAGAATTTAACTCGTAGTTGATCAGCTTCAGTCTGTATAACTCTTTTTACATTCCACCATGGTAGAGTTTTGATATCATTTATAAATCTAAAATATTGAACTCCATATTCTCTTCTTATAGCAATCTTCTTCAGCTTCGGAATCCAACACCAGCTTTTAATATCTCCCATAGACACATCCTTATGTTGAGTGAAGAATTTCAAAGGTCTTAGAAACATTCTTTCATCCTTTAGCTCTTTAAACCACTTGAATCGATCAACAATGATGTCAAGTTCTTTAATAACTAGAACATCTCCTTGTTTCTCTTCAACTTTTGAGTATATCTTCAACCTCTTCAGCAAATATCTCAGTGAAACTAGGATAATGTTCATTAACATTGTTGGCATATCGAACTTTTTCATCATATGTATCTTCTTCAATCTCAACTCTATCAAAATCATCAGCATCCATAACAGGTTCAAATACATAAACTTCTTATTGATCATCATTAACTGCATCTTTAAGATCTTTTTCGAAATCAAACTCGAAGTCTTCTTCTAGAATACCACACAACTTGGCTAACTTTCCTTTTGTGTAGTTGTAGACAAATTCACCTTCTTGAACTACATAATCTTACTCAAGAAATTATTGAGCAAAGTCACTACCACGAACAAATGTAAATGGTACTACGTCTGTGACGATTCCTATAGCTAATCCTGTATAAACCACCAAAGTATGCTCTTTAACATTCTTCTCTCCAGACTCCCCCTGACCCTTTGCACTTTCATTCGTCTTCTTCAAGGTATCTGTTTCTGGTTGACTCTCAGTATTTCCAGATTCACTAACTTTACTTATTGTCACACCAGCATTACCACATTGATCATCATCATTATTATTGTCATCATTATCATCAGAATCACCATAATCCAACTTATCTTCATCATCTTCCTTATCATAAATATACAACGTATCCACCATTTCTTTATTTTCTTTTGACAATACTGGATCAAATGGTACAACTGTAGTAGTAACAAGCACTAATTGAGATTGTTCTGCATTTGTTGGTTGTTTGCCTTTAGCTTTTGCAGCTTCAACAACTTATTTCTCTGCTCCATTTTGATCTTGTAATTATTTCATTACTATGAAAATTATTGCCCATTCTCTGCTCCAACCCTTTGAAATAATCTCTGAACTTCAGTAGCATACTAGCATGTATTCTTTGTCTTTCAGAGTTTCATTAATCTATTATTGTTGAGCTTCATTCTTCTTTCTCAGCCTCTTATTCTCTTCAGCTAAACTATCAACCTCCACATTCAACATATAACTTGCCTTTGTAAATCAACAATCTTCTCATTGTTTGGCTCATTAAAGTAATCATACTCCATATCATGCAAATCTTCTAAATTTGGAGTTGGGAATTGTTATTGTGATGATGATAGACCTGCTTGATCAGGTTTAGCACTTTGTTTTGGTGTGGATTATGATGGTAATGATGTAGGTGTTTTTATGTGAATATGCTTTGTTATTCCAATATCTATCGTCTCTTCAACCATTGGTGTACCTTTCTTTATACACTTAGCTTCAACATTAAGTGGTTCATCAGTAGTAACCTCTAGATTATCCTTTTGAACATCCTCAGTGACTGGTTCATTCAAAGTTTTATCACCTTCATCAATCAATCTTAAACTTGAACCTCTTCCTTGCTTCTTAGCACTTGGTGACCCTATCTCTTTATATTTGTCTTTGCCATACTTTTCTTTCTACCACCTACTTTCTTCGTAGTTTCAGATACATCAGCCTCTGGTTCATAAGTTTCATCTTTGTCTTCCTCAATTTTCTTTTTCTATGTTTGTCTTTCAAAACGAGCTCTTGGAACATAAGTACTCGTTTGTACTGAAACACCTTCGTCACTTTCCGTCTTCTCATCATCAGACTTTTCTTTGTCGCAGGTTGCAGATACTACGACTTCTTATTCAACAGTTTTAACCTTCTTCTTGCTTCTATATCTTTTCCTCTTTTGAGAACCCTTACAATCATCCTCTTTCTTGAATCTCTTACTCTTCGAATACATGAATTGTCTCATCGCATTAACTTCAGAATCAGAATTACTATCATCATGTCTCCACTTATTATTCTTTGGAGCAACATAGTCTTTCTTCTTTAAGTTCCCAAACAAACCTTCGAAAGGTGCTATCTCTTCATCAGATGTTCCCTTATAAGAATTCAGACTTTCAAAGTTTATGTTGTTCATGTGTTCAAGTTCCATCTTGTCATCCTCTTTCCTTTCAAGATCTTGACATTGCATATCGATGATGTTTTGTAGAAATATTGTATACGTCACCCACCTTCCTTGATTACTGTTATCTTTCATGTTGTTAAAGATCATCCTTGAGAAATTGAATTTCAAGTTTAAGCACAATGCTGCCATTGCACCCATCAAGTAATCCGGTGCCACATTATATCCACCCTTCCTGTGCCCTTAGCAATGAATCATCACATGCATTAAAAAATTGTATGGTCTCGAAACATAACTCTTAGCATAACTCATATCATTGATGTAACCATCGTATACCATTCTTTGAAAACAACCCTTCACTAACTTCTCGTCTAGAATATCTGGGTTTTCGGGTGTATCTTTAAAATCCAGCACTTCATGAATCAACACTTTTCCGTTATCACCACCTTCTGTTTTTGTACTTCTGACTGTATTTCCGGCGGATCAATTTGACATTCAATAGTTGCGTCGTTCCAAAAATCTCTGATATATGATTCATAGGGTACTCGTACTTCTGTAATCACCTTAAAGATTTTTTATTTTTCAAGAAAGGCATAATCAGTTTAAACAGCTTAGCTATCTTTTCATCTTCATTCAATAAAGCGATGTTATGTTTCAGATCCTTATCTTTTGGTTGCTTAGCTTTCACCATCCACAAACATATGCACACAAGCATAAATCTGACAATTTAAACAAATCCGACACTTCGATTTTTTTGGACATTTAATCAATCCCTGTGCATGAGTCATGGAGCGCATGACTCATCAAACGCATGACTTAACAAACTCATGACCATTTTAAACGTATGAGTCCTACATGTTACACCTCAACCGATGGTAAAGAGATTGAGGTGAGACGTAATAGATTGCTCAAAGACTACATGACAATAAATTTGCGACAGTAAATTAAAATTAAAAAAATTCATTTCTCTTTAGTAAATTAAGCATTACATTGTTCATGAAAATGGAAAGTACAACAATTGGAATTTCAAAACTAACAAAATTAAAATGCATAAATTAAAACTAGGTGAGTATCTAAATCCACCCTAAGTCTTTTCTTACGAAATTATCATCAAATATTTCCTGCAACATGTATAAAATATCCGTCAACACAAATTATTTTGGTGAGCATACTAGTTTGTCTAAATAGAATAGGCATGAACAAAATCTCAATTCCATGTGTTAATTGTATACTAAGTAATATGATCATACTAGCATGCAAGACTAAATATCAACCCAAAGTTTCCACCAGCATAACCCTCTCACTAATGTGAATAAGACCATAAAGATTGAATACTTAATAATGACCCAAGAAATGGGGCGGTGTGCTAATCCTATAACGTTATACATGTTAAGTGAGGCTTGTTCAAGTTAATGATAAATAGCATGCCTAAGATTGTCCTAGTATGTATAAACAAGTACCATAACAAATAGGATGTTTAAGGATTGAGTAATTTCATAATATTGATTGTACGTGTGATTGTGGTTTTAACACAAATAGATGTTACAACCGAAATAGTGTTTAAAGCGTAAAATAGGTCAACTATGAACTCACAGTTTGTGAAGATTTCAATAAAATGGGAGTGAACGGCATAGGTGTAGGACCGTGTTTCTAGACCGAAACCGTGATTCGTGTGTTTATGTTCATAGACGGGAAGATTAGAGACGGATGAAAAACTTACTTGTATAGATTAAGTAGCATAACAATACAAGCTGGCCCGATTAACAAGCTAACCGAACCTTACCAAAGGAGTACACATCCGGGAGAGACCAAGTGGTGATCTCTCCCTCTGAGGTCTAAAACCTCCTAAAGCTTCAAGTGTTTGAAATGACAAAGGGTTGCTATTTATAGCCACACCCCTTTGTCTTTCAAACACACACGGTCTAACGAATAACCCTCTCGTTTGACCACTTTAAACGAGCGGGTCTATACACGTTCGTTCGACCGTTTCACTAACTATTACAAAATCAGCATAAAATAAATCTAATCTATTCGAACATCATCGGACACAAAAACTGCACCAACAAATTCCCCCTTATCCGTTGCTGTCGAATGCTGAAAATGCAACTGCAATCGATCTTCAGTCAAGTATTTATCTTCTCTGTGTTAACAAATTCCCCCTTGACCGATGATCCAGGTAAGTAGTATCTTGACGCTCCTTGTATAATATTTCCCCCTTAAAGTACGCGTATCCGTGTTAGGTGTTGTGCAATGTCCTCACAAGGCTCAATTGACCGATATTTCGCTGATCTTCCAATACTCCAACCGGCATTTGATAAGGGTTCCATTCTTTAAGAACTGCATCAAGTCTTGATCTGTCATAAGAACTCTATTTCATTCAAGCATACTACATTGGTAGAGCTTTCTGGTGAACTGTCTTCTGTAAACCGTCTTTGTGGAATCGACCAAGTAATGCACTTTAATCGTCAGCATCAACACTCAAGAAAGTCAGCTAGACCGAGTATATCCCTTGCAAGCTCAACCAGCATGCTTAGTTGAACCACATCTAGATCTCAATGTCTCGCATTTGTGAAGTTGACCACGTAATGCACTATGGATCTTCAGCATCAGTACTCAGGAACTCGGCTTGACCAAGTACATCGTTTGCAAACTCAATGAATTGAGTTACCCCCTGATCCCTGTGAAATCCCAAAGAAACATTAAACCCAAAACCGAATCCTGCAGGTCTTCAGCCTTGAACTTTCAACTTTCATAAAGATTCCCCAGGTCTTCAGTGAACAGCGCTTTGAAACAACTGTAGACTTTAGATACCTGTATGTTTCCGTGCAAAACTCTTCACGCTGGCTGGAGAATTAATTAAAATCCTCAAATATGTGTCTGTGCAAAACATTCCACGCCGAACCATTAGTATCACTAGAAAATCACAAACTCTACCACCTGTGGTTGCGTTTAGAAATTTACCAAAGAAATTTAACATAAGAAAATTTTTATCCCCCCATTTATTTGGTAAGTTCTCTAAACCTTAACAGATTCCCTCCACTTCAAAGAAACTGTCGTCAATTTCACAGAACAAATTCTCTCCACTGAGTAGAATTTATCTTCAAATGTTCACCAATTCCCTCCACTGAGCGAAACTGTCGTCAATCTTCACTGAATGTTCTCGGTTTTTCAAAAAATCATGAAAACGACTTTCTTCTTTGCATATTCTAGTTGAAAAAGAAAGTTCCCTAGCACCCCGTAGGATCCGACTTGTATCCCTCCAAAGACTTTGTGAACTCGTTAGGACCGATATTGGCATTACAGGTTCATTCAATCATTACCAAATGCGAGAATATGACAATAAACAAAATGCTTTCTTCTTTGCATATTCTAGTTGATAAAGAAAGTCCCCTAGCACCCCGTAGGATCCGACTTGTATCCCTCCAAAGACTTTGTGAACTCGTTTGGACCGGTATTGGCATTCCAGGTTCATTCAATCGTTTCCAAATGCGATAATATGAAAATAAACAAAATGCTTTCGAACATTTACGAATAACCGATAACAACATAAACATTGATGTGCGGAAGTAAACATACCCTTTTTGGCCCATAATAGTCACGTCACCAATTTTGACATTTGCACTGGTAACCGTGACTACCCCACGTTTAACAAAAATCAAGTTTTCATTATGCTTCAGCATCCCGTACGCTCCCGAAACCGTACGAATTTGTCGTTGAAAAATCTTAATTCACATAAGCTTCACAAACACCCGACCGTACTTTGTTCGCGACCCCACATTCACTTCATTTCAAACTAGCCCAATGAAACCAAATACTAAGGCATAACTCCAGGTGCTAGTCTGGGCCCAAACCATATACCAAAGCCCATGAAAGATCGCATCCATTGTTCGTGGCTCAACCATTTTTCGTTGTACCTAGTCTACGTGAATATGGCCCAATCAATGATTCTTCCCCAAACATGGGATTGTTCGGCAGGGAGTCTTCATGGATTTGGGCTCAAATTGTTAGGCCCAAAATGATTCAACGAACAAATAGAGTCTTCGTCGAAGGCCCAAGATGAGTCTTCGCAGGAAAATTGTTATGCCTAAAATGATTCAACAAACAAAGAGTCTTTGTCGACATTGAGTGGAAGCACCATGAGTGTAGGCTTCGTCGCATTCAGTGTTCACTGACCATTGATTCTTCGTCGCAAGGAGGTAGAGTCTTCGTCGACATGAAGACTTCATCCAAAGCAAGGAGTCTTTGTCGACATGAAGACTTCATTGTGCTCCATTTGACCCAATCTTCGTGACACATTGAGTTAACCTTCGTCACGACGAACCTTGATCATTCGCAGGCTAATCTCCTCTGGTCTAAAAACAATGAGTCTTCGTCGTGATAAGATCGACTTCGTCCAAAGGGAGTTTGGACGAACCTTGATAATTCGTCGTGATAAGACTTTGTCCAAAAGAAGTTTGGACGAACCTTGATCATTCTTCGTGAGTCTTCATTGAATCTTCGTCAACATGTAATCTTCGTTGGGGAGTCTTTGCCAAGGAGGGTTCGTCACTTTTTGGTCCAGATCTGAAGAAACCCTACTTTTTCTTCAAGTAGCCGCCACACTTCCTCAAGAGCATAGCGACTGTTCATACCCAAATTTGACGAAAATCACTTCAAAAGTTATATTTGATGATGAAAACTTGTTGAACTAGGTGTAAAACATAAAACTTAACACTCGGTTATGATCCATTTCAGCACAGACCCATCATTCGGGTCAAGATCTGGGTTTTTCCTCTTTTACCCATTTTTTTACATCTTGAACAAAAATCACAATAAACACAAATCTAGAGCACCTGTGATTTAGCAAACGGTTAGATTTACTAAATCGGGTACCATGGCTCTGATACTAATTGTAGGACCGTGTTTCGGGACTGAAACCGTGATTCGTGTGTTTATGTTCATAGACAGGAAGATTAGAGACGGATGAAAAACTTAGTTGTATAGATTAAGTAGCATAACAATACAAGCCGACCCGATTAACAAGCTAACCGAACCTTACCAAAGGAGTACACATCCGTGGAGAGACTAAGTGGTGATCTCTCCCTCTGAGGTCTAAAACCTCCTAAAGCTTCAAGTGTTTGAAATGACAAAGGGTTGCTATTTATAGCCACACCCTTTTGTCTTTCAAACACACACGGTCTAACGAATAACCCTCTCGTTTGACCACTTCAAACGATTGGGTCTATACACGTTCGTTAGACCGTTTCACTAACTATTACAAAATCAGCATAAAATAAATCTAATCTATTCGAACAGCATCAGACACAAAAACTGCACCAACAATAGGAGGATGGAATCACTAATGTTACCCTAAAAAGGTAAACAAGGTGTATGAGTATTATGATATGTAGTTTGGAATGTGAATGAAATTTGCGTATATGAAATTACATATAATATATCTTACTTAGGCCCTTATTTGGACATTATTTTTAGTTTCTGTTTTTCATGAGTGTTAGCACTCACTAGAAGCCCAATATAAGGTATCTATGTTTAAGATATTCTCCACGTTAACACATAACATTCAACTATGAATTTTGGTTGATATTATGGTTTGGTTTTGGAGATAAGTATGATATGTAGATACATAGGTTATTATTATTTACATAATATAGTATTTGTCTTGCATTCGAGGTAGGGTAATCGACTAACCTCAAGGTTTTCACCATTGCACAAAATCACCAACATGGATATTCGAATATTCAAGAATACAAGTTTGAAGCATATAATTAAATTATATATTTGCTAAGCAGCCAAGTGAGGTATCATCTAGACGAGTACTTCTAACATTGCGAGATTGGAGGCTTGGTGTAGGTTTACTCACTTTATGATAGTTCCTCCTGGAACACCCTGCACATGTACTCAAATGATCAGTTGGAGATGGGGACCCCAAGCCTTCGTGGACTTGGGTCTTCCATTTTTATCGACAAAAGTTATTTCAACTTCGCGATGGTTTGGAAATAGTGATGCTCCCCCTGAGTTTGTGGCCATTTTTGGTTTCCATGTCTGTTGAGTTTTACTAGTTTGATTGTTTGAAATTTTAACTTCGTGATTGTTTGAAGTTTTAGAAATTTCTGGTTTGACTGAGACATGTTGTTTTTGAACCACATTTGTTTTAAGAGCCTTTTCAATTAATTTGACTTGCTTGCGTTTCTGTTTCTTCTCCCTTTCTCTTACAAGACGGGGATCTTCTTTTGGAGAAACATAACGCTTTTGGTAATTTTGCTCACGAGGAACATCAACTTTAGCCTTAAGCTTATGAAGGTATGGACAATTATGAATGATATGCCCAAATTCACCACACTCGAAACATGATCTTCGTTCAACTAACCCCGAAGTATCATGTTGATGTCTCATTGATGAACTTTGTGATTTCGAAGTACTTGGTCCTGAATTGTTTTGACCATCCCTTTTCAAAATTTTAACTTGTTTAACATAACCTACGTTAGATTTGTTTTCAAATGTTTCAAGTTTCAGTTCCCTTCGACTTCACAAAGTTCACATTTTTGTTCTTTTTCTGGTTTTGTTCCTTTCGACCTTGAATTTTCGATTTTCCTTTTGGTTTAGTATGATTTTGCTGAGTTTTCTCTGTTGGTAATTTCTGGCTGCCATATTGTTTTCGAACATTGGCTTTTGGAATCGGGGGACATTGTGTTACCACAACTCGTGAACTCAACCCTCCCAAAAACTTACTTGCCGAATCCTCAAAAACTTTACTGATTAAAGATTGATTTACATTTTTAATCCGAAAATCTTGGTTTGAATAAACTTTATCATCACCAACTAGAGTGTATAGCAAATTCACACTCTCAGACTCATGTGCAGAAGTGGACTCGACCCGAACAGTCTTAGCAGGTTTTGCGGAAGGATCACATAGAATGTGATTCTCGAGAGGTATATCCTCTTCTTTGATAACTGCATCAGACTGTGCAGAGTCAGTATCATCGGATTCATCATCTGAAGAATCAACATCCTCAACAATGACAGGAGGATCCTAATTTTGTTCAGCAGTTGATACTTTTGTATCTGCTGACACATCCGAATCTGATGCTACTTCCTTTTTGTAACCAAGTCCAGCTGCAAATTCCTCAACATTTAAAGGAACAAATGGCTCAAATTTAGGCTTATCCTCCTCATCAGGCATTGCGGTATAATTGTGTCTGTACGGTGGAGGACACTTCTTATATCCAATGCACGTGACATCCTTTTTCTCCTTCTGTATGTCAATGATGTGATCCAGCACATACCTAGAGTTTGAGTAACTATCTAACCTAAGTTGGATCGCCTCATTTTCACACTTGACACAGGCCAACTCCTTTTGGGCTTCCTCGAGCCTAGTGATGTAATTATTTATAGCAGTTTGTTTTCTTGAAACTGTTTTTTACTAGCTCGGTTTTATCTTCCCTTAATGTGTCAATTACTTTCTTATATTCTTTTTCATGATTTTTATGGAATAGGTTGGCCTCTGTGCATTTCGCAAGATCCACGATCAAACTTTGATTGTGGATAAATGTCACGTCATACTTGCTTTGCAAATCATCATATTTGTTTTGCAAGTCAGATAATCTAGCACCTAAATCAGACAATCTAGCATCTAAATCAACGCAATTATCACATTTATTAGATTTAGATTCATCGATACATACCTGACTTGACGAGCTGCCAACATTAGCCATGAAGTCTGAATGATGAGAAGAAAAAGAATAAGCAGCTTCATCCACTAGAATTGATCTTCGATCATTCCCCGCTTTAGCTTCACTCAAAAGCTCCTCAACATCTGCATCAATGGACTCATGTGACACTTCATTCGTGCCATCTTCACCTGAACTTGAGGTTTCCTCATCTGAGCTTCCACTGTCATCGGAACTGTCTTCATCAGAAGGTTCTCCACCATACGCGTGTTTTAGATCTTTGACAACTTCAGCAAAACAAATTGTTCCACCCTGATCACCGCTACCCAGTTGAATCGACCAGTCACAACCTTTATTAACTTGCACCACAAGAGCTCGGTTGTTGTTTGATGGACCTGCTTGATGAAAATTGTTGCAGGCATCAAGGCACATTCATTATTCCTGGTTTCATTCTGATTCGCTTGGTTGCCTTGATTTCTGAATGGATTCTGATTCCCATGTTGAGCTGGCTTCGTACATTCACGTTTGAAATGACCTCGTTCAGCACAATTGAAACACTTGACCGCTTGTTTATGTCACACCCCTATTTTCCACGTGTCACCGGTGGGCCCGGTGGGGAGTATCGTGACGTAGTTGGTATCATCATAGACAAACAACACAATATAATAATGCACAGCGGAAGCAAAGATAGATTCATTTCAACTTTAAATAAAAATGTAATATTAAATATCACTAGTAGTTGGAAACGGATCCACAGGCGGATCAAAAACAAAATAAGATATTGATCAACAGCTTATTGTCGTCCAAGCTTGCGAGACTTATTGTGGACGCTCTAGAAGACAGCCAACCTATTACGTGTAGTACCTGCACTTAACCTTTTGGAAAATACGTCAGTTTACACTGGTAAATACAATTTAACTGACTCATTTTAAAAAGGTTGAAAATTGATTTAAATGCACAAGGCACAAAACATTTTTATTAACTTGGGTCAATTATTTAATATAATAATCATGTGAACGAATTACATGTTACTTGCGTTCAGTGGCCCGGATCTAGTCCGGGCTAAAGATCAATGGACCCACCACATTAAAGAGTTATACACGGAAAGGTGTACGCCTACACCCCGTGCTCAGGTCGTGGCCATCTCGTAGGATGATGCCAAGGATATCCGGGACATGGTCAATTAACCCCCCAAAGGCCTTAAGTGAACAAGACTGTTTAAACGAGCCGATTAAATTATTCAACTATCCACGCAACGGTGGAGGATTTAATGCTCGATCAAGCGGTATTCTATATACCGTAACCCAAGCCCGTATAGGGAAAATAAGTCAAAATGTATTTACCTGAATAAGTATCAATCACAATCAAGAAAAATGCAAGTATCTTTTACTGGTGCTTCTAATCTGTAACAAAGGTTTATAATAACCTATTAGATTTCTAACGGGTCTTTATTTAAGCCTAAGCTTAGACCGGTTAGTTTTAAGGACGATACGGTACAAGCGCACGATTAAGCGAAGACCGGATAGAATGTGATTTAGACCCGACAAGTTTGAATACTTGTATAATATGGGTATACTAAATACATTCTGGATTTTGAGATAAAAACGATAACGTTTGACCCGTTTCGGTCAATTTATGCAAACTAGTTACATAAACCGAACCGAGCGCTAAAAGGGCGTTACGGGTAACCAAAAGAGTCATATGCAAGTTCCCTGAGATAATATGCTTTAAATATGATATAATATCAGCAAGTTATGTTCCATTATGCCCCGAATGAATTTTAAACTCAATTTATGCCTTATAAGGGCATTTTGGTCATTTAAAAGATTATAAAAGGGTTAAATTGGAAATCTGAGTTTCGGGTCTGAATCATACAGTAAGTATACTTAATTTGTCTTATTATAACAGTAGGGTATGACCCAGATACAAAACTTATCATTTAAAATCAAACTATGCACCGTAGGGGTATTTTAGTAATTTCACAAGGGCTAAAAATGTCAAAACTGGAAATCTGAGTTCAAAAACTTATACTTACTGTTATTATATGAAAATATGCTAAATACATCAGTAGGTATGAATCTTATGTGTTTAATATGAGTATAACGCTTACTATGCGCTAAAAACGCTTAAAAATGCGATTTAGAGCCGTTTCCGGGTTTTTAAAAGAAAGCTGAGATTTTTATATTTCCAGAATGCTCAAAATAATCTATTTAACAAATAAAATCAGTAGAAAAAGGTTTGGGGTCAAAAGAATTTATAAAACTCATTTTATGGCTTAAAAGGTCAAAACCGGCATTAACCAAATCAACTTAGCGACCTATGAAACGATCAGCCAAAAATTAAATAAAAATCATCAAAAATCCCAAAATATTATATAACATCAGTGGGTAAAAAATTTTTATACCAAAAAGTGGCCTTAAATAGGTTATACGCTAAAAGCGCCGTTTATGTACACAAAGATATAGTTTTACGATATCGGCCATAACTCAAAATCTGGACCACCAACTGATCTCAAATTTTCGGTGCAAGTTTATAAATTAGTAATAAAGATTTCTACTCTTTCACTTTTCCAAAAATCACGTTTTATATCAAAAAGGGCAAAATAGTCAACTTTAAGCATAACTCGGAAACATGCATACGAATCGGTTAAGCATAGACTCAAGTTATAAAAATTCCAGAGAGTCATACATAAATAAAAATGGTCAAAAATAAACTCTAATACAGATCTCAAACATGCATGCACGAATCCGAATCGAGAGTCAACGAAAAAGTCGTTTTATAAGACTTTCGGTTCCAATCCGGGTTTATACCAAAGATTGTCGAGTTGATCATGGTAAAACATATTCTTACATTCATTATAAAGCTATTTTTGATGATCAAACTGATTGCATGTCATCTACATTACCATTTATGCTATATTTCACAAAAACAATTTCTGTTGACTTTTTAAGAACAACTTTGACTCGACAAATAGCATGCTTAGAGTGGGAATCAGAGAATACCCTTTTGAGGGTTTGTTTCCCACATAAATACCAACTTATAAGTGGTTTCAATTTGAGAAATGACAGAGCCAAATTCGTTTAATCGAAAAGTCAAACTATATGAACAACGGTTTGACTTTTAACTAATAATCTATGCTAGAACGGATTAGAGGAGGATATGAATGCTTACAAAGGTCCTAATGAAGCCTAGAAAGCACTTGGAGGCTGCCTTGTCGATCAGATTGCTCCTGGAGAAGCCTTGTGAAATTTTGATAGTTGCTATGTTCTTGTTTCTCTAATTCAAGTGCCCAAAATGTGAGCTTTGATCTGAATTATAAAGGAAATCAGATGTTGTGAGGAGTCTACATGTGTCTATACTTGCATGCCCATCCATTGGTGCATAAGGGAGGTGATATTAGCTGTCAAACACTCAAAATTTCGGACTTAACAGCAGCTGATCGCGAATTCTGCACCTGGGGCTGCCAAACTTTGATTAAAAATGGCAGCTTTGGTCCCTGTCTTTGCACGCGAGGTTTCGGCTATTTATTTCGACTCGTAAACCCCCAAACTTGGTTTTTAAGAACCTTGGGACATTTACCAACATGGTAATGTCCTCGGATAACTTTGCGCTCACCCGAAAAGCCATGAAATTCGACGTTGACGCTTTTAGCCCCTCAAGTACGGTTTTGGCCATAACTTTCTCATACGATAACGAAACTTCATGAAATTTTTACCACATATTCTAGTGAGTATATTCTAGCATTACAAAGCTTCGGGGCTGCCAAAAGTTCAACCAGAGGTATAAATTCAACATGTTGACACTTTTAGTCCCTATAGTTTGTAATTCCTCACTTTCGTGCATTTTCTGCTTCGTATGATCCATGATCCATCCGTTTAAGGTTATAAACATTATGTAGGGTTATTATAGAGTATATTTATCCATTGTTGACACTTTGGACCCTTACGTTCCATAGTTTTCACTGTTTGTCAACTTTAGTCCCTCTAAAGTATGTTTTCGCATATGTAAAGCTTATGACACGTGTCAATGCATTATTGGACGTAAATTTTCGAGGTGTTACATCCTCACCCCCTTAAAAGAAATCTCGACCTCGAGATTTGATAATATGCAGGAAGTACTTTTTGGTCGCATAATTGACTTAACCTCAATAGCATATTTGGAGCTTTTTCCAAGCTCTCAAGCTGACCTTTATAATGGGTACATTTATCCTTTTGGAGCTTCTTCACCTATCGATCCTCAATCGATATAGGTTGCTTATTATATCATAAATCTGCATATCATTATGTGATAATGCTTCTCGACTTATTGATGAAACATATCCTTAAATCATTAGTGTGAAATATATTGCGAGCTCCATCCATCTCCTTAAAAGGTTCTAGCTTTAAGCTATCTGATCTTGATACATTCGATTCCTTCGAATGATTTTATACATTCAAAGCTTAACTAGTCTAATGATTAACAAATTGGTACACCCTTTCAGGGTGATATCTTTGTTGAACCTTATTCCTTCACAAGAACTCAGGAGGGTTGCTACTTTCATAAATCCTTGGTTTTCTGCCGAATACTGGTAACTTTCAGACGCTTATGGATTTGTTTGATCTTATTTGTTGTTTCTAATGCAACTTTCAGACCCTGTAAATTGGACTTACCAACCTTTTGTCTTAATAGATGTTTAACATTCCATCTATACAAGGTTTCCAGAGGAGCAGCCTTGATGCTTATATGACAATTATTATAAAAACTTATCTTAAGGTGAGATGGTTATTTCGACCACTGCTTAGGACTAATCTCAAGGAATAGTTAATCCTTGCATTAGTCGATCAAATCGACGATCCTGGGCAGCTGATGGAAAATTCTTAATTGTTGCTTAATTAGGGTTGCGGTAATCAATGCATAAGCAAAATGAACCGTCTTTCTTAATTAACTATAACGAATTCTCAGAATATTGAGTTGGGCTTTATGAATCCTTTATTCACTTAATCAGGGTTTCCATTCTTCCAATGATGGTATTAGCCGTCTTGGAGATTTCATAATATTACAACCCTAAATGGGATATAAATCTTAATTCTACTGGCCTCTCATGAGGTAAACAGGGTAACCTTAAGAGGAGATAATCAAGATACCAGGAAGTTACAGAGATTTTTGGAATCTCAGGCTCCAATTCATCTATCATTGTTTGTGTCAGATAGGTGACACATTTATGTTACGAGTCCATGAATTCTTTATTCGAAGACATTCACCTGGACAAATTCCATTCTGGATATCTTCTTTGAGTACCATTAGTTGACTTTAGTACCATATGACCATCGGAATATCCTTGAGGTCCCATGCATTAAACCTCCATACTGATCAGGCATGGAAGCAATCTATGGGACTTATTAAGATACATCAATCCTCATGTGGCGCTTTTGTCATACCATTTGGTATTCGTAATCGATAGAGATCAAATAGATATCAATTATATATGCTGACGCACTTCCTCTAAAGAGAGGATACTTCTAGAATTCCATAATTTAGAGATTTCTAATAGGAACAGAAGGAATGGTTCTTATGATTTCGCCTGTAAGTTTTACCTTACACTTAATATCTGGGGTTCTTACGGGGAAGATTTCTAAAAATTGGCTAAGCTTAAAATCTTATGAGAGACTTAGCAGTACCTGAATCCAAACGTAACTCTTAGCCAAAAGAAATCACAATAAGGGTTTATCTGGCGTCTTTACTAAGGTGAACTGCCTTTAATTATTCATTAGGAGGGTTAAACGCCTTCATTCTTAATCCATTTAAACTTGGCTGCAAAATCCTTGACAATGTTTGGGCAGTCTCAGCATGGACTAGTTATTTCTTAACCTATATAACGTGAGTAGCTGAGGTAAACCCATAATGGATTTATAATGAGCAGGTTTTGAAACCCTAAAGTTCCCTTTCATAGCCGATGCTAAATCATCGATATATATAGTGTATTACGCTTAAGTTCTAGGTTAACCGAATAAGAGCACCATTTCAACCAATGAACCAGGGTTCGCAACCTACTGCTGATAGTTTATAGCTCTTATGGGGAAGTCGGAAAAATTCTTATTCCATCTTTTCCATTTCACAAAGGGGATACCAGGTTTTTCTAATAAGGTCCTTAAAATTTGGACCATCCCATACTGTATAAGGGGATCTTTCTCGTGGACTCCATTAGTGTCCTCACTAATCAAGGGTATTACCACCGAATGATTGTGACGCACACATTACCGTGTGCTTTCCAACATAACCACTGATATACCTAATGGTTTCTATTTCTCTTAACAATTCCTTGCAAGCAATGGCCCCTTTTTAACTATTGAAGTCTATTGACTTCCAAGAGGCGAAGTACTTTTTGAGTACATCCTAAAAGAATGGGCTCCTTGCCACATATGATTTTATTTGGGTTATTCTTCGCATATGAAGTATGAATAAAAATCTTATCATAAGTAGCAACATGTGTTTTTGAGCAACCACCATTTAGCTTCTGGAATCTTCTCGTGACTTTTCTTATAACCTTTCTATCAACTGGGTTAACTTCAGTTTTGGAGATTAATTCCATTAATATTGAGGTCCACACTTGATGCACCATTAATATTTGTCGCATTTCTAGCATCGCGACTATTGTTTGTTTCTTCTAAGTTTTCCATACTCACATTTCTTGGTATTAAATACCAAATTAACAATTAATTGAGTGCATTTCACAGTCAGTTATCATCCTGACGACTTGTCATACTTCGATCATGGTATTATTAAACCATATGAACATTCCTAAGGAGTGTTATTTGATTGTACAAGTGCTTATATTTAATCAAAATGGAGATTTCACAAACTAGGCACCTAGCTCGGTTGGCTAGGCGCGCGAAAGGGTGCGGCCTAGACCCAGGTTCGATTCCGGGGACGGCCATTTCCACCATTTTTTTATGTTTAATATTTATTAAACGTACGGATACATGTAATTATGAGGGTCGTCTCATAAGGAGTCTTGATAACTACTTGTTCCTTATTATACACAATATGGGCTTGATTTTCAAGACAACCAATCGATTTTTTTTTTTTATCACTATGTGGAGTCCCTTATTATTTAAATGGAAACAAGGACGTCAGAAAGGAATGATTCCTAAATGAATATAAACATCCTTCTAATATTGCTGAAGCAGTCTCTGAGGTACTATTGGTCAGTTCTACTTAACGCCTAGAGTTTTAACAGGCAGATTTAATGATATACAAGATCTGTTGTCTTATGAAAGACTTATCTGAACCTGAATAAAATAATACTCTAGCATGAGCGTTATTAATAAAGAAAGTACCTGTTGTGACGTTTTCATCCTGAATAGCCTCTTGAGTATCCACTTGGAAGCTTTTATCTCTGGTCTTCTTAGACTCCTCAGGCTTCTTGGTTTTATTTGGGCAATTTGTCTTGATGTGCCCTATTTCATTGCAACCATAGCAGGTTGCGTCCTTTATGCCTTGGCACTCCAAGGTCTTGTGCCCTTTCTTGTTACAAATCCCACAAGGCCTAGCTTGTGACTCCAGAGTGCATTTCCCTTTAGTTGCCTTCTTTGGGCAGCGGGTATTTATGTGCCCCTTCTCGCCACAATCATAACACGTGGCGTCCTTCAAGTCCTTGCACTCGTGGGTCTTGTGATCCATCTCCTCGCAGATGGCGCATCCCCCGGTCTGCTCATAGAAACATTTTCCGAAGTGCTTCCTCTTGCAGGTTTTACATTTGGGTTTTGCCTCCTTTGGCTTGGACTGGTTATAGCTTGAACCGGTCTTACCCTTTTTGCAACCCTTATTCGGGGTATCATCGCACTTTCGCTTATGATCCTTCAGCGCACGGTCCACAGCGTTGTTTACGGCTGTATCTATCATAGCCTGTAATTCGGTGCTTGTTAAGTTTAGTCTTGTATCATCATTCTGATCAACTAGGCGATTGCAAGCTTCAGAGGAGTCCGCCATGGTGAAGCTTTGAAGGCTACAAACCAAGTAGAAATAATTTGGTTTAATTATATAGCGAATTGTCGAACTTGATAATTAAGTAGCCATGGTGCGAATAAACCATATGGGCCAACAGATAGTATTTAATTTATTAGATTATGTTTTGCCTAAGTTTTTAAATAAACCATCTTTGGCGTTTAATCGGAATATGATCCTTCATATTTACTAGACAGGGGACATAAGTCACGACTGTCAATGTCATACTGACATCTTATATAGCACAACGGCTTGTTCCAAAGGACTTTTTGATGGCACAGATGCCTTGTCACTAGGGAAATTTAAAAAAAAAACATAATCAATGATTCCTTTGGATCGGAAAAATTTCATAATTCATTATTCTGACAAGAAGTTATGAAATAAAACTATCTTTTTCATGTATGCATCCTTGCCCGTAGGTATACATCCCAGATGGATGTTTAGATGTGTACATCATGTTTGACGTTTATTAGCCATGATTCCTATTGATCATTTAGGCTACATAAGGGGTTTGGAAGTTCCTATTATAAAGATGACAATCGTGATTTTATCGCGTCACTGTTGTCAGGAGTGTTAACACATTCTCAGATGTTAACAAAGTTCTGAATCTCTTTTTCAACAGGTTTTACCATCTTAGCTAGGTCTTTAATGACATTCAAGCGAGGTCAAACCTTTTAAGATTCTCTTTTAATATTTATACTGGCAGGAAAAGAATGGTATTTATTTATTTTCAGGGTTTTATCATAAATCCAAAATTACAAGTTAATAGTAGCACAACTGGCCTAGTCGCGTAGACAAGTTTAATTTATAAGCCATGATTTCAGAGAATCGAGGCATTTAGGGTTGAATCAAAGTTCATTACCCTTTTTCGGACAGGGAGTCATTGCTACCACTGTCGTTGTCATAATTGACGATACAATATGGCCCATAGGCAATCAATTTCAAAACGATGTTTTAAGAAAATAATAATCATTACACTGATGATAGTAGTCATGATAGTATTGATCATATTGACTATGATGCTTGGGCATAGCCCACCACCTTAGACAAGGAATCATACAGATTACAATGTCAGTGTCTGTTGGCTCATGTAAAAATGAGCAAGGCCCGTAGGCATTAAATTACCAACGTATAGTCAAAATATGAACATCTTAATTGATGATCTAAACCCATGGATCAGAGATCATTAAGTTGGGTTAGGGATCTTTTAAAGAATCCATATATAAGAATGACGTGTGTGATTTTTAATGAATCACGTCTACCATGAATGTTAACATGTTCTCAGATGTTAACAGGGATTCAAATCCTTTAAACAGGTCTTACCATCATGGCCCGGCCTTATAATGACCCGAAGGCTAGGTTTCACTCTTAAGATTCTTATTTAATAATTAACGCAGAACAAATTTCAAATTGAGTTGTTAATAAGGATCGGAATCTAAATTGAGGAACTGCCATCTTGGCCGGTCTTAATATGACCCGAGGCTAGGTCTTGTCCTTTTTTAGATTTTGCCATTTTATTATAATGGTAGATCTTATAACAGAAATATTATTTTAATTTATTATATATATTATATTCATATATAATGATAAAATTGAAATTTAGATAAAACATCCCAATGGTTTTAAAAGAGGTATAGAGTTGCCCTAAAAAGGGACTTAAAAGAAATGATGTTGTCCTCAAAGGGACCAAAAAGATAAATATCGTTATAAAGACTTTTTAGGGAAACGATCTTCAGTAAAAGGAGTCTCTTCTTCATTTTAGTTCTGAATGTCCTCTCCTTGGTCGTACGTTAATCCTAGTCGCAACACGAAGCTCGGCCTTTCCTAGGCTTCAAATGAGGAGAATTTCCTATTACAGCTTCTTTCTTGGCGACATATAAAAACATATAATTTGAAAGTAATAGTCCTCCGAATAGAGACGAGAGTATTCCTATGTTAAGTCTAGACTCAGAATCGAGGAACGTGCAATTGTGCAACTGAGATTAAACACAAAAGACTAGTGTTTAATTCACTCAGAGTTGGCTCTGATACCAACCTGTCACACCCCTATTTTCCACGTGTCACCGGTGGGCCCGGTGGGGAGTATCGTGACGTAGTTGGTATTATCATAGACAAACAACACAATATAATAATGCACAGCGGAAGCAAAGATAGATTCATTTCAACTTTAAATAAAAATGTAATATTAAATATCACTAGTAGTTGGAAACGGATCCACAGGCGGATCAAAAACAAAATAAGATATTGATCAACAGCTTATTGTCGTCCAAGCTTGCGAGACTTATTGTGGACGCTCTAGAAGACAGCCAGCCTATTACGTGTAGTACCTGCACTTAACCTTTTGGAAAATACGTCAGTTTACACTGGTAAATACAATTTAACTGACTCATTTTAAAAAGGTTGAAAATTGATTTAAATGCACAAGGCACAAAACATTTTTATTAACTTGGGTCAATTATTTAATATAATAATCATGTGAACGAATTACATGTTACTTGCGTTCAGTGGCCCGGATCTAGTCCGGGCTAAAGATCAATGGACCCACCACATTAAAGAGTTATACACGGAAAGGTGTACGCCTACACCCCGTGCTCAGGTCGTGGCCATCTCGTAGGATGATGCCAAGGATATCCGGGACATGGTCAATTAACCCCCCAAAGGCCTTAAGTGAACAAGACTGTTTAAACGAGCCGATTAAATTATTCAACTATCCACGCAACGGTGGAGGATTTAATGCTCGATCAAGCGGTATTCTATATACCGTAACCCAAGCCCGTATAGGGAAAATAAGTCAAAATGTATTTACCTGAATAAGTATCAATCACAATCAAGAAAAATGCAAGTATCTTTTACTGGTGCTTCTAATCTGTAACAAAGGTTTATAATAACCTATTAGATTTCTAACGGGTCTTTATTTAAGCCTAAGCTTAGACCGGTTAGTTTTAAGGACGATACGGTACAAGCGCACGATTAAGCGAAGACCGGATAGAATGTGATTTAGACCCGACAAGTTTGAATACTTGTATAATATGGGTATACTAAATACATTCTGGATTTTGAGATAAAAACGATAACGTTTGACCCGTTTCGGTCAATTTATGCAAACTAGTTACATAAACCGAACCGAGCGCTAAAAGGGCGTTACGGGTAACCAAAAGAGTCATATGCAAGTTCCCTGAGATAATATGCTTTAAATATGATATAATATCAGCAAGTTATGTTCCATTATGCCCCGAATGAATTTTAAACTCAATTTATGCCTTATAAGGGCATTTTGGTCATTTAAAAGATTATAAAAGGGTTAAATTGGAAATCTGAGTTTCGGGTCTGAATCATACAGTAAGTATACTTAATTTGTCTTATTATAACAGTAGGGTATGACCCAGATACAAAACTTATCATTTAAAATCAAACTATGCACCGTAGGGGTATTTTAGTAATTTCACAAGGGCTAAAAATGTCAAAACTGGAAATCTGAGTTCAAAAACTTATACTTACTGTTATTATATGAAAATATGCTAAATACATCAGTAGGTATGAATCTTATGTGTTTAATATGAGTATAACGCTTACTATGCGCTAAAAACGCTTAAAAATGCGATTTAGAGCCGTTTCCGGGTTTTTAAAAGAAAGCTGAGATTTTTATATTTCCAGAATGCTCAAAATAATCTATTTAACAAATAAAATCAGTAGAAAAAGGTTTGGGGTCAAAAGAATTTATAAAACTCATTTTATGGCTTAAAAGGTCAAAACCGGCATTAACCAAATCAACTTAGCGACCTATGAAACGATCAGCCAAAAATTAAATAAAAATCATCAAAAATCCCAAAATATTATATAACATCAGTGGGTAAAAAATTTTTATACCAAAAAGTGGCCTTAAATAGGTTATACGCTAAAAGCGCCGTTTATGTACACAAAGATATAGTTTTACGATATCGGCCATAACTCAAAATCTGGACCACCAACTGATCTCAAATTTTCGGTGCAAGTTTATAAATTAGTAATAAAGATTTCTACTCTTTCACTTTTCCAAAAATCACGTTTTATATCAAAAAGGGCAAAATAGTCAACTTTAAGCATAACTCGGAAACATGCATACGAATCGGTTAAGCATAGACTCAAGTTATAAAAATTCCAGAGAGTCATACATAAATAAAAATGGTCAAAAATAAACTCTAATACAGATCTCAAACATGCATGCACGAATCCGAATCGAGAGTCAACGAAAAAGTCGTTTTATAAGACTTTCGGTTCCAATCCGGGTTTATACCAAAGATTGTCGAGTTGATCATGGTAAAACATATTCTTACATTCATTATAAAGCTATTTTTGATGATCAAACTGATTGCATGTCATCTACATTACCATTTATGCTATATTTCACAAAAACAATTTCTGTTGACTTTTTAAGAACAACTTTGACTCGACAAATAGCATGCTTAGAGTGGGAATCAGAGAATACCCTTTTGAGGGTTTGTTTCCCACATAAATACCAACTTATAAGTGGTTTCAATTTGAGAAATGACAGAGCCAAATTCGTTTAATCGAAAAGTCAAACTATATGAACAACGGTTTGACTTTTAACTAATAATCTATGCTAGAACGGATTAGAGGAGGATATGAATGCTTACAAAGGTCCTAATGAAGCCTAGAAAGCACTTGGAGGCTGCCTTGTCGATCAGATTGCTCCTGGAGAAGCCTTGTGAAATTTTGATAGTTGCTATGTTCTTGTTTCTCTAATTCAAGTGCCCAAAATGTGAGCTTTGATCTGAATTATAAAGGAAATCAGATGTTGTGAGGAGTCTACATGTGTCTATACTTGCATGCCCATCCATTGGTGCATAAGGGAGGTGATATTAGCTGTCAAACACTCAAAATTTCGGACTTAACAGCAGCTGATCGCGAATTCTGCACCTGGGGCTGCCAAACTTTGATTAAAAATGGCAGCTTTGGTCCCTGTCTTTGCACGCGAGGTTTCGGCTATTTATTTCGACTCGTAAACCCCCAAACTTGGTTTTTAAGAACCTTGGGACATTTACCAACATGGTAATGTCCTCGGATAACTTTGCGCTCACCCGAAAAGCCATGAAATTCGACGTTGACGCTTTTAGCCCCTCAAGTACGGTTTTGGCCATAACTTTCTCATACGATAACGAAACTTCATGAAATTTTTACCACATATTCTAGTGAGTATATTCTAGCATTACAAAGCTTCGGGGCTGCCAAAAGTTCACCCAGAGGTATAAATTCAACATGTTGACACTTTTAGTCCCTATAGTTTGTAATTCCTCACTTTCGTGCATTTTCCGCTTCGTATGATCCATGATCCATCCGTTTAAGGTTATAAACATTATGTAGGGTTATTATAGAGTCTATTTATCCATTGTTGACACTTTGGACCCTTACGTTCCATAGTTTTCACTGTTTGTCAACTTTAGTCCCTCTAAAGTATGTTTTCGCATATGTAAAGCTTATGACACGTGTCAATGCATTATTGGACGTAAATTTTCGAGGTGTTACAATTTATCGAACCCATACTTGGTGTCCTTCTTGCTTTCCAAGTTGGTTCTACCAGTTCTTTCCATGAAGTCTTTTGCTCGCCTTACATCACTAGCAAATGCCCACTTGATATCCACCAAATCCATTTCATCCTTATCTATCTGCTGATAATCTTCCTGAGTCAAATTGATATTCCCAATTTGCCCTGCTACTAACCCACAGTATGCGCTCACCAAAGTGTTTAGAAGCTCCATATGTTCCTTTGCCACCTCAATACTTACTTTTGAGAAACTTGAAGTATCTATCCGAACTGTGTTTGGATTAGTTGACTGACCAGCATTGACTGTTGATGAAGTGTTTCCATAATAGGCTTGTTGTTGACCTTTGTAGTTTGGATCAAGAAATGATGGTACTCCAGTAGACTGATAGCTTTGCTCTGGGGCCGCTGGTTGAGGTGTTCCATACATATATGTGCTCGAGACAAATGCCGTTTGTAGCTGAGCATGTTGAGTAGGTCTTGCAATCTTACTGGTACCTCCATAATTTCCATAGTACATCTCGGGATTTTGTTGTACCGGCACTCTTTTTGCCTTCCTGATTTCATCTTGATTTTTGTTCTCCAAGAGTTGAATGAAATCCTGGATGTTGGTTGTAGCCAGCTTGCCATTATATTTCAGAATCTCCAAGAAACCACTCCATTGAGCTGGCAATGCATCGGCAAACTTAGTGACAACCTCTTCCAGAGTTGCCGTGACCTTAAAATTAACCATCTCACTCAGCAAATGATAAAATCGACTTGACATGTCTCCCAATGACTCCCTTTCCGTACACATGAAGCCGCCGAACTCCTTTTTGAGCAGATCATGTCTCAGTTTGCGTGATGACGCATTTCCTTGACCTCTCGCCTTTAATGCATCCCATAAACCTTTTGTCGTTTTGAATCCCACAAACCGATGATAAATATCTTTGTTTACGGCTTGAGTTAGAATTAAAAATGCTTTATTTCTAAATAATATGCCTTTTTATCATCGCTAGAAAGATCCACAAATGTCGTGAAACACCTTAACATGTAATAACTTAAAAACGACGCAACGGAATTATACGCTCAAAATTTTCTTTATTCATTAACGACATTACATACGTAAGGGTTAAATTGTATCTGTCAAAAGTCTCATATAGATGTTTTACAACATTCCTACTTAAATTAATACTTCAAAACGCTACATAATTTAAACCAAGTGACTACTCTTCCATACAACCCTTGCTCCGTGACTCGATCAACGCATGCTTATCTTCGGTAGTAGAAGTGGAAACCCGTGCAATACCTGTGGACATCACATACAACTTATTCATTAGTCACCGACAACATCTTACAACATTATTATCATATAATTAAAAACCGTATAACATTCAACAATATAAACTTAATCCATTTGATTATCCTCTTGAATTCTCTTAATTCCGAGTTCGACTTCAATACTTCATGAACCTGATGTTCTCATACCTGAATTACATTCCAATTTCAAGACAAATCATTAGTATCCGTCAATGACCAAACATAATAAACCATTCCTTCATACATTTATAACATCTCGCATTCACACATGTATACATTCCTAATTCCCACGTGCATACAAACATATATCTCTACATATATACGCACACATACCTACAAGCTTTCGCTTACCACTATTATTCTAATATACTTATTCTAACATGTCAAAATCACAGCTTTCCATGATTTAAGTCTTATACATATTGACGTACGTACGTACGTACGTACTTACTCATTGCTAAACACGTTTTACCTAGAGATTTCCATTACTAACACGTAAGTAAAACCCTACTTATACTATCCGGAGTCCCTAACATTCACTTATAATCAAAACCAACATAAATATTAATTATGAGGCCTTAAAGGCCATTTAAAACAAGTTCCATGCCCAAGACTAACAAAATCAAACATGATTGCCAGCAGCAAGGTTTCTCGCGGGGCGCAAAAGCCTTAGCCGCTTTCCTTCGGAGGCCGCGAGCGTAATCGCGCAACGCGACTGCATTTCCCCTTGGCTGTCGCGCGACGCAACAAGCCATATTCGACAGAACGATGAGTTCTTTGAGCTGCAAATTCCCAGCTCTATGCACCCAATCCTATAATGCACAAAAATGAGCATAACTTTCATTCAACAAATCCATTTTACACGATTCTTTTTCCTACGCGATCGTAATTTGATTTTCTATCATATGAGCATATAATATAGCATACGGACAAAGAACAATCTTAACTTTAGGCCTTCGCGTTTACATACTTGTTTTCAACTATATAACCCATACATATTATTATTGCTAAAACTCGCATAACTTGGGCATTCCAAAACCAATTGACTCCAACTTATTTCTATAGTCCGTAAAACAGGGCTTTACATTATTAACTAAAAATCTTTACACCGGGTCCTTAATCTTTACATGTCTCATTATTAATACAAAACTTATGCACATTTATTCGACCCGTTCGTAATATTGTCAAACAACTCTTTTATTTAAGGTCAAAAGCTAAGTATTTTGACCATTGACCTAAGTCCCCATTCTCGGTTGGCGCACTTATGTGTAATTCTACCCATTACCCGGTTACAATACCGTAGCCATTACTTAGACATCAATCCGTCATATCAATACAACCTTATGTTGTCCCATTCGGTCTACTTAGCTAAAACTACCGATTTCATACAACCAAAACCATATTAAACTTCAATCATCATCATGCATAATTAACTAACGCTACCTTACTTCAACAAAATAAGAAGTGATTACGAAAATCACTTACCTCGAGTGCCCGTTTCGTACATGCTTCCTCATATCCTTTTCGTTTGCCTTCCATGCTTTCCCATCTAAACATGATCCTATACTTTCATACCATCATGGTTACTAGTTCATTAGTATAACGCACATTCTAATATTGCATTCATGTCACACTCGTATCCTATTTTAACCTTACTAGCACGTCAATTTCCAACAACACAACATATAAACTAGAATCGCATCCTTTCATTCCCTACTCACGTAGTAAAACACATATACAACCACAATGTCATATATGCACACAACATAAACAATTTCCTTTCGTACTAGTCATCTCATAATTCATGATTAACAATCATCATTCAAAATTAACCACTTTAACACTATCCTTGAACCCGACATCATCTTTACTAGTAATCCACATACTTGTTCTCTTAAGCATTTCATCGAACACTTGGCGGGTTTCGCGTTTAAAGCATATTGTAAAAACATATGAAGCATGAAATTTTACTAGTTTAACTCACTTATTTTCAATAATCATCTAAGTTCACATGATTCTTTCATTCTACATTAATTTACTTATCATTCATGTATTATAATCAAGATCATAAATCAAAACTTCACATACATAATGCTACTTGATCATCCTACTCATGCTAACTTCTCACCCAAATGGGTTTCTATTCAAACTTTCAACTAACATCAAAATCTTGTAAAATTCACATTCCATACGATAATTCTAACATATATTCGTGCTCAATTTCATAAAATTCCATGGATTGATCATAACCCAATTCATACAAAAATCATCAAATCCAAAATTACAACTTACCATGTGTTTGTTAGGGCTAGATGATCATGTAATTAGGTCCATGCATCAGGTTAGAGCCAATTTCCCCTTTCAATTTGAAGATTTTTCCGGAATTAGGGTTTGTACCCCTTTCTCCCTCTTCTCCTGTGCGATCGTACGCACACCCACACACACTTAGTGTGTGTTTTTGGGTTTTACTTTTATTTTATTTTTTATCTTTCCATCTTTTCCAAATCAACCCCTCAAGTTTGTCATTTGTTCATAATTAACTCAATTTCCTATCCTTATTTGTTTTAACCAAGCATATAACTAGGTTTAATAACCTAGTTATTTCATTTCCTTCTTTTAAACGTGGTAACATACTAGTAACTGAATAATTCATGTTTTTGGGGTGTTACAAATCTACCCCCCTTAAAGAAGGTTTCGTCCCTGAAACCTCTTTCATTTCTTTTATAACCCGTCTAGTCTTATTCTTCGTTCGTTCATTCATTCAGGTTACAATGGACGACTTACATAAGTATGTTGTGAGAAATTGACGTTTGTGACACATCCCATAATCCATAATTTGAAACTAGTATCCTTTCTAGGTTCTTTCGCTAACACACAATAATTTGGGCCATTTACATACTCAATTTTACTAACATTCATTTGAATTTAAACATTATCGCTGGATAATTATTATTTTACTCCACTTATCTAGAGCAAATAACTACATTCTATTACTAGCGTTGCTCTAAATTTCTTTCGTGGCCCTACGTGAAGTGAGCGTATAATAGTACGCATTACCGTAAATATCCATGTATAAACATTCTAACATAACTATCATTTTTATATCTCATTATCCGTACTTGTTATGAGGATTAATCATTAATCTACATTTCTATCGCCACTTGAACTACTTACAACCTTATATTTAATCTTTCACATTACGTACTTATATTGACCCGGCATGTCGTGCAAGAGCACCATACGAGCATTAATCAACTAGTTCCAAGTTTTTGTTCAAGGTCCTTAAATCTTCCTCTTATTGACATCAATACTTTCTAAGGATGACCATTGCTAGTTGGTTATTTCATACTATACCATATTTTTCATACCATCATTCATTTCATTCATATGTACAAATAATTTGGAGATTCTTACCTTTCAATCAAGAATTAAACATTTTACTAACCTCGCCTTCATTGCATAAATTAACGATCTGCAAACCAGATTGGCCCGCTTTTGAATGAGTCTGTGTCAAGGCCGGTTCGATCCTTCCCTTTCATGAATGGGCTTCCGCTCATGGGCACCTTCCAACAATATCTTGTTTAAATGAACATGGCCAACAAACCTAGCATCAAAGTTAGCATTTTCCATTGGTACTTATCATTATTACATTCTTTCCAATTTATTCTGTTTAGTGTTTTAAACACCCACAATTCTTTCATTTTGTTAATTATTTCACCGATCCTTTACAGTTGACTTTCCAAGGTCAAACTGACGTTTCTTACTTATCATGGATGTAATGAAGTACACGATTGTACTTCTTTCCATTCATGCTTACATACAAGGACTTTAATACATCCTTTCCGTATTTCTTGCAAAACTTACCCTTCCCGTCCATACTTAAGTTATTGTTCAGGTCGTAGCCCGTCATTCATTTTGACCCGCAAGAGTCATTTAGTAATATACCTATCACGTAACTTGCTCAAAGCTTATTTCTTTCGACTAAGGTTTCTTGCTACTACAATAGCTTTCATCGGTTTTACCTACATAGTAAATCAAATACTTCATGCTAATTTTACTATTACTTGCTTAATAACTATCACTTACTTTGTTTAACTGTTCAGAATCCAATTGTAAAATACATTCTGACCATATGTCTACCAAGTACCCATTTCTGGCATATCCCTCTCTAGTCGAGCTATAAGCCCCTACTTAAAAGAAAACATCACCTTTGTACATACCTTGAGCGAATCAAAACCTTTGACCCGTTATCCATAACTTACGATGGTTATTTCTTTCCAATTGTGACAATGCATGCCCATTTATTACGCTTACCTATAAGCATAAAACTTGTCAAAAGAAACATTAAATACAAGGTTTTAAATGGCGATTACCATTTGACCCGCATGACTCATTCGTCCCTTTAACCATTCTTGCATACAATCATATTTGTATAAATATATATATACATATGTTTAAGACATAACTTAGATAATATCCGCCTTTTAAAGAATATTTACTTGCGTAGTCTGTAATTACTTACACATTCGAACTTTTATTTTTATCATTCATTCCTTTCTATGTTTCGAATCCGTCTCGCAGATTCTAACATATCATTCATACTTTCATTCCTTCCATGCTTCGAATCCGTCTCGCGGATTCTAACATATCATTCGTACTTTCATTCCTTTCATGCTTCGAATCCGTCTCGCAGATTCTAACATATCATTCGTAACTTCAAATCCCTGATAGTCTTACATTTCTCTTCATCCTCATGTCTACCTACTACCTAATTCTAACGGACATACCTATAACAATTATCACGGTCTCACGAACGTCACATGTTTCTTGTGTACTGGCCAGGTACACAATCCACATACTAGTTTTGTGTCTTCATGTAATCGTCACCTTATGTCCGAAGATTTAGGTTTCGGCACGTGTAACGTTTTCAAAAATTCATTACCATTATATTATTATTTTTCATTTAAGATTTTCCTTCACTCGATAGATTCTACCATTACATGCACCCACATGATAAATTTTACGTACCTGGGGTCGATTCGTCTTATTACATGCCTTGGTGGCATTCCTAGACCGCATTCACGGATCATTCTCTCCAAGAATTTATGCTTACCTTACACATAACATACTGTTAGTTTTCTTCAAATACATACTTAAGCATATACTTACCTTTGCTTCTACCCCTAGATTTTGATCGAGTCTCGGATTGTACGGGTTCCTTGTCACAAGAGCACACAGGTTTGAGTTCAAGTATTTACCTCCACATACTTGATTTCCCTCAAATCATGGCTCTGATACCAACATGAAACACCTTAACATGTAATAACTTAAAAACGACGCAGCGTTGAAGCTTGTAGAAGTAGCATACCTCAAATCATGGTTTGAGTTCAAGTATTTACCTCCACATACTTGTTTGTGTGATCCACTGTGAATACATGGACAAGAACACCGTTGAAGCTTCGTTTCACCGCACAACCTGTTTAACGAGCTTTTGAGATCCACCGATCTGTTCAACGAGACTCGAGATCCACCGCGCCCTGACATCTGCAGCCATCCTCTCACCACCTCCAACCGCCGTCGTACCCTGCTTTGTTCTGCGAGACCTAGGATCCATCGCCGCCACGCTGTCGTTCAAGCCCACCATCCCCTGCCACTGCCCTAGTGACCAACCCCCCCTCCCCCCCACTGCCCCCATCCCCAAACGTCGTGCACCAACATGGTGAAAATTGTAGCGGAATATGTGCGGTATTTAGAGAGAAAGGTAGTGGTGAGATCAGAATATGTGTGTGGTATTAAGGGAGGGAGAGACAAAAGAGAGTTTAGTTTGAGGATTTGAATATGGTTTGGGGGTACAGGGGTTTGTCAAAACCCAAAAGGCTCCGTGTGACATGTTTTGATTGGTTAAGTCACGGTTCTCATAAGCAGGCGTAGTTCTTCCTTGAACAGAGTCCTATATATATATTGATGTGCAAATTATGATCTAATAAAAACTAATCTAATTTAGACATCCTAATTTTAAATTTATAAACTAAGACTCTCTAAATGCTAGACCACTGACAGACAAGTGTATCTATCGTACGTAGTAAAGCCTAATGAAGTCTGAGTATCGAACCTACGAGACACTAGCGACGCTAAACTAGACTCTGAATTAATTAATTACTTAATTGGTTTTAATTGTTTTGGGGGTTTTAATTAACTAATATCTAAATTAAACTAAAGCGAGTAAAAAGAGAACAGAACAAGCAAGCAAGATGGTGAACTGACGAAAAGCAGACAATGATTAGAAAGAACTACCTAGGCTTCGAATCCTTATGACCAACCCATTACCTATAGTCCTGACCAATGACTAAAGCTCCGAATCTACCCAGAAAACCTCCTGCTAAGGATGATCAACCAAAATAGATGATGGAACAGAGTGATCAAGTGCTAAATTGGAAACGACTTGAGCTATCGACACCGAATCCCACGACTATCAGATTTAAAACAACTATGATGCTAAAATCCTCCGGTCATGAAGCTAAACCTATTAAATAATTGAAAACCTAGGAAACCCTAAACGCGAATAAGTACCTGGATCCGAGCTATCGGTCACCCAAACTACCAAACAACGCCTAGCTAATAACCTAGCAATCCTGACTCGTCCCTAGAGTTGCCAGAAAAGGATGCACACTATACTCAGTTGATTTTAATTAATTTAGTTAAACTTGAATTATCTCTAATCTCAAGCTTTAGACCGAAAACCTAATAGATTAACGAACCTAGAATGATCTAAATAGTTCCAGACCAGACTAAGAAGATAACCTAACCAAACAATCAATCACAACCAAGACAAGCATACAAATTTATAAACAATCACAAAACATGAATATGTAAATCATTTCAATTTAATCATTAGTCAAAACCACATAATCAAAACATTAAGTCATAGTTCATCTAGGCCTAGTAGCATAAAAGATTAGCCAAAAATCATATTCACTAAAAAGAAACAAGTCTCAAATAATAAATAATTTATAATAATCAAATTTTAAAAACACAAAGTTATTAAAACTGAATACAAATTATTTGTAAACCTAGACTTGAATCTTTATCACGGCTTGAACCCTCGAACCAATCAGCTTCTTCTTTATTTTTTTCTCTCTACGATCGTCTGATGTAGCTTCCCTGCCGTCGAATATCTTTCGAAAATAATAATAGCTGGTCCCCCCAATCCCTGCTGCCTCTTCTCGAAATTTATATTAATAATGGGATCTCCTTCACCTATTGGGTTTTTTTTTAATATTTTCAACATATACAAATTTTCAACATGGCGGTAATAGTACCTTCACCTATATTGGGTGAAATGTGCTGGCCATCTATTGGCTCATGTGGGCGGCAAAGGAAATATTGCCAGGCAGCTGTCTGGCACTCCCCTATTGGCCCAACAAATTTACGATTTTATCCTGCTTTAAATTTATGATTTTACCATCAGTTCAAAATTATGCTTTTACCCTCCACTAAAAAATAAATTTACACTTTTGCTCCCAGCTAAAAATTTCAATTTTGCCCGCGGTTCAAATTTACGATTTTGACCCGTTTAAATTTACAGTTTTGCCATTAGTTTTTTCCCCTTAAAATTACGATTTTGCCATCATTTCAAAATTATGTTTTTACCCCCACTTAAAAATAAATTTACGCTTTTTCTCCCCGCTAAGAATTCCAATTTTGCCATCTGTTCAAATTTGCGGTTTTACCCCGTTTAAATTTACACTTTTGCCATTAAGTTTTTTTCCTCACAGCCAAGTTACGATTTTGCCCTTAACTTAAATTAAAATTTTTTCCAATCGTTTTTCTTTGATTTCATGGCTAAAATACAATTTTCCCCCAGTATAAATTACAGTCATGCCGACAGCTGCCTGGCAATCTCCCATTGGTCCATTTAATTTACATTTACGATTTTATCCCTGAATGAAAAATATGATTTCGCCCTCAGTTAAAAATTACGTTTTTCCTATCGTTTTAGTTTTTTTAGCCAAACTATAAAAGTTTTTTTGTTTTAATTGTTTGACTCCGTTTATTTTTTTTTCGGTGTCAAGGAGCTGCTTAACACTCGCTCATTAGTCCTGAAAAATTACAGTTTTGCCCTGAGCCGAAAATTACGGTATTATCATCGTTTTAGTTTTTTCCTAGCAAAATTATCGTAGTATTTTTTTAATTGATTGAGACTTATTCGGCTATCGCCTCGCAACGCAAGCGGGGCAACTACTAGTTGTATACATGAGTGCATGTGTGAATTCCCCAAAGCCCAAAGACCCCTACGTAAACATGCTAGATTTTTTTTGTTCTGATGATTGGCGGCCCAACTTTCTTCGAATGTTTTCGAAATTAAATAACAATCCCTCAAGATGTATACGGAATTTTCTTTGCACGTCCCCAACTCAATTAATATGCGGCACACCATAATAATAGGGATCAAATAAAAAGTTGATTTTGCCTAAGTAGGATAAGAAAGAATCTTAATCATTCATTTTTCAAATAAATGGTTAAGATGAAAGTGTAGGAGAAACGAGGAGTGCAAGGGTATCTTGGGAAAATCCTATTTATTGACTTTCTATCTCCACATGCAAGGCACATGCATATTCCATCCTTATTTTTTAAACCTTCATAACTTTTAATACCACGTTATTTTTTAATAAAAATTTCACCGTAAAATCGAGTATTTTTTATCTTTAATTTGAGTACCATATTGCTATATAATGAAGACTAAAAAACCCACTAAAATGTTCTATGTTGTATAACATTTTTTTATGCTAGATTTTTGTACTATATTTTTGTGCTAAATTTTTTGTGTTGAATTTTTTTGTTTTAATTTTTTTTCTCAATTTTTTGTGCTGGATTTTTTTGTACTACATTTTTTTGCTGAATTTTTTCGTGCTATATTTTTTTGTACTAGATTTTTTTGTGCAATATTTTTTGTACTACATTTTTTGTGCTATAATTTTTTGTACTAGATTTTTTGTGGTAGATTTTTTTGTACTAGATTTTTTTTTGTATTTTTAAAAAATAAAAGGGGTGCCACATGTCATTTTCACTCCTATTTATAAGGACCAAAATGCCCTTCATTCCTACTTATTAGGAATGCCACATGTTATCATCACAATCCTTCTTAGCCTACTTAGTCAAAATCCACTTTTTAGTGGATCCTTCCCCCCATAATAATATTAATATGTATATATATCTCCAATAATAATATAGAGATAGTGGACTTGGCCCACTCACGAAAAATGGCTAAAATTTTTATTCTGTCTCTGGCAATCTATTCCACTCAACTGACTGGTTACTTATTTATTACTCTTTTTCGCTCCATTTGTATCAGGACCTAACAAAACACAAAATACTAAAATATAATACTAAAACTAAATGAAAACAAATAAAAACTATACAAAAATTATACACTTTACATGGGACAAATATCTATATTTTACCACACATCATATATATATATATATATATAGGGAAAGTTTAAAATGAGAACCACCTTGAGTTGCGAGAACTGCGAGAACTTTTTGATCTGGCGCAATTTGGCCAAATTTTTTTTACACAAACGTAGATGAAAAAAATATAAACACATCTCTAAAAAAAATTGCCGAGTCTGTAGTTTTGACTCATGCAAGTATTTTTTACGTCAGACGTAAATTTTCGAAGAAGAAAAATATTTTTTTTACCTCATGTAAATGTGGGTATGAGACGTTTTTTTTTTTTTCAATTCTTCTTATTTTGTTGAAACAGGTGATTATTTTTACGACTTTTGTGGAAAAAAAAATTCGGAAAAATCTTTTGGATGACCTAGTTCTCGCGGTTCTCGCAACTCATGGTGGTTCTCATTTCAACCAAATCCTATATATATATATATATATATATATATATATATAGGGTAGAGATAGTGTAAAAAGAGCTTAAAATGTGATAAATGTAAAATTGTAAATTGTTTTTAATTATTTGGACTGATTTGAAAATTATTGGGGTAATTGTGTCGTTTTATATGTTTCAAATAAGGTAGTCTCTCCTAAATTCCAGCGATCTATTTTAAACTTATTCTAAAAATCCAGAAACTTGCTACTGCTACAAGAAATATATAACACTATATAACACCATGTAACACTATATAATACCATACATCCATCATAGACCTGTTACCAGAAAATATAACACTATAACACTATATAAAACTATACATCCATCTTAGACTGCTACCAGAAAATATAACAATGTATAAAAACATTCATTCTGCATCCATCACTATATAACACTCTATAAAACCTTCATTCTGCGATCTTCAGAAATTATAATTGATGAACGATAAAAAAACATACAAATTCGTATATTAATTCGTATTTCTATAATAAAGGGTGACGGTTATGGAAGGTTATCAATTAATTGAATCAATGAGAAAATTACTTGTTTACCCTTTTGAATTAATTTAGATTGAGGACACATGTAATTTTCACAATATTTCTCACACTTCTCACATTTTAGGCCCTTTGTATAGGATCTTTAATATTGGTTGAAATTTCTTATATTTCAAAAATTTAGATTGAAGTAGATTGAAATTTCTTATATTTCTCACATTTTGGGCCCTTTGTATAGGATCTATATATATTAAATGAAGTATTATTATTATTGGTTGAAATTTCTTATATTTTCTTTTAAGAAATAATTTGTTCCTAAATAATTCCTCCCCTATATATATAAATATTAAATGAAGTATTATTATTGGTTGAAATTTCTTATTTTTTTTAAGAAATAATTTATTTCAAATTAATTCATCAGCTATATATATAGATATATAACACTAAATACAAGTATTAAATAAAGTAAAATGAAGTATTATTATGAGATGAAATTTCTTCTTTTTTCTTGTTACAATTAATTTCTTTCTAATTAAAGCCTCCACTATATATATATATATATATTGAGAACGTATACTTCGTGAAAATCGTGGGAACTTGGTCAAAAATAATTTTAATAAAAAAAATTTACTAATGTGTAAGTTTGTTATTTACACGTGTGTAAATTTTTTTATTAAGAGTGACAAGGAGAGATGAATTTTAAAGAGTATTTTTTTTAATATTGTATTTTAATTACAACAAGTTTTGTATTAAATAAAGGGTTATTTGATTTTATCACCCTCAACTATTGGTCTTTGGCCGTTGTCACCCGCAACTAACACTTTGACACCCGGCACCCCCAACTTGACTTTTTGTTTGCACTAGCACCACCCAGTTAAATCTGCAATAACTTGGTTAGTTTTTTCTCCGACGTGGCACAGGTTTGCTGATGTGTACATGATTACGTGGCGCTGATGTGTTATATCCCTCTCCTTCTTTATAACAATCCCCATAAAAACCCTAATCTTCTCCTTCTTTATAACATTCATCCATCTAGGTAGCGGCTACGGTGAATTTCATCCCTCTACATCAAAACCTTATCTCCCTCTGTGTCTAAAATCTTACGGTTTATGAAGAAATATGAAGAAATTCATCCCTCTACATCAAAAAATATGAAGAAATTGAGAGGCTTTTTGATAAAAAACAGAGTAATCTCTCTGTTCCGACGCATTCGCCGGAGATTCAGGTAAAAAACAGGCGGATACCGTTGATTAAACCCGTCAAACAAGCATCGTCGACCGTCGGATCATTATCAGCTTCTTAAGTCAAACGTCGACGTTTTGAACCTTATCCAGCTCGGTCTCACCCTCTCTGATTCTTCCGGCAACCTCCGTTTATCCATGGGTCTCATCAACATTGCATCTGGCAGTTTAATTTTTCTGATTTTGATGTCACGTGTGACGCCCAAGCGCCAGAGTCGATTGAGTTGTTGAGGAATCAAGGGATTGATTTTGAACGGAACTGGGTGGATGGGTTTGACTCGGTTGAGTTTGCTGAGTTGATGATGTCATCCGGGTTGGTGTGTAATGAATCGGTGAGCTGGGTGACGTTTCATAACGCCTATGATTTTGGGTATTTGTTGAAGATTCTCAGGCGTCGTCGTCTACCGGATAGGTTGCCGGAGTTTTTGGAGAGTTTGAAGGTGTTTTTTGGGGATGATGTGTATAACGTGAAGCATTTGATGACGTTTAGCCGGACCGGGTTGTATGGTGGGTTGGACCGGGTGGCGGGTCTTTTAGAAGTGAACTGGGTTGCTGGGAAGAGCCATCAGGCCGGTTCAGATAGCTTGCTGAGGTGGCATGTTTTTCAAAAGATGAGAGACTTGTACTTCATCGATGTTATGCCGGAAAAATATTTTGGCTTGTATTATGGTTCAGAAGCTTATTATTTACATTTAATTCTTTAGGGGTATATTGGTAAATTAGCAGTTAGCTAATCAAAATCTAATTCATGTACACATCAGCAGCCACGTAATCATGTACACATCAGCAAAATTATGCCACGTCAGACAAAAAACTAACCAAGTTAGAGCAGATTTAACTGGATGGTGCTAGTGCAAACAAAAATTCAAGTTTGGGGTGCCGGGTGTCAAAGTGTTAGTTGCGGGTGGCAATGGCCAAAGGCCGATAGTTGGGGGTGATAAAATCCAATAACCCTGAAATAAATGACATACGTTATCATAGTTCTCGCAATATTTAAGAAATTCAAGATAACCCTTATGTAGGGTTGGGTAAACTGAAAACAAGTTGGGAGAACTTAGAGAACTCGGCCTTATAAAAAAGTTTTTAAAATTTCTTTTTACCAAAAATCCTAAAACTCAACTTTTCAAGAAAAAAAAAACTAGTTTGTTTTTCATTTACTCTATAAGGGGCCGAAAACACATGTTAGAAATATGTTTTTTCCTTGATTAGAATCTTCTCTCTCTCTCTCTCTCTCTATATATATATATATATATATGTAGGGGTAAGATCAAATAAAAACTTGATTTTGCCTAAGTAGGATGAGAAGTAATCTTAACCATTCATTTTTCAAATCAATGGTTAAGATAAAAGTGTAGGAGAAAGGATAAGTGCAAGGGTATTTTGAGAAAATCCTATTTATGGACTTTCTCTCTCCACATGCAAGTCACATGCATATTCCACCCCAATTTTTTAAACGTTCATAACTTTTTTATACGACATTATTTTTTCATAAAAATTTCACCATAAAATCGAGCGTATTTTTATCTTTAATTTGAGTACCATATTGCTATAGAAAATATGAAAACTAAAAAAACCCACTAAAATGCGTAGTATTTCTATGTTGTATAACATTTTTTGTGCTGGATTTTTGTACTATATTTTTGTGCTAAATTTTTGTACTATATTTTTGTGCTAAATTTTTGTACTATATTTTTGTGCTAAATTTTTTGTGCTGGATTTTTTTATCTTAATTTTTTTTCTCAATTTTTTGTGCTGGATTTTTTTGTACTACATTTTTTTGCTGAATTTTTTCGTGCTATATTTTTTTGTACTAGATTTTTTTATGCTATATTTTTTTGTACTACATTTTTTGTGCTATATTTTTTTGTACTAAATTTTTTGTGCTAGATTTTTTTGTACTAGATTTATTTTGTTGTATTTTTAAAAAACAAAAGGGGTGGCACATGTCATTTTCACTCCTATTTATAAGGACCAAAATGCCCTTCATTCCTACTTATTAGGAGTGACACATGTCATCATCACAATCCTTCTTAGGCTACTTAGGTAAAATTCATTTTTTAGTAGATCCTTCCCCTTATGAGTATATGTTTCAAGAAATTAAAGGAAATGACCAAAAAAGTATAATTGGTTACGATTTCTTAAATAACTTTTGAGTTTTTTTTTTTTTCATGTGTATAGATTACACCAATTTCCCCCTGTCAATGTTTCAGGTGCAAAAGTTGGAACATATGAAGATTTCACTTAAGGATATAAGATCGGCCACAAATAACTTTGACATAAACTGTCGTATTGGGTTAGGCGGATATGGTGAAGTGTACAAAGCTGAACTCAAATTGAAGAATCAAGATGAACTTTATTATAGTCACAATATTGTAGCTATAAAGCGCATCCTAAGTAGAAAAGACGATAAAGGAAATGAAGGGTTCTTTGCTGAACTTGATGTGCTAACTAAAAGTAAGCATCCCAACATAGTCTCTCTTCTAGGATTTTGTGTTGAAGATGGTGAAATGATTCTTGTCTATGAGCTCGCTTCTAATGGAAGTCTGGATGATTATTTGGGAAGCACTAATAAGATTATTAATTTCATTTGGGCACAACGTCTAAAGATGTGCATTGATATTGCACAAGGATTGAATTACATGCACATAACCATGGAGGACAAAAAGAAGATAATACATTGAGATATTAAGAGTGCCAATATATTGTTGGGGACAAATTGGGAGGCCAAAATTGCTGACTTTGGGCTCTCTAAAGTTCAATGCGGGAATCAAGGAGAAAGCACCATCAATACAAAAACTCTTGCGGGCACAGAATTCTACTTGGATCCAGAATATGCTAGGACAGGTAGGTTGAAAAAAGCATCAGATGTTTACTCCTTAGGGGTAGTTTTATTTGAGATCTTCTCTGGGAAGTTGGCCTATGATTCAAATTACATTAAGAAAAATGAGAAAGGGCTTGCACCCATTGCACGAAGACACTTCAAAAAGGGAACATTAAAAGAAATTTTAGATCCAAAAATAATGGATGATGCGTATGAACTCGGTTTCACTGGAAAATTAGAAGTTGATTATGATTCGTTAGATGTATATTCAAGAATTGCATATCAATGTATTGCAAAGACTCAAGTCGAGCGTCCAACAATTACGATAGTCATAAAGGAACTCGAGAAAGCATTATATCTTCAAGTAAGTCGATGTTTTAAAAATACAGTCTTGCTAACCATACCCCTTAAAGCTATGGTTAGGAGGATATTTTTGTCCATATTCCTAATCCATAGTAGTGATAGTGATTCATTGTGATTGTAAGGGCAGGTAGGATTTTATGACGTTGATTCAGAAACCTAGAAATCTAATATGAGTCGTTAATATTCATAGGATAACTTTCATTGAGTTTTAAGAACTATACTCCAAAAGATAACGTTTGTGGTTTATATCTTTTTTTAAATACTGATAAATTGCATATAAAATTGTGTAAATTACATATCTTAGGACATTATTTAAATCAACACTTTCGAATCTAATAATCGTTATACACAGGAAAACCGGACGAAAACCCTCAAAATTTCACTTGAGCACATAAAATTGGGAGTAGAAAATTTCAGTGCTGACAACTTCATTATGAGAGGAGGATATGGGATGCTTTACAAAGGAAAAGCTCCATACAATAATAGACATAAGAAAGTCGGAGTAAAACGGTTTAGTCTAGATAGGTATTTGAACGGTACTAGTTTTTCATGGGATCATGGTTTTTTTAAAGAATTTGAAGTTCTTTTCAAGTATAAACATGAGAATATCATTGGTATTGCGGGCTATTGTAAAGAATTGGATGAAAAAATCATTGTCTATGAACATGCCTCTAAGGGAAGTCTGGATAGGTATCTGAGTGACAGGAGTTTTTCATGGACTAAAAGACTTCAGATATGCATTGGTATTGCAAACGGGTTAAAGTTCCTTCATGGAGGTGATTTAGGGCAAGATGTGGTGATACATAGAGACATAAAGAGTTCCAACATTCTAATAGACAAGGATTGGGAAGCGAAAATTTGTTGTTTTGAGCATGCCTTAACATATCCAACAAATCAGGAGATTAAATATGTCAATGATAATGTTGGAGGCTCACCTGGCTATAGTGATCCATTGTTTTTGCAAACAAGTTTCTTAACCAAAGAATCCGATATTTACTCATTTGGTGTGATATTATTTGAAATATTGTGTGGGAGATTGGCGTGTCCAGAGGATTTTAGAGATTGCAATCAGTTTTTAGATGTGTTGGTTAAACGTCACTTTGAAGAAGCACCATGTGATGAGATAGTGTTTGAAGGCATACATGAACAAATTGCATTAAAGTCATTGACTACATTTCGAAGGATTGCATTTCAGTGTTTGCATGAGGAGAGAAAAGAACGACCAACCGCTAGTGATGTAGTAATACAACTTCAGAAGGCTTTGGAATTTCAAGTAAGTTTTCACACCTATACAAAACAATCTTCCTTTAAACCAAGGAATATTGCTATACATTTTGAAAACTTAATTACGCAAATCAAAAGGTATAGAGAGATTAATAGAAAGAAAAGTATGTACAATCTTAATTAGTGTTACAGAACATCCTTTTTTTCTCATGGAATATAATCAAAGACAGATCACTTTTTATTCCCGGTGAGAATTTATGACACGACATGAAAACACAACACAAATCTTACATGAAATTCGTAGGTTTGGATTAACTATTAGACATGGGTTCGGGTTAGTTTCAATTATTCAAACCCGTAAATCTGTGGGTCACGTTTGTTGGTAATCAAGAACACGATTTTGACAAAATATAGGTTGACTATATTGTAGAAATTCTGTGATTTTCGACCTTGACATTGAACTGATCCAAATATATACAGACCACATGAAGCGACACATTGTTTATACATTAAACGACACAACCCTGCATGCTATGTATTTTGAGCTTCTAAGTTTCTAAACTAACATAACGACCCTTCGACTAGTAATAAATACTTTTTGACCCATAAACCTATTTTACAACATTGACACCTAGGGCTGTAAACGAACCAAACGAACACGAACAAGACCTTGTTCATGTTCGTTTGTTAAGAAATATATGTGTTCGCGAACCGTTCACGAACACTTATCGAACGAGATTTTGTGTTCGTGTTCATATTCGTTTGTTAAGTAAATGAACTTGTTTGTGTTTGTTTGTGTTTTGTTTGTTAATTTTAGGCAACGAACGTTGATGAATACAAATGAGCACAAACTAATGTTCATGAACACAAATGGAAACAAACGAACACAAACAATTGAACATAATATATAATACACCGACACTTATTAGATATTTAATTTGTCAGAATTTTGAATTATTTAAATAAATATAAAAACTAAAAACACTAATGAAGTATCGAACACAAACGAACACGTTACCGAATGTTCACGAACATAAACAAATGAACACGACCTCTATTCATGTTTGTTCATTTAACTAAACGAACGAAATTTCTTGTTCGTGTTCGTTTGTTTAATAAACGAACGAACACAAACGAACTTCCGGCCGAACGATTCATGAACTGTTTGCTGAACGTTTGGTTCGTTTGCAGCCCTATTGACACCAAGACCCCCTATTTAGTTTAATCCTTCATTCTCACCTGAATATAGTCTAAAAACGTCTTCAGGGCTTGATTTGTCTTCACAATAGTGTTGGTTCTTCATCTACACCTGATGAGCCTATTAATGGTTTTTTTTCTCTTTTTCTTTCCACCGGATGCAATTGTATGCAAAGTGATCGTATTCAAAACACTTGAACTTGCTCTTGTCTTTGTTTCCTAAATATGTAATTCTTCAGGTCATTTTTCTCTGCCAAAGTCTATTCTATGACTCCTACCCTTGCTTTGATCACCATGTCCTCTTCCATGTTCCCAACTTTTAGGGTTGTTGCTTACACATGCCATAAGGAGCTTTTCTTGGCAAAAACATATTTGGAACCGAGTTAAATAACTTTCTTTCAATTGATTTACATTTAAGAGTCATCCCACAAATTTACAATTGCCTCTAATGCTGCCAAACTTTCCCAAAAAAATCACTTACGCTTTTCATCTTTAAATTCTACAATTTGCTCCTCAAGGTTTGTAGATGTACCTTCTGAATGAGATCTGATCCAAGGAATCAAGTAATCGAGTATTGTGCAACTTGCATCAAAATATATCGATAATGATTGGAAGATCATTTCTTTTGTTGTTTGAACCTTTTCTTCATTTACTCATTCTATTGAAAAAACTGTTTCCCAGGGCTATATGCCTTCAAGATTATTTCCATTAGAATTGCTTATTAGGTGTAATTTGATTAACCCAGTCTTAGTCTTGGGCATTGAAGTGATACATTCCTTTGCTCACGAATTGTTCGTCCTGAGATTTTATCTTTCTCTCTTCTTGCTTTATTACCGATTGACCTGCTTTGTTCTTTGCTATGTTCTTTATTTTAATCTTACTTCTTGCTTCATGCTTCTTGCTCTTTTATTGTTGATTCTTTTTTATCAGTCATGCCACACATGTCTTACTTCTTGCTTCTTTCTTTTAATCATGCCACACATGTCTTGCTTCTTTCTTTTAATCATGCCACACAGGTCTTGCTTCTTATTCATTAACAAGATTTTATAATATAAATGTATTGTATTATGTAAAATTTTTATATTTGTGTTTTTTTTTCTATAAATATGGGATAGAAAAGCTATTTTTGTTGTTTGGTATTGAGAAAACACTGTGGTTGGGAATTGTTTGTATTGAAATGTATTGTACCATTTTTAGGGTTACAAAGGGGGGTGTTTATATAGAACACCAAGTTACATATTTAGCCCCTATACTACAACACATCAGTTACTTTCTGACACTCTCCCTCAAGTTGAGTAGTGAGATCACCAATACTTAACTTGCTCAAGCAGCTACGAAACACGTTCCCGTAGACAGCTTTTGTAAGAATATCTGCGAGTTGATCTTTTGACTGGACATATGGGAGCTCTATGACACCTTCCTCCAATTTCTCCTTGATGAAGTGCCGATCTACCTCCACATGTTTTGTTCGATCATGCTGGACTGGATTTTCTGAGATCTGTATAGCAGCTTTATTGTCACACATGATTTTGGTTGATGTAGTAGGAAGAAAGCCAATCTCATTTAGGAGCTTACAAATCCACAGAATCTCTGCTAGGCCCCGTGCAACCCCTCGGAATTTGGCTTCTGCACTAGATAGGGCGACTACCTTTTGTTTTTTACTTCTCTAGGTAACTAGATTTCCTCCGACCATGGTGAAGTATCCTGAGGTTGACCTTCTCGTTCCTTTATCCCCTGCCCAGTCGGCGTCTGTGTAAACTTAGATTTCTAAGTGCCCATTTGATTTAAACAGTATATCATGACCTGTTGTTCCCTTGAGATACCTGATGATTCTTAATACTGCTTCGATGTGACTCAATTAGGGCTGGTGCATAAACTGACTCACCACTCCTACTGCATAAGCTATATCTGGACGAGTGTGGGAGAGGTATATCAGTTTTCCCACCATTCGTTGATATCTTTCCTTATCTGCTAGTTCTGCTCCATCTTCCATGTGTAGGCCGTGATTAACCACCATTGGGGTGTCCGCCAGTCTGCACTCAATCATTCTGGTTTCGGCTAGCAGATCAAGGATATATTTCTTTTGATAGATAAAAATCCCTTTTTTAGATCTCAGAACTTCAATTCCAAGAAAGTACTTCAATCTTCCCAGATTTTTCATCTCGAATTCCGAAAAAAGTTTATCTCTTAACATTGACATTTCCTCTTCATCGTTTCCCGTAAGTATCATGTCATCAACATAGATAATCAAGCAGGTTACAAGACTGCCCCCATGCTTCAAAAATAGGGTATGATCAGAGTTGCTTTGTTTGAAGCCATATTTCTTCATAGCAAGGGTAAACCTTTCGAACCAAGCTCTAGGAGACTGCTTAAGCCCATACAGAGATTTCTTCAACCGACATGTTTCTCCAGCCTTGAAATTCTCATTGAATCCCGGTGGAGCATCCATATAGGCCTCCTCATTCAGTTATCCGTGAAGGAAGGCATTTTTTACATCAAATTGATGAAGAGGCCAACCTTTATTGGCAGCTATTGAAAAAAGAACTCTGATTGTATCGATTTTGGCTACTGGGGAGAAGGTTTCAGAGTAGTCAATTCCATAAGTCCGAGTATAACCCTTTGCAACCAGCCGTGCTTTTTATCTTTCAATCGTGCCATCAGGTCTGTGTTTGACTGAAAACACCCACCGATATCCCACTGATTTCTTTCCTGGTGGAAGGGTGCATTTCTCCCACGTGTTATTCTTCTTGAGTGCTTCCATTTCGGTCTCCATGGCCTTTTTCAATTCTTCAGATTTCAAGGCTTCCTGTGTTGTAGATGGCATTTGTTCAGAGCACAAGGCAGCGGCAAATGCTTTAGCCTCCTTAGACAAATTTCCAGTGGCAATGTTTACCACATGGTACCTAGACCTTGGAGCCACCTTTTCTGGAGAGTATCTCTTAGGAGGAACTCCTCTATTTTCTCTTAGAGGGAGAGATTATCTTCTGGTTGTCTCAGCTGCGCCTGGTTCAATATGTTCAATAACTGGTTCCACCTCTTCAACAACTGGTTCAACATGTTCATTTTCTGGTTCAACATGTTCAATTGTTGTCGGTTCTGTGTGTTCCCCTGTTGTCTCATAGTTATAAGACGTAGTACATTCAGGGTTCTCAATATTTCTTACCTCTGGTATCACATTGGATGGATTTTCTTCAGTGGTACTGCGCTCCACAGATTGTGTGGTTGTGTTTGAAGGTGACTGACTCGGAGTACTGTGACGTTTTTCTGGTTCAACTTCTTCAGATGATGGAAGTTGGGTTAGCGAACTCAGAGTGTCTGTATGTTCATTCTCCCCCAGACCACTGAGTTGGGTGTTATAAAGGTATTTTGTTTCAAGAAAGTCGACATTCATTGTGGTGTACATTTGATGAGTTTTTGGATTATAATACCGGTAACCTATTTGATTCATCCCATAGCCGACAAATACACATTTCTCAGCACATGGGCCAAGTTTGTTTCTATTGGTTTTGGGTATGTGGACAAATGTTGTACACCCGAAGATTCGAGGTTCAAGTGTAAGAGGATGGGGGATACTGGCAGACTTAGATAGACAATCTAAGGGAGTCTTAAACTTAAGAGCTTTGGGGGGAAGCCGATTTAGGAGATACACGGAGGTTGCAACTGCCTTCGGCCAGAAAGATTTAGGTACCTGAGATTCAATTAAAAGAGCTCGAGTCATTTCAAGAATAATACGGTTTTTCCGTTCGGCAACACCGTTTTGTTCGGGGGTATGAGAACAAGAGGTTTGGTGAATTAATCCTTTGGTTTTAAAGAATTGTTTCATGGATGTATTGACAAATCCCCCCCCCCCCCCATTGTCGGATCGAAGGATTTGGATTTGAGTTTGGAATTGAATGTGAATCATAGCATAAAACGTGATAAATTTCTCGTAAACTTCGGCTTTGTTTTTTAAAAAATATACCCATGTCATGCGGGTGCAATCATCCACGAATAGTAGAAAGTACCGAAGACCCTGCCCCCCCCCCCCCCCCCCATCACAGGAGCAGGAGCCAGGCTTCCTGGTTTTCGGTTCCATGTGCCAACATCACATTACCCTGTTGAGTCACTTCATCCACATAGTATAATCCTTGGTGCTCAGTACCACGTCCAATAATCACACCCGTCCTGATATCCTGTAGAAGACCAAAGGTAGGATGCATTAGTACCGTGCAATTTAGCTCTTTGGTAATATGGCTAACTGAGAGCAGTTTGTGTGATAATGACAGAACATAAAGACAATTTGATAATTTCATATATTGGAGAGATTTCAATTGTTCCTCCTCCTCTTACTTGCATTGTTCCGTTGTTTGCGGTATGGATTTGAGTTTTCTGAGGATTCATCATTGACCGTATGTCCAACGGTTCAAACGTCATGGTGTCAGTGGCACCAGAATCAAATCTCCAAGAACTGTTTTTCCATGATTGATTTCCATTTTTTTTGCTTTTTTTTCCTTTTTTTTTTTGTAAATAAGTTGTCGTTACGGATAAGACAGCAGACCAGCGTATTTAATAAATATGCTGGACACTTGAACTCGCGTTCAAGATTTATTAATTACGCCGGGAACAAAAATGAGCAACTTAAATCCGTCAGAATAACGACGCCAGAGAAAGGCGTTAGCTTACCGGCGTATTTATCAAATACGCGGGGTAACTTGAACTCGCGTTCAAGATTTAAAGTCGCCCGAGACAACAAATCCGCCACCAATGGCGTATTTATCGAAAAAGGAAACTATCAAGATTTAAAGGAAAGTGGATATTTAAAGGAAAGTGGAAAATAACGTATTCATTGAAAAGGAAACTTTCAAAAAGAGTAAAGGATGCACTAGGAAATGCAATCACTAATTTGGCAGTGCATTGGAGAATATGCAACGGACTGGGAGGTGATTGGAAGTGATTTTGCTTTTTAGGTGATGATAGCATATTTTTCAAGATAATAGCATATCATCGAAAAAAAAGGCAAACAAACTGATTCGAAATAGACAAAAAAAAAAAAAAAAAAAAAAGAGCGGCAGTTTGAAGGAGGATAAACTGATACTATTAGCTGCAGTTTGAAGGTATCGATCATTAGGTTGCTTAGTTGATAAAACAGCGGCTAATCTGATATAGACGAAAGATTGAGATTTTAGGATTATGTAAAGATCAATGGGGCTGATTATGGCTGAGTTGTTGAACGATTTTTCGAAGTTTGATTTTTTTTTTCGGGTTTGAGGTCGAATCGGTCTGGGATAAGTTGTAGATGATGAACAGAGTGTTCAAGAATCAAAAACTCTGCTCTGATACCATGTTGTTTGGTATAGAGAAAATACTATGGTTGGGAATTGTTTATATTGAAATGTATTGTACCATTTTTAGGGTTAGAAAGGGGGGTGTTTATATAGAACACCAAGTTACATATTTAGCCCCTATACTACGACACATCAGTTACTTTCGGACAATTTTAGGGTAAACGAACCGTTTGTCCTAAAAACCCATTTTAGAATAATCATTAAAACTCGTTTTATATTCTATATTAATTTTTAACCCAGGATAATCACTAAAACTTGTTTTATATTTTATTTTATTTTTTAAGGTCTAATATAACTCATTAAAACTCATTTGATATTCTATTTTAATTTTTAACCCAGGATAATCACTAAAACTTGTTTTATATTCTATTTTATTTTTTAAGGTCTAATATAACTCAGATATTATAATGAAAGAAAAAACGAGATTCCAAAATTTAGACATGTGATTAGGGTTGCAAACGAACCAAATGTTCGGCGAACAGTTCGTGAACCGTTTGGCAGGAAGTTCGTTTGTGTCCGTTCGTTTACTAAACAAACGAACACGAACAAGAACTTTCGTTCGTTTAGTTAAATGAACAAACATGAACAGAGGTCGTGTTCGTTCGTTTATGTTCGTGAACGTTCAGTAACGTGTTCGTTTGTGTTCGATACTTCATTAGTGTTTTTAGTTTTTATATTTATTTAAATACTTCAAAATTCCGACAAATTAAATATCTAATAAGTGTCGGTGTATTATATATTCTGTTCATGAACGATTGTTTGTTTTGGTTTGTTTCCATTTGTGTTCATGAACATTAGTTTGTGCTCATTTGTGTTCGTCAACGTTCGTTGCCTAAAATTAACAAACAAACACAAATGAACACGAACAAGTTCATTTCCTTAACAAACGAACACGGACATAAAATCTCATTCGATAAGTGTTCGTGAACACATATATTTCTTAACAAACGAACACGAACAAGGTCTTGTTCGTGTTCGTTCGGTTCGTTTGCAGCCCTACATGTGATGGCTTTAAATATAGCTTATCTTTCGTTAATTATATATATGTAGGAGCTATATGAAATACGAGAGGCCAAATTGCATAGAAGCGACCAAAAGATACTCTCCATGTCTCAGCACTCCGCAAAGGCTAAAAAGGATATCCATGACATACTCTCCAAGGCAATCCTCCTTGAAGATGACAAACTGGTAATTAGTTCATCCTCATATGTTAGTTCACTTGTTTTTATTCATAAGAATAGTAATCTTTAGTTATAAAAGATTCTCAACCGTAGAACTCAAGACCGACCACCCAATTGCGTGCCAATAAATATCTATGCTTTAATAATAATTAGTTTTTTTTAAAGAAAATCATGAAAACTATCGTTAAGTATGTTACAAATCTCTTGTAGCTATGAATATAATTTGTTCGTGTGCCCGACTTTTTCCTTTCATGTAGACTTAAATTCATGTGATACAGAGTTTAATACGTAACCATTCGCGTTAATATTATCTATAACTTCGTGTATGTACTTCCTATTTATTAGGTTTTATCTTTCATACTGTATTTCTTAGTGTTTCATCTTCAAATTTCCATAATCTATTATTCTCAACGTAAAAAATTATAATCAACACATCTATTATTTTTCTACTATCATACATGGATTATTAATAGTTTATATGTTACTTTTTAGGAAATAGTTCGTGTCCTTTGGCAGCCAACCTGGGATATCGAACAAATTCATTTGGGAACAGGATGATGATTACCGCTAAAAGTGTGTGATATCGAGGACAGATTCGAGAAGGTTACATATGAGGCACATGTGAAACTAATTCAAATATCGATTTTTCAGTAACATTGGATGAAATAAAATATTATGTCATATAAGATATATTTACAATTTATGGGTTTTGTGAGTTTCATAAAGATTTACATGTGTTCAAAATTAAGTTAAGATTAATGACATATTGATGCTAGAAGTATGGTGTTTTGTTTGGGATCATATTGGTGTTAAAATAGCATGATATTTCGCACAATCCTAAATCAAAGCATTTGAAAGTGATTACAACTAGGGTTTTGACCCGCCGCGTGTTGCGGCGACGTCGAACCTTAAAAAACTATTATGGTTCACATCTTCTAAACATCTAGGATTTAATTTGATGACCCATTTTATTTATGTGAATATATTGACTTTCTCTTGCTTTAAAGCTCCTGTCAATTTCCAAGTCTCGCCCCAAATGAATTAACATATCCAAAACACCGAAATAACCTAAAGTTCCACTGCCAAATTATGAAATTAGAGATGCCGGCAAATACGGAGTTGTTTCTCTGTTTAAAAACCATGTTCTCTGTGTATGAAACCAGACCTTAATAGGTCCCGCAAATGGTTGTCGGCTAAAGAGAGATATAGAGAAGATCACACGGGTCCACCGCTGCTATGGGTGGCCGGAAAGCCGACCACAACATCAAGACGACACCCTTTTGCTTTGTTTCTCTCTAGAAACCCCACCGTCGTTTCTCAAAACATTTAATATTGAAACCACCTAAGAGGAGATGAATCCTAAAATAGAGGACAACTGTAGAAGAGAGGGACACCTCAGAAGCCACGTGTACCCAACACAAAACTTTACAAAATCCTTAACATAAAGTACAAGCCAAAGAAACAAATAACACTAATGGAGCATAAAGTACAAACACCATAAACATACATATCTTTTAAATTATAGTATATAAATAAAGTCATTTGTACAAGCAATAAAGCACAAAGTATAATACTTTTAATGCGTAAAATACTAATAAAGCCTAGAATACAACACTAACTTGCATAGAAGTGTTACAAAATAATAGTATATAACATGTACAAAAATCAAACTGAATCTGTAGACTCGAAACTATGATTTCCTTATATATGGCCCACGCATGTGACCAAAGGCCAATCCCACGAACACCGCTGCCCACGAACACAGCTACAGCCTAGCTCCGCATCTCAGCTGTTAGGGTATCGGATCAGAGTAGGCTCGAGCGGAAGCGGAACAAAGACACACACACTAGCAGAAAATAAAGAACACGAGAATTTACGTGGTTCGGTCAAGGTGACCTACGTCCACGGGTTGCAACTAGGGTTTCACATTTATTACCGAGGTGATACCAATTACAAGGGACCTATCAACTATTTATAATACCCAAATTAGGGTTTACAACTTTTTGACCAAGAAAGGTAAAATAGGAAACCGGATATCAGGCTTAACAAAAAAATAGCGCATATACGTTGGGCTGTTCCATATTACGCATCTAGCATTAGATTAGAGCATTTATCATCTAGAACGTCTATTAGAGCATCAACAGTAGATGCAATAGATTAGAGCATCTATCATCTAGAGCATCTATTAGAGCATCCATGAAACAGTAGCGCATCAAACAATAGAGCATATGCAGATGCTCTATTATGTTTCTGTATTCTTGCAAAGCCTACATATCTAACAATCTCCCACTTGTAGGCTTTACATAAACCACAAAGTCTATCCAAGTAAACCCATCACCAGTTCAAGTCTTCCAAGCCCCCAGTTCCCAAGAACAAGCTAAGACTTCAGTCACACCCAAGCCACCAAGTTGTAACCACACCTCTCATCAAGTACCTGAGAGTCCAGTTGAAGCTGCTACAAGCTCCAACCCAAAAGTCTTATCAGACGCATTCTCTATCTCAACCGGCTTGCACGATCCACAAGTTCCAGAGATACACCGAGAATTAATACCACTCTCCACATTTTGCGAACTATTTCCAGGAGAGCTTTTTTCTTCAGTCGGAATCTTTGTCTTCAAAACCCAACGGTTCTTTGTGATTGTAACCGGAACCCGACCCGTGCTCCCACTATCACCAAATCCCCTGACTGGCTTAAACTTAGACCCCCGACCACATTCAACTGACATCCCCAAAGCACCAGGATTCAAGTTCGCAAATTGAACCCTCTTCCACTTACTAGATTCAGTGAACCAGACTTTATCTTGTACTGGGACGGCTACTCCCTCAGCAAGTATCTCAACTAGATACAACGATCCTCGTCTCCTCCCACAGGCAACAACAAGATTTCCATCAATCACCTTCCACTTCCCACCACCAAACTTAACATCTAGTCCCTGTTTATCCAGTTGACTAAGAGAAATAAGTTTCTTCGTTAAACCTGGAATTACACTGACGTTCTTTAAGTTCCAAGTAGTGCCCAGTGGAGTCTTCAGATTGACATCTCCCATACCCGTACCATTAAGAACAGGACCGTTAGCTAATCGTACCTTTCCAAAGTCTCTTTTTTTCAGATTCACCATCGTCTCCCCGCTGTGCATGGCATGAAACGAAGAAGAACCAGAATCCATAGCCCAAGAATCTATAGACTCTTCACAGCAAACCAGTACGTCACCGTCAGATTCATCTGACACAACACTGTTTGCATGCTGGCTACCATCCCCTTTCTTAAACAGTTCCTTCATCAAGAACACCCTATTACCGGCAGACGGCTTCTCATACATATTTGAGAGAGCTGTTAACATACCACGAGCAGTTGTTTCTTTCATGATATTTGTTGGGATTGAACCTAAAGAAAAACTAACCTTTGTGGTAGTATTCGACTAAGACTTCAACTCTTGGCGATCCGAACTGCTAACTTCAAAACAGAACACCGTTAGGACTCGTTACAGGAATGGGGTTATTCCTGTAACCACCCTCCGACGTGAGAATAAGTCTCGATTTTGGGAGTAAAAGAATATGCGTAGAGAAGAGACTAAACGAGAGCAAGATGGATCATACCCTAGATGTTTACCTCTATTTATAGTTTACCATTAGGGTTTCCCTTAACTTAGGATGGGCTCTGATAAGTTAGGGATTTGCATGATCTTTCCAAAAAGTTGGGGATTCGGTTACGTGATTTATTCATCCAGAATAGAACATTCTAGAATAAATGTTTATAATTAACTATTTATAATAAAATAATAGGTAATGACCGGGTCGGGTTAGCCGATCTGGGTCATACCTCGTCATGCCCCCCCCAGTCCGAAGTTATGAAATGAAATTCATGAAATCGGACTAAAAAAGGAAAAATCAAAATTTCCCCCTTTGAGTGTTAGTTTCTCGAGTGGGGTACCGTTTGTGTTTTTTGAAAAAATGGCGGCGATGGGAAAGGATGTGACAGTTAAATCATCATTAAGATGACAACTGTTACCACCCTGCTCTGACGCGTGTTCCCGTTCGTTTGTCTTTTCAAATTCGAAAAGCTACCATTCCGTATAAATAGAGTTCCTGTTTAGGGTTTTAACTTTCATTTCCTTCCTTGTGCACAACCATTTCCTTCAATTTCTTGAAACGAAAAATGGCCTCTAAGACCGGTGAATCCTCTTCATCTGCCCCAGCAAGTTCCGATGCTCTGTATATCAAGTGGGGGCAGACTTCATTCAATAATCTTCTTCGAGATTACAATATTAGGGCAGAGTGGAATCCGATGTTGCCATCAAAGACAGACACGGCGTTTCCGTTGAAGAAAGGTAAAATCAACCTGTTTAGTGATTTTTTCAAGTTTTGTAACTTTCGGTTGCCAATCACCAAATTCTGCAAGTTGGTCCTTGACCATTACCCCATCCATATTTCACAATTGCATCCATTGGGGTTGGTCAAGCTTCGATAGTTCGAGTTTTCCTGTATCGCTTTGGGGCATATTCCTGAACTCGTCGTTTTTAGGGATTTTTTCGTCCTTGTATGGAAATCCCCCTTTTTTACCTTCGACAGAAGGGACACCGATGTATCTTGCCTGAGAGACATTCCTACCAGTTCCAAGGATAAGGACTGGAAGAAAAAGTTCTTCTATATCGATGCCGCTATCATTCCCAGAGAAATGCAGTGGAGGGAGATGGGGCCAAAAGACAAGGTTAATGATGACGGTCCCCCAGAAGATGCCTATGTGGCCAATTCTCTTTACACAAGATTATGCAGGCGTCCTTTTGAGTGCACCCTAATCCCTGATGGAGCCCTGGTGATGGCGGGGATGAGCCTGTTATGGCGTGATATCAAGCTGTATCCTTCGTTTCGGAGAGATGATGAAGGTACATAGTTCTATGGTCTTGAATACGCGTTTTTGACTGTTTCTAAACCAACATGTGTACATGTTGCAGGGGAATGGAGTTTGTTCGATTTTGTTGATCCTCCGCGGCATGCTGCCTTGAAGGCTGCGGACCGCGTGCTTGGTGAACAAGAGCCAGATGTCCTGAAAGTCGACTTGGAGCAGTTTTTGCTTCCCGCTCTGCCAGCGGATCCGGCTTCTTATATTACAGTACCTCCCCCCAGCGGAGGAGGTAACGCTGCTGCCCTAGAGAAGAAAACGGTCAGGGTGAAAATCATCGGGAGGAAATATATGGCCGCGGGGGTGGGTGCTTCCTCGGTTAGCATGACTGCACCCGCTGGGAGTGCTGCTGAGCTGGCAAGTCCGACCCATGTGTCAAAAAAGCGCAAGACTGTTACTGTACCTGCCCCGACTGCTTTCGAGGCTATGCAAGCCGCCTATGCCCTGCCGATTGGTATGTAATTTTGTCTGTAGATGTTATTGTGGACTATGTGTTCCATATCGCTGATGGTCTGACTTAATACAGGTACTACCACTGGGGTGCAGGTTGAGAATGTGACCCCCGCCCCAGTGACATCTGTTGGAATTATACCTTCCGCTACTGGCGAAACCAGCCTTTCAGAGCTTATATTTCAGGCTAGTGTTACCGCAGCTGTTAGTTGTACTATGCTGCCGCCCATGCCTACAACTGTTGTGACTGTGACAACTAGTCCAGTGTCCACACCACTACCTTCAAGTGCCACCCCTCCTCCTTGTTTGATTCTCCTTTCAGCATATTCTCTACCACCGAGAAAGAAATGCCTACAGTTTCCGCTGCTCATGAGGCGACTAGTGCCGGAGGTACCGTTACTAGCGATGCTAGAGGGTCCACTAATGGAATTGCTGATGATGGGGCCCGCTTGGGTGATGATCTCTATTTACCTACCATCAGTTGGGATCCCAATATGCAAGATGAACACTACCAGCCCCGGTGGAAAATTGCTGAGTCTTCTAGACTGATTTTTCCCCCAATTATTCAGCACCAGGTTGAGCGGGCATATCGTCCGGCGTATGTGGAGGGGTTAAACAATGAAAATTTGATGAATTCTACTATGGTAGATTCCGTGAGTCAGCCCCGGAGGCTTGCAGAGATCCGGCGTAGGTGGATCCATGATAACAATGAGCTCCACCAAGTGCGAGCTGCTATTCAGGAGCTGAAAGATGAGAAGTACCGCTTGGAGAGTCAGCTCCAAGACGCTGGGTTGAGGGAGAGCAGGTTTTTATCGAAAAAAACAAAGCAGAGGATGACTTGAAACGGGTGACCGCCAACCTTGCTGAGGAGTGGATAATATGGGCTCGTGATATAGCGGAGAAGGACCGGGTCCTTGCTCATGCTAAGAGTGTGCAGGAAGAACTGGAGCGTAAAGTTATTACTGATGCCCAAAAGGTGAGATCTGAAATGTCTGCTCAAGTGGAAAAATTCCGAATTGACACTGACTTTGTGTCTCAGGTGCAGGAGCGGTACCAGGCTTTGACTGTTGAGGTGGAAACATCGAATGCCAAGGCCTGAGCTAAACAAGCCGAGTTGGAGGAGCGGGAAGATCAACTTAGAAAACTTCAGCAACAGTGTGATTCCCTTGTCTCTAAAAAGAACAAACTTGTTCAGTCTTCCGCTGCACATCAGGCACGCCTTAAGGAGGCGGAAAGTGCCTTGGAGCAGTCAAACGCTGAGGTGGACAACCTGACTAGCCAACTGGCTGCATTGTGCGGCGACAGGAATTGGCTGATAACCAATGGCCTGGTTGGGGCGTTTGAGTATCTTCGTCAGTCAGGGTCTTTTACGGCGTTGTTGGATCGCCTCTCTACCGCGGCTTACCAGTCCGGTCATCATGACGGTGTTTACAAAGGCTACCATGAGTGCCAACAATCAGGGAGGATTACTCCCAAGTTCCACGCAACGAGGGGCAAACTTCAGGGAGATATGGCAGATGCCCTAGAGGCGGCGTGCAACGACCCACTACCCGCTTATGATGATTTAACGAAGCACGTTGCTGAAGACGGCGTGGATGCCCTACGCCTAATGCTGGAGCCAGTGGAGGAGTCTGAGGAGGAATAGGTGTTTTCGTTTTGTTTATTATGTACACCGTTCCTCAGATATTTTGTATGAACACTGTTTTACTTGATTTTTGCGTAAGTACTTGATATGTTTGTCAGACATTTAATGCTAATGTCATGATTGATGACGCCGCCGTTCATCTGAAATGTGGCAATTTCACGTGTGATGATTATTTTCCATTAATTGTGCTATCGTCATCACTGTCATACTGTTTATTATTTCTATAAGTTACGTTTCTTTTTCCAAATTTGGTAATTCGAAAAGATGAGCCAGGGGAGCTATAAACATAGACTTTCTGACATTTTCCGTCGCTTAGATGCCGCAGATGGCTTGGATCGTCTCCAAATTCCGGTGACAGAGGAGAAAGGGTGCCTTCTGATGCTGTCTTACCCCGGTTTAGCCGGTCGTGTAACAGTATCATATATGAGGATCCTTCCCCAGCTAATACGAGTGCAGCTTCACTATCAGCTGATACTTTGGTGGGAATCGTCCCACCTGATCGTGTTCAACGTTGCCAATTGGTGTACGAATGACGCCGTGGGGGTCGTTCTGGTAAAAATCTTGTTGGTGATCATGGAGTGGTGGCTCTTCCGGTGGTTGAGGAAAATGTTGATGACTTGATCATTGATCCTCATCTGTTGGAATGTTATGGTGAGGTGTTGCATACCCCTGCAGAGGTGATGGCAACCCTTTCCAAGAAGTAGGTGTTAGAACATGTTCGTTTTTGGTTCCCGTATGTTGGTATTTAGCAACAGGGACAAGTACTTGGTTTTTTGTAAGATAGTTGCATGTATTTATTACCAAAATACCTATCTTTTTTGTAGTGGTTAATGTATCTATTACCAAGATACCCACTCTTAGCGCTGTATATTTTAACCCTTTGACTTATATATATGAAAAATATTTTGTGTCAAGGATATTTTTTACCGTTATGTGCAGTTTAGATGCGATGGTAATTGTTTGTACCGTAAAGTGCAGTGTAAAATGCGATGGTAATTGTTTGTACCGTAAAGTGCAGTGTAAAATGCGATGGTAGATTATATTCTACATTTAAGTAATGAGGAAAAAATAAAAAGAAATAACTTTTATTAACTCAAAACTTAAAAAAAAAAAAAAAAAAAAGAAAGAGACATAGCTATGGATGAATTACACTTGTTTGCAAAAAAGGAAAAATAATCTCACCCGCCGTTAGGAGCAAGGCACTACATATACCATTTTTTTAACTGAGCCACGTTCTAGCTACGTGGAACTGCGGTGCCATCTAGCCTGGATAGGCGATAGGCCCCTTTGCCTAGGTCTTCTTGGATGACGTAGGGGCCTTCCCAGTTGGGTCCCAATTTGCCCGAGGGTTCCGCTCTACTGGCTTCATTATCAAGCATGACGTACTCGCCTTCCTTGAAAGTATGCTGAGCCACGCGTTGGTTATAGTATTTTTCTAGGGCCTTTTGTACTTTGCCTCGCTGATAGTGGCTGCCTCACGCCTTTCTTTGAGTAGATCCAGGCCTTCCCTTAGGAGCCTATCAATGTCATCGTTAGTAGTGAGACGGCGTAGCGAGGGCAATCCAACTTCTTGCGGGTATTATTGCTTCTGCGCCATAGGTTAGGCTGAAGGGGGTTTCATTATTACTTGTCTTAGGCATTGTTCGATATGCCTAGAGGACATTCGGCAGTTCTTCCACCCAGGAGCTCCCTTCATAACCTAACCTTCTTTTTATGCCATCCAGCAAACTCCTATTTGCCCGCTCTACCTGGCTATTTCCTTGGGGATGTGCCATCGATGTGAAGATTTGTTGAATCTGAAGTTTTGCACACCATTCTTGCAAGATCCTATCGGTGAACTGAGTTCCATTGTCACTTACCAATTATAGCGGCAATCCAAATCGACATACTATGTGTTCCCAAAGGAACTTTTTGGCATTTTCGGCGATGATTTTAGCCAAGGGCTTGGCTTCAACCCACTTGGTAAAATAGTCAATTGCCACAATAAGGTACTTCAGCTTTCCGGGGGCCAGCGGGAATGGTCCCACGATGTCAACTGCCCATTTCTAGAAAGGCCAAGCCGCTGTGACTGGGATTAAGTTGTTCTTTGGACGGAGTGTTTGGGGAGCAAATTTTTGACAACTGCGACATCTTCTGAGTTCTTCTACCGCGTCTTCATGCATCCCGGGCCAATAATACCCGGCGCTGTGAATTTTGGCCACAACTTCCCGTGGTCCAACGTGAATGCCACATATGCCCGAGTGTATTTCTTGGATTAGATACTTCGCCTCTGCTGGGGATACACACCGCAGTAGCGGTCCCAAATATGACTTCCGGTACAGGACGCCATTGTTCACTTCATACTGTATTGCTTTAGTTTGTATTTTTTGAGCTTCGCCTCTGGCAGAGGATAATTCTCCTTTTGTAAGGAACTTTAGTATGGGGGTGTACCAACAGGGTTCTTCTGCCGTGACGGCGGAGACTTCCCGGGGTTCAATGGAGGGAATTTGCAAAGTTTCTACCTTTACTTCTCATTCCATACCCGAAGTAGCAAGTTTGCTCAAGGCGTCTGCTATTTGGTTTTTTCCTCTGTGGACGTGATTAAGCGTGACATTTTCAAAGGAAGCTATGAGCTCCTTCGTTTTAGCTAGATATTTCGCCATTGATTCGTCCTTGGCCTCGTAAGTTTCGTTTACTTGATTATTAACCAATAAAGAGTCAACGTACGCATCAACTCGTGTAGCTCCCATAGATTGAGCCATCCTTAGAGCCGCAAGTAGTGCCTCGTATTCTACTTCATTATTGGAGCATTCGAAATCAAAACGTAAGGCGTACATCAGCCTTATCTCGTTTGGGCTTATCAGCATTAGACCTGCCCCAGACCCTTTTCCGCTAGACGATCCGTCAGTGTAAAGTTTCCAGGTTTGTCTGGCTATGCTGGATTCTAGGACATCTTGGATAGCGGGATCCTGTATTGTTTCACCCTCAGGAATTTCGGCCAAGCAATCGGCGATCACCTGTCCTTTGATTGATGTTCACTTTCGATATTCGATATCCAGGGCTCCCAACTCGATCGCCCATTTAGCCAATCTTCCAGAGATCTCGGGCTTGTGCAAAATTTGCTGTAGCGGGTAATTTGTTAAGACCTGCACGCGATGCCCTTGGAAATATCTTCGGAGTCGCCGAGTGGCGTGGACTAACGCCAGTACCAATTTTTCAAGTGTTGGATACCGCGTTTCGGGTCCTGCCAAAACTCGGCTGATATAATATATTGGCGTTTGTGTTCCGTTTCTCTCTACCATGAGTACTGCGCTTACCGCATTATGAGCAGCTGCCAGGTACATTTTTAATACTTCTTCCGGGTATGGCGCTGTCAACATTGGTAGTTTTTCAATGAAACGCTTCATGTCTTGCAAAGCTTCCTCAGCCTCGCTGGTCCACTTGAAGTTCTTCTTGTTGAGGCAATCTTTTAACGTCTTTATGAACGACAAGGATCGTTCGGCGTGTCTTGCCAAGAACCTGTTTAATGACACTAGACGTCCATTCAGTGCTTGTGCCTCTTTTAAAGTTCTGGGGGAGGGCATTCGTGTTATAGCGGCAACTTTTTTCCGGATTGGCTTTAAAGCCATCCCGGGTAACCACCACCCCCAAGAATTTACCTTCTTCCAGCCCAAACGAACACTTTTTGGGGTTGAGCTTGATGTTGTATTCTCTGAGCTTTTGGAAAGTTTCTTTAATGTCTTCAAGCATTTGCTTCTCTTCCATGCTCTTGATTACCAAATCATCAACGTATACTTCTAAGTTTCTGCCGATTTGTTTTTCAAAAGCTTTATCCATTAGCCGCTGATAGGTGGCACCGGCGTTTCGTAGGCCAAAAGGCATTTTGGTATAACAAAAAATGACTACATCAGTATGAAACGCTGTTTTTTCTTCATCTTCTCTGGACATCTTGATCTGATGGTAACCCTTATAAGAGTCTAAGAAACACTTGTACCTATAAGGGACCAGAGAGTCGACCTTTAAGTCCATCTCGGGCAGCGGATAAGCATCTTTGGGGCATGCCTTGTTCAGGTCTTTGAAATCGATGCACATCCGCCATGTGCCATCTGGCTTTTTAACCATAACGGGGTTTGATACCCATGTATGATACTTGGTTTCCCTAAGTATCCCAGCCTCAACCAGTTTTCGTACTTCTTTGACCACCGCTGCCTTTCGATCTGGAGCCATGCTGCGTTTACCTTGTGCCACCGGTTTAATGCCCGGGAGTGTTGCTAGCTTGTGTTCTGCCTTATCCCGGGGTATCCCGGTCATGTCAGAATGCTCAAAAGCAAAGATGTCGGCATTCCTTCTCAGCAGCTATTTCAGGTTATTTTTTACCTCAGGGGAGAGACTGTCCCCTAGTGTTACTGTTTGATTTGGATGGCGTGTGCTCAATACCCACCTTTCCGGGCCGATGGCGCCGGTAGGTCCTTGACGGCATCTTTTGGTGTCCAAAACTTCTCCCACCTTATGTCAAAATACTGCTGCAATACCCCGCGGGGTGGGAAACTTCATGAACCCGCGCGCCGTAGAGACTATGGCATCCAGTTTTCCCAGGGTAAACCTTCCGATGATCACATTGTGATAAGACTCAGCCCGTACCACTAGGAATGTGAGGAGTATGGTTCTTTCCCGTGGGGTTTGCCCGAATGTAACTGGGAAAGTAATTTGGCCAATTGGATCTACCTTTTCTCCAGTGAAACCTTTAATAGGGGCGTGTACTGACTCAAGCAGTCTTCTATCTTCTGGTTGCATTCTATTAAAGCAATGCTCGTAGATTATATCTTCAGAACTCCCGGTATCTACCAGGATCCTCCTCATGTTATAGTCACCTACTGCAGCGGATATAATGAGGGCGTCGGTGGTTAGGTGCAAATCTTCCATGCGAGGCTCAATGGTCATGGTTGCCAGCATCCAGGGTTCGAGCGTGGAGAAACTCCGTTTGCCCCCTTTCCCCTTATCAGCGTATACCATATTTAGCTTTCGCGGCCTCTTTCCCGCTGCTTTGTCGTTTTCTTCTTTGATGAGAGGCGGGCCCTGCTTGATGTCTCGCACCAGGTGGGCTAATTTACCTGCCTTCATGAAATACTCAATCTGTTTCTTTAATTGAAAACAGTCATTAGTATCATGACCGCTCCCTTTGTGGTACTCACAATACTTGTTTGTGTCTTTGTTAGGGTTATCCTTCAGTGGCTTCGGAGGATTAAACTTGAGGTTTTCAGAAGCTAGGATTTCTGCTGGCGTCTTACTCAAGTTGGGATAATCGGACCGCGGCTTAGAGGATGAGTTATTCCTTGAGTAGGTGTTTCTAGACCTATCATACCGCGAGTCCGTTCTGTCGCTTTTCTGGTAGCGATCTCCTCTACCCTTACCTTTAGAGCTCCGTTGTTCTCTATCCTCCTGGTTTTTCTGAGCCTCTTTCTTTCTGTTGGCCGTGTGACTAGCAGCAACAACTTTCTCTTGTATGACGTATACCTTGGCTATCCTCAAGATTTCGTCGATGGTGGGAGGTACACCATCCCTCCCGTGGAGTGTTCTTAATAGCTCATCGTCATTTACTCCTTGTAGGAAAGCTCCACACGCTAGATCGTTTGTGACACCTGGGATTGCCAAGCTTTCTTTATTGAATCTAACGATGAAACTTTCCACTGTTTCATTGTCTCGCTGATGAATGTGAAGGAGTTCATTTCGATCTTTGGTGTGCCTTCGTTGTTGGCTGAATTGTAAGATGAACTTGGCCTCTAGATCTTCAAAGCTGTCAATTTCCCCGATGGGTAAACTATCCCCCCAGACCCGGGCTGCACCTACCAGCCTTTGGACCAACATCTTGCACCAGAGGGGCATGGGCCAACAGGCTACTTCCACGGCGCTTTTGAACAGGTTGAGATGGTCATCAGGGTCGGCTAGACCATCGTACTTACCCACCGCCTGGGGCATTTTGGGCTTTTCCTTAATAGGATCTTTCGCTATCCTTCTGGTGAACTTGGACTTGAAAGTAGCGTCCACTGGTTTGTAAGGTCTGGTAAGATCGTCTTCTTCTACATTGATGGGTTGTATTGGAGGGGTTACTCCGCCCTGGTTGGTACCCTGGGTAACAGGGGGTTGAGCCGTGGTTATGTTCAGTGTAGGGCTAGGGCCTCCGCCCAGGGAGAAACAAGGTCTGGATGCGTTTCCTCTGTCATATGCGGGCTCCGCTGTTGGCGGGGTTTCACTGTAAACCGGCTGGGATGTTGGAAAAGCCCACCAAGGTGGCATGTAAGCCGCGTATGGCGACTGCTGAGCATAACCTTGTGCCGCCCCCTGGGGAGTGTATGCTAGAGTGTTATACGGGGGTAAATACCCGTATGGGGGTACGTAATAGTATCCTGGGAAATAAGCTTGATTTCCTGGTGTGATTGGGGCATTTATGACTCCTGCTGGCATAACTACTGGCTGATGTGGAGGAGTTGACAATGCCGCCGTTAGTGCTGCCGAGTATAGGGGTGGCATGGTGTATGTTACTGCTGGCTGGTAGTATTGGGGCATGCTCATCTGTGGTATGACAGTGCTTGGGCTTGCAGATGTGATAACCGGCGCGGTGCTATGACGTATAGTCTGTGCAGTCGTGATTGACGCTGGAGTAAAGGCATTGGCGTCTGTTGCAGCTGGTTCCACCGACCGGAACTGCAATGAAGTATACGAGAAAGGGTCTGCCACCGTCGTTCCAGAAGAGACAACATCAGTGCCTGTAAAACCTGGTGGTTGTCCTTCAGCCTCAAATCCCAAGTCAAGTGACCTGGTCACCGTAGGTGAAGCTGGCATGGTGGTAATAGGATACGTCTCTAGCAGTGGGTTGCTAGTTATCATTTCCTGACTCGGTGTTACTGTCGTGTTCTGATCGCTTGCCATTGGGTTCAGTCTTGCTGTTATTACCGAAAGGCCCCACAGATGGCGCCAACGAAGAAACACTAACCTTTGCGGTAGTATCCGACTAAGACTTCAACTCTTGGCGATCCGAACTGCTAACTGCAAAACAGAACACTGTTAGGACTCGCTACAGGAATGGGGTTATTCCTGTAACCACCCTCCGACGTGAGAATAAGTCTCGGTTTTGGGAGTAAAAGAATATGCGTAGAGAAGAGAGTAAACGAGAGCAAGATGGATCATACCTTAGATGTTTACCTCTATTTATAGTTTACCATTAGGGTTTCCCTTAACTTAGGATGGGCTCCGATAAGTTAGGGATTTGCATGATCTTCCCAAAAAGTTGGGGATTCGGTTACATGATTTATCCATGCAGAATAGAACATTCTAGAATAAATGCTTATAATTAACTATTTATAATAAAATAATAGGTAATGACGGGGTCGGGTTAGTCGATCCGGGTCATACCTCGTTAGAACCCTATAGAGGAACAGATGATATTAAAGCCAAAACTGGTTCAGAACAGTTTGATCCTCATAAGCAGTGTTTACACAAAGACTTTCCCCTTGACAGACGTGGTTCCAGCTAAACAGTTTGGTCTCAGTACAAAAGGAATATACTTGAAAAGGCTTTGAGGTTGAAAAGAAAGAAAGAGGAGCTTATAAATGCAAATTATGGCTAGTGGACAGAGGTGAAAGTGATAGAGACCTACAAAAGGTTAGAAGAAAGAAGAAAGAAGGACCCCAATGCTCCTAAAAGGCCAGATTATCCAACAGAAGTGGTTCCAGCTAAACAGACCCTGTCAATCAAAAGATCTGTTACAACCACTGCTCCTTCTGCTCTTGCTGTCTATCAAAGGAAAAGGCAAAAGCAGATTGATGAAGAAGATCAGGCACGAGCAGCTGAAATTATGAAGACAGTTCTTCAGCAGATGAAGAGAGAAAATCCTAACTCAGCAAAGCTTTAGGAAGCTGCAAAAAGAGTCATGAACAGGCCACCATCACCTAACTCATCAAGAATAAAAAATCTCCCAATAAACCAACTGGATTCAAAAATACTAAAGTGGAAGTCTGACAAACAGACCCATGTTTTGACTTTTCTCAAATCTAGTGGTAAAGTGAAGCATATATCAAGGGAAAAAGCACTAGGCCTGAGTGTAGCTGATCTACTAGATCTCCTTGAGCTTCAACTGTGCAGGGATGAGGATGATTAAGATTCTCTGAACTTTGAATTACAATTCAAGGGACAAATCAGAGAAAATTTGATGAGGAAATAAAGATCAGTAATAATGAAGTGTTTTGGCATCATCTGTTTCAGGGGGAGATTGTTGGGATTGAACCCTACAGAGGAACAGATGATATTAAAGCCAAAACTGGTTCAGAACAGTTTGATCCTCATAAACAGTGTTTACACAAAGACTTTCCCCTTGACAGTGGCCCTAACAACTGATAGACTACAAACTCTATTGCTTACAACTGCTGACAAACCAAAGCACTGTTAAAGATTAAAGTACTGTAGCTCAAGCTATTGGTGTGTTCCAAGCACTAATAAGACCAAAGCACTGCTCCTGCAAAGAACTGATCATCCTTTGAAGTAAGCACTGATGCTCAACATCAGTGCATAGCATACAATAGTGGAATGAAGAATCAGTAGTTTGTAATCAGTGGTTATATAGATCAGTAGTTGCAGTTTGATAAGATAGTTAGATGTCACTTTCATGGTGACGTCAGCTTTGATTCTCAGTGGTTTGATCTGTACTATAAATAGAACAGTTTGTGCTGTTCTATTTGAGAGAGAGTTTTGTCCTCCATTCCATTCATCTTGTACGATCAATCGTTGAGCTCAGGCTGAGGGGGAGTTTTGTATGTAAGCATGCATGTAATCATTTGATTGTAATCTTTTGACTAATGAAAAGCATGTGTTTATCAAAACTATCTCTCTTTGTTCGTGTTATAATGTTTGTTTCCATTTCCGCTGCATCTGATCTCAATTTATATTCATTCATTTGTTCATTATTGTCAAACAAACACAATCATAACAGCCTAAGATCTTAACAATTGGTATTAGAGCTAAGGACAGTCAAATTCGATCTAACAATCAATTTGACATAACAGTTCAGCTCAAAAGTCATTGATACTAAGGTTGTTCGTATTTAGTTGAAAAAATAGAGTAACAATTAATCACGTCAAAGTTGATTATTCAAAAACTCTGTAAAACAACCAGGATGTTATAAAACACACAAAATTCACATAACAGTGATATCATGTATAAACCACCAATGGTTTTCAGATCTGAAAAATCGTCTGGTAACCTTGGTTTGGTATTATTCTGTGACACTTGTGCCTTTGCAACCATCAAACAAATACCAAATTTATGAAATATTGTGTTTCATACTTGGGATTTGTAAAAAAATACGTGTATTGTTTGTACATATCAATTCATGTTCGATTTCAAGCTTTAAATCGCTTCCTGGAAGGTTATACGCGTACTGATGCGTAAATATAACCAGTTTAATGCAACGAACACTCCATAATAGTGAAATAGGCTTAACATACCTTAAATAACCTTTACATAACTTAGAAATAAGTTTTGGAGGGTTTGGTGTGGCGAAATCAAGTTTATTCGCTTACAGGGACTAATTTCGACAAACTGTGAAAGTATGCCGATTTGTACTGTAACGAACATTATGGAACTTGATCATAAGTTAAATATGCCCTAAATATCCTTTACATAGCTTATAAATAGGCTTTAAGGTGTTTGGTGTGCAAAAATAAACTTTCTTGATCAATAGGGACAAAAAGCGTCAAAAAGTGCATAAGTTTGCATTTTTGCGCATATCTTACGTTCTGAATACATCCGGACATCCAAAAATTTATGTAATCATTAAAATATTTTATTTTAGTGATTGGCTTGATAAAAATCCATTCGTCGCGTAATTTGGACCTTTTTTCGCGTTCGTTCGTGTTTCGTCGTGTAATTAACTGAATAACTGAACCGTACAGCCAAACGAACCGACATTCAAGATATTTTTGAGCATGTTTCATTTTACCTATACTTTAACTTCATTTTATAGCCTTGAAATGGGATTAAAAGGGCTTAAACACGTCAAAAATGCATCAAAAACCATGTTTTGCACATTCAGGGACCAAATTTGACAATCTGTCATAGTTATCTTAGGAAGGGACCAAAGTTGAAAATATGATTTCCAGCATGTTCCAGCTGTTCCCCTCATTTGCACATGGTTTTAATGAAACTATGGGCTTGTTTTGGGGTACCCATGGTATTCTAAAACCATGGGCACACATGTAAGGTCCAGATCGAAGCTCGGTTTTCGATGAACGATCCTAACGGTCTTGGTTTTCCTATAAATACCCCCACCCTCTTGCTTCAAAACTCACACTTTGATCTGATTTGGCTCTCTAAGTTGATGTTATACACTTCATACCTGAGAGTAATCGGATCAAAACTCCATAGCTTGGACCCGTTGTAAGTCCTCTTTCGTTCTTTTACGCGTTTTAGCGTGAAAGTCAAACATTGTTTGGCTTTCAGTTTTGACCAGTTTATGGTCAACACAAAGTTCGTTTGAACTTCATAACGTGAGCGTAATCACGATGGTTCTAGTCCCTTGTGACTATACCTACTGAGTACCACGTTATTTAGGCATAGTGGCGAGTCGTAGTTTCGGCCAAAATGCGTATTCTTGCGTATTTTGTAACCAAACTACTTTTAGGTATCAAGACCATTTGTTTTTATACCAAACCTGTTTTCTAAATTCGTCAAACATGTTTTAACATGTTTAGCTCTTCACTTTAGGTTTAGTGCTTATATAGGATCGTAAGGTAAGCGATCTAAACAATCGCTTAGACTTTCGAACCCGACCCGTTTGGTCGATCATTAGGATCCGACCAAACACACTAGGTGACCATAGTTGTACAGGGAATAACCTTCCGAGGTTATACCTTATGGTCACATCGTTTAGTTAGTTGTATGATAGGTAGTTTATATGCCTTAGGAAAATGACCAAAATGCCCTTTTTACGCATAAATTCATTTTAAGCATATGTAACAAAATTCTTGACATCTAAACAGATTAGGCAACGATATTAGACATGTTAAGGCATATCTTACTTGTCATAGGACTAGTTAGGCGGTCCGAACGCATTTTACGCGAACGACGCGTTAACGTAGCGTAAGCTACCTAAACGGGTCGTAAACACTTACGATAGGTTTCATTTTAGAATGTAGGCTTTGTTAAACCATATTACATGAGTTCCTATACTCATTTAGTTTACGAAACAACATTTTATCCGATCTTCCGATTTAGGTCTGTTTATTTACATAGTTACCTATATTAGGTGCCGTTTGATTTCGTGATCCCTCTAGCTTTGCTTGGTTGTTATTCAAGACTTCTAAGTACCCTCAAGTGAGTACATAGTCCCCTCTTTTACTGTTTTCAAACTGTTTTGGGTGGAACACATGTGCCTACTTGTTACTTTCATGCTTTCCATGTTTTCATATCATATACTTGCTATGTTCATTAGTACACTATTAGTACATAATTTCATTATGTTTTGCTATGTATGTTCACTTAACATGCTAGCCCATTGTTTTACATTTTGAACTGTTCAAACCATTTGTAACCATTTGATGTATGTGAACCATTGGTAATCATTTGATATATGTGAACCATTTGTAACCATTTGATGTATGTGAACCATTGGTAATCATTTGATATATGTGAACCATTTGTAACCATTTGATTGATGTGAACCATTTGTAACCATTTGATATATGTGAACCATTGTGAACCATTTGTAACCATTTGATATATGTGAACCATTTGTAACTGTTTGAACCGTTGGGTTAGGGAAGTGATTAGGTAACGGGGCAGGTGTAATGTGTTAAAGGCATGGTGGATATGCCGCTGGTACTTCCTATATATAAGTGCATTTAACACATTATATATCTTTGCGTTATCTAGATCACTTGGGTAAACGATTTTGAAATGATGTCACACAATGATGTTTTTTTTTAATAATAACCATACGAGTTTTATTAACGAGTTTCTACGAGATATTTTACAATTTGTTTTCATAAAAAAAATGTTTTGGAGTTAAGAATCATGGCTACGAGATTCTATAAATCATATCCAACTTGATTTGAGTTGGTTAATTATGTCGCAATACTATACTTTTCAAAATAAGGTTTTTAAATAAGTATTGCAACATGTAAAACGAGCCATGAATCTGACACTCACATAAAACCTATGTACTCACCGGGATTTTTATGCTAATGTATTTTCACATGTGTTTCAGGTGCCATAGTTGATGATATTTGATGATGATACTTGTGTACGCTCACATAGGAATGGACGAGGCCTTAGTGACTTAATAACAATGAAAGTTTATTTGTTCCTGTTTTGTTTCTAATTCCAATGTAATGTAATACATTTAATTCAATAAAACAAAACTGTTGAATCCATGGTTGTGAAACAATGATTCTGTTACAACACTCCCCGACGTTTCCGCCATGTTTTGTTGTTTTACGTGGTCGGGGTGTGACAGAAAAGTTGGTATCAGAGCCAATGGTTATAGGGAATTAGGTTATTAGTAATGCTTTGACCTAGACTATAACCTTCCTAGGACCCTAACGCGAGTTTACTTGCGTTTAGTCATAAAACAATACCGTTGCCTATCTTTAGGTAACAACCACAATAAGAACACAAATTTCAAATCTGCTTTGAAAACTAATAATCTGTTCTAGGATGATTTATTAAAAGGTTTTGAACCTTCAAAAGTTTTCAAACTCTCGTCAAAGTTTGGGACTAAATAATGTGAACACGTGCAAACTGGAAGGGTGGATGCCTGTACCCTGAGCTTTCTGTCTAAGGCTAGAGTGTTCGTGCAAATCCGCAGTATCAGACCAGTCACTCTTACCTGGGAACTCTTGGGGTGAGTGTCCACTTATAGGCGACCATGTCTTCGCGATACATTATGAGGGCCTATTTACTTTGATTCAGCCTTTGTGTGTCGTTTTGTTTGCTTCGTGGTTCAAACAAATGACCATCACTCATGCATTTGGTCAGTAATTGTAACATCCTATTCTTACCCAATGCCATTTCACTTGTTTCCTCTCTTGTTTCCCCTTTTAGAATGCCTCTACGACGCGACAATCAAGTACCTAATGAAGAACTGGCAGCTATCATTACGCAGCAGATGGCTGCTGCAATCCTGAACATCGTTTCTCAATGTAACCAAGCTCTCAATAACAATAATGCCCCCTGTAACTTCAAGACGTTCAACTCGGCTAAGCCATCAAAGTTTTCTGGTCTCAAGGAGCGACTTCACTTCTGCAATGGTTCGAGAGTCTAGAGAGCACCTTCAGGCATGTTCAATGACCAAATGAGCGAAAGGTAGAATTCGCATCTAGTGTCTTTGAGAAACGAGCTTTGACATGGTGGAATGGTGTGATGAGAGATAGGGGTGCCGATGTGGCACTGGCTCAAACGTGGGAAGAGCTTCGAGCACTGATGATGAAGGAATTTTGTCCTCGTCACGAGATCAGGGCCTTGGAAAGGGAATTCAACGATCTTAAGCAAGATAGCGGTGAGCATCGAGCCTACACGGATCGTTATGAGGAGTTAAGTCTGTTATGCCCGAATATGGTTACGCCTTTGGATAAGGCAATCGAAAAGTACATTGATGGCCTCCCTGACCCAGTACAAGACATTGTGACTGGTAGTAACCCCACTACGGTTAGGCAGGCCATTGAGCTATCTGCTACCTTGACTGAATCTCAAATCAGGAAAGGTAAATTTTTCCGAAAAGGTGAAAAGAAACCAATCGAGGAATCGAAACCCAAAGATGAACAGACTGAATCCTCCAAGAAGTCAAGGAAGTGAAAAGCTTCCCAGAACTTCGCTGTGGTTGCTCACAATGATCAAGCTGCCCCCAACCAACCAGCTCAACCCCCTGCTAGGAAGCCATACAACGGAACTGCACCCTTGTGCAACCAATGTAACCTTCATCATCATGCTACTGTGAAGTGCCGCAAATGCCAAATTTGTGGACTTATAGGTCATACAGCAAGAGTTTGCCTAGCTGCAGTTACACCAAATCAAGCTGACAACAATCCTGCTCAAGCTTGTTTTCCACCAGGTTCTTGCTACAACTGTGGTGAGATGGGTCATTTCCGAAGAAATTGCCCAAAGCTTGCTAATGCAAATCCAGCACAGGGATGAGCATCTGACCGACTAGAAGACAACAACGTTTAGAAATAATCACATCTCATGTATTATTTTCTTTTGTTGTCAAGGTCCATGAAACAATTGTTATTGTTGTTTATAAATGAATCTTTTATTTACATTGCAATGTATTCATGTGGTTGCATGTATAAACAACATATCCCCTACAATACCGACAATCAGGGAATCGTATTCCTTGAAGAACAGACTACCCCCAAAATTCTTCCATTTTATGATCTCTTGCGTTTTCCACGAAAATCCTAAGTACCCGTTTCTTCTAAGAAAATGAAGTACAAGGCTCAAGTTACAACTCTGGACGAATACCCAAAGAACCACTATAAATCCTTAATAGGGTACCTAAGGGTATTTCCGTAAATCCTAAAATTGTTGTGTACCTTAATTCGAATATTACGTTTCTTTGAAAACAAAATTGAATTTTCCGAAGATCATCCTATCTTCATAGATAGATTCTTGAAAATGATTTAAGTGCCAAATAAAATCCACGTATTGGATTCCTAGTGTGCTTTAAATATCCGTGTCCAAAGATAACAAATTAAAGGTCAAATTAAACAAATATGTGATTATGTGTTCTCTTTTATGTTTTTATGTGATCCAAGTTTTTGTTATCCAAATCCTCGTAGAATTTTCCATATATTCGTATAAGGGATTCATAGTAGGATATCCAAAGGTACTACCTTAAATCCTTAATGGGCTTCTACGTAATAGTAAAGACCCTTGGATTATAATGTACTATTCCATAATTAGACCCCTTGAGTGGTCTAGTTAAATAGCGTGATCCAAAAATCTGGTTAGGAATATCATGTGATGATATAGCTGAAAAGACTCCTTGGTGGTCTAATTAAAGAGATCATTTGTCGATCTAATTAAAAGGACCCTATGATAGTCTAGTCACACTCATCACAGGTTTGATTTTCTTCCCCTTCACATTACAAAACAAACTGTGTGGACTGTGCAAGGAATTACGTAATTATGGATGCATACATAATTATGGAATTCAGTGCACAGAAACCACAGTAAGTATTGTCATGTGTCTAGAGTTGACTCAGTTCATTTCTGTTTCTGAAGAATACCCATAGAGGAAAATGACTCATTCTGTTCATTTTCGTTTCTGAAGAATATCCATCGAGGGAAATGAATATCCCTGATTTTTCTTTTTCCTTCATTTCCGTTTCTGAAGAATACCCATTGAGGAAAATGACTCATTCCGTTCATTTTCGTTTCTGAAGAATATCCATCGAGGGAAATGAATATTCTTGATTTTTCCTTCATTTCTGTTTCTGAAGAATACCCATTGAGGAAAATGACTCATTCCGTTCATTTTCGTTTCTGAAGAATATCCATCGAGGGAAATGAATATTCTTCATTTTTCCTTCATTTACATTTCTGAAGAACACCCATTGAGGAAAATGACTCATTCCGTTCATTTTCGTTTCTGAAGAATATCCATCGAGGGAAATGAATATTCTTGATTTTTCCTTCATTTTCGTTTCTGAAGAATATCTATCGAGGGAAATGAATATTCTTGATTATTCGTTCATTTTCGTTTCTGAAGAATACCATTGAGGAAAATGACTCATTCCGTTCATTTTCGTTTCTGAAGAATATCCATCGAGGGAAATGAATATCCTTGATTTTTCCTTCATTTTCATTTTTAAAGATTGTCCGTTGAGAGAAATGACAGGATTATGCCTGCATAATCTTTGTTGGGTTATTCTACACAAATAGATAAACACCCTAGATTCCATGCAAGGAAATTATTTAACACAGCGTCACAGACAGACTCCTACGAATAAATTTCAGGACGAAATTTCCTAAAGTAGGGGAGACTGTGACACCTGTGCCTCTGCGACCATCAAACAAATACCAAATTTATGAAATATTTTGTTTCATACTAGGGATTTGTAAAAAAAATATGTGTATTGATTGCACATATCAATTCATGTTCGATTTCAAGCTTTAAATCGCTTTCTGGAAGGTTATACGCGTACTGATGCGTAAATATAACCAGTTTAATGCAACGAACACTCTAGAATAGTGAAATAGGCTTAACATACCTTAAATAACCTTTACATAACTTATAAATAGGTTTTGGAGGGTTTGGTGTGGCGAAATCAAGTTTATTCGCTTACAGGGACTAATTTCGACAAACTGCGAAAGTATGCCGATTTGTACTGTAACGAACATTCTGGAACTTGATCATAAGTTAAATATGCCCTAAATATCCTTTACATATCTTAGAAATAGGCTTTGAGGTGTTTGGTGCGCAAAATTAAACTTTCTTGATCAATAGGGACTAAAAGCGTCAAAAAGTGCATAAGTTTGCATTTTCACGCATATCTTACATTCTGAATACATCCGGACATCCAAAAATTTTTGTGATCATTAAAATATTTTATTTTAGTGATTAGATTGATAAAAATCCATTCGTCGCGTAATTTGGACCGTTTTTCGCGTTCGTTCGTGTTTCGTCGTAATTAACCGAATAATGCAACCGTACGGCCAAACGAACCAACATCCGACATATTTTTGAGCATGTTTTATGTTCCCTATACTTTAACTTCATTTTAGAGCCTTGAAATGGGATTAACGGGGCTTAAACGTGTCAAAAATGCATCAAAAACCATGTTTTGCACATTCAGGGACCAAAATTGACAATCTGCCATAGTTATCTTAGGAAGGGACCAAAGTTGAAAATCTGATTTCCAGCATGTTCCAGCTGTTCCCCTCATTTTCACATGGTTTTAATGAAACTAGGGGCTTGTTTTGGGGTACCCATGGTATTCTAAAACCATGGGCACACATGTAAGGTCCACATCGATGCTCGGTTTTTTGATGAACGATCCTAACGGTCTTGGTTTTCCTATAAATACCCCCACCCTCTTGCTTCAAAACTCACACTTTGATCTAATTTGGCTCTCTAAGTTGATGTTATACACTTCATACCTGAGAGTAATCGGATCAAAACTCCATAGCTTGGACCCGTTGTAAGTCCTCTTTCGTTCTTTTACGCGTTTTAGCGTGAAAGTCAAACATTGTTTGGCTTTCAGCTTTGTCCAGTTTATGGTCAACATGAAGTTCGTTTGAACTTTGTAACGTGAGCGTAATCACGATGGTTCTAGTCCCTTGTGACTATACCTACTGATTACCACGTTATTTAGGCATAGTGGTGAGTCGTAGTTTCGGCCAAAATGCGTATTCTTGCGTATTTTGTAACCAAACTACTTTTAGGTATCAAGACCATTTGTTTTTATACCAAACCTGTTTTCTAAATTCGTTAAACATGTTTTAACATGTTTAGCTCGTCACTTTAGGTTTAGTGCTTATATAGGGTCGTAAGGTAAGCGATCTAAACAATCGCTTAGACTTTCGAACCCGACCCGTTTGGTCGATCATTAGGATCCGACCAAACACACTAGGTGACCATAGTTGTACAGGGAATAACCTTCCGAGGTTATGCCTTATGGTCACATCGTTTAGTTAGTTGTATGATAGGTAGTTTATATGCCTTAGGAAAATGACCAAAATGCCCTTTTACGCATAAATTCATTTTAAGCATATGTTACATAATTTTTGACATATAAACTGATTAGGTAAAAATATTAGACATGTTAAGGCATATCTTACTTGTCATAGGACTAGTTAGGCGGTCCGAACGCGTTTTACGCGAACGATGCGTTAAAGTAGCGTAAGCTACCTAAACGGGTCGTAATGGGTCGTAAGCACTTAAGATAGGTTTCATTTTAGAATGTAGGCTTTGTTAAACCATATTACATGAGTTCCTTTACTCATTTAGTTTACGAAACCACATTTTATCCGATCTTCCGATTTAGGTCCGTTTATTTACAAAGTTACCTATATTAGGTGCCGTTTGATTCCTTGATCCCTCTAGCTTTGCTTGGTTGTTATTAAAGACTTCTAAGTACCCTCAAGTGAGTACATAGTCCCCTCTTTTAATGTTTTCAAACTTTTTTGGGGTGGAACACATGTGCCTACTTGTTACTTTCATGTTTTCCATGTTTTCATATCATATACTTGCTATGTTCATTAGTACACTATTAGTACATGATTTCATTATGTTTTGCTATGTATGTTCACTTAATATGCTAGCCCATTGTTTTACATTTTGAACTGTTCAAACCATTTGTAACCATTTGATGTATGTGAACCATTGGTAATCATTTGATATATGTGAACCATTTGTAACCATTTGATGTATGTGAACCATTGGTAATCATTTGATATATGTGAACCATTTATAACCATTTGATATATGTGAACCATTTGTAACCATTTGATACATGTGAACCATCTGTAACTGTTTGAACCGTTGGGTTAGGGAAGTGATTAGGTAACGGGGCGGGTGTAATGTGTTAAAGGCATGGTGGATACGCCGCTGGTACTTCCTATATATAAGTGCATTTAACACATTATATATCGTTGCGTTATCTAGATCACTTGGGTAAACAATTTTGAAGCGATGTCACACAATGATGTTTTTTTTGAATAATAACCATACGAGTTTTATTAACGAGTTTCTACGAGATATTTTACCATTTGTAAGTCCCGTATAACCAGATCTTTCAATGATATCAAACAACCTATTGATTGTATGGAATCCAATCAATAGGTGATTCAAGAAATAAGATGAAAACAAACAAGAACACCGTAATAACTTTTAACTCGCACACGTTTCGATTACTTGAACAAGCAAAAACGTCTGGTATGAGTACACAACCAATCGATCGCCTCCCTCTCTAGCTCTCTAGAATATTGTAACAATGGAGGATCTAAAGGTTCAAAAAAAAAAAAAAAAAAAAAAAACAAGTTAGAAACTTGTTTTTATACTAACTCAAGCCCACTTCCCTACATGGGCTCCCCTTGGGCCTGCTTGGCCCACATGGCCTAAAGCTTGGCCCAAGTGACCTATAAAGGTCCACAACCTAATATAAACTAACCCCGTAAGGCCCAGTTCGTAACCATAACCCGTTATGTTAATTTGATGCGTCAGTCTCACACTTTAGGGCTTAACAATCTCCCCCTAGACCGATGCCATCAAATTGTCTTCATAGCATGAATTCAGCAATGTCTTCAACGAAGTCTATGGTTGTCGCTATGCTGAAGATGCTGTGGAAGTTCTTGACTTCTGAACTCTCAGCACTGGGTCTCTTTCTTCAGCTCTTGTGGTTAGCTTCATATCAGGATCACGATCAGCTTTGCTTGAAAATCTTGTTAAAAAGAATGTGAGAGGAGGATTCTCAGCAGCTCTTTTCTTCTTAAATCTTTGTCTTTCAAGCAGGTTCACAGGTACTTCTTCAAATGTACTTTCATTGTCAAACGGCGTTTCGTATCTGGTTCTTCTGACTCAGGTACATCTTGCTGTTGTGATGCTCCATGCTTCTTCAGCAGCTAACAACATCCCAATCTTCATCAACCCCTGTTCTTGATTGAATTCAAGTTCTGCACATGCTCACAAACTCATAAGCAAACATTTCTTATGCAACAGGGAGAGTACCATATGAACACTAGGTACATCCAAGTACTTGTACTCGGATTTCACAATTTAAATTCTTTCAACTTTTGATGATCAGTCAAATCTTCAAGAACGGTTACATTTTAATTTTAAGAAAGACAAATAAACACTATTTTTTTTTATTTTTGGTTTTATAGGAAAATAAGACACTATTTTTGTATTTTTGATTTTTTTAAGAACTAAAAACAAATAAAAACTCAAAATATAAGCAGCTACTATAATATACAATTACAATTGCAATGGGATCAAAATTCGTTCTCAGGCAGACTAAGGAACACTTTTCAGTACGAGCCTAATCAAACTGGTCTATGCGATTGCCAATATATTTGTCCACTTAAACTTTAACGCTCAACTTTCGATTTTCAACTTCGTGATATGCTTAAGGTAATATTATACTATTATACCCGTGTGTCCCATTCCAAGGCATACCCCCGCGATCAAGGTAAGCACAACGATTCATCGTAACACATAAGTATACTGATGTCATCCTTTTTGATTTACAACGTTAGACCATTGGTGATAGGTCAGTACTTTCGTACAGCAGAGCGACCAATGATTTTGTCCAACGAGGGCGAGGCAAATACCATTTTGGTACGAATTTGGCTCTTTGAGCATTGGGAATTTTCTCATTTTGAGATTTTGATTCCTCAGGGTTTTTGTCCTCTTTGGGATCTTTTAAGATATCTTGACTGTGTCTAGGTCTGCATATAATCTGGATGCAACAGAAGGACAGCCAAGATATCCCCGGATGATTCACCAATATAAAGACCCGAAACCTCAGATGTTGGCTATCTATCAATGCAAGATTTAAGACCATAAAATCATACGCCGTTGGTATGTTACCCACATGGTATATAGTTCGTTATGTTTATATCACTTAGAATCTTTTATCATTTTGAGCGTCAAGCCTATCAACATATCGCAGTAGATCCTAGTCTTTTCAGCTATGGCACCTTACATGTGTTAGTCAAACCCTATAACACAAACATTTATTTCACTTCCCATATCATGCAATCTTTCTTTTTGGCTTTTTCATTTTTCTAATGCTTTTCTATTTTTCTCAATTTCTCCTCCTAAACTCTATATCTATCTATATGTTCCTCTCCCCCCTAAATTTGTGCATAAATCTTGTATTTTTGCGCAAATTTACCATTTACTAGAGAAATGACACTTTATGTACAAAGTTATAAACTAAGAAAAAGAGAGAAAAAAATATTTTTGCTTAACCGTTCTGTCATCAGATTGAAGACTAATCAAATTCAAATCAAAGTACTGAATTTAAATGGTACCTTTTGCTGATCATTTCTTACTTCTTTTATCTCCTCCAAAGGAAACATGTCATTTGTAAAAAAAATTGAAGTTTTGAAACAATGAAATGTTACCCATTTTTATCTCTGGAACAACCGCTATCAACATTCCAGAGATTGTCAACAGCTCCTCCTTGGTTGTTCCTGAAAAGTAAGGAGATTAGTAAGACATGGGTACCCAGACCATCGTGGTCCTGGGATTTCCTAAAGCATCAAAATAAGACACTTCTTTTAAACATAGGTCCCCTTTGGTTTCAAGGATTTGAGACATTGCTGCTTTGGATTTGGGTTTCAAAATCTATTTCGGTTTAACAAACGTGTTTGTTGCCTTCAGTTGAGCAACTTTAGTTGATTCAGTTTTAGAAAGACGTTTTTGTTCTTGAACAACCTTGCATTTGTTTTTAGCAGCGTTCCAATCCCCATCAGAAGGTTTAACCTTGGGATTCACATTCTTCATTGCCTTAGGTGATGATACCTTCATCGGCTTGGAATGATTATTATCATTTGGTGTAACCCTCTGATTTCGCATATAATAGGGTACATGGGGACGCCGTGTGCGGTTTCTAGCAATATGACCCGCAATGCCACAGTTGTAGCAAGTTTATCTTTTCATCAGAATGACGTTTTGAGCAGCTTGATTCGCTCTAGCAGGTCCTGAAGGACAAACCGGTCCTTTTTGCGTTGGATGCGCCTGCACTTTACTTTCAGATGAAGATGAATTTGGGTGCTTGTATGTACTGGTTGCAGAAGTCTTGTTGCTTTGAGCACCATTCTTTGTCTTTTCTCCCTGATTGGAGCTTTCAATCACCTTGTCATGAGCCTTATGGGATCGTGATTGTCCTTGATGAGCAGACTTCTTATATCCTCGACTTTGATCTGCTTGTTTTGGCTCCTTTTGTGTATTGTGAACTGGCTCACAAACACCAGCACAAGAGTGAGTGTTGACTTTTTGTTGCACTTTTGGACGATGAACACAATTTCTAGCAATGTGTCCAGGAATTCCACAGTTGAAACATGTCTGTCGTTTCAATGTATGGAGATTCTGAGAGCAAGCAGCATTACCCGATCTGATTGGTCTAGATGACCGAGCTTGCTTAGCTTGCTTAGGTTGCTTTGGTTGTGTTCCGTGTGCCTTTTCTGGATTCTTCTGTACCTGTTAATCAGAACTAGCACAAGCATGAGATTCAGACAGATGATGTTTTTCGTCTTTTATAATTTTATCAGGATCATTTTGAAAAGACGATTCAGTTTCTGTTTTAATTTCCTTTTCAGAATCATTTTCTTGTGACTTTTCATTCAGATTCAGTTTTAATCTCGGAAGATGTTGAAACTTCATCAACACATATTTCATCAACACATGTATCATCTGAGTTTGATAATGGTTCCTTTTCAACCTCAGTTTCCAATGGGGTCCCACAAGGTTCAACATTAGGGACGTTCACTGAGACCGATTCAGAAGAAGAATCAGAACACTGTTGATTTTCTTGAGAAAAAGTTTCAGTGGTTTCACTGAATGTATACTGAGGGACCTCACCTGTCACACTGTCATCAGCTTAAGAGTTAGAGACATTAGAATCACAATTTTCAGCTACTGAAAAACATCCATCATCACACACATTATTCAAAGATTCATCACAAGCATTCACAGTTTTGCGCAAAACATCAGGCCCAAAAGAAGACGAAACATAACTATGAAACGAGTTCAAAAACGTTTGACCAAACACACAACCAGAATCAGTTTTATCAAAAGTAGATTTAGAAAAATCAGAATTGAAAAGTTGTTCATTCCCAAACATATCTCCACACCTCACTTCTGGTACTTCATCTACACATGATGAAGAAGCGTTAGGATCAATTGAGCCAATAGAAACAAAATTTATTTGAGTAGACTTCTGTTTCTCAACTGGTCTGCTATTAAATGATGACTTATTGTTTTTGGGACCATAAGTCATTTTACTTTCATTCATCATCTCCTCCTCAGTCATAGGTAAATAAGTATAATTGTCATTATAAGGAGGAGGAGACTGATTGAAACCCAATCCACACCCTTTCTTCTTCTTGTATGCAAGCTGTTGATCACACAAGTTTTTAACTAGTTTGCTGGAAGAATCATATTTCTTAATATTGAGTTCATTTATTTGATATCTATCTCTGATATCTTCCAGTTCTTTAGTCAAAATGTATACTTTCTCATGAGCTTCTAAGAAATGGGCTGTTTTTACACTTACATCATCTTTGAGTTTGATGATGTCTTTTCGCTGAGCTTCAATTTTTTCTTTATAAAGTTTTTCGTTTTTCGTTTTTCGATAAAGTAAAGTTTTTATTTTTAATATCTTGATAGTCTTGAATTAGCTGAGCATTGTGTATTCTATAAGCTTCAACCCTTTCTCTACACTCAGGAGTACAGAAAACAGAAAGTATCTCTTCACGAGTAATTTCTTGAGCCATGGGTTTGTGAAACATGAATGCCATAATTTCAGTGGGTGGCTGTTGTCACACCCCCAAAATACCACCTAGGGAGTGTCCCTGTTGGGCGTGCGACGTACCAACAACGAGCCAGTAATTACATTGAACCAATACAAGTTTAAAAATAAAATTCTCAAGTATAAATGAAAACACCATTCACGAGTTTAAATGTAAATCAACATGTTCAGCGGAAGCAAATAACAATCCACAGTCAAATTATTCAAAAACCAATGATAGGTAACCCCATGTGTCCCTTCAATCGACCCATGACCACTTCTGCTCCTCCAGACAGCAAGTTTCCCAAATCCAGAATACCTAACGACCTGCGAGCATGCAACAAGTGTATCAGACAAAGCTGGCAAGTTCACAGGTTTAGAAAACGTTTGTTACCAGTTGTATGTAAAACAGTTCGCTGACAAATGCAAGTAACATTGTTAATATCTCAATTCCGAACAAGACGGCTCCTGAAGTACATGACTGCCCTTTCCCACGTACTCCTATCCAGTACTGGGCCCGACTGGGTCATTAGTTCACATCCGTCCTCTCTAGGAGCGGTGTGAGGGTGCCAAACCTAAGTAGCGCTACCAACTAATACCCGTTACCCTCCAGGTAACAACATAAGTGACTTACAAGAATGATAGGTGAGAATATTAACCAATATACCCGTTTTTACCCAAAAGACTTATCCCTCCACGGGATACCCACTGACTGACCCCAACCACTGGGACGCATGCTCGAATGTAGTGAACTCACCTTAGGTTTGCTCGGTAAGATTTATTACTTAATCACCAGTTGATCAACCGCGTCCTACCATAGTTACCGGTAACGGTCAGTTTTAAGTGCACATAGATTGCTTATCACATAAACCATTAACTCACGTATTCACTGTCCACGTAAAACACACTTATTGTACAGGTAGCTCACGCATGTAATTTAAGTCATGATAGTAAAGTCTTTCACATAGTGCCGTCACATACTCACTAACTTAAACATATATCATACATGCATACCTAAGTTTATTTGCATACACTTCAAGCCCAAATAATATACATGTGCAGCCCATTCGGTTGCCAATCCAATACGCGGACCGTTGTTTGTGCAGCCTAGTTATTCACATAGGACCCGACTAGAATTAACCCAAAGTGTAATCTGTTTACAACCCTGCCCAGTATCGGCCCAGCCGGTATCCGGCCCAATTACGAACACACACAAGGCGTTTGTTTGGGTTACAATTCCTTACAAGCCCAACAATACATCTACCCAAGATTACTATCCAATTCAGCATGTATTGAAGAAGCTGGCCGGCCCAATCCAGTTTTGTTTATGCTTTAAATACTAGGGTGGTCTGATTAACATATCATGCCCAAAACAAAACTCCAAATATTACTAGCTCATATACTTCATGTTCACCACACGTTATGATCTGACATGTAACCTTATCATCACCAACCGTAACCATTTAATTGAATCAAACCAAACATTGTTTAACATATCATTCCTTTATAACCCAACAATCGTTTAAATAATATGTGGTTATCATGCAAACATGCCAATCCAATTCTTTATTTAATCAGGTTTCACATATTATTCCTTATTGTAAATGAACATTCTGGTTAAAAGTATTTAGACCATCGAACCCACCTATGATCATCGGCCCAATGATTGATTGTTTATTTCTCATGAATTTCTATCCTTATTAAACAAGATGTACTACCACTAAACAACTAACATTAACAAGAAAACACACATCGAACAAGCAGATTACATCTTGGTTTCATATATATATTGATATCATACGGCACATATGTATATACATAAGTGAAACAAGGATAAATATACTAACCCGACGAATGGAACAAGAAGATGTAGCTAGTTAACACACAGGGGGGGGGGGGTTGCGACTGAATTTAGTTCTCCTTTCCTTCCTGTTGCCGTTCACAAAAGACTAGGGTTTGCTACTGATTTTCAGATTATACGTAACATAATACTACCCTAATTCTATACACATACATATGGGCTGATTACACATAACACATGGGCTGATTTGGATGCGAGAGAGGCCCAAATGTCATGAAGTATGCATGTGTTTACCAGCTTGCACAGCCCACTTAAATTCCCGGCCCATCCCTTGTGCGGCCCACTTGGGGTATTCATCACACGACAATTCTATCCAGCCCAATGTCACAATGACCCACTTTCAAACGGTTGATTCATTCAAGGATTATGTGGCTATACTAACCCGTGTGGTCATGGCAATCAGTATTCTATACTCTTTCATTCACATACGGTAATACAAGTAATTCCATTCCCAATAGATCATACAGTTACCACACATAACACATAAAATCCACTTTCTTGCATCAATCAATAAATTATAAGCACTCGTTCTATTAAAAAGACATGATGTGATCGAACCCTAACCTAATGATATTATCATGAGGAAAACTGACATAAACTTTTTGTGATACACACGTAAAGACACATGTCAAGGATTGTGGGGTTTCAAGTAGCGCTGACCTAAATTATTCGGGTTGTCACATCATCCCCAACTTGAAAGAAATTTCATCCCGAAATTTGACAAGTAGGCACCGAGAAGTGAGGTGATGAATCAAGATTGCTGCAGATTTTTCTCATGTGCCACATCATCCCCAACTTGAAGAGGAATTTCGTCCCGAAATTCACTAGTTTTACCAGTATTAGATTGGTCATTAGGAAAGAGTTGAGGATATTTGAGCTTCATCTGATCTTCGCGTTTCCAAGTGAACTCCGGCTAACGTCTTGAGTTCCAACGAACTCTCACAATCGTGAAACGACTATGTTAACGAACCTTGACTTCCTGGTCCATGTTTTCGATAAATTCCTCCGGTAAAGGTATCGCACGCGTTTCATCAGAAAAATTCAGCCTTGGATTCGAGACGTATATAGCATTATGTGGGTGGCCCAACTTGTCGGGTAGCTTGAATTTGTAGGTCGCGTTACCGACTCTTTCCAGAATTCTAAATAACTCAACGTAACGTAAGTTAAGCTTGCCACGCTTCCCAAGCGTATCACACCCTCCCAGGGCGAGATGTTCAACACGATACGATCGCCTACAGCGAATTCCCAGTATTTCCTAAGCTTATCGACTTTTTCCGACAGACATGCGTTGCCGCCAAATGATTTCTGATCTGCTCAATCTTTCCAGGGGTTTTGAGTACAGGTCCTATACCTGTGATTAGGTTGTCACCCTACTCTAATCCAACAAGGAGTTTAATGTCACTGCTCATGTAATGCCTCCAACAGAGCTGTCTGAATACTAGAGTGGTGACTGCTATGGTAGACCTCTGCAAAAGGTATGTATCCTCCCAATTTCACTGAGTCAATCATGCACATGCTCACAGCATGTCTTCGTGTGCCAGGATGGTTCGTTACTCTGTCCGGTTGTCCTTCAGTGATAAGCAATGCCCATGTCTAGACGTGAGCCAAGGGTGTTGTGTATTGCCGGTCATAAATCAGGTATAGCTCAAAAGCAAAAGTAACAGGAGTTGACACCTCGTGCTTAAAAGCCGCCTCTCTCAAAGGAACATTAACAGCTGTGAAGACTCGTCAGTCCCCTTGATTGTACGAAAGTGTGCTGGTAGCGTGAGACAATCAACGATCACCTAGGTGGTGTTGGTTTCCTTTCAAGTTGTAGAATCCATGGCAGTCTGTTCTCATTTCTATATGTGGGTTTCTAGTTGCTGATTCTTCCCCTTGACCTTCCCACAAGTCAAACATCATTTACATACATAGCTAGGTGGGCCTTCATGCCCGATCACCAGTGTAAGATTTATAAATCCTAATATCTCTCATCAAAGCCCAGACAACTAGAATATCAAGGTCGGTGTGCTCAGCTCAACGCGAGTTCCCTACAGTTGCTGCATAACGAGACCCACATTCATTCCATGAGGTAGCGCATATCGTCTGACCTACCAAAGGTTGCTTCTCCATGCCTCGCATGGGTTTAACTTGAAAATTCTCTTTCTTCAATTCTCCATTTTTGAACGGAGCGAATCTGATCAGGTAGGTTGGAGTCGATAGTGAGTCGCAAAGCTAGTACATGTTCAGGTTTCCCAGTGTAATCATTTAAAGGTCCCATCCAGCGATGCCATCGCATGATTAGCTCTCCCGAACAAGGGTACACCGGAGGCCCTTGTGATCGGTCTAAGTAACACATTCGGTTCCGTCCAAGTAATGCCTCCAAGTCAATCCAAAGGCCACGATTTTTACCGCCGGTTGTGTGTCGTGCAGTTCCTTTTTGTAACTCCATTACGTAAATCATCACTATCTCGTGTTGCGTCGGTGTGTAATTGGAATTCTGATTCGGACCGTCATGGTATACCACTAAATTACCCGTACCCTTAGGTAATAATGATGCTCAGTGCATTGTGGAGTTGGGATTCGAAGGCTGAAAAGACGTTCTCCTGTCCTGTCTTCCATGAACCCACAACACCCCGCTGTGCTAAAGAGATTTCAGCAGCGCAATATTCAAAAACCCCGCGTTTAATCTACGGTGATATCCAGCGAAACCAAGGAATGGTTGCGTCCCCTAGTGAATCTTTGGTGCCAAACGATTTTTAACATAATGGGTCTTAACGAGGTCCACATGTATTCCACTTCATTGATTTCATGACCAAAAATGTACCTCTCAAATCCAATAATTACATCTAACAAGACTCCGCACGGAGTGGCTCCTTCCTCAGGAGCTCTAAAATAAGATACCAATGCCGCCCATGATGTTCCTTTCTCCTGGAAATGGTCCAAAACGTCATCGATAAACACGGTCGTTTTATGTGATCCATAAAGCTGTTGGTGTGTTGATTAACCCAAGGTCGTGAAATACAAGTTGTAATGGCCGTACTGCGTTCGATATGCCGTTTCAGGAACATTCTCCCCCCTTGGATTTCCATCTGATAATAGTTCGCTCGGATTTCCATCTGATAATAGTTCGCTCGTAAATCAATACTCGAATGAAAGCTCGTCCCTTGCAATTGGTTGTCAGGTTGTCAATACATGGTCGAGGCAAACGGTTCTCGACTGTCGCCTTGATGAGTTCTCGATAATCAGTGCACCTACAAAAAAAAGCTTATCTTCACGGATATAAGTAGGGCTTCCCAAAGCAAAAAACTAGGTCCGCTAGAACTCCTGTCCAACAGTTCTTGTAGTAGCTTAGACAGTTCTTGCAACCCTCTCGGTGCAAGGCGGTAAGAGTATGAGTCTTCAGGGCTGCCTCTGGCGTGAAATCAGCTGAGGTTCCGACTAACAGTTGTGGAAGTAAACCTGAAAGTTCCTCGAACAGCACACTGAAAGGAGTCATGAATAATCGGTGGATCCCTGATCCTATTTTCCTTAGCCTTATCATTAGTAACGGTTGCTAACATGGCGGGGTAGTTCCTCCGTAGACACTTCTGGGCTTTCATCCCAGAGTTGTTGCTAGCCTTTACACAACTCTGATATTCTATAATAGATGATGATTCTCTACTAGGGAGAGGGGTACACAAAGTTTTCTTTTCACATAGTATATCTGTGCGATGTATGGATAACCAATCCATACTAACTATTGCATCAAACTTTCAAGGGTAGTAGAAGGAAGGTCGACGTCGAATACTTCTCCCACAAGGTCGAGTTGCATTCCAACAATCGTATGAGGTTTCAGTTGACTTGCTATCAGCCGATTCCACCGCAGGTTCGGTTTCGAGAAGCATCAGAGTCAAGCAGAACAGAGCCGAAATGATTAGTTACCCAAAACATGCACGCTACCATGTTGTTATTACACTTGGCATTGCCTACGCCAATCCTAAACTCCCTTCCATGAGTATCATTTCCAATGTCTGTTGTTTTCGTTACGAGCATTTCCAATACGGCCGTCGTTCCCTTGGTTGTTGTCGTGACTGCTGCCTCTAATGTTGTTGCTTGAAACGGGGCCTTACTGTCTTTCAACAACAGGGTCCATCCTGTCTCATTCCGTGTCGCGTCCTAAGACACTACTCACTGCGTGGGGAGTTACTCATTCCACTCTAAAATCAGTTGCCATCGCTTACGTCCTGATTGATTCATAAGAGTTGACTCCCATGAGTTGCTGACTAGGGTTAAGAACTCAATTGGAGTCAAATTGCTGATGTTCGTTGCTGGAAATCGGGGTCGTCCAAATACTAAGGTCGGTAAAGTGCTACATTCATCCCCTTGCCCATCAATGTTGCAAGTTGTTTGAGTAATACGCGGTATGCTGCGAGAGTGTTGCAGAAGTGATCACACTTCGGAGTATAAGACGTCAATACATAGAGTTCTAGCAAATGAAGAGGAGTGAGAAAGGTATAGACCAACTCAAGGACGTTCACGCAAGCACCTAACATTCTACACGTTCCGCTAGGCGTTCAGATGCGTGTTCAGGTAATACTTGATAGCATCGAGATTCGTAAGGATTCAGAAAGGAGTGAAAAGATTACGTTCAATTAAAAGACAGTCGCTGCTATGACCCCACGTAGGTTTGTTACATTTCTCATTGATTAGATAACAAAACAGAACCCCTTTTTCACTTGTTAAGGCTCACTAGGACTCACATGCACCCCACATTATTATTATGTGTGCACCCACAATAATATTGTGATTTGCATGCTCATCTCAGCTCCTCCTAACTCATGTCAAATGGTCCTTCAAACTCAGATATCAAACAGGGGCTGTCTAAACATCAAGGTTACAAGAATCCCAGGGCTACGACACACTAACAACACATCATAATGTAAACAAACAGTTCATGTAGTTATGCTATAGTGACGAGTGTGTGTCCGTATGCTGCATCATAAACAGGTGTACACTAGTCATGTAATGTATGTATCAAGTGAGAAAGACGAACCTTGCAATCTGGAGCTGAGTGTCATGGTCGTATTCTTGTTTTCAGAACTGTTCGGTTATAGTTTGGTTTTATAAAAACGTTTTTAAAACCAAGTTCACTATAACCTGTGGCTCTGATACCGAACTGTCACACCCCCAAAATACCACCTAGGGAGTGTCCCTGTTGGGCATGCGACGTACCAACAACGAGCCACTAATTACATTGAACCAATACAAGTTTCAAAATAAAATTCTCAAGTATTAATGAAAACACCATTCACGAGTTTAAATGTAAATCAACATGTTCAGCGGAAGCAAATAACAATCCATAGTCAAATTATTCAAAAACCAATGTGTAATAGTAACAGGTAACCCCATGTGTCCCTTTAATCGACCCATGACCACTCCTACTCCTCCAGACAGCAAGTTTCCCAAATCCAGAATACCTAACAACCTGCGAGCATGCAACAAGTGTATCAGACAAAGCTGGCGAGTTCACAGGTTTAGAAAACGTTTGTTACCAGTTGTATGTAAAACAGTTCACTGACAAATGCAAGTAACATTGTTAATATCTCAATTCCGAACAAGACGGCTCCTAAAGTACATGACTGCCCTTTCCCACGTACTCCTATCCAGTACTGGGCCTGACTGGGTCATTAGTTCACATCCGTCCTCTCTAGGAGCGGTGTGAGGGTGCCAAACCTAAGTAGCGCTACCAACTAATACCTGTTACCCTCCAGGTAACAACATAAGGGACTTACAAGAATGATAGGTGAGAATATTAACCAATATACCCGTTTTTACCCAAAAGACTTATCCCTCCACGGGATACCCACTGACTGTCCCCAACCACTGGGACGCATGCTCGAATGTAGTGAACTCACCTTAGGTTTGCTCGGTAAGATTTATTACTTAATCACCAGTTGATCAACCGCGTCCTACCATAGTTACCGGTGACGGTCAGTTTTAAGTGCACATAGATTGCTTATCATATAAACCATTAACTCACGTATTCACCGTCCACGTAAAACACATTTATTGTACAGGTAGCTCACGCAAGTAATTTAAGTCATGATAGTAAAGTCTTTCACATAGTGCCGTCACATACTCACTAACTTAAACATATATCATACATGCATACCTAAGTTTATTTGCATACACTTCAAGCCCAAATAATATACATGTGCAGCCCGTTCAGTTGCCAATCCAATACGCGGACCGTTGTTTGTGCAGCCTAGTTATTCACATAGGACCCGACTAGAATTAACCCAAAGTGTAATCTGTTTTACAACCCTGCCCAGTATCGGCCCAGCCGGTATCCGGCCCAATTACGAACGCACACAAGGCGTTTGTTTGGGTTACAATTCCTTACAAGCCCAACAATACATCTACCCAAGATTACTACCCAATTCAGCATGTATTGAAGAAGCTGGCCGGCCCAATCCAGTTTTGTTTATGCTTTAAATACTAGGGTGGTTCCGATTAACATATCATGCCCAAAACAAAACTCCAAATATTACTAGCTCATATACTTCATGTTCACCACACGTTATGATCTGACATGTAACCTTATCATCACCAACCGTAACCATTTAATTGAATCAAACCAAACATTGTTTAACATATCATTCCTTTATAACCCAACAATCGTTTTAAATAATATGTGGTTATCATGCAAACATGCCAATCCATTCTTTATTTAATCAGGTTTCACATATTATTCTTATTGTAAATGAACATTCTGGTTAAAAGTATTTAGACCATCGAACCCCACCTATGATCATCGGCCCAATGATTGATTGTTTATTTCTCATGAATTTCTATCCTTATTAAACAAGATGTACTACCACTAAACAACTAACAGTAACAAGAAAACACACATCGACAACAAGCAGATTACATCTTGGTTTCATATACATATTGATATCATACGGCACATATGTATATACATAAGTGAAACAGGGATAAATATACTAACCCGACGAATGGAACAAGAAGATGTAGCTAGTTAACACACAGGGGGGGGGGGGGGTTGCGACTGAATTTAGTTCTCCTTTCCTTCCTGTTGCCCGTTCACAAAAGACTTAGGGTTTGCTACTGATTTTCAGATTATACGTAACATAATACTACCCTAATTCTATACACATACATATGGGCTGATTTACACATAACACATGGGCTGATTTGGATGCGAGAGAGGCCCAAATGTCATGAAGTATGCATGTGTTTACCCAGCTTGCACAGCCCCACTTAAATTCCCAGGCCCCCATCCCTTGTGCGGCCCACTTGGGGTATTCATCACACGACAATTCTATCCAGCCCAATGTCACAATGACCCACTTTCAAACGGTTGATTCATTCAAGGATTATGTGGCTATACTAACCCGTGTGGTCATGGCAATCAGTATTCTATACTCTTTCATTCACATACGGTAATACAAGTAATTCCATTCCCAATAGATCATACAGTTACCACACATAACAAATAAAAATCCACTTTCTTGCATCAATCAATAAATTATAAGCACTCGTTCTATTAAAAAGACATGATGTGATCGAACCCTAACCTAATGATATTATCAATGAGGAAAACTGACATAAACTTTTGTGATACACACGTAAAGACACATGTCAAGGATTGTGGGGTTTCAAGTAGCGCTGACCTAAATTATTCGGGTTGTCACATCATCCCCAACTTGAAAGAAATTTCAATCCCGAAATTTAACAAAGTAGGCACCGAGAAGTGAGGTGATGAATCAAGATTGCTGCAGATTTTTCTCATGTGCCACATCATCCCCCAACTTTGAAGAGGATTTTCGTCCCGAAATTCACTAGTTTTACCAGTATTAGATTGGTCATTAGGAAAAGAGTTGAGGATATTTGAGCTTCATCTGATCTTCGCGTTTCCAAGTGAACTCCGGCTAACGTCTTGAGTTCCAACGAACTCTCACAATCGTGAAACGACTATGTTAACGAACCTTGACTTCCTGGTCCATGTTTTCGATAAATTCCTCCGGTAAAGGTATCGCACGCGTTTCATCAGAAAATTCCTGCCTTGGATTCGAGACGTATATAGCATTATGTGGGTGGGCCCAACTTGTCGGGTAGCTTGAATTTGTAGGTCGCGTTACCGACTCTTTCCAGAATTCTAAATAACTCAACGTAAACGTAAGTTAAGCTTGCCACGCTTCCCAAGCGTATCACACCTCCCAGGGCGAGATGTTCAACACGATACGATCGCCTACAGCGAATTCCCAGTATTTCCTAAGCTTATCGACTTTTTCCGACAGACATGCGTTGCCCGCCAAATGATATTCTGATCTGCTCAATCTTTCCCAGGGGTTTTGAGTACAGGTCCTATACCTGTGATTAGGTTGTCACCCTACTCTAATCCAACAAGGAGTTTAATGTCATGCTCATGTAATGCCTCCAACAGAGCTGTCTGAATACTAGAGTGGTGACTGCTATGGTAGACCTCTGCAAAAGGTATGTATCCTCCCAATTTCACTGAGTCAATCATGCACATGCTCACAGCATGTCTTCGTGTGCCAGGATGGTTCGTTACTCTGTCCGGTTGTCCTTCAGTGATAAGCAATGCCCATGTCTAGACGTGAGCGAAGGGTGTTGTGTATTGCCGGTCATAAATCAGGTATAGCTCAAAAGCAAAAGTAACAGGAGTTGACACCTCGTGCTTAAAAGCCGCCTCTCTCAAAGGAACATTAACAGCTGTGAAGACTCGTCAGTCCCCTTGATTGTACGAAAGTGTGCTGTAGCGTGAGACAATCAACGATCACCTAGGTGGTGTTGGTTTTCCTTTCAAGTTGTAGAATCCATGGCAGTCTGTTCTCATTTCTATATGTGGGTTTCTAGTTGCTGATTCTTCGCCCTTGACCTTCCCACAAGTCCAAACATCATTTACATACATAGCTAGGTGGGCTTCATGCCCAATCACCAGTGTAAGATTTATAAATCCTAATATCTCTCATCAAAGCCCAGACAACTAGAATATCAAGGTCGGTGTGCTCAGCTCAACGCGAGTTCCCCTACAGTTGCTGCATAACGAGACCCACATTCATTCCATGAGGTAGCGCATATCGTCTGACCTACCAAAGGTTGCTTCTCCATGCCTCGCATGGGTTTAACTTGAAAATTCTCTTTCTTCAATTCTCCATTTTTTGAACGGAGCGAATCTGATCAGGTAGGTTGGAGTCGATAGTGAGTCGCAAAGCTAGTACATGTTCAGGTTTCCCAGTGTAATCATTTAAAGGTCCCATCCAGCGATGCCATCGCATGATTAGCTCTCCCGAACAAGGGTACCACGGAGGCCCTTGTGATCGGTCTAAGTAACACATTCGGTTTCCGTCCAAGTAATGCCTCCAAAGATCAATCCAAAGGCCACGATTTTTTACCCGCCGGTTGTGTGTCGTTGCAGTTCCTTTTTGTAACTCCATTACGTAAATCATCACTATCTCGTGTTGCGTCGGTGTGTAATTGGAATTCTGATTCGGACCGTCATGGTAATACAACTAAAATTACCCGTACCCTTAGGTAATAATGATGCTCAGTGCATTGTGGAGTTGGGATTCGAAGGCTGAAAAGACGTTCTCCTGTCCCTGGTCTTCCATGAACCCACAACACCCCCGCTGTGCTAAAAGAGATTTCAAGCAGCGCAATATTCAAAACACCCCGCGTTTAATCTACGGTGATATCCAGCAGAAACCAAGGAATGGTTGCGGTCCCCCTAGTGAATCTTTTGGGTGCCAAACGATTTTTAACATAATGGGTCTTAACGAGGTCCACATGTATTCCACTTCATTGATTTCATGACCAAAAATGTACCTCTCAATCCAATAATTACATCTAACAAGACTCCGCACGGAGTGGCTCCTTCCTCAGGAGCTCTAAAATAAGATACCAATGCCGCCATGATGTTCCTTTCTCCTGGAAATGGTCCAAAACGTCATCGATAAACACGGTCGTTTTATGTGATCCATAAAGCTGTTGGTGTGTTGATTAACCCAAGGTCGTGAAATACAAGTTGTAATGGCCGTACTTGCGTTCGATATGCCGTTTCAGGAACATTCCTCCCCCCCTTGGATTTCCATCTGATAATAGTTCGCTCGGATTTCATCTGATAATAGTTCGCTCGTAAATCAATACTCGAATGAAAAGCTCGTCCCTTGCAATTGGTTGTCAGGTTGTCAATACATGGTCGAGGCAAACGGTTCTCGACTGTCGCCTTGATGAGTTCTCGATAATCAGTGCACCTACAAAAAAAGCTTATCCTTCACGGATATAAGTAGGGCTTCCCAAAGCAAAAAACTAGGTCCGCTAGAACTCCTGTCCAACAGTTCTTGTAGTAGCTTAGACAGTTCTTGCAACCCTCTCGGTGCAAGGCGGTAAGAGTATGAGTCTTCAGGGCTGCCTCTGGCGTGAAATTCCAGCTGAGGTTCCGACTAACAGTTGTGGAAGGTAAACCTGAAAAGTTCCTCGAACAGCACACTGAAAGGAGTCATGAATAATCGGTGGATCCCTGATCCTATTTTCCTTAGCCTTATCATTAGTAACGGTTGC